>CM014270.1:63996165-64027978 GCA_004135705.1 Alloteropsis semialata
GCTTTTTTTGGTTCTACTGTCATGCAACATATTCAACTGTCAGGGTAGACCATAGACAGCTCACACTCTCTACATAAGTGTCTCTTAGTAGTTAGTAGCAGATTTCCTTAAATACAGCAATGAGGACATGCATGACTATATAAGAAATTAACATGTGCAAAAGAACTGGTTTACACAGAAAAGTTTACCATTCCTACAAAGCAAGAATAGGGGTTATTGACCACCCATCAAACCTCAAACAACATAGTTGATGAGGGAAAACAGTAAGACTTATTACGACAGAGGTTTCGATTGCATTTCTGAAATAGAAGATATTATCGACAGGTCTGGGGTCACACAGATTACAGTTCTGTGAAATAATATAGCAATGGGCTATAGGCTGGCAAAAACTGAGATTTCCAGAATAATGATCTCGATTGAATTTCTGAAACATAACATATAATTAACAGGTCTAGGTTCATAAGATAATAGTTTCCATGAAAAAGTTTATTAACGGAATAATTGTGGAATGGAATGAGAAATGATGTATAGCTGCAGCAACTGCAGACTCTTTTTTTTAAAGAACATATAGTGCAATAATAGAGTACATTTATTCAGCATTATAATACAATTGCCTCAGATCAAGATGCTATGAAGGGCTAGAGAATATTCCTATTAAGTCAACCATCAAAAGAACAACTGCATCAGAAAGGTGTACAGACAATTCAGTGTGTATGAAAAAGTGGAAAAAAAACAAACACAGATTTAACCCAGATTATACTAGAAAAAATAGAGTACCTATGCATTATCTAATATCTATTATACTTGAAAGAAATTATACTTGTCATTTAGTATTTAACGAAAAATAATCATGTTCTATAGGAAATCAGCATCTATCAGTTTCAAATATCCATCACAATATTGTGATCTGGGTCAAGGAGACATTTTGAGTGTATTAATCACATAGTATTTCTCCTAAACTTATTAGCCACAAAAATAAAATGGAACAGAGAAACATAGCTGGCAGTACTTACAGGACTACAGGAACGACAATGAGGAACTTCCTGTTACGAGTAAGCTGTTTGCCATTGTCCATTTGTTCCCACCAAGTCAATGCATTGTACATTCCCTGGTCATCAGCAAAAGGTGTTCCTTTCTTCCAGTGGAAAAAGTGGTATGTGATCTGAAAAATAGAATTTAATGAAGAACATTCATGATGGCGAGTGTTATTTGGAGGAAGTTGCATAGAGAAATGTTTAACAGACACTCAGACAGTATAGGAAAGAAACTGTACCCTGTATCCACTAAGAGTGCCTAATATGTACTCATTGTGTTGCTGTTGCTTTGAAAGAACACATGAAACATTTAAAACGCAAGTAGGCTAGCGAAGTAGAGATTCCCCTTGAGACCAATTTGCAATGTTATCTGGATTGGCTTTATATGAGAACTTAATCATCAGAGGCAACAACATATCGAACGACGGATTTCACAGTAGCGTACACAGTAGAGTTCCTAAATAAACAGGATTACATGTCAAACTAAAATAACAAATAGCAATGCCATCAAATGGTTATTTACGCTCATTTGGCCTTCGGTCAGTATGAATAACAAATGTCCCTCGCAATGTTATAACTCAACAAGTTTGAACTTTGAACCACTGCACTCTCCGCGTTCTGAAAAGAACGAACTAATTTTGTTTGCTGAGCACCATGAAATTCACAGAAGCTACCAGTCAAACTTAACTGTAACAACAGAGGTATACCAATAACCGATGTTCACCTACACACAACTAACCAACCGAATCCTGCCAGGTGGAAGAACCTAAATACACTCCCGTATATTTGGATGTCCTCATCAATCCATTAGTCATATGAGGGACCTCGAAACGAGCTTAGAGCACCATTCGCGAGCCAACAAGCATCAGCGACACAGGACGGGCGCATTAACGCCCCCCGTGAAAACCAAAGCTGGGCCGACCGAGGCATTCGTCACAGCCTCTCGAGTCTCGACGAGTTCAGATCCACCAAGTCGTCCGTCATGATTTCAGCAGCATGCGGGGACCCCGCGCGCACATACTAGGCGGAAGGCTAAGGAAGGGATTGGGAGAGGCGGTTACCGCGAAGTGGAAGAGGTTGACGACGGTCCACGCCGTGCCGGGGGTGCAGCCGAAGACGGAGAGGACGAGGAGCCAGGAGAAGAAGAGGATGAGGATGTAGGTCGTCCAGACGCCCGGGTACATGAACCACTCGGTGTTCTTGTTCAGATCCGCGGGCGGGAACGCCTGCACGTACAGCTTCGCCATCGCGGGGCTCCCCGAGCAATCCCCAGCCGCCCGCGCGCCTCGCGAACCCCTTCCGCCCCGGCCGACGGGAGAACGAACAGGACGCCGCAGGAGCAGAGCGGCAGCGAGCTGTGTGGGCGGCGCGCGCGTGCGAGCTTTCGGTCCGCTGCGGCGGCGGTGGCGAGATTTATAGGCTCGGGATCGGAGGGGGACGAGGAGGGAGGGAGGGAGGGAGCGATGGAGATGGAGGCCGCGGCGTTCAAAGATGGGGGCGAAAAATTAACGAGGCGGTGACAGGGACGGGTGAGATGGAGGAGGAAGAGAGAAGAGGAGCGGGGCAGCGGGCTGCGGCCGCATGGGGATAGGGACCGGGGAAGAAAGACGACGTCGTCAAAGATGGAGGGAGGGGAGGGCGTTTGGGCTCCCATGGGCCGGACCTAGTTTCGGCCCGTTTCCGATTAATGGATTCGCTGGGAGCCTATCGTATGTTTCACTTCCACCGGAGCGAGGCCAAGGCGTTGGGCGCGGTGGTGGTGGTGCCTGTTGCCGTAGTCTCGTCGCCTCCTCGGGCAACCTTGTTCAACGGGGGGCGGCGGCGCGGCACGCCGGCGAGAGGTCGTTGGCCGCGGGCCGTAGCCGAGCCGTCGTCATTTTCGTCTCGAGATTTCAGCTTCCAAACACAGATAGCTCGGCTAAATTCGAGCGTGTTACAGTGCGACGGGGCAGTTGGTCAAGCAGATCGTTTTCTTCATCCGCTTGACTCAACTGGGCCAGGCCCAGCCAGGCGCCCAGTCCTCCAAGCTCTTCTCTCCTGCCAGCCGAAGTTGTCAACCACAACCTCCCGTTGATAGAGTCAAGAAGGGCCAGCGGAAGTGAAAATCTGCCGCTTTCCATAACGGGGGGACTCTGGAGACCACAGACTAGTCTGAGTCAATTTTCTGGACCTGT
This sequence comes from Alloteropsis semialata, assembly GCA_004135705.1. Classification (NCBI taxonomy): domain Eukaryota; kingdom Viridiplantae; phylum Streptophyta; class Magnoliopsida; order Poales; family Poaceae; genus Alloteropsis; species Alloteropsis semialata. Next base: position 63,999,374 of record CM014270.1, read on the forward strand.
TCCCGGGCTCTGACTGCCATCAGTAGTAATTGATTCAGGATTCAGGCAAAATTGTAGGGTTGGGAATGGGACGGACGTGCTTGGAGACGTTCCAGAATTACGACCTTTTGCTGTTGATTCTATCTCCTTATTTCGCCCATTTGGACGATCGCTTCAGCGAAGTTGCGAATGATGAACTTGCTCGTGTTCAGACTGCATGAGGCGCGACGTTGTAAGCATGTGTGCAGGCCTTATGCTATACTTCAGGCTGCAGATCGAATGCAAAGCGTTCAACATCTACGTTATTTGCACCAAATAATGCGTTGATGATGCTTGGTACTAATTTAAGGGGGAAACGGTTTGACTAAAATTTGAATTTTTCCAGTGCATCCATGCATATAGACGATCTGATGCATTTATGAGCTTTCCATCCAGGTGATTTCCACCGTTTAATAATCGAGTACTAAGATGATAATATAAAGAACAGTGGCACCAAACATGAATCAGTATATTTTGTGACACTTGATTAGAAAACCAGATAACACAATTCTTCGCAATTTTTGTACTTCAATTAATGATGGCCGCACACAATCTAGGCCTTGTTTAGTTCGGTCGATTCGATCGAATTCGCGCTCTGTTTTACGCATTGAACAACGTGCCCCCTCTCTGCTTTTTCGATTCCCAGTGTATTTTTCTACAGTGCATTCGATCGAATTCGCGCGAACTAAACAAGGCCCTAATTAACCAGCATAAACGCAAACCAGTGTCCACGTTACAAGCGACAACATCAATCAATATTCCTAAATTCGTCATATGAGAATTTGTACATCTTCTTACTGAATTTTCTTCACACGTGCAAATGTGTTTTTGCTACATCCTTAGCAATTGTCATTTCTATCAACACCTGACGGTCATCACCAACCACTAATCAGCACTCCAAATGTTACGTTAAGATTTCTTCGGATACTGGTTATTGCTATCTCCCGGCAAGGCCTACTGGAATTGATATAGGAGATTGCTGATGCTCCGCGAAAGATGGAACGCCGTTGTTAATGACCTTAGTTAGCTGATCAGAAGACCGATTGAGGCTATTCTGCTGCAGTAACTGAACAAGTGATAAAAATATATCCATCCTGGTCACGTTCTTGTTTGCCTGCAAAACCACGAACACACTAAAATGTCAGCCGAGAAGCTCACCAGAAAGGGAAAATCGTCCCAAAAGAAGAGTTCATTTACCTCAACAAGAAATCGAGCCATTATCTTGCCATCACGAAGTTCCATCAGGCCCTTCAAGATTGTCAGTCCAAATCCACGTATGGTGTCTGCTATCTCTAGGAAAAATCCACGTTCCTCACATAGCATCTGTTAAATAGCAAGCATATCATCTCAAACTTCTGCAATGTTTGAAAAGAACACTAGGTCACCCGTGATTTGGGAACCATACCTCGACAAGCATCTGACCAGGCGGTGCAAGATCCTCAACAACTATTGGGCAAACCATAGTCTGCCCTGCAACCTCATAGGCCCATGTGGCACCTCCATTGCGTCCAGCACTTGGGTCATCTTTCAGGACAACCCCACTCGAGTTATCATTCAAGACAGCGCTACTATCCTTGCTTATCATCTTCACATGAATAAAGAATTAAGTCAATACAAGGAACACTAACATGAACTGTCTTAGTTGTAAGGTTTAATTGTCTTCATTCTCCAGTATGACATACCTTTTGTTCATCAGCTTGCTTAATCTTTTCTGCATACTTTGTTACACTTTGTAGAAAGAGCATATGCTTGATTGTTCGGTCCAACAAAGCATCAATGCTACACTGTTGTGCAGAATAAAAGATAGGACTCAGCAAGCAACCACCAGATTAAACACAAAGAAACGTATTGTGGCTAATTCTTACCTTTGCACTATTTGGGACTATCTCACGTAACTCCTTGACGCGCTCTTGTATCTGTTGCCGATCCTTTGGTCTTGGCCGCGTGCTTTCACCCGGCCTAGCTCTTTTCTTAACAACCTTTTCTCCTTCAGGCTTCTTTACCTGGCTGACCTTGGAATTTGCAGTGTTCAAACTGCCGCAATCATCCATAGATAAATTCTGCAGTGACACTGGGGTTGCCTTTGATGCTCCAGTCGGGACATTTTCGGATGTACAGCTAAAGGAAGGGAGTATCAATGCTGGTCCTTGTGCGTTGCACACTGAAAATGAATCTTGAAGGTTGTGCAATCCACCTGAGACAGAGCCAGCTAATGGATCAGAGCTAGCCATAACTGAGCCAACATTGCCGTTAACGCCAAGCAGCTCCTCAAATTCTGAAAATAACCCCTTCTCTTCAACTGATAATGGATCACTACTTGCCTGTCCTGCAGCAGAATTCGTGCCAGTAGCACTGAAATGTAAAGTGTTTCCTGCTAGTAGGGCTGTGTCATCCCACAAATCATGGATAACAGCATCAAATGTTGTGCTTTCAAGAAAGCCATTATTTTCATTGTCTCGTTTTCTAACTGTTGTTGCCCCTGCAGCTTCTTCCCACATTTCATCATTTGGTAATTCATGGAGATCACAAGCATAAGAAGTAGACCCAGCAGTACCAAACTCTTGGATCACATCACTTTGAACAAATGGGGTGCTATTGTCAAACAAAGTGGATTTCAGTTCAGCATCTGTGGAAAATATTGATGAGTACGAATCCAGGAAGCTTGATGATTTCTCACTTTGTAGGCAATATTGTAGCTTGTTAGGTGCGCATGACAGCCCGTGCTCTATTCTTGGAAGGTTGGCCAAACTTGAATAACTTGTAGCTGCTGTTGCCAAACTATAACCAGTCTGTTTAGTGGATTTGATTTGTATTGCATTTTCTGAAATATTACAGTTCTGCAAATTGCTGTCACTTTGAAATACTTTAACAGTACTTATTGACTTGGAGTTCACTGGCATGGCCACTATGTGAGGATTCAGGCCACTGCAACTTTCATTGGGGGTGAAACCATTTGAATGCAGAGAGTGATTGCTTGAAGCAATTGCAAAGTTCTTGAGAGAATCTACTGTTATTGTGCCATCCATGAGCCTTGTGTTTTCTTGTTCAGCCTTAATATTTACAAGGCCCTTTGTGGTGCTTGGAGAATTAGGTCGAAGTTGCGGATCGCATGTGGAAACATCTTTGGATGAAGGATGCCAAGGATTACTTTCCGTCAGAAAAACTGCACATTTAACTTGATCCAGAAACTCTTGGCTTTCAGAAACCTGTAAATGTGAACTTTGAATATTCATGAGAAGGTATGCACATTATGATACCTAGTTGTAAAACAAATATCCATTAGCATCGCTCAAATTCTTAATTATTTAGCGATGAGGACAAGAAATGCTTCTTGAATGTTCATTTTCTCGAGATCTGGCTTGAATCCAGAGATAGCATCTTCAGGCAAACTTGTACAAAAAAATTTCTAACAACCAAAACAATGACACCATGATAAGGGTATAGCATGTGAAAGTTGCTTTCAAAAACTAGCACACTAACCTTTTGCATGGAACCGAACTGTGCCACACCAAACGCCGGGATAGGTACTACTGCAATAGTCTGTAGAAGATGTGTCCTTTTCAGTGACTGGTCTATAATTTTGTTAATATTTAAGTGATGAGCTGATTTCTGCTCTAAGTATGTATACAGTGAACTGTTTACAAGGAAAAGAAATAGAGAAAAAACCTTTATTCCACTTAGGAACTGATGTTGCCACCAAGTATAACCCTACAAGAAGGTAACCTTCCTCTGTTAAAACAAGGAAACTTCTTACTGTCTGCAACAAATAAGCCAAAGGGTGTACATAAACTGGACGAACCAGTGATTTTTATTTGACGATCTATATGTACATCCATTTGCTCAATGACCATGCATGTGGGAAAATTGTTAGTTTTTCCCCTGATCCGTAGTTTTTGTTATTCACCCTTTTTAGGTTTTCCACAAATGGTGGTTTATTAATAATATAAACTAGTAGGATGCATCATAAAAATTACACTTTGGACAGAACCTAATGAAGGAAGAACATAAGTGGAAATATCTACCTGAAATAAACCTAGGTTATCTGCATCGCTTATCTGAGACAAACTGAATGGGATATCATCAGAAATCCATTGGTACTCCCCATCTATAAGAGCTCTTCCTATGACGCTGCGATAAAAGATGAGACATTCTCAGTTAGTAGTTGAGGTAATACATCCTCAATGGAGAAAAGAAAAATCAAATGTCGCTTATAAAATAAAGACAAAATTGTTGTACAAAAATGATTCGACAGGAAAATATGTCCCAAACAATTCAGGCTTGTGGTATTCAAATCATGTGCTTAAAAGCGTATAAACTTGCAGGCACCAAGATACATATACCACCTAAAAGACTTCGAAAAGATAAACTGAATAAATTAAACCATGAAAAAGTTAATTTGGCCGTACCCTTCTCCGACGACATGGACTTGATTGACCATCTTCTCTACCACTTTTATTGCTTCATCTTCACAGTGGCATTCTCCTATCGTAAGCAACCTAATATACCAAACCAAGCATCAGTTAAAAAAGTTAAAAAAAAACACTCCAGCTACTGCACAGATATTATGGGGGCAAGCAAAGAAACATGAAAATGGACGAGAAAAAGGAAGAAAATGATTGATGATCGACAACTTTTACGATGCGCCCAAAAATACAGATATCCACAAAAGAGGAGACAATCTTTCTGTCATTTTTAATGCAGCAGAATCCTTGTCTAGGAAAGGGAGGAAAAAGGAAAAGTAGAGCCCAGAATACTTCAGCATTCAGCGTACAGTGGTAAGCACTACAAGGAGGCAGGTTTGCAGGGCTACAGCTGCAGACAGAGATACCAATAAGGGAGGAAGACATGCGTATGATCTCGGCTAAGACTCTGCGTGAAATGAGCATACGGAAGCTATGGAGTTCAGATAGCTTTCCCTCGTTCAATTTCTTAAAGAAATTGGAAAAACGGATCCATTTCTACCAAACTAAACTGCAGCCTGCAGCTTGAGATCCCAATGCGCCCTTCGCAAGCTGTATCGTTATTCACAACTTTGAGTAGTCACTCTTTTCAGAAACATGCGGGGAAAACTGAAAACACAGCAACGCAACTCTGACAAAAAAAAAGGGAAGCTAGAGAGTAATAATATACACAAAAGCTGAAAAATAGTTCAAAAGTAACCGAAACTGGGCACAGGGAACATCAAAATGTGTACTGTCTCCCATCTCCGTAGCCAGTAATCCGAAACGCAGAGAAAATTTGAGGAACTAGCCAGCACTTAGCAAAAGGGCTAGTGGCTAGAGAGCGCAGCGCAGATCTACTCTCACTCACCGCGGGTCGCGACGGTCGGAGCGCCAGATCGCCGCGTAGGACCAGCCCCCGGCGCGGCACAGCGCTCCTAGCGCCCCCGCCATCGAAGCAAGCTGCACCACCGGTGGCGTCGAAGCGGGCGGGCAGTGCCAATCTGCCGGGAGTGCAAGGGTTTAGGCGCGGCGCGATAAATAAGCGGGAGCGAGGGGAGCGCGCGGAGGAGGAGGAGGAGAGGCGGGGCGGGACGTGGGAGGCGCAGCGCCGCAGCGGCCACCGGGCGCGGAGTCTTTAACTAGTGGGGGCGTGGGGCAGGGAGTCACATGACATGCGCGCCTGTGGCCTTCGGCCGATGAGGATGGGGAGGCGGCGAGCGGGCGGCCAGGTCTGGTCGTTTTCCCGTGGTTTTGAGGGCAGTCGCATCGCCCGCCAGCGAGCGGAGTAGGACGGTGCCGCCGTGCCGGCCACTGCGCTTACGGCTAGCCACGACTGATCGGCTGCCCTGTTCCCCTCGTCGTAAAGCGTCTCGGTGCTGTGGATTGTGAGACTGCTGTGATTACACAGGGAATTGCTAGTGCCCGTCGAGAGTTTGGTGGACGATCAAGCCGAAACTAAGGTTTAATTTTTACAGGCGCGTGAGAAAAATACTGGGAACAACAACCAAATCTCGGCAGTATGATTAGTTGATTTTTACCAAGGCAGGAAATTGGAACTTTTTCGCAGAGATCCCGAAATCTTCGGCGAGCCTAAATGAACCCATGAAAAATTTAGGCATGATTAAAATGAGCAAACTTTATCTCTCTGATGAAAGGAACAGGCCACTGATATACTGAATGTGCTTATTTACACTCTACTGCCAGTAGTCTACTACTTTTCCGAAAGAACACTGAGCCTGATCTCGACAGTCCACCTCGCGTCTCTTTCACCTTTTCTTCTGCCAAGATCCAGATCGAGTCCTATATCCATCTTTTGTTTTCGGTGTATACTTTCAAACTTTCTTTTTTTTCAAACTTTCAATTGGCGTCAGTTTTTTTTATGTACCTGTGTCTAAGCACGTAGCTGCAATAAGTCCTGATCACCGGCGTCATTTTCGTCACCCACTCTCAAAGAGATCCGGTCTGGATTCTGCAACGTATAATACGGATTAGGTTGGCATCGGTTAGCGGTTAGTGCTAGACATCGACCAAAAACTACACTGTGCACCATGACGCGTACGTGAGATCAACATGTGTGGGAAGCAGGTTTGCATCGGCTCCATGATTAAGCAGCGTGGGCAAAGCCGGCAAAATGGGAAGTGGTAGAGAGACACTAATTAATCAGTTCACCAAGTGAATAGACTCGCATAATTTCTCGTCTCGTCTGTGGAATGAGTAGTCAGCTGAATTGAAAGAAGATCAGAACATATTTTTATGCACTACCGCAAAAAAAAAAAGGATTTTACTGTCCGTTTGCAATGCACTTCACTGTCGGGACAGGAACCAAACCAACGGTGGTTCTAAATAATTAACGATATCCCGTTCTTCCTTGAACCGATAGTATAATTATCATTTGAAATCACTCATTAATAAATGGAAAAATACATGGGACCCTCATGACAAGGGAAAACAAGCCAGAAAAAGAGGAAAGAAATGAAGTGCAATCAGGGGCAGACCCAGAGCAAAGTCGAGTGAGGGCACATCTTGAAAATTGTTAGATTGATAAAGCATAAATATGGTTGGAATTTGTTTTTTTTCCCTTGGCATCAAGATCGTGAGTGAGGGCCTGTGTCCTGGGTCCTCACTAGTGACAACGTGGGTCCGCCCCTGAGTGCAATCCGTCGGGCCTTTGGACATGCTTCGGTTGGTCATATATATCTGATGGAAAAAATGAATTTTGATCTATCCATAGGTAATATCTTTTGCTGCAGCATCTCAAAGTTGCATAAGAGATATCGCTTTTAATTCAAATTCCTCCTAGAATATCATATATATGTAATATGGTCACATGCTCTCCATTGTCATGTACTACCATTGTTTCGATTTCATGGCTCACGAAGGGATAGATATGCAATTAATGTTGATATAGTCTAATGTGCGTGGACATGCAGCACTCTTGCATGTACTCACTGTCGCCTTGTCTACACTGCATGTCGAGCTAGGACAAACATGGCACCTTAGCGTCATTCCGACGTACATGAATGGATGCATGTTGTCTAGGACATGAGCACATTGCATCCACTACCTCAAAAAACCTCCCATTGTGGCAACGGAAACCCCACGTATTTGAAGGAATCTTGACTAAGATGGTGACTTTAGAGAAGCTCATAATGAGTGCGCATTCCTACAAATCCATATAGGTACGGACCAAAAAAAAAGAAGTAACTGTGTCCAATCCTACAAACATATCCATACAAATATGTTCTTCATTTATTAAATTTTAAAGATGGAAAAAAGGTTTTCTCCCAGTTCAATTAAAGTAAAACTAAACGAGTTTATACAGTTAAGCTCTTACATGTTACTCCGTAGAACTCTAGCCCACATCACCAAAAACTATACTAACAAGTAACAAAAAAAACCAGTTACACGACGGTTCATAATAAGTTTCCTAGAAGAACAAAAACTATTCTTCAGTGTTCCCTGTCTCTACAAGAGAATTGGACCACTAAAGTTTACAGTAGACTGTTGCTCCTAACCCAATGATATGTTTGGTCACCTACGAGGCTACGGCTGAGACGTTGCTATCACCTATCAGGCTACCAAGAGAATATTTCTAGGGTTCCCTTCCTTCCCCGCTCCTTTTGAGGTGATATATGCCTGCAACTTCATGATTGTCCTCCGCATACCCTAACCATTCCACCATCATCCTGCTGGTTGGTTGGGACTGAGGACGATGCATATCTGCCTTTTCCAGCATGCATTTCATGCTAGTCACCATACATCAGGAAGCGACGGTGGGATCTTACTGCTAATGTTGGTGTGTACTATTTTTTCATAACATGGTTTATCGGATCATTTATTCTATCTTATGCGGTTTATTTGGATTAGTGTGCACCACAAACTCACATCTCCTGCCCCCCAAAAAACTCACATTTCAGTTGTAGGGCATATATCAGTTTAGATCAAACTGTTAGAGTATAATTAAATGGCCGCTCCATAAAAGAAAAGATAATTTTCTCATATACATAGATTAATGCTTACATATATAAAGAAACATATAGGCTGATTAAGCAGGACCTCAGAGGAGGGCAGGAGGCCAGAGCCTACTACAAGACCCTCAAGCATCCACCATCAATCTTGGCAGTAAGGGTCATAATATTGTCCCCCCACCAAAAAGCTATCCGTATATACTCTGGCTAGGTCAATGGCACCACCTAAGAAATTGTTGCTTTTGCAGTTGCAGATCAGCTCTCACATTTCGCAGCCCACACCCACTTTGTGAAAAGAAGAGAAGAGGGCCTGGTAAAAAGCAGCGGCATGTAGGTTTTAGTTTTGTCCATGTATAATGATAAGCTACTCAGTGGATTTTAGATGTATGTGTACTACGTACTACGTAATAGTACAAAACTTATATTCCGTACATAGAATCAAATCAGAATAAAAATGTGTGTACATAGAACTCAAAACTAACCCAATGATAAAATGGCCTACAACTTAATTAATTAGCGTCATCTATCGTAGTCGTGTCGTCTCGTTTCAACTCTTTTGGCCACGGACACCTGGAATGCTTGGCATAAAAACTGCGTCTAAAGGCAATGGCTACAACTTACATGTTAGAAATGGTGACATACTGACATGTATGTTTGTGCCATGGATTTGTATGGTCCACTCAGATACACAATTTAGGTAGAATTTGACTTGCGTCTATGCTTGGCCATTTGGCTAAGCATGCAATCATTAACTAGTGCCCTATAGTCTAGATATAATGCTGCTCTTTTCAAAAGAAAAAGGGCTCAAAGTGTTGCACCATATTGGTAGCACCCATCAAATCAAACAGTATACTGCAGATAGGATCATGTAAAGAGAACTGTGCCCATCTTCGACCGACTTGAAAATATATAACTATACATAAAAATCAATCTGATTGACTCAATATTTTTTCTTGAAACTGACTCCCTATGATTATGTAGAGTAATGACCAACTCCTCAAAATGAAAAGTCACTGTGTCACTGTCATATATATATTTTTTACGAAAGATCAGTACAAACGCAGACACTCACACATGCACGCACACTCATTCCTATAAATACACGTACGCAAATTCTACCTCTATGTCACGTCACGTAGGGATGTACCTCAGATTCGCGCGTAGGCAAAAGTTTTGCCTTACATGTCGTGGCGTAGCCGGACAAGATAAAATTGGTGCATTGATGGTACATCGAGGCATCGATCGAGATGGTCATTCACTACAGTAACCGCAGGCACGCATGATCATGTGAAACCAGGCATTGAGCATCATAATATTCTGACTCCTGACAGGACAAAACGAAGGAAATCATTGCGCCCACTATGGATGCATTCTGTGCATAGCACATACCACCACTAAGGGCCTGTTTAGATTAGAGTTGTATGTTTGTGAAAGAAAGTTTCCAATTTTAAATCAAAGATTAGGAGGACTAAACATGATCTAATTATAAAACTAAATACATGGATGGACGGGAAATCGCGAGACGAATCTATTAAGCCTAATTAATCCGTCATTAGAGATTGTTTACTGTAGCACGACGTTGTCTAATCATGGCCAAATTAGGCTCATTAGATTCGTCTCGCAAAGTTACCGGGGGTTATGGAATGGGTTTTGTCATTAACACACGTTTAATACTCCATGCATGCAAGATGAATAGTGAAGTTTCAAAGTTTCAGGTGATCTAAACAGGCCCTTAGCACTAGCTTGATTTTTATCTTTAGGGCCTGTTTAGTTCGGTAAGTTTCAGAAAATTTCGAAAAAAGTTACCATTGGGAAGCATGTTCTGTGAGAGGGGGCACGGTTGTCAGTGTGAAAAAAGTTACAGTTTCAATGAAAATTTTGTCAACTAAACAGGGCCTTAAACTAAGCATAGTATAATCAACTTTTGCTAGCACAACATACTACCGTTGTGAACATAAAGTATACAGTACGTAGATACTGTATGATATTTACATATTAACGCAAATACAGTACTAGCAGCTAGCTAATGCCGAGATATCATTATCTTCGTGTTGGTGGGGTGCATTTTAATTTGAACGGTCATGTACACACTTCCAGTATGCAGATATGTTGGAGCATTCTATAACTATGTTTGGCAGAATTCTAGCTCCTAGCTCTATGCAGAAGAAGCTGATGTTTATTTAATAAAATATCTTAAATTTATAATTTAAATATAAAAGAAGAACAAAGTAACATAATAAAAGACTCTTGATCAGCCCATAACTCTGACTGTACAGATTTCTAGAGCAAAAAATGATCAGTATTTACTCTATGAATTTATAGAGCTGTAACAAACTGTGGGGCCATATGCTACCAGGGATCGAGCTGCATCGCCGAGACATGATCTTCTCGGATTCGACGTCATATGCTGGACAACGACCTGTCTGACTTAAATAAGCGTACGCGTCCAGCAAGCTGACAAACGCGCCGTTATTCCCCTCCAAACCGTAGCCGGCGCGTCGCCGTCCATCGCAAGCAATCACACACGCATCCTCCACAGCAGTCGCGCGCGCACGGCAAATCGAGCGACCGACGACGACATCTCCATGGCGGGGACCGATATGAATGACTAGTCGCAACGCAGCGCCCTGGGGATCACGTAACCAGCTAGCGATTTGGTGGTGCATGTTCATGCGCCAAGGCCAAGCTAGGGCTCGCGCTCGCTCGCTAGTTACGCTCAAGCATGTCGGATCCGCTCCGGTTGCATCCAAGAGCCAGCGGACGCGAGAAGGACGGGCGGCCGCGCGCGCTCATGATCTCTGACGGTCTCACTCGGGACATGCAGCGCGCTGGACGGTAGCGTTTGCACATTTGAGCGTGTCGGCCGGGGGCGATCGAGGAGAGGTTCGTCGTCGATGGCTACGGCCAGTACTACGCGCTCCCCCGTCGCGTCGTCGCGACGCGGACTTGGTGCAGTCTCAGCCCCGGACGCGCGCGTATATCTCGCTCTCGTCGTGACTGTTTCGCCGGCTAGCTGGATCTTTGTAGCTACATGGCCGGTGTCATGGCGACGGCCAGCGATGGCGTCATGGGCGATTGACTGAAAGGGATGTACAGTAGTAATGTAGCACCAGTTCAAAGAACCGAGTGAAGTAGTGATGTTGCTGCACCCTTCATTGACTGACGGGTGGGGCCATACGGCTATACGAGAGACATGCGTGGCACGGTCAGGTGCGCGCTCGTCAGTCCCGGTCGTGCATTGTGCAGGGAATTTTTACAGTTTGTCTGGCCGTGGGCACGGAATAAATAACAAAATCCTGGGACTGGCGCTGGGCTTGGTTCCTGCCCATGGTCTTCGACCGGCAGTGCCCAGTGGCTGCACGGACCACCGAAGAACAGTGAAAGGAAAAGGCAGCAAGCAACAGGGACGTGGCGAGGTCTTTTGGCAGGGCTGGCCGGGCCACCTCTAGGCGCTGGACCACCCCCACCAAAATTGGGGGATGGAGAATTGGAGATGATAGAGAGGTGTCGTGAATATTCTTCGGAGAGAGGTGTTTGGTACTACATGCATCGACGCGTGCTGCGCAGTGCTGTGCTGCCGGGGTATGGTATGGTATGGTGTGGGACTGTGGGTATCCTTTTTAGATCGCTTCGAAGTGTGTTTTGATCGGAGCTCGAACTGCTTGTTTTAACCCGTTAACGTAATCTACTCCGTTCTGAGGGTAGTGTGGTCCTCTACCCCGTCGCGCCGCGGCCAACGAGGCCGAACCAGATCCGACCGTTCCTCCCGCCGTCCCCCATCACCGGCGCCTCGACTGCCGCGCCGGAACCGGGGACAACTCACGTGGCTACTGGCTAGGCTAGCTCCTCCCGCGGCCCATGCATCACCGGCCAGCGGCCACCCGGCCGTCGTCACCACATTCCACACTGGTTTGCGGTCTGCCGGTCTGCGGCGATGCCCTGCCCCGCCTCTCGCCTCGTTCCGCGCGCGCCGGCCGTCCCCCCTGCCGCGCCCGGCGCCTGTCGGCCACCTGCCGCCCACGCAGGGCGCACGCTGGCCCGTCCCCGCGGTTGGCATGCACGGCCGGCGAACACGTACCCGCGCTCCTCTCTCGGCCATCATGCCGCATCGCTGCTGCTCAGTGCTCACTGCTCTCGGCTCTCCCTCTCCTCCTCCCCTCACCGCCACCCGCCCACCCGCCACCCCGGGCCACCCGAACCGCCGCAGCCGGAGAACAACGGCGTGCACGCGATGCCCGCCACCCCGCGCGCTGCTCGCGTTTGGCCCGCTTTTACCGGTGGTGGTTGGCGCGTTCCGGCCGGCGCGGTGCTGGGCCGGGGTCGGCTGTTCACTTCCCTCTCTTCTCGTCCACTCCCAACATTTTACGTACGTCCGGCCCACCGGCCGCCGGTGCGTGAGCGAGCCGGCATGATTGCGGCGCGCTCACGCCTCCGGCTCCGGCCGGTAGCTCGGCGGTTGGCGCTTGGCTTTGCCCCGTTATGTCGGGATCGGCGGTGCTGTGCTCCGTTCAACATTATAGAGGAATGAGTGTGTCTGTGGACTCTGCTTGGTTACTCCTTTCTGAGTTTCGCGACATGTCAGAGGAGAAACAGTAGTGTACTACAGCTTCAACTTCAGAGTACATATGTGTTGCATCATGCCTGCATGGTCATGGACCCAAAAAAAAACTAACGTGCAGCTACGAAACTAGTACGTGCTTTGGAGCCACGCTGTTGTTTGGATACCAGATTGCCTGGTTCCGGGGATCCGGGCTGATTTACGACCTTCATCAACGATCCCGAAGTAGTTCTCTTCAGAGATTACAGCAGGTAAGCAGGCTGCCAAAGGGCCGTGTGAATAGCCTGATCCATCGCTAGAGGCCCACAGGACTCCAGGAGTCGTCGTGCACACAAATGGGTGGGCTACTTCTTTACCGTGCCATCCCACACAAATGGGCTGGGCTACTGGTTTCAAGTAGTGCTCCATGGCCCAGACACATAAGCCCAACGAGGCAAATGCAATCAGTTTTGAATTTTAACAATTTTTTCAGGGAGCCTCGGAAAGGTGAAGAATTGGGCCCTTGAGCATTGGCTAGGTCAAAATTTTGGAATTTTTAAATTTTTTTTACGATTTTTCAAAAACAACTCATGTGTGGCAGATTTTGCAAATCTGTCACCCAACCGCTGTATCATATGGCTGCCGCCAAATGATACGGAGGCAAGACAATATAACCGCCGATTCAAACGGCGGTTAGATAAACCGCTGTTTAAACCGGCGGTTAGATAAACCGCTCAACCATCTGGCGGTTTTTGTTCAAACCGCCAAATGATTTGGCGGTTACAAAAACCGCCAAATGGAACGGCGGTATTTGGCGTTAACTATTTCTAATTAATTTTTTTATAGTTAAATTGTTTGAAAATTGTTTAATTGTTCAAAATTGTTATTTTCTGGTTGAAAATTGTTTAAGGTTATTAATTTTTTATATTAATAATCATATATTCTATTTTTTATTTTTGTATAGGTAAATTGTTTGAAAATTATTTAATTGTTTAAAATTGTTATTTTCTGGTTGAAAATTGTTTAAGGTTATTATTTTTTATATTAATAATCATATATTCTGTTTTTTCTGACTGGCTGCAATAAACACATCCCATGGATTCAATGGCCCACACCATCTCCTTCCTGTGACTGCAACAAACACACCTCACAGATTCAATGGTCCACACCATGTCCTTCCTGAGTGACTGCAAAAACATACCATACGGATCCATTGGCCCACTGGCTGGGGGTACTTGGTGGCGTGACCTATTAATATCGCGCTCATTCATCCACTTGAACCCACATCACAAAAACCAAAATGGCTGACCAGAGTGGGAGTGGGTCTAGATATAGAAGGCAAGGTGGGTTCATGCATCTGCGTCGGGAGATGGAAGCCATGGAGGGAGCTCCTCGCAATGATCGAGACAGATCTATCCTTGCTGCCAACCAGAGGCCAAAGGATGAGATCCCACCCGAGTGCTATTGTGGCATGAACAGCGGGATGGCTATCTCATTCGAAGAAGGCACATACGGGAGGAGGTACTGGTGTTGCCAGAGGATCCATGAGATAACAAACAGTTCGCAGGTAATGACCTTAAAGAAGATGAAATGTTGATTGTTTGTAGTACTAACATTGTTATCATTTTTTTACGAATTGACACAGAGAGGTAGAAGGACTGCTACACCGGACACCAGGGCATGTCACTTCACCGAATGGATGGACGACTCCATCAGCTGGAAGGACCAGATGCGCTGGGACGAGATGAAGATGAGAGCCGAGGAAGGATGACAGGCGGCACAAAGGGCTGAAGCTAACAGACTTGCCGGAAAGCAATTCAGGAATGATATTGAAAAAATTAGAAAGGAATTTCGTGAGAAAAGGGATTCATGAGGTCCCTGAAGTTATCTGCTAGGCTATTCTAAATTTTCTAAGGCATGTTAGGTTTAGGATGAGTCATGATAATTGTGTCGCGTCACGTGCCAATGTAAAATGTAATGCAATTTAAATTCAATGAAAGCCAAAAGCAATTCGATGCAGTGATGTGTTGTCTTTTCTGTGCATTCGAAGAAAGTACATAAGATGGACCCTAAGCTGACACATTACCTTATATGACAATATTTACTTATTTGTGAATGCTTCAAAAAGAGGGGAAGTTCTGCCGAAATTTTTGGTGATTGTTTTGTGAAGATTCAATGGAAGGCAGAGCGATTCAATGCAGTGATGTGGGCCATTCAATCTGTGTGCTGTGTTTCTTGCAGTCACTCGAAAATGTGAAAGTGTGGGCCATTCAATCCGTGTGTTGTGTTTCTGCAGTCACTCAAATCTGAGACGGTGTGGGCCATTGAATCCAAGGGGTGTGTTTCTTGGAGTTCCCTGGTATTAGTCCCCTTCCGCCTATATTTATGCATAGTTGTGTGCATTGCTGCTTACTTCAGAACGGGGGAAGGGTTCTTGTGTAGTACAAATGTCTGGAGGGTCATATAGTGGGAAGGGTTTCGGTGCTGGGAGAGGAAAAGGGGGAAGGAAGGGACCTCCCATTATGTGGAAGGGGTCTGTTGGTCCTCGATTCTTTGGGAACCAGTGTATGAGTTTCCGGTCGAGAGCAAAAGTGATTTCAGCAAAGAATCCCCTCTTAGAGGATATGATACCCGGAACGAAGTGGCCAAAATGCATGCATGGTGAGGACTGCTTAGTTCAGATGGAGAACGAGGGGGACAACGGAGGTCGTCGTTTCTTCAAATGCCCACGAGCATGGGTAATCTCTATTAATATTTATTTCGTACATATGTGTAGTTTCTTTCCCGCACTCATTTACTTGGCTTATTTTTTATAGTGTTCCAACGCTCCAGAAAACTGTGGGTTCCCTAGGTGGGTTGACCCTGCTCCAATTCATCCGCATCAGGAGTACATCAGCTACTTGCAGAATCGTATATTCGATATCGAAACAGAAGTGAGCCACTGTAACAACAGCGACGATGAAGATGATGGCGACGAGGACCATAATGATGGTTCACAGGAAACACTGTGCACCATTCCAGATTGCAGCTGCCCTTGTCACAAGAACAAGGGAACTCCACCGCCACCACCACCGCCACCGCCGCCATCAACAGGACAATAGGTGTTGGGCAAACCCACAATGAAATCCATTGCTATGTCATCCCATTTCCAGGATGGTATAGGAAGAGGTTGCAATGTTCCAGCTACCTTTAAATGGCTTGCTTTCACCCTTTGACATGTATCACATTCGGACACATATTTAGCAATTTCTCTTTTTATTCTGGTCCACCAAAAATTCTCCTTCAAATCTTGGTACATTTTATTGCTACCCGGATGAATAGAGAATTTGGATAGATGAGCTTCATCGAGAATTTGTTTCCTTAGCTCATGGTCTTTAGGTACCACAAGCCGTTGTTCAAACCAAAGAACTCCCTTCCAATCTTGCCGAAAGCATTTATATTTGGGTAATCCTTGAGCTAGCCCTTGCTTTATGTAAGCAACTCCTTTATCTCGAGATTGTGCCATAATGATTCTTTCCCTCAAGGTGGATTCTACCACCATGTGACTTACCGAGCCTTGAGGAACAATTTCTAATTTCAACTTGGACATCTCATGGCAAAGTGTGTCCTTAAGAGACGTAATGGTGAGACAATTGCACTGAGCCTTGCGGCTTAAGGCATCGGCCACAACATTAGCCTTCCCCGGATGGTAATGCACCTCAAGATCATAATCTTTGATTAGCTCTAACCATCTTCTTTGGCGCATATTAAGATCAGCTTGGGTGAAGATATATTTAAGGCTCTTGTGGTCGGTGTAGATGTTGCAACGAATGCCCATGAGATAATGTCTCCAAATTTTTAAGGCATGAACCACAGCAGCTAATTCCAAATCATGAGTGGGATAATTCACTTCATGAGGCCTAAGAGCTCGAGAAGCATAAGCAATGACTCGATCTTCTTGCATTAGCACACAGCCAAGACCCGTGCCCGAGGCATCACAATAAACATCGAAGGGCTTGGAGGTGTCCGGTTGAGCTAGAACCGTTGCTGAGGTTAAAAGTTTTCTCAAGGTATGGAAGGCTTGCTCGCACTTTTCGTTCCACACAAATTTCTCTCCTTTCTTGAGAAGTTCAGTCATAGGCTTGGCAATTTTGGAGAAATCTGGGATAAAGCGGCGATAATATCCAGCTAAACCCAGAAAGCTCCGTATTTGATGAACGGATTTAGGAGGCTTCCAATCCAGTACTTCTTGCACCTTCCCTGGATCTACAGCAATTCCCTCGGCTGAGATAGTGTGCCCCAAGAATTTGACACTTGACAGCAAAAAATCACACTTGCCGAGTTTTGCATATAGATGATGATCTCGGAGGCGTTGGAGAACAATGCGAAGGTGCTGAGCATGCTCCGCCTTATTTTTGGAATATATGAGAATGTCATCAGTGAACACGACCACAAACTTGTCTAGCTCAGGTATAAATACTGAATTCATGAGATACATGAAATATACCGGAGCATTTGTGAGACCGAAAGACATCACTAAGTACTCAANCAACTGTCGGGGTTCTCTACCGCCGACAAGTAAATTTCCTACGATCGCGTGTCAGGATCCGGATGGTGACTCGAGAGACAGGGGGTTTATACTGGTTCGGGCCTCCGGAGAGTAATACCCTACGTCCAGTGAGCGTCGCTGTTCTCAAGTCCAAGTCTGTAGTAGGGGTGTACAAACTGGTCGGGAGAGGGAGAGGGTCCCAAGTCCCTGCGTGGAGCGAGTGAGTGAGCTGTGTGCGCTGTGTCCGAGTGTTCGAAAATGGTGTTCGAATTTCCCCGCGCTGACGTCCCCTCGTCCCCTTTTATAGCTTCAAGGAGAGAAGGGAGCGGGGGGTAAGAAAGGAAATTACAACGGGAGTTACTGCCCCCGAGAGCTTTATCCAGCGTCGTCTGCCGAGCCGTACGGGGAGCAGGTGTTGACGGAGTGGGCGCCCCGCCGGACCCGGGATCGTACATCCCGGGTGGTTGACGCCGACGCCTTCTCGGGTAAGCTCCCGGGTAGTTCCGGGTCGTGGTTGACTTGCCCGAGGTCCTTGGGTGCTCCAGGTGTCCTGCTCGGGTTCCAGATGTCGTCCGGGGGCGCCTGGAGTGGTACTGGAGTGCCTGGTGTAGCGCATGCATCCTTCTCCGGACTGTAGCGCTCCTGTTCGGACGAGACGGGCGCCACTGTGGCTGCCGTGGCGAAGGACGGACGCCCATCCTGTTCTGACACAGCGGGTACCAAGTGGGTACGGCGCCGGATGGGCCGGGGCGCGGCCGGGTACTTTCACCCGGGGCGTCGGAGACCACTCGGGAGCGGAGAACCCCTCGGGCGAACCGGGAGGTCACTCGGGAGCGGAAAACCTCTCGGGCGAACCGGGAGGCCACTCGGAGGCGGAGAACCTCTCGGGCGAATCGGGGAACCACTCGGGCGATCCAAGTAGTCGGGGTACGGGGTGTTCGCCTTGCTTTGGGTCTCTGATTTTTGTTTTTCGAGGGGCGGATTGTCGTGAGCTCCTGGGTTAAGAGGTTGGATTGGGCACCCCTAATTCGGATCCTCGTCAGCTAGTTCCTTGGGTGCCATCTTATAGGGCCTTTTGGAGATGGGAGCTGTACCGGGTTGTAATTCAATCACAAATTCCACGTCCCGATCAGGGGGCATTCCCAGTAAATCGGCAGGAAATACATCCGAGAATTCACATACCACCGAGATCTTCTCCAAAGGGGTCTCGATCGCGGAGAATGCACATGAATTCCCGATGTCTTGGCGAGGTAGATAAAGTGTTGAAGTACCATGTGTTGAAGAATTGATCTCCACACAACGAGAAGGAATGTCTAAATTGACCCCATGTTTTTCCATCCAGTTCATATCCAAAATAATTTCTATCCCTTGATTGTCCAAGGTAATGAAATTAGTGTCATATACCTTGCTACCCAATTGGAGAGGCACATTTCTCACAATCTGATGAGATCCTATTCTACCACCAGGGGTAGATATGACATAATGTTGGGTGGTATGCACAAAAGGAAAATTGTGTTTGGCAGCCAATCTATTGCTCATGAAACTATGTGAAGCTCCAGAATCAAATAGCAACATAAGTAGGCACATTACGGATAGAGAAAATACCCGACATCACCGGAGCACCAGCAGGGAGTTCATCCATAGTAGTGAAATTGAGACGGCCCTGCCTGACAACTGCCACTTGCTTCTTGCCTTTATTATTATTGGCTGGAGTTGGGGCATTATTCCCACCTTGCTTGGGAAACTGGCAATCTCTTGCAAAGTGGCCCGGCCTACCACAGTTGTAGCAAGGAGCATTCTGGGGACGAGGCGGCTGATATGCCTGAGCGGGAGTACGATACCCCTAATTCTGTTGTGGCGGAGGCTTGATGATCCATGACCCTGGCTGAGGGGCCCTCGGAAGAGACTGAGCAGAATTCTTCTGGACCAAGCGAAGCTTAGGGGGTGCAGAGTTAGATTGGCCAACTGGGGCCTTCCTCTTCTTCTCAATCTTGTGTGCCTTAATGCTGTCTTCCTGTGTGAGAGCCATGTTCACTAGGTAGGCGTAGCTGTCAGCTTTGACCAGAGAAAGCCTGTCCTTTAGCTTAGAGCTAAGGCCACGGCGGAAGCGATCTTGCTTCTTGGCATCCGTGTTAATGTGATAACCCGCATATGGTGCCAAGTGATTGAAAGCCTGGGCATACTGCAGCACATTGCGTGTGCCCTGGGTTAGTGCAAGGAACTCATTCAACTTGTGGTCCATCAAACCGGTAGGAATATGGTGAGCACGAAAAGCATTCTTGAACTCCTCCCAAGTCATCACGTGATTGGCCGGGAGCATGCTATAGTGATTGTCCCACCATAGACGAGCTGAGCCTCGCAATTGCTGAGCAGCAAAGCGAGCCTTGTTAGCGTCCGAGCAAGGTGCCACCAGCAAAGCAAACTTGGACTCAATATTGCTGAGCCAAGCATTAGCATCGAGGGGATCCTCCGTCTTGGTGAACAGAGGTGGCCGAGTACTCGTGAAGTCCGAGTAGGTCGCCTCCCGAGGATGGGGATTGTGATGTCCGCCATGTGGGTGCTGATTTACTTGGGCTTCGGTCAAGCGCCGAAGAAGCTCTGTCTGCATAGCCAACAGCTCCGCGACATTGGTAGGTAGAGGTGGGGGATGAGGCAAACCATCACCTGGAGGTTGTGACATCTGCATTGTTTCATAGCTCACGTTAGTCACGCAATTCTTGGAATGATAAAAACAAAAGGACGACAAAAAGTACTAACAACCACAGAAATATTCTTTGTAACGTTAGTACCAAACTTCATTCCATTCCTCGAAAAGCGTGCTTCTAACTTGCTAAGGGCAATTAGGGACTACCCAAAAATTCCCCTGTTTTACCAGAAGAGAGCCTACATAATTACGTGACTCTTTTGGTATTTAGGATTCAAACTACTTCCAATTAAAAAGTTGTGAAATTCGGGGTACCACCGACTGTTGCGGTCCCACCAATTTGGCTACGACTGCAATAGTCGGTCATTCCAGTAGCCATTTTCAATTTATGCTTCAGGACCGACTGTTGCGGTGATGAACATAACAAGCACCGCAACAGCCTGTGATGCATAGCACCGCAACAGTCCGTCAATCCAGAGACGAACTTTACTGTTCCTCTGGACCACCGACTGTTGCGGTCGTGGTTTCTGACTAGGACCGCAACTTTCTATGCTTCAAATTAAGTTTTTCCTGCCTAGACCTTATGGTCACTGATTATTTGCGGTGCATATGGCCAATTGTTGCGGTGGTCACTGGGTTTTAGCAATTCGACTATAACTTTTGTTGCCTTGTTCCAATGGAGTTGGAATTTTGACAAAAGCTAGATTATAAAGTTTTGCACAAGTTTGGTATTCATGCCTCACTTGAAAAACATCGGTTGCTTTATGTAAAACTGAAGACATGCTTGTGGCTACAAAGTTATCTTAGTATATATACATAGATGGTTCCATCATACTAGCGGTATATATATACAACATCCATGAAATAACTTACACCATCCTTGCAGCAGAACAAAAGTCTACCATAAGCCCAAGGATTTCATTCATGGACACAAAAGAAAACCGTCTCCTACAACACTATCTAGTCAGAGTCCATAGGGTAAAGCTCCTCCGGATCTTCCTCGTCGTCGGACCCATCACCTCCACCATTAGGAGGTGGTACCTGGTTCACTGAGCCTTCTCCATCTGACATGGCATGATCATTCAGCTGAAATGGTAGGCCCGAAACGGTATCCAAGCTGGACTCACCCTGCACGGGCAACTCTGGAGGCACAGGTGCTGGGGGAGGATTCTGCAATTCGGCAATCACCTCTTGAGCCTCATTCATGTCGTCCTCCAAATGAGCTACTATCTCGTGTTGCTCAACTAACTCGTCGTTGAGATTGTGGACTTGGTGCTCCAAACCCCTCACTTGATCAGCGAGAGCTTGAGCTGCTACAGCCACTGAACGGTTCTGGTAATTGAGCATTTCTATGAGATCAGCAGACGCTCTCCCATAGTCAACCAAAGCAATGGTAGTAGGGTCCTGAACGGTGGCCCTGCTATCCCACCACAAAATAGCATTCCCGGGTAGTGGTGGAAACAAAGCTGCAGGCGTGTGGTGGAGTTGCATTTGGTGCTGTTGTCCAAACTGCAACAAAGCCTGTTGTGCCACCATTTCACAACCGGGCAAAAAGGAATGGGACCGGGTTGTCACCACCAAGTCTTCCTGCATTACTTCAGGTGGGCTTGGAATGGTGATTGTGACTTCAAATTGCATCACGTTCCACTCATGGTGAGGTACTCCCACGTAACGGGGTGGCTCGGTGTATCCGCACCGTTGCGCGGTTTCCCATAGAAGTACGGGAAATCCCCCAAATGGAGGCAAGTGGAGTGATAGTGCCCTTGGTCGTCGATGTGCATGGTACGGTTGCTCGGACCAGCCATCTGAAAGAATTAACAACCAGGACAAGTTTAAGTACAAATGCACCAAACCCATCAAATACCTTAAGTACAGACAGATTTCAAATGCAAAGACAAACCGACATAACTCCCAATTGGGAGCGTTGAAAATTTCAGAACTTTGACCTGGGCTAATTAAGGGTTTGGAACAATATTTCCCAGTGGGATTCTTACAATTGAGGTGATCCCATTGAGCGAAAGATTCAAGCTAAGGACCATCTAGAATACCCTTAAGTGAGTGCACAATTTATTTTTATTCCTTAACCCACAATTTATGTATTTGTGCATGAATATGATGCATGAATGATCGACCTAGTCGTCCTCACAAAAGAAATAACTGCCAAATAATCTTGGACTTACGGGGTTAGCACCGGTGGCACATATATACGTCTCTCCCTATAATAATTAGTCGAATTTCTATCGAGCACACACCCTATGGTCTCGTGGTTAGCGTACCTACAGAAAATATTCATTACTAAACTGTTTGTGCCAGCACTCACAAACAGCTCCCATGTACCTCACGCCACATGGGTGACGCATATGTGGTTACCCACATATGATGACCACACCCTGTTGCTTATTATAGAAGCAACAGTTCAACCAGTAAATTAAAGCATTATAGTCATTACAACACCGTGAAAGTATTATATTGACTGCACCCCAAGTAAGCCACTACTTGGGGAACAGCGTCCAGTATTCACACCCTCTGGCAATGTGCGATCAATACATTACCTGCAGTCGTCGATACGGAAAAGTAATGTGCTGGAAGTTAGTCATATACATATTATGCCACCTAATCATACCCATAATTGTCCCTAGGGCTCACGTTCTATTATTTTCAAATCCTAACGCAACCAACGAAATCCTAAGTCAAGATTAAGCTTTTGCACATCAAGAAAACATTTTTAAGACTTGTTGTACCACCCGCTGCCTATTTTTCGGCTCTGATACCGGCTGTGGCAGACCGCCCCAATTAATCCGGCTTAAGAGCATGGGACCACTATCACAGCAGTGCTCCACGCCCTTAAACCGAGTTAATCGTGCAATCCGTCGGATACCTTCCGATTAAACCACCTTTTTCTCTCGACCGAAACGAAATAGCAGCAGTCCCACTCGAATATGGGCTCAGGCAGTACAACTCATCACCAATTTTACAACACACGGTTCACATAGATAATTATACAAATACGGTGTATATGTTTTATCTTATTACAAACCAGAGTATGCTACAGCGGAAGAGTTATAACGACGATACAAAAGAACCATGTGGAGCCCTCACATGATCTCAATCACCGCGGCCCGAGTCGGACTCGGACGGCACCCGCTCCACAGTCCAGCCGTCAGGCAACACGCACGGCCAAGTCAACGCAGCCACGGGATCATAGCCATCACAATTATCTGCAATAAAGTTTAGCCACAAGCAAGGCTGAGTACTAATTACTCAGCAAGACTTACCTGACAAGGATAAATTCTAGACATGCAAGGCTTTTTGGCTCTGGGGTTTGTTTTGCCAAAAGCATCTACAACTTGAGCCTATTTTCAATATTTTAGCCAAGTTTTAAGTGCGACTAACCATTACTAAGTTTGCCAAGCTATGCAATAGCAATCCATGTTGACATACAATTGATTAACATCATTTCCCCATTTCTCTTCTAGCCACACCTCTACTCATTTGGCCCAAGCACACTGATGTGTGAAAAGAGATCAAGCAGCTTCATGTAACCGCGAAGGACGGACAACTCGAGTTGATTTTTAACCATGCATGGGAACCTAATCGCACGACCCGTGAGAGACACCCTGGACCTCACGGGGCAACCTTTCCCATCTCTCCCTGCCATCTGCCATCAGGGCCCACTCCACCCGAGTGCACGCCCCAACGGACCCCAGGTGCCCCAGGCAAACCTGTACCGTGGCCACTGCTACACTCGCCATCAACCCCTCGCCCAATGGAGTAGGAAGGACCTGTCAGACGTCAGTTTGAATCAAGTACTAGGTTTACCAGTTTACCATATTTTCCGGCATACGATTAGTACCTTCAAAAGCTTGACCAACATCGCCACACAATCAAAGCCTCAGCCCACCAATCCTCTGCACAAGCGGGACATTCAACCAAACATGAACACCGCACAAGCCCCGCTTGCCGAATCTCCACTGATATAAAGTAAAACCTATATCTCGCGAGTGATAAGGCAATCACTCGACTTCTACCGGTCCTAATTAAGCATAGCATTCTGTTCGACCTACACATACTAGTATTAGGACATAGGTACCTGGAGAACCATGCCACTAAGGTTTCAATCAATTCCTCAAAACTTAAATGCACAACATAAGGCACCAGCAAGAGGGTTAGTTTCACAGTGGGTTATGCTCCGGGGCTTGCCTTCTTGATCACCGGTGGCCTTGGGCCCTTCCGGAATTTGATCCGGGTCTTGCGCAATCGTCAAGTTCAGCTCAGCAACGGCGGGGTCGCTCTCGGGCTCAACCTCAAGCTCGTACACGCCGTCAACGATGGGGTGATCTACACGGGGTGCAAAAAGATACATGAGATGCATAAATGCATAAGCAAGCAACCATAAGAATACTCACAACACTCAAATCATTGGCCAATCATTCATGGCATATAAACAAATAAGAAACTTAACCTACACAGGAAACCGGTCTGACCGGTTAGCCATACCGGTCTAACCGGTCTGGGCTGGTTTTCAACACTACTAGCTAGAACAAAAATCTAAATCACAACCACCAATCCACACGTATTCAGGAGCTAATTCTTTTGGGTGAGGGTTCCTAAACCTTAGGGCAGTCCTAAGAAAAATGGCCTAGTTTTCTTGAGTAGATCTACATCTATTACTTTATCTACTTTATTAACTTAACCAACTCTCAATCCCTAAAAATCAAGAGTAAACTCTAGCCAGAAGGTACCCAACTCTACTCCACTAATCATATCAAAACCAACAAAGGCGGTTTTGCAACTTTAGCCCATGTCTAGGATTTATGAAGCAATACACCAACTCTCTCTAGCACACATTTGGGCAATAAGCAATCCATCACTCAAACAATGGTTTGCACACAACTCCTAGAACTCTATAGACAACCCCTCTACCCTTCTTAGCTTCTTACACTCGGTCCTGTGGTTCTTCTACCTTGAGCCAGGCCCAAGCTCGGCTCCAGTGATGGCCGGCGGTGGCGTTCCGGCCTAGGGAGGGGCGAGGGAAGAGGGGAAAATGGCCGGGGAATGGTGGAGGGTGAAGAGGGCAAGATGAAGCAGCTGCGGGCGCGGGGAATCGAGAAATGGATGAGTGAGGGTGGGTGAACTCGGCCCCGGCGTCTTGACCGCTCGGTTATGGAGGTGAGGGGACGGGCCGGCCACCTGGGCGTGCCGTGGCACGCCAGCAGGGCCAGGAGAGGCTGACCAGGCGCCAATGGAGCGCGCAGAGGCGAACACGTGGCCGGAGGAGTTGAGAAGGACGGTGGTTCGGTGGCGGTTGGTGGGCACCGACTGTTGCGATGGTGGGGTAAAACACCCACCGCAACAGTCCGTGGTCACGAAGAATACTGTGTCGACAAAGGTTAGTTCAAAATCTCGCAGCCACCGACTGTTGCGGTGGTGGCACGTGTTAGGCACCGCAACAGTCCGTCATCGGTATCACCGCAATAGTCTTTCAATCCAGTGGCTAAATTTATTGTTCCTCACGACCACCGACTATTGCGGTCATGGTCTTGGGTAGGACCGCAACTTTAGGTGCCTGAACTCTCACAATCCGACCAATCGACCACGGATTGTTGCGGTGGTGCAAAAAGTGACCGACCACCGCAACAGTCCGTCAATCCAGAGAGCTTTTTCAAATTTTGCTCGGCGACTGACTGTTGCGGTCAGCACCATAGTTTCCCCACCGCAACTTCCTGCTTTAACACTGAAAACTGGATGATTGGCCATTGAGCACCGATTGTTGCGGTGACCATTGCATCCAGCATCGCAACTTGCTGTCCTTGCCGAACTTGCACGATCTAAGTTGGTTTTGATTTGGAAATTGGTTGGACTAGGTTTGGCTTCGTGTCCAAGGGTTGCATAAGAAGCAATTACACTCTTTCTTGGACAGAGGCAAGGGATCTCTCTCATGAATCCTTATTTACTTATTTTTAGTATATTAATTCATACTAATTGACTTTGGCCTTACATACACACATATGCACAACCAATATGATCATGAGATGATGCATGCCATTATTAGTTTAATTAAGTTTATTTAGGGTTTTTAATTACAATAGTGACACCAGGAGTGTCACAGGATAGTGTTTCTAGGTACTAAGCAATGTGTGATCAAGTTGCGGACTTGAGTCATGTATCTTTGCTAGGGTGATGAAACTTTCTTTGGATTTCAACTTGATGAATCTTGGTCACATTTGGTATTCATATTGGCAAGTATCAAACTTTCTAGAAGTAAGTTGTGAAAGAGGTGAATTGGACTAGAAGTGGATTTCATTCAAAGACAATAGTTCAAGTCACTAGCTCAAGGTTGAAGTGCTCATAGAGACAAGGTTGGATGCAACTCTCAAGTGAATATGTTGATCAAGTATGGCATGACTCAAAGTGAAGAAGCTCAAGTGCATCATTTGTATTTATATTTGATCTTGAGTATAGGTATGCCGTACTATCAAGAGGGATGCATCACATGTAGTCTTGAAATTGTCTAAGTGCTCAAGGAACCCATGTGAGTTGTTGAGAGACACAAAACCCTCACGTACACCTTATAGGTTTTGCCAGGGCAAAACCGGTGGCACCGGTTTTGAGAAATCGATGGCACCGGTTTTGTGTCAGATAGCTCCAATGGCTAGTTGGTTTGAAATCTCGGTGGCACCGATTTCAGGAACCGGTGGCACCGGTTTTCACAGGGTTCCCAACGGCTAGTTTTTGTGGAGTGGAGTATTTATACCCCACGATCTTCACAGTGGCAAGCTGCTGTTCCTGAGGTTGCTTTAGTGCTTCCCTGCTCTTCCTTGCCAAGCCAAAGCCATTCTTGCTCTCCCCAACCCCTCTTTGTGAGGATTGCTTGATATTGTGAGATCCTTGTGTTAAGTAGTAGAGAGAGCAGCCATAGTGAGAAGATTGAGAGCACCAAACCACCTTGAGCACTGTTGGAATTCATCAAGCTATTGTGATTCATTTGTTACTCTTGGAGCTTCGCTCCTAGACGGCTTAGTGTTGCCCGTGAGCTACCAAGGTGTGGTGAGCTGCGGGAAGTTTGTTCAGGTTGTGCTTCACCTCCGAAAGGGAAGAAGCAAGCTAGTGGAAGGAGGAGATAGCTTGACCTAGTGTGGTCGCATAAGCTTCCTCAACGGAGAGTAGGATTCACCGTGCCTTGGTGGCTGCTTGGTGCGAGCGGTGAATCCGAACTTCGGGAAACAAATCTTGTGTCTCCCCGCTGGTTTGAGCTTCTTTGTGTTTATATTGCAAATTGATGGAATTGCTCCATATTGTTGTATATGTGCTTTTGAGTGCAGGGACTTGGAGATATACCTTAGAAAGACATTTCAATCATCATCTCCAAGTTTGGTTTGATTCCGAGCTCCCTAACATATTCAATCTAATTTGGGGGTTCACTGCCCGAGCAAAACCGGTGGCACCGGTTTTGGTGGCAGTGTTCTATATCCGCTGCGTTAGGCGTGCAATTCTTTTATTTGGAGATTCTAAAGATCCTTTTAGAAGTTCATTTACTGAATTTCTAAAAGTGGTATTTCGAATACCCAATTGTCACTAATAAATTTGTTTTTAGTGGCAATTTTTTAGGTCTCGCCTATTCACCCCCCTCTAGGCGACATCAAGGTCCTTTCAATTGGTATCAGAGCAAGGCTTCACATCTAAGCTTAACCGCCGTGAAGAAAAGATGTCGATTGAGGTAAACTTTGAGCCTCTCAAGGTTGACTACTCAAACTTTGCGTCATGGGTTGGTAATGTTCATCATGCTCTTAGAAAAGTAGATCCTGTTGTTGAACATATTTTAGTTGAAAGCATCTTACCTCCTAAGTGTGACACTAACAATTTTGATCGATCAAATGTCACTCAAGGGGAGTTGGCTTGCTTGCAACTCAATTCATGTGTTACTAACTTCTTGCAAAGATCTGTGTGTAAAGCTATATGGAACGTCATCTCTAGGGATGACGCAATTCAAAGAGATGCATATCGCATTTGGACTCTCATCAAGGATGCATATGAAGATATAGAAAGTGATGACGAAGAGCAAGAAGACATGGAGTCACTAGAGGAGTGCTCAACATCACCTATGTGCTATGAGCCTCAAGTGACATCATCCAAGGAGCAAGAGAACCACAAGACTACG
Source organism: Alloteropsis semialata (assembly GCA_004135705.1). Lineage (NCBI taxonomy): Eukaryota > Viridiplantae > Streptophyta > Magnoliopsida > Poales > Poaceae > Alloteropsis > Alloteropsis semialata. The sequence continues at coordinate 64,027,669 of CM014270.1, forward strand.
CTTATTGGCTCTGCTCAGGCAGAACCGGTGGTACCGGTTTCTAAAACCGGTGGAACCGGTTTCAGCCAAGAGCTAGCTGATGACTTTTCCTCGAGTGAAAATTCAACGACTCATCAGCTCAGTGAGGCATCTACTGCTCCCATTTATTCCTCCTTGAATGCTAACATTTCTTATTGTCATATAGCTGAAAGCAAAGAGGAGGTCAAGGAGTCAAATGAATCCTTGACAATTTCATTGGAGGAAGAAAATCGAAGGCTCAAGGATCAGCTTGAGAAGCTCTCTAGTAAGTATGTGAACTTGCAGGTTACTC
>CM014270.1:64027991-64044201 GCA_004135705.1 Alloteropsis semialata
TCTTTGAATTGAATCATGAGGTTATGCTTACTTCCATAAAATCATTAGAACCTCAAATTCATAGATGTTTATGTTCTCTAGCCAAAATTCATATATCTTGTGCTAACCCTTGCGGCTCGCAAGCAAAACCTTCATGGTATGATCAAGTTCTTGCAGAGTCACTTCATGATCACATTGCACAAGATAATGACAATCTGAAGATAGAGGTCGAGAGGCTTAAGATGGACTTGTCCAAGCTAAAAGGCAAGGGCCTTGCGCAACCTTCTCAAGATAATCGTGATTCCATGGTGAAGAAGCTTGAGAAGGGATTAACGTCGCAACGTCCCTGCAAGAATTCTATCAAGTCCATCCCAAAAGAGAAGCAAGACGACAAGAAGAAGTGACATGATCATATCAAATGTCTTAAGTGCTCTCAAATGGGACATTATGCCTCCTCGTGCTCTTTTGAGAAGGAAAACAAGCCAAAACAATCAAAAATAAAGAGAGGACATGCACAGAGAAGATGTTATGGATGTCGTGAGAAAGGGCACGAAATTGAAGCTTGTGTCAACCAATCAAGTATGCTCTCAGGCAAAATCGGTGGCACTGGTTTTACCAAACCGGTGGTACCGGTTTCCACTGAGAAACCACAAGTCAAGCAGAACAGCCATGGTCTGAAGGCACAAGCAAGTATTATAGAGAAGAAATGTTCTGCAAGCAAGAAACATAAAAGTAGCAACATCAAGCACAAGATTTGCTACATATGTCGTCAAAAGGGACACTTTGGTAAGGATTGTCCAAATGGTGAAAATCCTAATCTTGATTTTGTCAATAATAAGTTTATTAAGATTAGGAGGAACTCAACTGACTCTTGTGCAACTAATGTGATTGGTTCACCTAGGACAAGCACAAAGGCCATTTGGGTTCCTAAGTCCTTGCTTACTAACCTTGTAGGACCCAACGCACGTTGGGTACCAAAATGTGCCTAAAAGAGATTTGTAGGTACTTGGAGCAGCATTGGAAGCTTGGTTCACTTGAGAAGAATTCCATCTTACATCATTTACATCTCAAGAGAAATTTCATATCATAAATGAACCAAGTGAGATCAATGGAAGAAAATGTTATCCAATGCTTCTTCTATGATAGTACCTCTCCAGCTGTCCACTCATATTTATATATCTATGCTCTTATTGTTTCTAAGCATGTATAGTGGACAAGCGATCTTTGATTAATAATGAAAGATTATGACAAATAACACTTGATGCTACTAACCGCTTCATTAAGAAGCTTTGAGTGTTTATAAATGCAGGGCAATGAATAAGTAATGAAGATAAACAGAAATGAATCAAGACAAGAAGCACCAGAATAATCTTTTTGAAGAAATGCATGGTTCAGTGGAAATCCGGTGGCACCGGATTGGTAAAACCGGTGGCACCGGTTTTGCCAGAATCAGTAGGTAGCAAAAGAATAAGTTCCAGCCGGCTTCAGATCTTCCGACCCAAAAGTCCGGCAGCTTCTGTCTCGTATCAGAAGTTCCGGTCATCTATGCCAGAAGTTCTGACAGAGGTTCAACTGTCATTCTTCATCTAAATTGAAATATCACAAGAAATTCTTTCAGCACTTCCATGGCATACAACTTGTATACTATCTTTGTGGTAGTAAATATTCTTGGCACCATTTTAATAAATGCAATTTATTTATGTGCAGGGACCAAACTGTGAGATAAACTCCTCAAACTCATTAAATTGATCAAGTGCATGTGACATGATATTCAAATACATGATGCACCTATTAAGGGGGAGATTATCCTACAATTTGTGTCCTAGAGACTAACATTTTCTTTTAGTAATCTTGTAGTCTTATGTGTGAGAGTTTGTCTCTCTTTGAAGCAAGCTATGTCTTTTGTTCAAAATTGGTAAAAGAGTATCTACCTCCTCTTTGGACAATGAATTATCTTATTAAATAGCTGCTTGCCATAATATAGATTAAATCCCTTTGCTTGGCTTTGTGACAAGATTGATGCATGTGAGCTTGTCTTCCACTCATATACACATATGCATCAAGAAAAAGGAATTTAACCTATATTGTGAGGTTTCATCTTTTAGTGACCCATTGTGCCTTTCCAATCCAAAGATCACTAAATGATGAAGCTCGGTCTTGTGCTACTTAATGCATCTCTTTTCTATGATGTATATAAGGGAAATTCATAAATGAGAAGAGGCATTTGGATTATATTGATAATGCACAAGACTTGAGAAATGAATCTTCACCAATGTGAAGAAAGATTAGCTAGAGGTCAAGGTATGTTTTTCAAATTCATGTATTCATTTCAATGCATCTAGGCCTTCTTCATGTTAGTGTGCTTGGTGTGAAAAAGATGACTAGCTGCACCTTGGGTTGGTTTCTTGGTGTGAGTGGTAGATCTTGGATTCTCTCTAAGATCTATCTTTGCTAGTAATTATTTTCATACTCTGTGTGACATAGGATTAGCTTTTCAAAATTAACTAGCATGTGTAGGAGGTGTGCTTTTTGAAAATCATTTGGTGTTGGTCTTTGTGGCCACGTTGATCCATTTGTGGTTATTGTTACCCTTGCTTGATTGCTGGCTAACTACAAATGGTGAAACACTCTCAAGTCCATTAGATCTACCCAATCTCATCTCAAGGGCTATGTTTATTGGATTTTCTTATCTCATCCATATCTACCAAAATCCTTCATCTGAGTCAAAGGACAGTGCACAAATGGATAAATGGATTCAATAAGGAAGCAAAGAAGAAAAGAGAAGGGCAGAAGTGCAAAAATGGACAAAAGTCACTGGGTCAGAAATTTCCGGTGGCACCGGTTTCTCCAAACCGGTGGCACCGGTTTCTGTCGGCTGGCCACTATTTACCCGTGACTTACCCCTTCAGTTTTACATTTACCCCCTCTTCTCATCCCCGACCCAAAACAGAAAGGAGAGGGCCGTTTGAGGCGATTTTGTGGCGATTTCATGGCTTCACCAAGGGATTCAAGTGTTGAGGCAAGATTTGGATTCTCCAATCCGGTGTGACCGGATTCCCCTCCGTTCTAGGGCTACAACAACTCTTCCACTATGTCGGGAGGTACTCAAATCAATGTTTTTGCCCGATCTATTTCCCTAGAAGTTTCCTCTCAGATTCCTTTGGTAGAACCTCATATCCTAGTCCCTAGAAGCTTCCCAGTGCAAGAAATCGAAGTTTCCATGGCCGCATTGCTGTGTGCACTGACCTAGTGTTTCTGGGCAGAAACCGGTGGCACCGGTTTGTGCGCAAGCGCCCTGGCCAGTGTCACAATCTTGGCTAATCTTTATCGAAATCAATTTCTTTATCAAGGCTCAGTGTCTCAGAGGTCTTTTCTCCATGTATTTGTTACAGATCCCAGTGATTACATTGTTTTTCGGAGAAGACCAACTCGCTCAAAGAATGCCCAATTTGAGTTTCGGGCAAGAGATGCGGAAACTAGTGGGCAAGATGTTGAACCAGCACAGCCTAGAAGATCCAAGAGGGCAGCAGGAAGAGTGAACCTTCCTAGGGGTGATATTCGCATTAAAAATTCTGAGGCCGAGGACACCTCTAGTGATGATGATGAGGAGAGTCCTTATGAGAGGGATCCCACTCCTTCCGAGTCTATTGCAGCAGACTCTCCCTCAGCTGGTCAGCGTAAAAGAAAGGGCAAATCAATTCGAACACAAAGCCATGAGAACAGCCAGGGGACAGACAGTGGTTACAGAAGTGGCAGTGGGAATGGGGATGATGAGGAGGACATCATTTCAGCACTTGGGCCACGATCAACACATAATGCTCCTCCCACACATCTCAGTGATGTGACTTTTAGAGCTCCCATGGCTCCTTCACACCGCGCTAACATTAACTACAAGGCTAAGGGCATGACAGAAAAAGCCAGAGTTGAAAGGGCAAAGAATTCTAACGAAGTTGGTGGGAGGCACCTTGACTACAGGTTTGGCACAGCTTTTCATCAAGACTTCTATGAGAGTGCCATCCTTGCAAAAGATGTTCCTATTGCCCAAGCTCAGTTTATTGATTGGAAATACATGAGGGCATTCAAGGACCCTAGAATTGATGAGATCATTAGAGAATGCAAGTGGAAGAATGTATACAAGATTATGAGTTTTGCCAAGTCATGGAATAGTGAGGTAATTGCACAATTCTATGCCACTTGCTACTTCACCTCCAGGAATGATGAGAGGATTGTGCATTGGATGACAGAGGGTAATTGGTTTGGGGTAACCTACACTCAGTTTGCCTCCCTTCTTGGCTTTGCTAGTGAGGATGATGATAGGGTTCATATTCATAATGCTAATTATATGGATAAGAAAGATATGAAGTACATGTATCTACCAGGACATGAGGGTCACTTTGGGAGTGTTCAAGGTATGCTACCATTCTATGTTTATCTAAACCGCATGTTTAGGAAGACACTTGCTCCTAGGGAGGGTGATCAAAGCAACATTTCATTCTATCTTCGTGATTTGATCAAGTATATGACACCTGGTGAGCCGGAGTTCAGTGTGGTGGACTACATTTGGGAAGAAATAAAATCTATTGCTGGTTCTCCACAAAAGTGTCGTGGGTATGCTCCTTATCTCATGCATGTTATTGAGGCTGTCACAAATTTCACATTTGATTATGATCATGAGATTGAGCCCTTCCACATGAAGAATGATGTCAAAGGACCAACCCTATCTTAAGCGGCAAGCATGGAGGCTAATGTAGAGGGTGGAGAAGCACCTGAAGGTGCCCCTACAGCTGCCGCCCCTTCTATGGCAGCAAGAGAGGCGTCCGGTAGTGGCCATGGACGTGGGCAAAGAGATGTGCACAAGCCCCCTTCACCACTTAGAAAATTGTTCAACTTTATGTGTGGGTCTTGTATGAGCACAAATGCAATTGCTCACAAGGAAAGGCAAAGGAGGAAGAGGGATTCGAGGATGATTAGGCAAATGTATGAGGATCCCTCCAATAGACCTCCTATCCCCCGTGCAGAGTCTGATGATGAGGAAAGTGAACCGGAGGGATTTGATCAAATTTGGACTAAATCTCAAGAAGTGGATCCGGTTACTCAAAAGGATTATTGGGATCGATCCATAGGCAACACATATTACAATCCGTCATATGAGGGCATGCAAAGTGGAGGTGCTTCATTTTCTGAGGTGCCATTTGTGGGAACTCAAGGACAAGGTGGCTCTTCTAGTATGCCACAAGTTGATCCCCATGCAGCTGGAGGTTCGGGTTCCGCTCAAGATGATATTTTTGGAGGGATTCTTGGTAATGTCAATCCTTATGTTGGTACATTCCCTTCAACTCAATTTTTGCCACAACCTCCATTTGTTCACTCAACTCAAGGCCAAGAGCAAAATGATGATGAAGATGATGATTAGAAGCAGCCGGAGAAGCCCCCAGGACCTTTGTTGGTGATGGATGACAAAGGGGGAGAATTTGAAGCGATTAAAGTGCCGCTGATCTGCTCTGTCTGCTGGCTGTCTGACAAAACCGGTGGAACCGGTTTTCCAAAACCGGTGGAGCCGGTTTTGGCTGTTGGATGCAACAGGCCTGTGTAATAAATTTCAAACTTTATCTTAGCTCTTTTGGACTTGAGAACATTTGTAATGAGTGCTATTCTGTGTGTTGCACTTATTTTTTATGTGTGGAACTTGTTAAATTTTATTTAGACTCATGTGTTTAATAAAATGCTTTGTGTGTTGGAAATTCTGGTTGGGCCGGAACTTCTGGCCTTGAAGCTCCGGCAGCCTCGGGTTGGGGCCGGAAGTTCTGATCCGTTGTGTCGGAAATTCCGGTCCGCCTTGTTTGGTGAATGTCTGCGCTTTCCAGAGAATTTCCGGTGGCACCGGTTTGTGAAAACCAGTGGCACCGGTTTTTGTCTAGGAAGCACTGTTTCTTTATTTTATTGTTTAGTGCTGCATGCATCACGTTTTAATTGTTCACACACATGTTTTGCATCCCACGGATGTTGAGATTTAGGGGGAGCTCCACGTTTTCTTGAAAATATGCAAATTGGCATTTTAGGCCAAGTTATTGAATTTCATTCAAAGCACATATTAAGGGGGAGCTCAAACTAAATCTGAACATTCAAAAGCTTTATTGATATATATCTATTGTGAGCTTTAATCAAGTTGTCATCAATCACCAAAAAGGGGGAGATTGAAAGTGCATCTAGGTTCCCTTGTGGGTTTTGGTGAATTGAATGACAAAAGGATTAAAGGACTAACGTGTTTGTTAAAGATTATGAGCAGGATTTAGATTGTATATTGACGATTTACTATTGGTCATTGTTGAATCCAATGTGGATGGCTCATGTTGACATGAATAAATAAGTGGTTGCTCCCATTATATATGAATATGAAAGATGGCAAGCTGTGGTGAAATAAAGAAAATGGCATAATGACATGTGTGATTTATTGGTCTCTAAATTGATATAAGCTTGTTTAATATTGATATGGGATATCTTAGATCATGGTGAATAAAAATGTTGTATATTGCAAGATTGGATGAATGGACAAGAGACATGGTGATATGGCTAATTCTTGGTCTATATTTAAAGAATGACTTGCAAACAAGACATGATGACTTTGATAGAAATGAAAAGTCAAAGTGAAGTGGATATATTGCATATCAAGAAATGATGTTCATTGTTGATACACACTAATGTGAAGCTATATGCGATGCAAGGATGAAGAGGTGGAATTTGGGACAGTGTTTCTAGGTACTAAGCAATGTGTGATCAAGTTGCGGACTTGAGTCATGTATCTTTGCTAGGGTGACGAAACTTTCTTTGGATTTCAACTTGATGAATCTTGGTCACATTTGGTATTCATATTGGCAAGTATCAAACTTTCTAGAAGTAAGTTGTGAAAGAGGTGAATTGGACTAGAAGTGGATTTCATTCAAAGACAATAGTTCAAGTCACTAGCTCAAGGTTGAAGTGCTCATAGAGACAAGGTTGGATGCAACTCTCAAGTGAATATGTTGATCAAGTATGGCATGACTCAAAGTGAAGAAGCTCAAGTGCATCATTTGTATTTATATTTGATCTTGAGTATAGGTATGCCGTACTATCAAGAGGGATGCATCACATGTAGTCTTGAAATTGTCTAAGTGCTCAAGGAACCCATGTGAGTTGTTGAGAGACACAAAACCCTCACGTACACCTTATAGGTTTTGCCAGGGCAAAACCGGTGGCACCGGTTTTGGGAAACCGGTGGAAACCGGTGCCACCGGTTTTGTGTCAGATAGCTCCAACGGCTAGTTGGTTTGTAATCTCGGTGGCACCGGTTTCAGGAACCGGTGGCACCGGTTTTCACAGGGTTCCCAACGGCTAGTTTTTGTGGAGTGGAGTATTTATACCCCACGACCTCCACAGTGGCATGCTGCTATTCCTAAGGTTGCTTTAGTGCTTCCCTGCTCTTCCTTACCAAGCCAAAGCCATTGCTCTCCCCAACCCCTCTTTGTGAGGATTGCTTGATATTGTGAGATCCTTGTGTTGGGTAGTAGAGAGAGCAGCCATAGTGAGAAGATTGAGAGCACCAAAGCACCTTGAGCACTGTTGGAATTCATCAAGCTATTGTGATTCATTTGTTACTCTTGGAGCTTCGCTCCTAGATGGCTTAGTGTTGCCCGTGAGCTACCAAGGTGTGGTGAGCTGCGGGAAGTTTGTGCAGGTTGTGCTTCACCTCCGAAAGGGAAGAAGCAAGCTAGTGGAAGGAGGAGATAGCTTGACCTAGTGTGGTCGCATAAGTTTCCTCAACGGAGAGTAGGATTCACCGTGCCTTGGTGGCTGCTTGGTGCGAGCGGTGAATCCGAACTTCGGGAAACAAATCTTGTGTCTCCCCGCTGGTTTGAGCTTCTTTGTGTTTATATTGCAAATTGGTGGAATTGCTCGATATTGTTGTATATGTGCTTTTGAGTGCACGGACTTGGAGATATACCTTAGAAAGACATTTCAATCATCATCTCCAAGTTTGGTTTGATTCCGAGCTCCCTAACATATTCAATCTAATTTGGTGGTTCACTGCCCGGGCAAAACCGGTGGCACCGGTTTTGCAGAACCGGTGGTACCGGTTTTGCTGGCAGTGTTCTATATCCGCTGCGTTAGGCGTGTAATTCTTTTATTTGGAGATTCTAAAGATCTTTTTAGAAGTTCATTTACTGAATTTCTAAAAGTGGTATTTGGAATACCCAATTGTCACTAATAAATTTGTTTTAAGTGGCAATTTTTTAGGTCTCGCCTATTCACCCCCTCCTCTAGACGACATCAAGGTCCTTTCAAGGGCTTCGCCGCTGAATCTCCCTCTCCCTCACTCCCTCACTCAAACCCTAGTTTTTATTTTTTCTGATTTACAATGAGATTTCCAACTGAATTTAGGGCTTTATAGAGGGGAATGATGTAACAGCCGATTCATTTGGCGGTAGGAGCTACGCCGCGCGCCGGGCTCCTACCGCCGAATGAAACGGCGGTTAGGTTGCGCGGGCCCACGTGGCGAACCCTGCCGCCGTTTCAACCGGCGGTTAGGTTACCGAAAATAATTTCAAAATTTGTTTAAAATCTAACCGCCGGTTCAAACGGTGGTTTATCTAATCGCCATTTGAATCGGCGGTTACATCGTCTTGCCGCCGTATCATTTGGCGGCAGCCATATGATACGGCGGTCGAGTGACAGATTTGCAAAATCTGCCACCCATGAGTTGCTTTTGAAAAATCATAAAAAAATTAAAAAATCCAAAATTTTGACACTTATAAGCCTGGCCCTAGAACTGGGCTAGAAAGATTCTTGCTGTCGCTGGACTTGTTGGACCGGACCATCCGGTTGAAACAAATTAGGACCATTCGTCAAGCTAAATTCAACGGTTGAAATATAAAAGGTACCTGGAGGTACCTAGAAAAAGGTACCAAAGGTACCAAAAATAGGTGGGATCGGTACCAAAAATAGATGGGACCGATATCAAAATTGGAAAGGTACCAAAATAGGAAAGGTACCTTGTAGTACCTCCTGGTACCTTTTCAACTACCGTAAAACATCTCATATATGCGCTAGTTTTGCTATTTTTGTCGGCATATTTTTAAAAGCTGAGGATGTGAAATGTATATATCTTCAATTTTGGTGCTCGTCGTTCTTGATCCAGTTTTGTGGCCAACGTGATGATTGCTTGGTATCACACTATCACATGTTCTGCCGATTCTAAATTACAATTCACTTTAGTTTGTTTCTAAGTCAAACCACTCTAATATTGGCTGAGTTTTCAAAAAAAAACTAACATTTATAATACCAAAATAAATACACTGTCAAACATATTTTACGATGGATTTAATAAAAGTTGTTTGATGTTGTAAATGTATGTTCCTTTTCCTATAAGTCTGAATAAAATTTAAAAAGTTTGCCTAATGATAAAAGTCAAGTAAACTATAATTTGGAGCGGACTATATAATACTAGTTAGCTCGCTGGTTGCTCATAGCTAAAGGATGGATCATGCTGGAACCAACTTGTAAGAAAAATGGTCCGTACTCTTATAGGATTTCGTCCAGCGCGATCAATCTGCTATAAGCATATAGAAACGTTGTTATTAGGAATCACATGTCTTAGAAAGTGGCGTGCTCGATGAACCATGATCTCTTTCGTCGAACGAACGGAGGGCGGAGGAGCGCGCGACGCCGGAGCCTCGAACATGCAGAGCACTCGGACCGAACGTGCGCACGCGCCGTGCGCACTCACCGACTGACGCCGGATCGGAGGGGACGACGAAGGCCAGAACGTACGACGGGTCGCCATCACGCATGCCTCGGACTCCCTTCCTCCCGTGAGGCCTGTTTTAGTTTGCAAACTAGTCACATCGAATGTTAGAACAGTAATTAAGGGTATTAAATATGGATTAATGATAAAACCCATTTCATAACCTCGGATAACTTTGCGAGACGTACGAATCTAATGAGCCTAATTTGACCATGATTAGACAACGTTGTGCTACAGTAAACAATCTCTAATGACAGATTAGTTAGGCTTAATAGATTCGTCTCGCGATTTCCTATCCATCCGTGTATTTAGTTTTATAATTAGATCATGTTTAGTCCTTCTAATCTTTAATTTAGAATTGCTACAGTAAATTTCGCAAACTTTCACACCGAACCAGTTTCTGCTCGCTCGATCGCCGTAATGTACGTACGTACGTACGAGTACGACATGTCGTCAATTAGGTCGTCGTGGGGGCAGCCGAAGCCACCATCGTAGTACTATCTTTTCTATGGTGATAGGAGACCTGGCGTCTCATCAGCGGCCGTGGCTACCGGCCGAGACCCTCGCATGATAGCGTTGGTTTCCACGACACGATAAGTGCGGTGCGCTCTTGTCCTACACCTTCGATCCACGACCATCCGATCCATAGGCTAGTTCCTGCGACGGCGGCGGCGGCTTTTTTTTACCTTTAACCCGGTTCCGTAAATAAAAAATTGAACCAAATGTGCACGACGTGGAAAGGCGGCTAGCTTCACCGCATAAGTAGGTTGGGCTATGCCGTTTTGCTTTTCTTTCCTGCCGATCGATGGAGTAGGAGGAGGAAGGGGCTTATATTAGGTGATGACCTAATTCCACGCACCATCGTGTGACACAGATCTTTCTAGACAGGACGTTTATTTTATCTGTAAGCCATGAGCCCATGACAAAGACACTACTATGCTGGTAACAACTAGCAACATATGCATTTTTTCACGTTCATAACCGAGCCGGCTGCTCAGAGATATAGTTTGGTCAGGGTCAGCAAGGAAGGAGCAATTGTGTGACCTATCTATGTGAGTGAAACGTTTGAGGCTAGCTGGTGATGCCTACGGCGGCCGACGCTTCCGGCACAGCTTTCGGGATAACAGCAACGTCTGCCCATCGCCATCCGTCAATTGCGAAATGGTATTTGGCAACATATATACGACTGCCATCTTCAGCTGGGTAGTGGGTCGACATGGTTGAAGTTGGTGAAGGGAAAGGACGGCCGCCAACGCATGAATTCCATGGGGGGTTCGGTTCCTGCCTACCCCGGAGGCCGGAGGTCAGCCAGTGTTTGACACCGTCTATGTCAAAGCCGAAGTGGTGGCTATGAGCGAGGTGTGCATGCCGCACTAAGGGTTGTCTCCTACTTTGGTCCTTTTCAAACTATGGTCTCTGTGAAAAATTGTAAAATGGAAGTCGTCCTTTTCGACCTGTGGTCTCGTTTCTATGTACGGAAGCTATTTATATGTGTAAAGGCGAAAAAGCCTTGAAATCTCCCATGGTAACAATGAATGAAGTCTATAAAAAAGAACATTTGCTTCCTGGTAATATCCTAGCTAGGTGATGTGTACCCTGTACCGAGCAGGTCATTGCACATACATGTGGTTGCCACTTTGCATTGTCCAGCCGGGAGCTGCGTCAAAGGATCAAACTTTCAAAGCCTCAACGCCGGGTGCACAAATACAAAGATACTGTGGATTACAGCTTCTGTTTTGAGTTTGATGGTGTGGAATCCACTTGTAATATATGTATACATCAGCTTGTACTGTTCATACTGTCCTGTACTCCTGTTGAAGACCAATTCTGCTACTCCTGAACTACATCTTACTATTACTAATTAGAGGTTTTTTTAAGTCTCCACGTTAATCCTCACCAGACGTGCTATAAAAGAAATCCTAGAAATTCTCACAAAAGTCAGAAACATCTGGCCATCCATTTGTATTCTAATCACCATACCCATTGGATATATTATTTTTTCTAAAAACTACCCACTTTTGTTATTATGAAAAATAGCCTAAAGTAACCCCTAAATCTATAGGTAAATTATCTACCTCTGCCATTGTGAAAATAAACTAAAGTGACCCTCTAATATTCATCTAAATTACCCAGACATGCCATTATAAAAATAATTTATAGTAGCACCCTAAATTTGCATCTAAATTATCTACATTTGTCGTTATTTTAAAAAAAAACCCAACACGTCATTATAAATTATATCCCAAAGTACAGCAATATATGATTATAAATTATATATTTTTTATTAGTTGTAAATATAGAAAATATTAATTTAAAGCGTGTATGCATGGTGTGTCTCAACATTTAGAACATATATACATGTACATATAAAACAATGAAAGCACAAATTTCCATATCAGCAAGTAAACAAAGATATTTAATTATTAAGAGATAATGTAAGGTAAATTATTATTATTATATATGGATCTAAATTTTTCATGAAGTTTTAATACTTAGGTCTTACAGATTATTAGTCCTTGCGAGAGCACGATTTGATAGACTAGCTGATTTGGATTCTGAAGCAGCAACAGAGCCAATGACACCGACAGAGATAGGATATGATCTGATACATCGGCACTGAGCCAGGGAGTGCGGAGCCCGGGTGAACGCTCTTGTGCGGCGACAATTGCGGTCATCCTCGTTCTGCGCACCACTACACCTTTATTAGTCACTAAGGAGAAGATTTCAAGTACAAGAGGGTACCTTCCTGCCTTTCCAAGTCTTTCATTTCCCCAAGTCATAATTCTAAAACCCTAGCCCCTCATCCATGGGATTACATATTGTCACATTTACCCTGCTTTAACGACTTTAGGATAATCCAGGATCACAAAGGGAAGATGACCTAATGATCTGGTGAGTGAGTGGGTGCGCCGTGGCCTCGTCGCTCGCCTCTTTTCCCCAGCACGATAGCAACCGCCGATTGAAACCCTTGTGCGCTTACCAAATTAGCTTTAGATTACATAATCCTTGGGGCCGGAGATGCTCTGTCTGATAAGAGATCGGGAAGAGCGAACACTCTCTCGCCTTTTCGTGCGTCACCGGTAAGTGGTGAGCACCCGTTCTGATTGCCTTTTCGCTCTGTGGTGAGCGAAGCAGGAGCTGCAAGGCAGGGGGAAGCGCTGACGTGTCAGCAGATAATGAGCTGGGGGCACTGACGTGTCTATAGGTGGGCATCTGTAAGACTCCACGTAGGGGATGTCAGTGTGTGGCGAGTGTGCCAGGTCAGCAGAAGGAGCGGTAGTTGCTGTAGTGTGTGATTCAGATTTGCTGGGATTTAGGTGGAGGATTAGCGATAAGAGACAGACCTAATGTGCATGAAATGGCGGGTCCCGTCTTTAATCTCGTGGAGGGAAGCATGAAGCAGCAGCAGCAGGTGGTGCGCCTGCCGAACTTGTAATTTTGTGAGGTTTTCGAGTCTACACAGAGGCCTATGTGTTTGACCTAACATGTACAGGACACATGTTATCAACAGAGTTTTCTTTTAGCGAGAACTGAAAACAACAGCGGCAAGTAGATATTTGTTTTCATTTTTTTTATGTCGGAGTCTTGTCTTATCTAGTTATTACTAATTGAGTCTTCTTTTAGTCTACACCTTAATCTTTAAGGTCTCGTTTGGATCTACCAGCTAAATTTTAACGGCTAAAGTTTAGCTGTCAGGAATCCAAACGGGAATAGCAAAAACTCAGCTAAGCTTTAGCTGGAGACCAAAGGCCCTGTTTGGATCCAGAAGTTATAAAAATTAGTAGTACTGTTCACAACTTTGACCACTAATTAGGGGTATTAAATAAAGGCAGTTTACAAAACTACCTCCACAACCCCTATGCTAATTCGCGAGACGAATCTAATGAGGCCTTTGACCGCACGTTTAGAGGATGGTTACTGTAGTATTACTGTAGCAAATCATGGATTACTGTAGCTCATTAGATTCGTCTCGAAAAGTTACACTCATCCGTGGCTGGGTTTTGTAAATAGACTTCATTTAGTACTCCATGCAAGAAAGATTCTCTTTAGCGCTTTTAGAACTCTACTTAACCAAACAGGGCCAAAATGTACATGATCTTTTTAACTGTTACAACCTAGCTAAAACATATTTGAAGACAAATTTGGCCCTTTATTTTTCCATGTCTACACGGGCTCAACAAAGTAGGGGTGACACAGTAAATAAACACCATTTAGCTAGAGGATCCAAACAACCCTAGCTAAACTTCAGCTGGCCAAATTAGCTAGTTAAAGTTTAGCTGAGGTGGATCCAAACAAGGCCTAAACATGCTAGAAAAAAGATAAATTTTATAATTCTCAAAAAAAATCAAAGTATCAGTTATCAATCCTATAAACTCTGATCGTCATAAACAATAGATCTATTGTATTTTCCAAAATATTAATTGCCCCGCTATTATGAGAATATTATGTAACCTTCCAAATATACATGAAAATAACCACATATATCAGTATAAAAATAACACAAGTAACCCCTAATCTTTATTTAAATTACCCATATATGAAATTATAAAAGTAAATTAAAATAATCTTTTAATGTGCATCTAAACTATCCACATCTATATATAAATAACTTATATACATGATTGTAACAAACATCTTAAAGTACACTAGTATATCATTCTAAATTACTTATTTTTTATCATTGTTAATATAGAAAATACTAGTTTTAAGGTGTGTATGCTATATATGTGTCTCACCATGAATAGGTATAGGGATGAAACGATGAGAATGTCAAGTTCCAGGTTAACACAAAGCTCAAACTGAGGGTTCAACTAAAACATACACCAAAACACATACAGAGGTGCGATGCAAAGTGATCAAAACGATACCATGCATGTAGACCATGTATGGAGAAAGCGATGGGGACACCAATTTCTGTGTTAAACATATAGCCCCAACTAAAGATTCGATTAAACACATATCAAACACATATGTGAATGTGATACAAAGCAAAGAAAAAAAAGACTATGAGTATGGACAAAAAGGTGTAGATGAGTAATTACGAAATAAATTCTATCACAACTGAATAAAGATAAATACGCATCTATGTTATTTTTGTTAGAGTACGTAACAAATAAGAGAGAGCAAGACAATTTTAATTGTTAGCTATGGTTCTAATTTTGTTTATAAATTTCTGATACCTATGTCTCCAAAGTTAGGTCAATAGACCGGTATGTATAACTTAAACTGGAAAAAAAGAACTCAAAAAAATAGGGCATGTACATATATGCATGCACGCATGCCATCACAGCTTGCCATGACGTAGTCCATCCCAGTTCACGAGCACCTATTGCTCAGATTCGCGGCGGCATCGCTCCATCGCGTGCCGGTGAACAGTATGTATCCACGAGAGCAAAGCAACAGTGTCAAGTGAGAAGTGACTCAGAGCAACTCCAGTGGAGGCATGCAAATTGAAGCCCTCAAAATCCATTTGCAAGCCGGATTGCAAAAAATAGGGGCCCAAAATTACCTCTCAACTCCAGTGGGAAATCAGCCCAAACCCCTATTTTCTTCTAAAAATAGTGGAACTCATGTTTTGAGGGGGGATTGGAGGCCCCTAGGAATGGGGGCTTGGAGCTGAAATTTGGGTGGGCATGAAAAATGCATTTTCATTTAGGGGCCCTGCTGGAGTTGATTTTTTGGAGGAAGACTCTAAAATTTAGAGTAGGGGTCCATTTAGGGTCCTCCACTGGAGCTGCTCTCAGTGATGTCTCGAAAGTTTTGGTCTATGATCTGTCCAATCCACTTGTTTATGCATCCCTACAACAAGCGCACGTATAAACAGCTACCATAGCCGTCCGTAACAACATGAATCGGCCGGTGCGCGTGTATTCAAATACTACTTTAATTTAGTGCTTTACTACTGCCTCGGTTGAAATACGGTCGGAGAGCCTCCCAGAGTTAGTGCTTCGTAGCATCTTTGTTTGCTGTGGACGCATGCAGCCAAGCGTTATCCATCTCTCGAAGAAAAAAAAAATACTCCCTACATTTTAATTTTTTTTGCGAAAGCTCTACATTTTAAATTGCAGTTCACTGTTGACTTTTAAAATACAACTTTGACCTTTTGACTTATTAAAAAATTAGTAGAAATAAATAGAAATGTGAGTTATATTTAAAGTACTTTTGATAATAAAACAAGTAATAGAAAAATAAATGGTACTAATGTAATTTTTTTATTAAGACGAATAGTCAAATGTGCATTAGAAAAGTCAACAATGAACTACAATTTGAAATGGATGGAATACATTATATTAGAATAGTTTCCTTTGTAAGACTGCTCCCCTGGCCGTGCGATCCAAAAGGGGCGATCGAGATCTAATGTCACCGTACACAGCATTGCTACATGGCACAGTGCGCTGCTAACTGTAGCAAACCAATTGCAGTATTGCACTTGCACCACTGCATTTCCAGATG
>CM014270.1:64054154-64122120 GCA_004135705.1 Alloteropsis semialata
GAAACGCTTGCTTATTCTACCGCTACTGCAGATGCAGTCACCAGAGAACTATCTTACATTCCAATTCCATCCATGGAATTTACATGATTTGGAGAATCAGGTGGAACAATCAGCAAGCTCTTACAATATGACATGTCAAGAAGATCTTCTATATTTGACAGATGAAGCTCCTGTGACTCTGGATCAGCATTACTGCAAATGTCATTGACACGATCATTGTTAGATTGGTGATTATACGCTGGAGAGAACCCTCTGTTAGGTGCTACTTCCAGAAAATTCGTTGATTCGTCTTTTGGCAAAGACCACGGGAAATTTGCTTGGGCACAAGAGACCTTCTGATCCACAGAACTCGAAGAATTAGATCTACATATTTGTCCATCCACCTTTTCAGAGATACTGACTGAACGAGCAATAGACCCTTCACCCTCTGTAGAATCATGACCTTTTCCTTTCAGGATATTTGCCTTTTTGCCTTTTTCTGTGAGTCCTTGTTCCAATTTGGATCTTACTGGTAAATCCAGTGGAACATAAATATTTGTGGACGGATATTCACCACATGTAAAGGTCGTGGAGCCTTTATTCTTTGTAACCAATTGAACGTTAGGTGTATATGGAAATTGCTCCGGCGATCCTGACTTCATTTGTTTCTTCAAAAGACTAGGCCAGTGATTTTTAATTCCTTTCCCAGTTCTGGCGGAACACAAGATAACCATTTGCAACATAGATAAAGTGGTTAAAAGTGCAATAAATTCTTACAAAGAGAAATGAATGACAACAGAAATTAACAAAAAATAGCCATAACTTAAATTGTGAAAAGAGAAAATTAGTAATGTGAGATAATGAACCGTACCTATATCTAGCTAGTGCTTAAATGATTACAGGTGAGCATTACAGTCTAGGTAGGTAGTATACGAACAAGCAGCACACACAAATTATTACTTTTTATTTAGCAAGAGCATGGTACAAACTGAATACAAGAGATTTTCATAAAAGTATTATTTTAAGGTCTTGATCTCACCTCCCAGGAAAAAGTTTAGCCAGTGTACACCATTTGTTTCCATGAATTTTTTGAGCTTGAATAAGTGCGTTGTCCTCCTGTTCTGACCATGGCTGGTTGTTCACAGCAGGGTCAAGATAAAACATCCATCTGCATCCTCAAATTTCATGAAGGGAAATCCTCAGTAGTTTTTAAAAAATATTTAAAAGGATGAATTTCAAAATGGAAAGCTGAATAAGGATTAAAATGTAGGTATCATCAAAACTACTGATTACAATTACATGCTCGTGACTAATGAGTAGTGAGGTGTGTAAAAACAAAACTCGACCTGAAGGGGTTAAGACTGCCCCCACAGCATTCCAATAAGAAGACCTTCTCACCAGGCCGAGAAAAAACCCCGAACCCCTGCCCCATCCTTACATGGTGGCTTTCCGTCGCCCAAGTAGTAGTGAGGTGTGTAGTGCAACAAGGTTTTGAAAATCCGTGCTTTTGGTTCATGAGGGATATTCCATGCAATAGACCATATTCCTGCTCATTTCCAAAGACAGTAGGGGCATAGCAAAGTCGTCATTGTTCGTAGATTTGCATTTTAACATATTGCCACTGACAATAGAACCATGCTATCATCATTGCTGGTTCTTTGCTATGGTTACTTGAATGAACACACTACATGATCTATTATATTTTCTAAAGAGTGTGTCAAAAGGCATCTTTTAGTTAAAGAACGTGCTCTCAGGAAAACATAACACAGTTTTTTTTTTTCCAAATGATTCTTCAGAAGGATGTTCATGTGCTGGATATTTCAATGTCCTGCAAAGCATGAAGTTGTGTGCTTGTATCAGAAGGTCGCATTGCGATGCGTCATGACACTGAAAGCAAGATCTTACCTCAAGAAACTGTCTAGTTACCTCAAGCAACATGCAGGTATTGGGAGATGCCTTTAATGAGGGTGCAAGAGGATTGATAAAACGAAAGCGGTGGCTAGGCCAAATCATTTGCACTGGAATCAGAAAGGGAAGCAACCAAATGATATATCCAGTGAATTTTACCTTTCCCGGCACTGGTTTGGACTTCGATCAGGAATACCGCGTGCAACAGTTGGCCAACTGTTTTTTGAGCCATGAAGGTTTACCATTCGAATCAGATTATCATCTTCCTGAAACATGTTCAATTTCGTTGACAGTTCAGTTAATGAAGAACAGTAGAAAAATACAAAAAAAAATGAAGGTAGCTGACATGATCTAAAAACTTTCCTCTCGAGACCATGTGTGCTTCCTCTTGAGTGAATTACTTATCTTGTGGGGCAGGTAATCAGCTACACAATAGAATCAAAATTCAAGTGAAAATGGATGATAGAAAACATAAATTAATCAGTTGGAAGTGTTACATAGTCAAGAATATGTGAAGCAGAATTATGATCTGATTGTTGGAGTGAAGAAATACACAATCAGAATCAGGCACAAATATTTATTATCAATAAAGCAGACAATGCATAACCATTGAAGTACAAGTGAATAGACACAGAAGCTCAATAATAACTTTTACAGTATTTAGTAACAAAATCATCTGGTAATATAATCCCAAGGCATGATGGCTGTACATTGTCACAAGCAGTTTGCACAGAGAGCTTCCAAACCCAGGAAGGGTAATACAGCTCTTTCTACCGCATAGATGCAAGCTCTAGCTTGGTTGCAGTCTTGCAGAAAAAGCAGCTTCACCAGCAAATATCTACTTTAATCTGACTAGTTGATACATAAAGATAGCCTTTTTTTTATCTCACCCAAGAAAAGGAAAACCTTGAAGATCTTAAATGGAACAATTAAATACAAGCTTTGAAGAATGCAAATACTAAAATTGTGATCCATCCACAATTAAACTGAAGTTACCTGTCCTTTTCTGTTCTTCATCCTTGAAATGTTCAGAAGGCCTATGGAGTACTCCACGCTACATTAATAACTAATAAATGGTCATGAGCATGAACATTGAACAGTATGATTAAATGAATGATAGAAATTCATGTAGAAGGCTGAAAAAAAAACTGAACAATGTGGTTCTGTTTTCTGATCCACTCATGTCACTATGTCAGCTTTCGTTCCAGTAACTGTAAACTGCATTCAGGACAGCAAAACTGAAGTTTACGTTGCCACACCGTACCTCGTCTGCAATCCAATCGATTTCGCGGGAACAACTGGTAGTGGTAGACCTGCCAGAGCTCCTGCAGGACCAGCACAAGGTTATAGTTAGCTGAAAGCTCCTGCTTTCTCCCCTATTCGGTTCTCTCTTCTCTGGATGGATTTCTGAACACCAACAATGCGCAGGAGGACACTGATGTTCCTGTTCGTACGGTCTGATCCAAGAAACAGGGGCGTCGAATGCAGTCGCTAAAAGACCTCAAACAACCGCACAAATAGATACAGAAATTAAAGCACGAATGGGGTACTGCGACACCGGAAGGAATGGATAGTTTGACTCACCGCTGCCTGGGAACGCCGTCCCGGCTCCGGCGCATGGCGGCCGCGGCGTGCAGGCTGCGCGGCACGGGAGAAATCAGCAGCTGATATCGACAGAGGCAAGCGGATGCGGCACTGGCAGATCGAGCAGCACTGATCTTTACACTGAACTTGCTTATCGAAGAGCTAGCGCAGCGCTGTGTTCAGCTGGAGGCCTGGAGCTGGGCGCCTGGGCGTTGGAAGTCGAGGAATGATGAGACAGGACAAGGCAGGCGATGGCTGCTGTGGTGTGATGGCGCTGCCAGAGTCCAGAGCAGCAAGCAAAGTTCGTATTTTTTTTTCAATTTAGTCCTTTTTATAAATATATTTTATATTTAGACCCAGGGCGGAAAGAATCAAATGTGGCTAATGAACTGCTTCCAAATAGGAAGGATTTTGGTGAGGATTTTAGAAGCTAGATTTTAGGATTTTTAAGGGCCTATTTGGATCAGATCCACGCAGCTCCACTCCACCAACTCCACCATAGAGCAGATCCACCGTGGAGTTGCAAAACGTGGAGCACCTCATGAGGAGCTCCACAAAAAACGTGGAGTTGGCCTCCAGATTCACGTTTTTTGTGGAGCTGCAAAACGTGGAGCTGGTGATATTTGGCTTGGAATTGTTGGAGTAGAGCTAAAAAACGTGGAGCGGAGCGGATCCAAACATGTCCTAATCCCACAATCTGGTGAAAGGTAAATTCTAGTAGCTATTAGATGACAAAATTACTATTTTGCCCATGTTCACTTCAATAAAAAGGATATTGCTAGGACATAAAAGAAAATACGCACCCAACATCCATGGAATCACCGGTTAGAATCAAGAATCCAAACATCGCCATCCAGATTTTTCATCTTAAATCTAGCTTTGCAAAACCCAAAATCACATCCAAACAGGCCAATCAAAAATAATGGCGCCAAATAATTTTTCATCTTAAATCTAGCTTTGCAAAACCCAAAATCACATCCAAATAGGCCAATCAAAAATAATGGCGCCATTTTATTTGGCGCCGATTATCAATATGTTACCTTGCCGTGTAACAAGCCTTTCCTACGGCACATAGATCCAGTCACAGTGCTCGAATTCCAGGTCAAATCGAACTCGTGCTTCAAGCCCTTGTTGTTTCCCAATTAACCGAGCCACGTGATTCTAGGTGGAGGAAGGGAAGCATGCGGACATGAACTCTCTTTAAAGCCGCCGGACTCGGCGGCCAGCGAGAGTGGACACGATAGTAAAATTGATGTCCGTCTTTCGATCGGTATCGAACGCCTATAACACTGCATCGGTGCCTTTCGTTGCCCACGAGAGGCACGTGTCTTCAGTCCATTGCTCAGAACTCTCCCGAATGCCTCCACGTATCACGGCTGCTGGATAGTAGTCCAGGCGTTTACGAGACGTCATCCATCTTCCTCCCCGATCCCCATTGTCGCTTTCCAGCCCCTGGTCATCCTCTCTCTGAGCAATGTGCCGCCCCTCTTTAGCTCGCGTATGCTGCTGGGCGGTGCTTCTCCGTCCAGGCCACGTCCCACCGCTGCCACTAGCAGTCCTGTCGATCCAGTTCCGAGCCATGTCGACCGCAGACGTGCCCTGACCTCTTGCCGTGCGCAGATCCGGTGGCTGCGACGTCGCGGCCTTGTAGCTTGCGCCAGGGCCGCTGCCCCCGCGGTGCTCTGTCGCGGCCGCGCCCTGGCCTCACAAGCCCCGCACGTTGGCCGCCGCTAGTTGGGCGCGGCTTCAAGGGTTCCAGCCCCGCGGCGGCTGCCCACGGCTTTCGTTCCCGGCAGCGCAGCGCGGCGGGCCGGGGCAGCAGAGTTCTTGCGGCCAGGGCGGGCTGCCACCATGCACGGCCGGGGCGGTGGCCGACCGCTGGCCGGGCGCGATAGTCCTCTGGCGCAGTGCCCGGCAAGGGGGACCCTGCTCCCCTTCTCCCTCTATGGCGGGCGTCCTCCCCTCGCGCTCGGCGAGCAGCGGGCGCAGGGGACTGGCTCCAGGCGGCGGCTTCGGATCCAGCGATGGCCGGGCTCGATGGCTTTCTTCTCGTCTCAACTTTTTTTGCCGGAGCACTCCACGCCTTCGCCTGCTGGACTATAGAAGTCCCAACGCCCCCTGCCTTATCCGCTCCTCTTCCTCCTGATACGCTCGTCCGCCCTCGCCTTCATCTCCGTGCAGTCGAGCGCCACGTCCCTGCACCTTCTCTCCTCTGCCATCGGCTGCCATTTTTCCTCCTCCCCTGATGTGGCTGGTTGCACTGCCTCTTATCCATGTGTTATACACGGACTTGGATTTTGGCTGCTGTTTGATGGCGGGTGATTTAGATGCAGCCGGCAGGATGACGATTTTCATTCTTTTTTTTGGCCCTATTTTCCCGTGCTTGTTCTTCATCTTGGTTGATGCTGCTAGCTGCAGATGCAGCTGCCCTGCTAAAGCTACCTCCGCATCTGGAGTTCCTGGTTCACTTCTCTAGATTATCATTTCTCTACGTCTGCAGGCTGGTGTTATCGTCACCTGCTGTTGATTTGTCATCATGATTTTGTCTTTCTCAGCTTCCTCTCTCGTTTTCCACTCTGCATTATGGCTGCGATCCTCTATTTTTCCTTTTATTGGTGATCATAATCTTGTGTGCTGGATGCAACAACTGCTGTTTATTCTTTATTCATTTTAGTTCTCTGTGTTTTTTCTTTACTCATTTTAGTTCTCTGTGTTTTTTTGCTACATTTCTTATTTGGAAGGTGGATGCAGGATACCAGCTTCTGCTCTTGTGCTCTGACTCCTCTGTCTACTCTTGCTTGTTCCTCTTAATTCTCTCTACAAACGCTAGGTAAAATTACATTATTGCTCTGACTAATGCTTTGTTCATGCAAGAGTTTGCTAGATGAGAGGATCAATCGCTGCTGTCAAGTTCACTGACCTAGGTCAGTTCTAT
The DNA here is from genome assembly GCA_004135705.1 of Alloteropsis semialata. Lineage (NCBI taxonomy): Eukaryota > Viridiplantae > Streptophyta > Magnoliopsida > Poales > Poaceae > Alloteropsis > Alloteropsis semialata. The sequence goes on from CM014270.1 coordinate 64,060,561, forward strand.
AGCAGCCTTTTTAATTATGCGTGCCTCTTAAGTGTCCATATAGGCTCCATTGGGTTGCTCGTTTTCAACAGCAGTACCAGGTTGTTTTGGTGAGATTAATCTACTAATATACATCTTGTTTCTTGTCACTCATTAATTTACGCCTTGTCTATGTTAATGCTTACGTTTTTATTCTCGTGTCAGGTTTAGAGCAATGACAAGAATCAACTTTTGTGCTCACCTGGGATCCGGTGGAAATAACGACTATGTAAGTTTGATCTCTGTCATTGTGGTCTCCCAGTTGACCAGTTCCATGGTTTAAAAAGATGCGCACAATATGTAGGAGTGTTACTTGAAAGAATGGTACGGTACCCTTAGTTCTATACACCCACCATGAAGCTTCAATGTCCAATTCAATATATTGTATACATATTACATTTACATATAATTAGGTATTATTTCTTTTGTGTATTTGTTCAGGTTGACTTACATTATTTATGATATTGCCATACTATTATGATTGCATGATAACCTTTGTGATCTATGTTCTTATTTTTATTTGAACATTTGCAGCATCAGTTCAAGGAACAACCTTCAGAATCAGAGTTGCTGCACACTGCAATCGATTCTGCTACAAGCCTACAGCAGCTTGGTACGTTTATCCTGTATCTTTTGGGTTCTGATGCTTTGAATTTTCTCTCAGTTTCTAAACATTTAGTTTCAGTGAGTTTAGTCCATCCTTATTCATCTCTATGTTCTTGGCCTCTAGGCATCCATTAATCTACACCCACTCTGTGGTAATCATAGTTGTACATTTGCTTATATTTTCAATCTAATATCAGGTCCAGAACAAAGGCATGTCTCGTGGTGATTTCTTGTCCTGTCAAAACCACGAACTTGGTAAGTTTATCTTGCCTCACTTGATCCCGCTGTTGTGCTCTTACAGCTCCATGGTTTACCTAGGTGCTGAGATTGTGTACAATTGTTACTTTGTTGCCTGAGGCAGCAATAAAGTTCCCTTAGCCTTCTACGGCTACCATGAAGGTTAAATGCCCATCTCAGTATTAGATTTGTGAGTCATATCAGCGTTGATTCTTTTTGTGCTTTTATTACAGTACACATGTTTATTCAGGATGTTTCCATGTTGTCTCATTGCATATTGATTTCTGTGACGCCTTCTTTTATTACTTTGCAAGATCAAATCAGGGAACACTCTTCAAGGTAGATGCAATTGCAAGCGATCCTGGTACAGTTGCCTTGTATGTTTATACTGCCCATTTTGTCTCCTGATGCTTCCAGTTTTATTCTAGGGTGCATCATTCTACCCTACCCTAAAAAACACTATTAAGCTAATATAAAAAAACACTGTTAACCTACTATAAACAAGAAATCCTGCTGCATGTATATGTTCTATTTTGAGATTGCAATATGTACACAATGGAGCTTTCTACTAAAAAAATGTTAGGCAATACAGCAAAGTAATGGTATACACACCTTTAATCACCATACATCGCATGTTCTGCTTAAGATTCAATAATGGAAGATGAATTAGGCATAGAAAATCCAATTCAAACATTTCAAAATACTCTTTTTTTAAAAGTTCCTGAGTGTTTGAGTTTTCCTCTTGGGTCTAAAAATTGAAAGTTCCAACATGTTTCCTGTAACTCCAGCAAATAAGAAAATGTAGTATATGAAGATAGTCCCTTCATTCAAAGGGGATAAGTATCTATTGACTTAGTGTTATGTAAGCTTCTATAGACATTTGAATATGCTTTGCTCATTGATCTTGCAAACATGTTATTTTTTCCCACTAAACAATATTTTTATTATTTGATGTTCAGGTACAAAATATGGATGGGCTTCATATACCCTTTTTACAGTATATGGAAGCACCACACTTATGCTGACCCTTATCTTAGGTTTGTTTACTGAGAATCCATCTAGAAGTAAAAAAAGGTGTTCACTTCTCAAAGAGGTTGAAATACAGCAGCAAATTTTTTTTATGAGTAGATGATGTCCTTGGGTATAGCAATACTTTGCAGTGTGAAATGGCATTTGTTGTTTTGTTACCAGTGACATAAATGTTGTAGCATGGCAGTTGAACTGTCTTTTATGGAGGATATTTTCTATTTTTTCAATTTGCTCTGGTAGAATTGCAAATGGGTTCAAACAATCATTAGCATAGCACTGAATGACCTTGTGTTAACTTAATGCCTGCAAAACCATATTGCACCTGATACTACTAAATTTTGTAAACTTTTTTCCCCCCTATCAACACTTTAAAAACTTTTAACCTGTTACCTATATAATATACTATGATGCCAACCTTTTATCTGCGCACCATGTCCTAACTGGGACATTTGCCTAATGTTTGATTCAAATATCTTATACAACCTAGCTGGGGCACTATGCTGCTTCACTTAATTTTGTTACCTTAAATTAATATGATGTGGTGTGTGCCCCCTATTTATGTTGCAAGTGCAAATCACTTGGAAAATATAAATATTTCTCGTGGTTGCATATGTAGCTGGTAATAGAGTTTTTTTTTCTTTACTCCACCTTATTTGTTGCAACAATTCCAAGTCAATTATGCAATGTCCCACACTGATGCTGATCTCCAATGATTACGTGGGATTGCTGATCATTCCATACGAATATGGTATAAATATTTTCCACCTTCTACATTCTTTATATTCCTAATTTTCAGCATGATGTTTTTGTTGTGCTCTACCAGGTTGACTGCTCCCTTTTTTCCCTTTTATTCATACCTTTTTTTATCTCCCCCTCCTGCAATTCGTACCGTCTTAATTTTTTGTTGTATAGCACAATGTAATGAAGGAACTCAAAAGGCCATTTTCATTGTTTGTTATACCATCAGACAACGACGATGTCTTCACAGAAAGATTAAAAGAAATAATGGAAAATGTATTGGCAAATAAGTCTTCCCAGACATACTCAGGACTCCGTTTGCCTATAGCTCTTCGTCACTTGAGTTTGTTCCAGTGTTCACTTGGTTCACTCAAGATATCGATTAATGACCTAAAGATCTCCTTTTTTTCCCCTTTTGCGACAGATTATTACACACATCTGTAGTAATCGTATGCTTACACGTTGATTTAGGCCATGTTTAGTTCCTCCCCAAATTTCAAACTTCACTATTCATCAAAGGGAATCTTACATGCATGGAGTAGTAAACGTGTGTTAATGACAAAACCCATTCCATAACCCCGGTAACTTCGAGACGAATCTAATGAGCCTAATTAGGCCATGATTAGACAACGTTGTGCTACAGTAAACAATCTCTAATGACGGATTAATTAGGCTTAATAGATTCGTCTCACGATTTTTCGTCCATCCGTGTAATTAGTTTTATAATTAGATCATGTTTGGTTCTCCTAATCTTAGGTTTAAAATTGCGGATTCAAAAAAGTTTGAAAACTTCGGTGAACTAAACATGGCCTTAAAAGCGCGCCGGGGCGCGCGCAAATCACTAGTTGCATGCCAATTGCCAAGACCAGCGACTTCGACTTCGATGAGGTGATCCGGCTCTTTCAAGGTGACACTCCAAAGCAAGGCTCCATGATGACCTTTGATACACTGGAGAGACACAATAATCTTCTGTACATTGAAGCAGCTCCGAGAGACGATCCTTTTGCTGGGATGGAGACGAAGAATATGTTGCGTTCTTGGCGGTAATACAGCTTTTGGGTCTGGCTAGTGGCTACCATTAGGGGCGGGCCCAGGATTTGAACAATGGGTATTCAAACTTTGCAAAGAATGATTTTTTTTTACAGCCTAAATTATGCTCCTGTGTTGGTTTGCGCAAGATTTTTTTTGTTTTGTTTCGTAGTACTAGATGCTAAACGAACTAAAAAAATACATGGATCATTGGTTTGACTGCTCCAATTTTTTTCCGCCAATCTTTCATAAATTCGTGTATTGTCACTCCAACAATTGTCTAGTTTTCCACAACTTTGCTCCAATGCTCGCACCATGTGTTGATTCGTGCAAGTCACAATGCGCTGTAGAGACTGCAGATCAATCAACCCAACAGAAAATCCAAGAGCACCGCAAGCATCTGGATCGAGGTGGACAGAACATCTATCCGTTGCCACATCTCAATCTCCAGATTTAATTTAAGCTGGAACAGGCCGCTGTACCTGGCGTCGTAGGATGCAGCCGAGGAGTTCATGGACTCCGTCCTTGTCAGCAGCTCAAAAACAGGAGAGCTGGCCCAACCGGCCTACATCAGGAGGAAGTCTTGCTGCACCCTAACTTAAAAGTGGGGGAAGTCCCTTACCTCTTGGGCTAGCTTTTGGGGTGCAGCAAGGCTTCCTCCTGGTGTGGGCCGGTTGGGCCAACTCTCCTGTTTTTAGGCTGACAATTGGTATCAGAGCCTGGTTCCACAATCTCTTGTGCCCGTGCATACTCGGCGTGGTGTAGGGCCGAAGCCCAGTGGACCGGGGTGTGAGGCCTGTGCTCGTGTGTGGAGCCGGTCAGGGCTAAGGGGCACCAATGTGTGACGGGGGAGATTGTTGGAAATAGTCCCACATTGGTTGTGGGGAGAGAGTTGAACCAACTTAAAAGTGGGGGAAGTCCCTCACCTCTTGGGCTAGCTTTTGGGGTGCAGCAAGGCTTCCTCCTGGTGTGGGCCGGTTGGGCCAACTCTCCTGTTTTTGGGCTGACAGTCCTCGTCGTGGCCGGCTGGCCGCTGGCACCGTGGTGTGGTCGCCATTCGGCCGCCGGGCACCGCCGCGCTGGCCTGAGCCTCTGGCCCCTACACGTGCGCTGGTGGCCTCGTGCGCTCGGCCCCCGCTGGCCGCCCTGCGCGGCTCCCACTGCCGGAATCCCCTTTTTGCCGTGTGCCAGGGACACGGCAAAGACCAAAAAACCGACGGCGAAAGTTTTGCCGTGCGCGGCTGACGAAAAAGCGTGCACGGCAAATGGGCCCGACGGCGAAGCCGAGTTTGCCGTGTGCCTTTTGTCGGGCACACGGCAACTGAAATTTCATTTGCCCACGATGTCGCGTATATTCAGTTAAACTTGTTACTGTTATGCTTGCGGTAAACTGCCTGTGCATCTCTGAGCCATGGTCCAAACTGAGCAACGAGGTGTCCAAGAACAGTGCATTTCTTTTCTTTTTATGCGGTGTAAAAGGTCGACAAATTATAGATCAAACTGGTTGTGAATGTCCCATATGTATCAAATTCTCAAGCAGTTCAGAGATAGATCAACCAAAACCAGGACTATATTTGAGGTTCAGTGTTTCTAAGCAGGGAAATGATTATACTTGCTAGCAATGGATTCGCTTCTATACACTCTGATATCTTCTTTTCTTCACGATCATAATAAAATAGGAAGTAACAGCGCCAATGATTGTAGTAATGCCTCATACATAAGGGCCATCTCAACATCTGACAGTTTATTTTCAGTTCAAAATCCTAGTGGGAGGGCCTTTACCAATAAGGCTTTTCTCCACATCCAAATATGGAAAACATTATTTTGATTCAGATTATAATCTTGCTGATAAATCTCAAAGTATGTTGTCTTTTTCAAACCCCTTCCCCCATCGTTGTACTGTTTGCATTACATAATGTAATAATCAACTAACTGTAAATATGCTTCTGTTTTTTCAGTCAGAGTTGACAGTGTTTAGGGATTGTCCAAATGAATGCCATTGTTTGCCAATGTATTTGCTTCAAATTCATTGATATTAAATTGCCGGTATCAACATACCCATCCTGGAAGGGCCAAGATATATGGTTTCATTGCAGCGCGGGAAACGACTGACCACTGCGCAACTAGCACCGGCGTGAAACTGAAATTTGTGAATCTGTATCTGTGAAGAGAAAGGCGGTAAATACATTGTTCACACTTCATATAGGCTTACTATTTTCTGTAGACTATTTTGACATTCTTAAAGACACTAGCATCATTAGGGCTGGACGAAAAGCTCGTGACTCGTTAGCTCGCTCGGCTCGTGACGAACTCGGCTCGGCTCGTTTTGTTAACGAGCCAGCTCGAACAACCATCTCAGCTCGTTAGTATAACGAGCGAGTTCAAGCTGCTCGCGAGCTGGCTCGCGAGCCAAACGAGCTGCAACATTGTAGCTCAACGAGTTGGGGGTGATTGGTTGGCCGCATCACCCCCGGGCCAGGCTCCCCACGTGCACTCCGCGCGTGATTGGATGGCTGGATAGGGGTCCGAGCCTGGCTCCGCGCATGCAGCCGGAGAGGCCGGGCCAGGCTCCCAAGAAACGCCGTACTCGGCCGTTTCTGCCGGGCCTGGCTCGCGGGAGCCAGGTATTAGCCTGCTAAAGATATTATTGGTACATGATTAGTATATATTAAGTAATATTAATATATTTTAAATTAGATTAAGATTTACAAAGGTAAAATAAAATCATTAAATCACAAATTCATAAGCTAAACATTATAAAATTATTTATTTATTCTAATCTTATCTCATGTGGCATGACACATACAGGTAACCAAACACCTTCTCGTCTCAGCTAGGCTGAACACGTGCAGACAACCAAACACGAGGATTTGCACGTACTCAGCCTGGCTCATGGGAGCCTGTCTCGCAGATACGAGCCAGGCTAGGATCACGCAGGCAACCAATCGCCCCCTTAAAGTCTGCTCATGTGATGGTTATGTACTTATGTTCACTTGCATATTTGCATGTTAGATCTTATTTGTACCATGTGAATGATTGTATACTTGGGTTTATGTCATTTATGTGAAATTATGAACACCAATAGTTATTTATTTGTCATATTTATATTACATGTTCAGCTCACGAGCTAAACAAGCTGGCTCGAGCGAGCTAACGAGTCGAGCCGAGGTGGCTTTTCAGCTCGTTAGGATAACGAGTCGAGCCGAGCTAGCTCGTTATCTTAACGAGTCGAAACGAGCCGAGCCGAGCTGGCTCGTTATCCAGCCCTCCATCATGCTTAAGCTTGTCTTCTCCATGTCTAGATTTAGGTTTTATCCTTGTAACTTTGCGATGCTGATTTGAATCCTTGATTTCACAACTTTGTTTTCATGCTCTAGCTAACAGTGTATGTTAAAGTAGGTGGTAATTCAGGTTGCAAACTGCTTTTGTCTTGCATGGTCCCTGTTTCATCCTGAAAACAGCCATCCATTTGAGTTGGGCACAAAATTTCTAAATATGTAATTGTCGTGCCATTTATGAAACTGGTAAAAAAAAAGAATCTACGTTGTAATCTATTTTGCAAATTTGCCTACATTTACTGCATTTTCAATCAAGGTCACCTAGAGTCATACAGGAAAAAAAATTTCTAGCGGTTATGCTGGTTGGTGAAAAAACTGTTTTGCTAACTTCAGCTCTGTTGCGAGTTAATTAGTGCTATTTGTGGAGGGCAGGTTTACCAGTTACTTTTCAACTATTGTAATGACTAATGAGCTCTTGGTTTGGTTCTGTAACTTAATTACTTTTTTTCAAGAACGGTTCTGTAACTTAATTACTTGCACACAATCGTGCCCTTGACATACCTCTGTGTTTTGTTGTTTCCGCATTTGCTTTTTAGTTTCAACTTTCAAGTTCCATCTGGTTTCGCTTTCTTGTGTACCGATGGGTAAACTGATGGAGGCAATGAGATGGTTTCTACTCCCTCCGTCCTGAAATAAAGGATATTCTAGGTTTGTCCTAAGTCAAATTTTTAAAAGTTTGATCAAGTTTATAAAAAATATTAACATTTAGCAAATAAAATAATTAAAATATAAAAATATATTTTACAATGAGTCTATCGATACTCATTGAATGTCATCAATATTATTATTTTTTAAAAAAATTTGGTCAAAGTTTATTTAGTTTGACTTAGGACAAAACTAGAATGTCCTATATTTCAGGACGGAGTATCTCTTATGTGATTATTGGATAGAATCATTTATTCAAGGGAAGTTCAGATGGAGAGGGATCTTTTTAAAAATTAGCTTACATGGATTAATGCAATACAATAATCTTATCATTTTACACACACTGATGGGTTAACTGATGGAGGCAATGACAGCAAGAGAATATTGCAGGTACATAGAATCCCAGCTCGATCTCTTAACGAAGAGAGGGTTTCTTCTAGGCCATCTCAGGGAAGTTCAGGTGGAGGCCGTGGCGGGGTTGCGGCCATTCGCGCGGGGGCTAGCAGGGAGCCAGAGACGCGGAGGAAGATGCCATTTCGCTAGCCCAGTTGCCTGCCTGCCCGCCTTTGCATCCCCTCCCTGTGTGCGCGCGCGCCCACTCCCAGTCCAGATCGATAGAGAGTCCCGCAGGCATCTGACAGGAATCAGAGAAGGGCCGGCCGGGGCAAAAAAAGTCTCAGCATCTCAAAGTGCCCGGATAGATGGATATAGACCTCCACGACCGCCGTATATTCGATCCCCCACCGTTGAATCATCGGCGCACTGCCGCGCTGCTGCGTGCGTACATTCCGATAATCCGATGCCGAAATTATTGCTCCCCGTTAAGGAGAGGAAAATAGAGCTGCCCTATATTACTACTCAGTAGTATAGAGCATAGAGGAAGAGTATTCTAGTAATCTCTTTCTATTAACAAATTTTTTTCACTTTCTCATATTCACGCCACGATACGTTCGAACGCAGGTTCCGACGTATCGTGTATGCCCTTGATACGTTCGAACGCAGGTTCCGACGTATCGTGTATTGCCCTCACCGCCATGGATTTGCCCTCACCGCCATGGACTCGACGTCCTCCCGATGGATTTAGCATGTTCGCTTGGCTTATCAGCCACCAGCCAGCAGTACTTTTCTCTCACAACAAATCAGCACCAGCCACCAGCCACCAGTCAGCCAACAATACTTTTCTCTCACAACAAATCAGCACCAGCCACCAGCCGCCAGCCAACCGAATAGGCTCTTAGGATAAGTCATGTTTGACTCATTTGGAATGATCCTTCACGGGCCTCATTCCCGCTGGACCAAAAAAATGAAAACAAATGGATTAAAATAATATGAGCCACCGAATGAAACAAAGAAGGGTACAGGGATCGAACCCAAGTAAGCGAAACGAAATAACCAACTTCACCATTGCAGCATTAAAGCAAGTTCGTATGTGGACTTGCTTCTTTTTTAATATTATGATTCGCAATTTTAAAAATAAAAACAAAATTTTAAAAACAATTAGAGGAATTTAAATTTGCAAATATGACACAAATTAATACATACCAGATATGACACAAATTAATACATAGCACATATGGCACAAATTAATACATAGCAGGAAGCATATGTCATTGCTCAGATGTAGACACATCTGCATTAGATTAGGGTTGAAAACGATAGGGATATTATCCGTTCGCTCGAGTCATTTTAAACACTAAATGAATAATCCGGTATCCGTATTTGAAGATTCAATATCCGATCCGTTTTCATCCCTAGCCAGCATGTGTCTATGGATCTGTGTTCAAGAGTACATATACTATGTCTAATCAAGCTATAAATGTGCCGATCAGTTAGGACCTACATTCGCTTGTCGTACTTGTCTTTAACTGGTAAATAAATAATAAAATAACTTTTTTGGAGATTCAATATCCGATCTGTTTTCATCCCTAACCTGCATGTTCGATGTATCTGTGTTTCAAGAGTACATACTATGTCGAATCAAGCTACAAATGTGCCGATCAGTCAGGACCCACATTCGCTTGTTGCACTTGTTTTTAATTGGCAAATAAATTAACTTTACCAATGAAAAATAGGATTGAAGATTGTAATATAACTTGTAGTGGCAAAAAAATGTTGTTAAAAGTTGCGCAAAAAAAAATCAACAAAAATGCGTATACTACCACAGGATCGAACCCGAGTGCTCTTATAGAGAGCCCATAACCAATCATACCGTTGTACTATGAAACTTATTTTGTATGCTCTCGTATTTTTTGTAATAGGATATGAATCAGCAACCCTACACATGTAACCACACATGAAGTTACATGTTACATTTGCTAACTTATTACGTGTGCTACGACAGTACGACGGGAGTAGCACGTGCTTACTGAAAAAACGAATCTAGCCTTGGACTACCTCGTTTCGGTACAGATCCCCTCGGCTCGCAAAAACAGACTATAGCCCAAACACCGGAGAAGTCTCACGGCAACACATCGAATCAAATCTCACGGCAACAGAAATAAGAGATAAGGATGGAAGAAAAACTGGCTATGCCCATATTACGGGAGATAAACATCCATAATTTAAATACTTTTGAATCACATTAGGCAACAAATCCATTTTCCCTTCGCATGAGCCCATTTTCCCATCCACATCGTAACCCTAGCCAACTGGATACAGCACACCAAAATCCTTTACAGCCGCCAAGACAACAATGGCTGAACAACCGTCAAAAAATTACATTTGTGCCATTATAATTTTTTCTCATAATACCCATACTAGGCTATACTACTCACCTATACCACTATACCATAGTTCAAGTTTTTATCAGTATACAAAAATTTTGAGTTGTCCGATCCTTTCATATCGGTCCTTTTTATTTCATACTGGTCCATCTTTATTATGGTATAGGGTACCATAAAAGAGCTCGAAAAATATGCTGAAATAATCATGCAGTTAGCACCTGATCCGCCAATAAGCACCATTCTTATTTACCTCATGGCTAGTTGGCTACCTCAGCTCATCAGCTGTTGAGACTTGAGACCACCACTTTTACGACTTTTACGGGTAAGATACTAGCTATATATATGCTTGACAGTCATCACTACGGGAAATCCCAAGTTTGCCGAGTGTCTTCATGTTTGCCGAGTGTTTTTTTTCGGGCACTCGGCAAACAACTTGTTTGCCGAGTGTTTTTCAAAAAACACTCGGCAAAAAAAAACACTCGGCAAAAATATGGTTTGCCGAGTGTCAAAAAAAAACACTCGGCAAACAAATTCTTTGCCGAGTGTCAAAAAAAAACACTCGGCAAACAATATCTTTGCCGAGTGTTTTTTTTTGACACTCGGCAAAGTCATAATTAAAACCACATTTTGAAGTAGTAAATCAATTCAAATTAAAAAGTTTTGAACTACAAAGTTGTATAACTTCTCAAGATGCTGAACTTTTAGTTTGGTCATTTCTTCATTCGACAAATTCATATGAATATTGTTCACAAAATCTAGATCTCTCGTAGAGTTTCCTGAAACTATAAGAGAGATCTATAAGATTTGTGAACAATGTTACTCTCACTACATCGGATGAAAAATGTCATATATCAAAGTTGTAGATCTTCAGAAGTTATACAACTTTGTAGTTTAAAATTTTTTAATTTGAATTTGTTTTGCTAATGAAAAGTACGTTTGTAGTTCTCAAAATTCAAAATTTGAGTTTTTTCAAATGACCTCGGATGAAAAAACAGTCAAAATAATAGTTGTAGATCTTGAAAAGTTATGAAACTTTGTAGTTGACCACTTTTTCATTTGAAATCATATAGTCAACGAAAACTAAGTGTGAATGTTCTCAAATTTGAAATTCAAATTTTGTAAACGACCTCGGATGGAGAAACTACCAAAATAAAACTTGTAGATTTCAAAAAGTTATAAAACTTTGTAGTTGACAAGTTTTTAATTTGAGATCATTTAGGGCCTCAAACAAGTAATTTACACTCAGTTTAGTATAATACGGTAGGAATCAAAACAATATCTAGTCACAAATGAGAGTGTGGTGCAGTGGTAGAGAAGGTCACGCGCGAGAGAGAGGTCGCGGGTTCGAATCCCGCCAACCGCGTAGCGCGCGAATTTTCCGCGAAAAATGGCGCGACTTGCGACTTGATGGCTTGGGTGGTTGGGTGCCTTCCCACATTTAAATAAATTTTTTTGCTATTTGTTTTCGGTTTTTTTAGCACTGGAAACCGGCTGTTTGCCGAGTGTCAAATAGCACTCGGCAAAGGGTTTGCCGAGTGCCCGAAAAAATACACTCGGCAAACAGCTCTTTGCCGAGTCGCTGTTTACCGAGTGTTGTTTGCCGAGTGTAACACTCGGCAAAGTCTTTGCCGAGTGTATTTCGGCCTTTGCCGAGTGTTTGGGACACTCGGCAAACCCCTGATTATATGCTTGACAGTCATCATGCCGGTATTTGGAATATATACGGGACACGTTCTTAATTCTCCTTGTTTATACCTACGCGAATACTAAAATGCTCTCAACTAGTTCCCGCGTATATCTTACAGCTAAAAATCCCCACCATTATTCACTTCCATTTGCAAGCTCCCGGGGTGCAAAAAGAACAAAGCTCCCAAGGGTCGTCGCCGTCGCAGCACAGATCGAATCTTGGGTATAGTATCGCGGAAAACAAAAAGCGGCACGGTACCAATACCAGAAATTTTAGCACCTCCGGAGGAGGAGAAGACGGCCGCGCCAGCCAGACACTCCTCATGCTGCACACACCGGCCGAATAGTCATCCATCTGGAAGGAATCGTCGATGGTGCTGAAGAACACTAGTGCAGGGCCGATGCGAGGAGCATCCAATAATCGAGAGCCCCGCTAGCTGCCAATTGGCCGCGTCATGTGTACGTGACTACGTGCGCGTCCCGTCGTGAACCGGCCGGCCGGCGCGATGATGCCGCCATCCGGTGATGGCGCTAGCTATAGTAGGAAGCTTAGCGGCTAAGGAGCAGGATAGCTATAGCTGCAGGGCAGCTGGGCAGGCAGGGCCTAGTGTAGTTAGGTCTCGCCAGCGCCGGCCACATCGATCACATTCTTCCTTATCCACGTAGAGGATTTAACTCCTCGTCCTCGGTACTGGAAAAACGGCAGCATAGCCTCGGGAAGCAAAACCCTCTTCTTCCTCCTCCGATCCTCTCTTCTGTGTTGGAGTATGTATTGTACCAAAACACAGACAGACGGATGATGTGGTTGACTAGCCCAGTTGTAGGCCCATCCCATCGCCCATGCATCCATCCATGGCCCCATGCATGCCCTACTGGTCGTAGTGTAGTTTCAATTTCCTTTGACTTCTTGGATAGTACATAGTAGGCTAAAGCAGCAAGACGGACTAGGTAGCAGTGCTCCATTCCTTGAAGCAGCCAGAAACCATTCCTTCTTGGACGACAGCCCCGCCCATACAAACAGTGTATATTCACAAGACATTCCTCTCCTTGGAGACTTGCTTGAACAAGCAAACCCATGCAGCATATAACACTGCATATTCACAGTACAAAATCGATCAGCTAGAGGCAGTGATAGACGATGCATGTGACGGTTATTCTGAAAGCGGCGCTGCTGCACCGGCCCGGGATGCCGATCAAATGGCATTTCCTTTCCCCTGCGTCCAAATTAAAGGAGAACAAGCTCGGCATCGCATGTCTATTCAACGCGTAGAAAATATCGAGCAGACCAAGCGCGCCTCATGGCGTCCAATCTCGCGGGGCACGGCACGGATGCGGTGCTCGGCAGCTTTACGAGATCAATCCATTCAGGCGAGCGCTTTGAATAAAGCCCGTGCCCGCCTGATTATTCCTTGTGCTCAAGAGGGAGTGCATGATTGATATCCGCTGTGCGCTAGATGCGGATGCCAAGGTCTGTAGCTCGCATGCATGCGTTGGATGGATATATTTTTGCCTCGCTTATCTGATCGATCGATCGACCAACCCCTAGTAGCTAGCTCTATACGCCTCCACTTTACAATCTTGATAGGTTCCTCTACGAATATATCGTGCATGTATATATCTTTCCATATGTGAGCAGAAAGAACAGAGCCTTTTATTTCTGAAGCCGCCAGTGCTTGCAAAGTCAGAAAAAACTGAGGCATCAGCATATCCCCAACAGCTACACGAAATATTGTGTAGATCGAGTACTGGCTTTTAGAAAGGGCTGTATAGACCGTGTACAAGTATGAGGACATCGTTAAAAAAAAAAGAGAACCAACCTAGGAGGAACTAGGCGGTTTTTTCATTAAAAAGAAGAAAATAGGCACCCAAATTCGAGCCAGAGAAGACTCGAACTTGGGTGGTTAGGGTGCACGACCACAGCACCTCCCACTAGTATGAGGACATCGTTACGTGCCGACGGTCGATTGTATGCCGTTGGAATAAAAAGTATTTTTTAAAACGAACTGTCAAGCCCAGTTTACACCTTCAACTATAACAAACGTTTGATTTTCAACCTTTCACTATAAAATCGGTCACGATAGGCCATCCAACTATCAAGACCGTGCAAATTTGGCCGTTTGAGTTGTTTCAAAGGTAGTTTTCTATTTTCTGAAATATTTAAAATAATTTGTTTAATTAAAAAAATTAATAACTAATTCATTTTAAATTAGCAAAATACAAAATTGGTACCAAAAAAATATAAAAATGTAACCTATAAGTTAGTGCTATATTGGGAGTTTTTTTTTGAGTAGTGCTATATTGGGAGTTAGTTGAATCTTATATGTTTTTGTTTCTACTATTTTATTGTTTCTAGTCATGCCTCTTATTTATAAAATCCAAATAACTCTCCATGTAGCACTAACTTATAGGTTACATTTTTAGAAATTATTTGGTATTGGTTTCATATTTTTCTCATTTAAAATGAATTAGTTTTGAATTATTTAAATTAAACTAGATTTTTTAAAAATTGTCAGAAAATGAAAAACCGTCCTCAAAACCAACCGAATGGCCAAATTTGCACGGTTTCAATAGTTGGATGGCTTATGATGTCTGGTTTTGTAGCAAAGGGTTGAAAATCAGACTCTTGCGATGGTTAAAGGGTGTAAACTGGACTTTTTTCCAAAAATAAATTAATCACCTTTTACAATCGATTAAGTAGACTATTTAGATTGAACTAGTTGGGCTCAACACTGCTCCGTACTACACAATCGTTTGGAACCGAAGGCATGGGTCCAAAAGGCGAGAGGAAGAGAACGAAGCTAACGCTCCTGCGTGCAAGCGTCCATGTGTGGTGGCACCGGCGATCACGCCGCATTGATGCCTCTCTTTGGGTACGAAGCGTACGTCGTGAAGTCCCCTGGAATGGATGCTGTGGTTGTGCCTGTACCGCTGTACGTGAGTTTGATAAGGCGCATGTCCGGGCGGCATGTCGATGGATTGCGTCACTCACTTTACTCCTCCTCCGATCCTTCTTCCACCAGCACGTACGGCACTGTGCTTGGACGAACGCGCGCAGCGCAGGATCGCTGTGCGTGGACCTGCTTGCATAAGAGGCCAACGATTGTCTCTGTTGATCGGCGTAGGCAAGCTCTACACGCTGCACTGCAAATGCTGCAATTCAGTGGAAAATGGCTAAGCGCACACGAATATTTTTGGGATTATGATGATGATTTATCTAAAGCTGCACATAGGCCTTGTTTAGTTCCAGCAAATTTCCGCAATTCAACCAAAAGTAACGCATTGAAAAATATGTCTCCTCTTTGCAACACGTTTTTCAATGCACTTTTTCTATAAAAAATTCAACTAACTTTCATGAACTAAACAATGATCTTATTCTTTTCGTTGCGAGACGGATAATTAAAGCATGCGCATCAGTCTGATCAAAACCAGACGATCTGGAAAGCAATGATCCCATACGGATAAGGCACTGCATAGTATAGCTATAGCTGCGTCGTATCCGTGCCTGCCTGTGGGCGTATAGTAATAATTGTTCCTGCATCCGCTGCTGCTTGGTGAGGTCTTAGCTTTTCGATTCTCTGAAAATCTAGCTGTATTAAAAATCTGCTGGTACGAGCTGATAGTTTTGGCAAACCTGATTGTCACACCCGATTTTAAGGATAAAATCGAGTGCATTACATATGTGTGTCAGGATCAGTTCATGACATATATGCTGACTTCATCAGTGTACATATCAAAAGACAATGTTTAAAGCATACAAAGAGGGTACATAACTTTATTACACTCATCGATATTAGACATGAAGGCCTTAAACGTTCATCGATAAGCTAAAACGATAAACAGCTTTTTGACTTCATCCACAGACACTTGACTGGTTGACGCGCCTAGAACTCATCATAGTCGCTGTAGTACTCCACTTCATTGTTATCTTCTGAACAGCAGTTGTTTAGCAAGGGTGAGTACACTTATGGTTGGTACTCAGCAAGTGGGGGAATATGCAAAGCCATCAAAGGGGGTTCAGGCTCATGCGGTTAGCACTTTTAGTTGATTAAGTTTTATTAGCAAGCACCTATTTACTAGATGTAAGTTTATACCAACCCAAAATTAAGCAGGATATTCCAAGGGTATTCCACCAAAGACCAAGAACCACAAATTAGATCATGTTTAAGTTCTATTATCATGTGAGGGTTCAAGCCACCCTTAACCGTGGGCACGGCTGATATATCAGTTTTACACTCTGCAGAGGTTGTACACTTTCCCACAGCTAGTGTTCCCTTTGTCGTCCGGGTTTGCAAAGCCCTTAAACACTTCCTTTGGTAAGTGGCGAGGGTTCACTACGAAGCCTTTACAAAGACCTAAAGTTAAGTAGCAGCCCACTAGAGTTTCAGCCGCGGTGAGATCCACAGCCCTCCCAAAAGAGGACATACTTAGCAAAGAATACTCCTGCAAGAGGACCGGACTACCGTCCCCCTCCTTGCCCTTTCGGTAAGGCCACTAGCTAACCCCAAGTCTAATTAATTAGCTAAATCAGAGCCATGTGATACTGTGGTTGCACTGTTTTCTTAGGTGGTTCTCCATGTTCCGATTAATCATGATGATCTTGTAATTAAGTAAGTATATAACAGCATAATTAAATCATGATTAACATTTGTATCAAAGTAACCGAACCAACCTAAGGTATAAGCAAGTTAAGCATTTATCTACCCATTTCATATCCGGTGATTCAAGGTTCAAGACAAAATACTAATCATATCCTTAATAGGTATCCCATCAAAATTAATGCATAAACGATATAGTAAAGTTGAATTTCATGAATGTAATTGGGACAAAAAGAATATTCATATATAGGGAGGCCACTTGCCTTCCTCAACAAACTGCTGTTGCTTTTCTTCGAACTGCTGTTGATCTTCTCCTTCCTCGAACGGCACGTTCTCTATACGATCAAACATTGCAATACAATAAAATAAATAAAAACAGTACACCAAACAGTACTAAAAATACAGAACAAACACTCTAAACTAAAGAGCATGCAGAGACGATTGCGTGGCCGCAAGAATCGCCCAAAACGGATTTAAAACGACGAAGTTACACTAAAACAGGGTTGCAGGGACTAATATGCAATAAAACCTATAGTTTGCGTACTATTTTGAAATAAACTGAGGACCTAAACATAATTATACATAAGAACTCAGGGGCTAGCATGTGAAAAAGCCATAACAGGACGGCGGATCTGAATATTTGAAAGGACAGGGGCCTAAATTGAATTGGTAAGGGCATATCTATGAATATTTTGTACTGCAACTGGACCGCGGGTTGATTTGTAGAAAACACAGGGGCTCTTTAACTAAAAGACCAGGGGCGCCCGGTCAGACTGGGTTGACCAGTATGCTTGGGTGGATCTGAGCCGTTGGATCACGGACGGACGGTGCAGGGAAGTAAGAGCGGCCGGCGGTGGTTTTCACGGCGGCGCCGCCGCGAACCACGGCGGAGGATCGCCGGCATGGGCGCTACCGGGCGCTACAGAACACTAGAAAGTAAACAAATGGCACGGGGGCAAGGGAAAGTCATGGCGAGCTCACCAGAGGGGTTTACGGCGCTGATTGAAGGGCAGGGATGAGTCGGCGGTGAGCTCGGTCTCGCGGTGAAACGGGGGCTCCGGTGGCTGCTTCGGCTCCTGGATGCCGGGGTGATGCTCCCAGCGATCCTGTGGACGAGTCGAAGAAGCAGAGAGAGTCAAAGGGGGCCCGGACAGGGAGAAACGAGGCGGCAGCGATGCTCTACCTCAGCACAGCGGCGGTGAGCTCCGGTGGCGGACGACAAGCGCAAATTGCAGAGGATTTTGGGTGGTTTGCGTGTGTGCGCGCGAGGAGAAGCTCGGGCGAGCTTTATAGGAGCGAGGGGGAGTGCAGGGGGGCTCGGCTGAAGGGGAATTCGGGAGAGGGGGCGGCGGTTGCCGAGACGGCCATGTGGGCACGGGGGCCGATTCGGCCGTTGCCGAGGGGAGGGGAGAGGTGGAGAGCGAGACGTGGGAGCGGAGGCGGGACGTGGGAGTGGGCGCGGTTGGGAGAACCGGGGACGCGGTTGTAGGGCGGCGCGCGCGGGACTGAGCGGCGGTTCGGGCGAGCGTCGCGGCGTCGGGAGGAAGGGGACGGGGCTGACGGGTGGGCCCGGTTGGTCAGCGAGTGAGAGAGAGAGCGCGTGCAGGAGAGGGGGAGAGCCGAGTGGGCTAAGTGGTTGGGCCGGCCGTTGGGCCTGGCGGGAGAGAAAAGGAAAAGAAAAGAAGGGAAGGTTTCTGGGTCGGGCCAGAATGGGAGAAGAGGAAGGGAGGGAAAGAATTGGGATTTGAACTTTGTTTGGATTTGACTTTGGGGAATTTGAGAGATATTTGAGTGGAGTTTGAATTTGGAGGGGATTTGGGAATTCACACAAACAATCAAAACCAATGCAAAGGCATGAAATGCAACATACACTTTTGAACTAAGATTAATTAATTAAGGTTTAAATATTTAAGGCCACAAATTAATTAAAAGAAAATTCATTAAACCTTAGATAAATCTAAATAAAGCAAAGTTGCTAAAATTTATTAAGTGATGAAATTTGGGTGTTACAGTAGATAATGTCCTGATGTGTAATGACCAATATACCTTTGGATTGTAGTTGTAGATGTCTTGTTTGATTACTACAAAATAAGACGGCATTGTTATACTCTCCTTAGGGCATCCCCAACCCTCCACGTAGGATAGTTTCTATAGCATTTAATATACTGCCATGTAAGCAAAATAGGTGATGTGGCAGTAGATTTAATGAGGAGAGAGGGAAAAAAGAGAAGAAACCGTTTCTCAGATGAGAAACGATGTCGGCTCGTGAACCAAGGGCCAAGAAACAGGGCCAAGAAACGACTGGTTTTCGCATTGGCTGTGGATCGTTTCCATCCGCATGCGGCCCGCACGGTTGCCGCCTCCGCCCGCGCCCTGCTGCCGCCTTCGACGCGGCCGCCGAGACATCACGATGCGCCATGGCCAGCCAACCTCGCCGTGGAAAGTCCTCGCCGTCGTACGCGTGCGCTTATTACCGCCGTGGAAAGAAGCCTCACCGTCGGCCAAAGCGATTTGGAGATTAAATTGGTGTAATTTTGTGTGGCGTTGCAAGGAAAAAGAGCTCTGATTCGTGATTTCGAAGCATGGCAAGCTGCTAGATTTGATGAATGCGGCAAGGAGGCGGACTATTTTAAGCAGACGAGAGAGCTGTTGGTTCATGCCTTCGCAGGGAAGAGAAATCAGAGAAGAAGAAAGCAAGTTGGTGACTTTGCTTGATCTGCTATAGCTCGTGGCCGCGCTCCTGCGAGGGCCTCGCCGCTAGCCAGCTGCGCAAATCTGCGGAGGAGTGCGGTGCGGAGGGTCCCGGACGAGCGCGAGTCGGCGGCGCCTGATGCACGATGTGGTGGGGGAGACGGCGTTTTATAGAATGGCATCCGGGACAGGGGCCCGGGAAAGCCACGCACGGCCTATAAATGCCTCCCCATCCTCCGCTCTAAACACACACCACACCACACCTCGCCTCCACCTCTCCTCCTCGCTCCCCGCGCTCTCCTCCCTCCCTCTCGCCCTTTCCATTCTCGTCGACCTCCCTCTCCCCCCGGCACTCCACCGCCTTCCCGAGCTTCGCTTCCCGGCCCCCGTTCTCTCCTCGATTCGTCTTCGATTTCCCGGCCAGCCAGCCTAGCCGCCGTTTTGGGAGATTCTCACGAACGCCATGGCTCGCGGCGACGGCGAGCTGGAGCNCGGAAGCCCCGGCGCCGATCAGCCTCGGCAGGCTCATCCTCGCCGGCATGGTCGCCGGTGGCGTGCAGTACGGCTGGGCGCTGCAGCTCTCCCTCCTCACGCCCTACGTGCAGGTATGCCCCCTTTGTCCCTTCTCCTGGTAATCCTCTCTCGTAAAAACGTGGCAGCCCAACATATACGATGCGCATGCGCTGCCTGCATGCTCCGGGATTATATTATGTTCAAGTTCTCATGCGTCGTGTCCGGCCGTGCACGTACATGCTCCGACGCACGGGCAATTGGCCCACGGCGTTCGTCGTCAAGAACGATTCTGCCTGCGCACCCGAGAACATAATATACAACAGTACACGTACGCCAGAATTTGCTTGCAATTTTTCTATTACTCCGGTTATTTTCTTGTTAAAAATGAGTATTTAATGTACTAACTACTTTAATTAATTTTGATGCATCAAGAAACGGTAGCTTTGACCAATGTTTCATTTGTCTTTAACCCTACAAACATTTTTTTAAGAAAAAAAAACAGGGTACTGACGATCAGTACCTGGACTGTACATGTGGACAAAACTTGCAGTTGGTAGCTACACTTCGTTTGCACTTGATGGCGATGGTTTCGTCTAGATTGGAGTGCGTAGCCATCGCAAGGGATCCTTCCCGATCGATCAGATCATACATCACCTTGGCTGGTACTAGTTGTTCGCTGCGGCAAGTTCCCTCATTTCCAGCTCCAACCAATTATTTCCCCTCTTTTTCCGCCTACAACCGTTACTGCTCCTGTACAATACAAGTCAAACACTTCAAAGCATTTGTTTCTCAAAAAAAAAAATCAGACTTGAGTGACGTACTAGTACTGTATTGTTTGAATAACTACTTAATTCATCTATCACCTCGTATGTGCCAGTAGTTACACACACCAATAACACCATGACTTCCAATGGTTTAAAGAGGTATAGCCTCAGGGTGGTGCCTGCCTGCCTGCCGGCGGGCTTGGCCGGTGCACCTAACACAGTCTTTCGCCAAATGAATTCTCCACCAGAAGCTTAAGCTCTGAATAAGGAAACCTCTCAAACCATAACCGACCAATTGGCCCGCCCCGTCCAAAGTTCCAAACAAGGACCACACGTTATGTATAGTCTTTCCAAGCAAACGCCAACCTTCTGTATCTTTATGGACACAAATTAAAAGAGAGAAAATCTTTATTTATTTGTCGATGTGATATTTGTAATGTTCCAGGATAATATGCTCGGCTGAAAAATAGAACTATTAAATAAATCACATATAGCTTTATCATTTTACTAGGCTATGTCATTGGAACAATCAGAGTGGATAGATTTCAACTAATATCTCAATCTAGCGGGCAAAAGGTGACAAATTCTAGGATAATAATCATCTTTCATCAGCATATAAATAGATAGCTAGTGAAATGGGAAGAAAAAACTCAACTAGTGCGTGTGGCCCTCGCCCTCTTTGGAACAAAGGATTAGTGGAAGAATTTTTAGGATCAGATTTCACTATGTATCTTATTTGGATTAGAAGATTGAGCATCCTGGAATAGAATACTACAAAATTCCAACAAAACGCCCTCGTCCATTAGGAATTTTATAGGAAATTTAGCAGAAAATTCAATCATAGTATTTTACCTACCACTCTGTCTCAAAAAGAATGTAAATCTTAAGTTTAACCAATAATAAATAAAAACATTAATATTTATGATATCAAATAAATATTATTAAATTAACTATAATTTTTTTATAATAATTTATTTAGAGCCAATAAATATGAATAAAATTTACTGGAAACTTGTCAAACGTGAATCATTTTAACTACCACGCAACTCAAACTTGTGTTCGTTCTGGGACAGGGAGAGTATGTTCCAGACTTCCAATCGGAAGTTTCTTGCATTCTGAATTCGCATAGATCATTGCAATCGATGACCAACTTGAGTCCTGAAGCATACCTTCCACTGTCGGGGCCTACCCACGCAGAATAAAATTAGAACCTCACTCGGTTATTATCCATGCTTAAAACTGTTCATTGATGGCCAGCACCCACAAAAAAAAGTGTTCATTATTGATCGAATGGAATATTTAATGTAGGCTGCCCATTCGGTGGACTACTTTTTCGAATAAAGTTTATTCTCGCTGTGAGCCAAGTGCAATCAAGCCAGTTGGTGCATGTATGCAGGCGTATCTGCTAGGTTTGATCTGGCACGTTGCCTAACCGGACCATGCAACGTGGACGGTCAGATTAAAGGGGAACCTGCTTTAATTTAGGCCAGATATTTTCCTTTTTTCCCCTCTGTTTGTAGAAAGTGATGTCATGTCCGATGTATCTGGAAGTGCAGAGGCGATGCCGATTTTTTAACGATAATGTTCTTCTCTATTAACAGTGGCTGATTTTTCAGAATCGGAATCAGTTAACAATTATTAGTGATTTTCTCTGCAGTGCAAAACAAACTAGCTGAGCTAATTACACGACCATTGTATAAGCACTCGTGTTGTTAGCTGATCACTGAATCTTGCCTGTATTTGTGCAGACTCTGGGGCTTTCACATGCCCTTACCTCATTCATGTGGCTATGTGGCCCTATTGCTGGCTTAGTGGTAAGTACAATTCTATTTTTGCACCAATGTCACTGTCATACTGTAGTGATTGTCCATTAATCCTTCTTCTACCCTGCAGGTTCAACCGCTAGTTGGCCTGTACAGTGATAAGTGCACCGCGAGATGGGGAAGACGCAGGCCATTTATCATGATAGGATGTCTGCTCATCTGTATTGCTGTGAGAATTTGACCACGCACTCTTTCTAATCTGTTTCGCCTGTACAGTGATAAGTGCACCGCGAGATGGGGAAGACGCAGGCCATTTATCATGATAGGATGTCTGCTCATCTGTATTGCTGTGAGAATTTGACCACGCACTCTTTCTAATCTGTTTCGCCGTTTCCTTAGAACTGAACTGAGACTCACTCACCATTGCTCCTCTCTCAAGGTTCCCGATTAACATTTTTCAAGTTTATGCTGTGCAGGTTGTGGTTGTTGGATTTTCGTCAGACATTGGAGCTGCTCTGGGCGACACAAAGGAAGAGTGCAGGTTAGCTGCTTCACTCTGGGGCTACGGTCTCAAGAAGATTTATCTTTTACTACTCGGTTACCAGTCTCAACTCATCTGATACTTGATGATATACAGTCTCTACCATGGTCCTCGTTGGCATGCTGCAATCGTCTATGTTATGGGGTTCTGGCTACTTGACTTCTCCAACAACACAGTTCAAGTGAGTGCGTTTATATCAACATTTCAGAGTTTCAGACCAATCAGTTTGAGAAATGCACTATTATAAAATCTGACATTTTTGCATTTCAACTGCTAGGGTCCAGCTCGTGCTCTAATGGCTGATTTGTCAGGTAACTTTCACGGCTCACTCATTCAGTGTTGGCTACAGCAAGCAAAAAAAGAGTAGTTGTTGTGACATCAGTGGAATTCGGAACCTGATCTGCAACTTCCTTTTGTTTCTTCAACAGGTCATCATGGCCCTAGTGCAGCTAATTCGATCTTCTGTTCTTGGATGGCGTTGGGGAATATCCTGGGGTACTCATCTGGTTCTACTAATAACTGGCACAAGTTAGTCCGGCGCTCTTGTATATATATTTTATCCGGCTCTTTATCTGAAAACTAGTTCACTGATAAGCTGCATTCTGCATAACTGACATTGTCATATGCAGGTGGTTTCCCTTCCTGAAAACAAGAGCGTGCTGTGAAGCCTGTGCAAACCTGAAAGGTGCATTTCTGGTGGCTGTGGTAAGTTACTAATATCTCGCAACATGTCCATAGGATATTTTTCTGAATACCGGATATACGTCAATGAGCTGGTCATTATGTTTTCCTCCCATTTGATTTGCAAAGATGCTAACGCTTGTGGTGTTTTTCTTTTGGTTTATGTGCTCAGGTGTTCCTGATCTTCTGCTTGACAATAACCCTGATCTTCGCCAGGGAAGTACCATACAGAGGAAATGAAAACCTGCCAACAAAAGCAAACGGTGAGGTTGAAGCTGAACCTACCGGTCCACTTGCTGTGTTCAAGGGCTTCAAGAACTTGCCCCGTGGGATGCCGTCCGTGCTTCTTGTAACCGGGCTCACTTGGGTACGCCATACAGAGCTATCTGACCAGTTCACTGATTTCAGAGTGTCTGTGAGTGAATTCTGTTCTCGTGTCATTCTGTACTGATGCTGCCACTGTCCTTGCAGCTCTCGTGGTTCCCGTTCATCCTTTACGACACCGACTGGATGGGCCGTGAGATCTACCACGGCGACCCCAAGGGGACCACTGCTCAGATCGCGGCATTTGACGAAGGTGTCAGAGTAGGCTCGTTCGGGTTGCTACTCAACTCGGTAAGACCCGCTCCATCTCCGGGCGCTGCAAATTCTGTCCCATAATTGCTGACCACGAGCTTCGTCGCCGGTGTGCAGATCGTTCTAGGATTCAGCTCCTTCCTTATCGAGCCGATGTGCCGGAAGCTCGGCCCAAGGCTGGTGTGGGTGACAAGCAACATCATGGTCTGCGTCGCCATGGCCGCGACCGCGCTCATCAGCTTCTGGTCGCTCAAGGACTACCACGGATACGTGCAGGACGCCATCACCGCGAACCCGAGCATCAAGGCCGTGTGCCTGGTCCTCTTCGCCTTCCTCGGGGTCCCCCTCGCTGTAAGCACATCTCCACCGAACGCCACGCCACGCCACTTTCCAGAACGGATTCGCTGCTGAACAGAGCCATGACCGTTGTTGAAAACCGTGCAGATCCTGTACAGCGTCCCGTTCGCGGTGACGGCGCAGCTGGCGGCCTCCAGGGGCGGCGGGCAAGGGCTCTGCACCGGCGTCCTGAACATCTCCATCGTCATCCCTCAGGTCAGTATCGCGGCCGCTGAACCGCATGGCATATTTGACATGCTCTGTCCTTCCGTTTCAGAAATGAAAATGTCTGCAACTGCTTGGTCGGTCTTGCAGGTGATCATCGCGCTGGGAGCTGGGCCGTGGGACGCGCTGTTCGGCAAGGGGAACATCCCGGCGTTCGGCGTGGCGTCCGGCTTCGCGCTCGTCGGCGGGATCGTGGGCCTGTTCCTGCTGCCCAAGATCTCCAAGCGCCAGTTCCGGGCCGTCAGCGGCGGCGGCCACTGAGCCCGGCCCCGCGCCGGCCCGGCCGAGGCCGCGGCCTGCAACAAGAGTCTGTGTATGTTCAACAGAATAAGAAGGGGAACAATTTGCGTGTACTTGTGTGCGGTAGATAGGCGCGCGGGCAAGTGAAGAAGGCGAAGAGAGCATCCGGCACCAGCTGGTACCAAGGTCTGGTCTCTGCTAGCTAGCTAGTGTAAGGAGCGGGGTATAGGTCAGTTAAGAAGCTGGTGCGTCGTGAGCTGCTCCTGTTGCCTTCGTGTGTAGCACAGCGAACTGATCAGGGAAATTAAAAAGGGATTGGATCAATCAGAAATTCAGAATTGCAGTGTCAGCTGTGTGTTTGCTTGATCAGAATTCAGAAGCCTATTGGTGCTCTAGAGTAGTGCTGCGAGGTGATGGTGATGATTGGTCTAGAGCTAGAGGCCTACTCCTTCTATATGTATTGTCCGCGGTTTAAGATTTTTGGTCCGAGCAATGCAAGCGCCTTGTTTTGCTCCAATTGTCCTGTTCCAGCGGCTCCATTTTGTTGCCTACAATAAGGCACGTACACAAACAGCAGCTGTCTTTTTATTGCCACCTAAGCAGAATAGTCCTACGTGGACAGCATTTACTCAGGAAAAAGAGAATGAAGCCGTCTCTTCGCTCGTCTACGGCGCCGTCTCGTGCTCCGAGGCGAGTCGCCCGCACTCGCCGCCCGTTGTACGGGTCATTCCCGCTCGTCGACGGCATGGCGGATCTGCTGCGCGCGCGGGCGATTTTCGCTCCATGGCGCCAAAGCCCCAGCGCAATCCCTCCCGCGCCATCCATCGCGCGGGCGAGTTTCAGCCCGCCAAGCTCACGATTCCCCCCCAAATCACCCGTGCTCGATTCGTGCCGATAAAAACCACCAGAGCTAGGCAAAAACTTCCCCCAAATCACCCGCGCTCGATCTGCAGGCGGAGCAAGATGCGGCAAGAGGAAAAGTAGTCGGCAGCGGCGGCACGGAACGGGAGAGGAAGGCTGCCGGCGTCTCGTGCACGGAAGGGCTCAAGGTCGGCAGGGAAGGGGTCAGGGTCGGCATTGACTTCGGCGGCGGCGGCGGCGGCGCAGATGCGCAATGGAGCAGGCCTTAGAGCGGATGCGGCTGAGCACATGGGTGAGGGCCGAGCAACGACTGCCACTGGGGGAGGATTTCGTGCAGCAGCTCCACCAACATCCTTCCCCGACAGAAATTGCTTCACTGGCCTGTCAATGGTTATGGTAAAGCAATGTCGTCAGATAGTTTAGCAGCAGTTCATGGCACTGAAAATTCAGTAGATAAATTGTTGCTGCTGGTACTAGATTATTTATGTTGTTAGTTTGTCCTGTGTACTAAGATAACTTGGACCAAACTTAGCACATATGAGTGGAGCTTGCCTGAAAACTATGCAGAAAAATGACAGCTTAGCTCTACTTTTGGGTGCCAAAGACTCATTGTAGTTTAGGTAGCAGAATAGTATCCTTTTGTTCAGGAGCTTTTAGAGACAGATCAATGTGAAATATTTATTTGTGATAGGAGAATTCAGAGATCTCATGCACCTGTTGTTTGCTAATTCAGAGATTATTGACACTGATATGCAACCCAAAGTTACACTGCTTACATATCACAATTTTAAGAGAAGGGGTGCAAATATGATTCGAGACTGAAGTATGCATGGCCGCATGGGCAGCTAACAAAATAGTTTAGAGTTTGCTTTTTGATTTATATGTGTATGATGTATCAGTAATCAGTACTGTTCAATACATATTCAGACAACAAGCACATAGATCAGATGTATAGCAATCTTGTTATTCCTTACCTGTAGCTGATCTGAAATTCATGCCCCATTTGCTTTACTGTACCTTTCTGAAATTCATGCAGTTTTTCTGATAAGCAGAGCTTGTGCCGGACAAGGCACAGAACTTGGGCATTTGCACTTTCTTGTACTGCTGATGAACTTGGGAATGTGTGAACTTGGGCGACAAACATTTTTTTTTTGGCTTTAATCATGTGTGAACTGGCTATGTTAACTATGTGTGTGAACTGTCAATGATCGAATGCATTCGGTTTTCTTAATCAAATATTGTAAGTTCTTCTCTGGTCTGATCACAAAGGAATGTGTGTGTGTGTGTGTGCTGGTTCAGTTTCACATTTTTCAGATTCACATACTTTAAGTTCTGGATGCTTTTGAACTGTGTTTGTGCTGATCAGTTTAGCATTTTTCAGATTCACATACTGTATGCACCAAATAGGCTACAAAGTTCAAATTGTACTTGATCAACATGATTTAGTGTGTACATGGATGAATTAATTAGTTTGCAGACGGTCAAATAGACAGTCCACTGTACAAGCTGTCTATTTAGCTGTCTGTACGTGACATGGCAAATCAAATAGACAGCAGCTGTCTAAACAGTTGTACATGCCCTAATAAAATAAACACGCCTCCATGGCGCCGGCGCCAGCGCGCAACCAACTGCTCCAGAGTCCAGCCCCGGCAACGGCCAGTCGGCCACCGCCTTGTGTCGTGTCACGATCAGAAGGAGCAACGCATAGACGAACGAGTCCACCGCTGCGGCTGGCGAGAGATCAGGTTCGTTACTGGACAAGAGAAAATTCATTCCACACAAAAAAAAGGACAAGAGAAAATTCATCAATTCCTCAGGATTCAGGAAACGCCACCGAAAGCACCAGCATCAGTTAGCGTGCCATCCAAAAATCCAAATCCAGACGCTACGACCGTCGATCACGGCAGAATACAAAAGATCATTCACAAAATCACCACATCCAAGTGGCGCATTTAAAAAAAGAAAAAAAAACATCCAAGTGGCGCACGTCTGGGAAAAAATTTGTTAGAGGTAGGCCAAGAGACATTTAATATCTCGGTTTTACTCTTGCAAAACCAGCATGACCCTCATGATTCATGTCAAAAAATATCTATAGAGATACAAGGGTAGCATTCTTACGCCACAAAACCTGGCGGGGACATGCCTTCCTTGACGATTAATGCCTTGACCTTCGATCTTAGCATGTTGAAGGAAGATTACACGGGCCACCGAACATTGGCCTGAAGGTCATTCGTCGTTGTCAGTGCTTGGTTCCTTGGGTTTCTTGAGCGTGTTTCTAGTCTTGATCAACGACAACTCTTTAGCAGTCTTCCACACACCCACTGCTTCTCGTCTATTAGGCCAGTCTCAGTGCATAGTTTCATCGCACGGTTACCAAGACTGCAAACTAGGTAACTGTGCCAGAGGAGTGTCATAGGGATGAAACTCCTCTCTCATCCTATGAAATTCCCATCTTGCCTCTCCTTGCCAAGTCATCAAAAATGCTGATGTGGCATCAAATTTATTGCCATGAAACTCCCACTGAGAATGACGTTAGGGCAATTCCGGATATCTCTCTATCTTCTTACCCTCCATGGCCTTCAAGCATTTTCAAATCGGAGCTCCACGTGGCACTCCTGTAAGAACAAAACAGATCAATGTTGTCTTATCATAACCTTTTTCAGTAAAGGTAAAAAAAATTCTATCTAGATAAACCCTTTAATAAATTCGACCGTAGGCCTATCTTTACCAATAGTCCAACCCAAAGGTTAGGGTCTATTTATAACTCAAGTAGACCAGTAAAATACATGACATCAGGAGGTACCGGGTATCTTTCCTATTGTGGTAAGGTACCAGGAGGTACTTTTTTTATTTTGATATAGGTCCCGCCTATTAGGTATCTCTTGGAACCTTTGGGCACCTCTTATATCTGAATCATTCGATTCAGCCAGATAGACAATCCTAATTTGTTCACGATGTGCTCACCCCGCACATGACTGAACCAAAGCGACACGTCTCCGTGCATGCGCTGGGTTGGGTGTGCCCACGAGGCACGACAATCCTAATTTGTTTCAATCATTGTAAAACTCCTCTTTTGTTTGTTTGAACTAGCAAGGTGACCCGCGCAAGTAGCGCGGGAAGCTAGTATTTGTTTTCTTAACAAATGAATTTTGAGTGCAAATAAATTGATGAAAATAGTTTTATTTAGTTGTGTCATTGTAATTATTTTTTCTTATAAACCCAGAGTAACTTACATAGGTTTTTTGTTTTAATATAATTAATATAAATATTATATATTTTTAACATGACTATATTTTAAAATTTTCAAATCGGTGATGCACATTTTTTTTGAAAGTTACAGTGATGTTGATAAATTATATTTTCATGTTTACAGAGAGATATAGGTTATTGGCTCAATGCATACCATTTTCGGTAATAGTTAGAATTTAACTTTGAGTTTGAATTTGAAACCTTAATGGGCAATAGATCCATTATTTTTGGTTTTTGTCCCATGCATACCATTACCATTTATTTTTAGTTTAATTTAATTTTGAGTTTGAATTTGAGATCTAGGTTATTGGCTCAATGCATACCGTTACCATTTCTTTTTATTTTGCTCCCCCAATATCCAATTGCTATAGCCCCATGCATGCTTGCTGAGTCATCCTCCCTCACCATGTGTGGTCTTTTCATTTGGTTGTGTCTTTGTCCCCATCACATATTTTTTTCTCCTCTTTTTTTCTACTCTATTAGTTACTGAAAGCACTTGTATTTGAATTATGTAAGTCCTCGTCTCTCACGTTTGTCTTCCATCATATGTTAAACATTTGTTCAAATTTTAAAAACAAATGCATATAGTTTTGTTTCCGATGGTGTCATTTATTTATTTTCTAGATGGATCAAACTAAGATACCATCTATGTTTTTTCACCATATTTATTCTATGCATGCTTCATAATGATTTTTTATACATTCATTATTGCAGTTGGCAAGGTATAGCCTTCTTCTTTGAACCCATCCTCTCTCTCCTGCTTCTCCTCCAAAAGGTTTTACCCGCTATGTAGCAATCATTGAAGATGTATTCCTGACGCTTAACACTTTACCATACATATTCTTTTCTTTTTTTTGAACACAACCTTCATCTTGCTATGGATGGATGTGCATGTCAAGTCTCGATTTTCATGTTGCTTTGTTCTGGATCTTGTTAGAACTCTGCAAGTAATTGCATCATGTATCATTCATTTTATCCTAAATTTTTTAGATCTCATTGGTCCACTAATCACAACACTACATAGCAAGACATCCCCATATTTCTGCTTCTCATTATTGCTAGTAGTTTATCGCCATGCCTTGGTCGCCACTTTAGGATGATACTCGGCCTTGACTGCCTAATTCTAATAGGAACATGTAGTGGCTATAGCGTGACTCAATAGCCATGCTACAATTGTTGAACTTTTAGTATTTGTATAAGTAAAATTCTTTAAAAATAAATGAAATAAAAACCCATTTTTCATTATTTTCTTGTATTATATTTATTTGTGTTTTGCATGTAATTTTTATTTTTCTATCTTCTTCCAAATTCATATATAATACTACTAATTATCTCTTGTTAATCAAATTTAACAAACTCATTGAAATAATATGAATGATTAATATTATCTTATAAAATAAATATTGTATATTATTTTTTATTAGCTTGGTAATTTCAGGTTCTATGTCAAAATTAAGCTTTATTTGTATCCATTTAATTCTTTAGTAATTATCATATTTGACGTGGATACTTTGATGATAATTTACTATTTTTTATTCTAAAATTAGCTACTTTTAATCGTTTTCAATAAGGCTGTTTTTAGGATAACATAGACCGATAGATCATCATAAGGTTGTATATTTTTTTTCTTTTTTGGAATCATAAATCCAAGGTTATCTACGTTTGCTACGAACCATGGCTGGCCGAATTTCTTTGTCAATAAATTTGGTCGGATACTATTTGCAATAAAAAAATCTTTATACAGTTAATTAAGCGTAGCTTAGTTGCTTAGGTTTCTTGTGATGGAATCTGTTCGTCGGGTTCGAGTTCCTAACTCGCACGGGTGTCGCAAAGCGAGGCGTCTGTGGTGACTCCTTAAATCTCAAGATTGGAACAGCAGGCCAAATCTTTTGGAGGTGCTCTTAAGGGTAGGATTTACGTATGTGTATTCATAGGGGTGAGTGTGCATATGTGTGTGAATGTTTGTGTCTGTACAGATGTTTCAAAAAAAAAATTCATAACCCGACTCTAAGGACTTGGACATCCTATATTTTACCTTGTATGCATGTGCCTGGAGATTATACCATCTATTTAGTGGTAATATGAGATTATCCAATAAAGGGTCTAAAGATTGATGCATCAACATGCATGTGAGCGTTTGTAAAAACACATCAATTTCATGAATTTCTTCCTTTGCAGCATCATCTGGCTAAGGGCAGCATCTTCTGATTCCATCTATTTGTCCATATGATAGAGCACCTAACCTGCTAAATCACACAGTTCCAAAACAATGCAACTCATATGTGCACATAGCTTTTGTGGCCTCCATGATCTGGTTCACAATTGATCTACATGTTGTCATCATCATTGATTGTTTCTGTATTTCAACTACTCAAATGCGCACGATGTGGCCAGTATGTATGCAACACTTCAGCTGTCATCAACCGCACACATGCAATTTATCATACCCCTGAATGGACGCAGCATGCGGACACGGC
This sequence comes from Alloteropsis semialata, assembly GCA_004135705.1. Classification (NCBI taxonomy): domain Eukaryota; kingdom Viridiplantae; phylum Streptophyta; class Magnoliopsida; order Poales; family Poaceae; genus Alloteropsis; species Alloteropsis semialata. Next base: position 64,092,122 of record CM014270.1, read on the forward strand.
TTTAGATTTCAGCCACGTCATTGCTCAATTTTCACAACAGGTGTGTTGTTTGCTTGCTGCCAGCCAGAGCCTCACACACATCACGGCTTGAATAGCTGCAAATTCAGACACGAAAACCGATGTATCCTCTGTTTCTCTGAGATGCTCTCGCAAAAAAGTTGTGCATTAGTCATGGAAAGTCGCCAACTTCTAACAACATTTTTGCTCCATCGACAACTATATATGTTGCTCCTTCGCACGGGCAGCATGACCTTAACATGGCATATAGGAACCCTTCGGTGGTTACATCGTCCACGCCAACTATGACACTTTTGCGTTGATCTTGCAGGACTGCTAATTGAATCCACCAAAAGTTAGTAATAAATAAAAATCAGATCGATGTTTTATTTGCATCTTCATTTAAAGTTATAACCGTATTGTGGACATTTGTTGCTAATTTGCTCTTTTATTCCAAAATTAGCTATTAGTAATATTTTTTATGAGAACTTTTAAGGTAAGATAGGCCATAGATATACATTAAATTCAATGGTGCATATTCTTTTTTTGATTAACGTTGGAATTTCTGGGCCCTCTCGGTGAATATGGCGGCGGCTATTTAGATATACATTAAATCTAACGATGCATATTCTTTTATTTTTTGATTAAAGCGAAAATTTTTAGGCCCTCTCAGCGAATATGGTGGCTTCTAACTTTTAGGGGTAAGGTAGACCGTTAGATATACATTAAATCCAACGGTGCATATTCTTTTCTTTTCTTGATTAACGTGAGAATTTCTATGCCCTCTTGGCCTTTAGATATACATTAAATCCAATGGTGCATATTCTTTTCTTTTTTCAATTAACGTGAGATTTTTTAGACCCTCTCGGCGAACGTGGTGGCTTCTTTTAACACTATTGTATTAAGATAATAGATGTATGCCATTAGATATACATTAAATCTAACGATGCATATTCTTTTCTTTTTTTGATTAAAGTGAATTTTTAGGCCCTCTCGATGAATATGGTCGCTTCTAACTTTTAGGGGTAAGGAAGACCGCTATACATTAAATGCAACAGTGCATATTCTTTTCTTTCCTTGATTAACGTGAGAATTTTTAGGCCCTGGCCTTTAGATATACATTAAATCCAATGGTGCATATTTTTTCTTTTTTGAATTAACATGGGAATTTTTGGCGAACGTGGTGGCTTCTTTTAACACTATTGTATTAAGATAACTAGAAAGGTGGCCCGCGGAGATAGCGTAGGAATCTAGCGTTTATTTTCTTAATAAACAGATTTTGAATTCAAATTAATAGATAAAAATAGTTTTATTTAGTCGTGTCATTGTAATTATTTTATCCTATAAACCCAGAGTAATATATCATAGTTTTTTTTGGAACATGAGTTCAGGTGAGAAGGAAATAACTTATGTTGATTTTTTGTTTTCAATATAATTAATATAAATATTATGTATTTTTAACATGACTATATTTTTAAAATTTATAATTGGCGATGCACATTTTTGGTTGAAACTTGTAGTGATGTTGATAAATTATATTTTTCATGTTTACAGGGAGATATAGGTTATTGGCTAAATGCATACCATTTTCGGTAATAGTTACAATTTAACTTTGAGTTTGAATTTGAAAACTTAATGGGCAATAGATGCATTGTTTTTTGTTTTTGTCCCGTGCATACAATTACCATTTAATTTTTAGTTTAATTTAATTTTTAGTTTGAGTTTGAGATCTAGTTTATTGGCTCAATACGTATCATTACCATTTCTTTTTATTTTTCTCCCCCAATATACAATTGATATAGCCCCATGCATGCTTGTTGAGTCATCGGCCCTCACTATGTGTGGTCTTTTCATTTGGTTGTGTCCCTGTCTCCATCACGTCTTTTTTCTCATCTTCCTTCTACTCTATTAGTTACTCAAATCAGGCCATGTTTAGTTGAGGAAAGTTTCACAACTTTTTACTATTCACCTGTCACATCAAATGTTAGGACGCTAATTAAGGGTATTAAACGTGGATTAATGACAAAACCCATTCCATAACCCCCGGGTAACTTCGCGAGACGAATCTAATGAGTCTAATTAGGACATGATTAGACAATGTTGTGCTACAGTAAACAATCTCTAATGACGGATTAATTAGGCTTAATAGATTTATCTCATGATTTTCCGTCCATCCGTGTAATTAGTTTTATAATTAGATCATGTTTAGTCCTTCTAATCTTCAATTTAAAATTGCTACAGTAAATTTTGCAAACTTTCTCACTGAACTAAACAGGCCCTCACTTACATTTGAAGGATGTACGTCCTCGTCTCTCATGTTTGTCTTTCATCAGATGTTAAACATTTGTTTAAATTTTAAAAACAAATGCATATAGTTTTGTTTCTAATGGTGTCATAACTAAGGTACCATATATGTTTTTTCATCATTTTAATTCTATGCATGCTTTCATAATGAATTTCGTATATATTTATTATTGTAGTTGGCATGGTATAGCATTCTTCTTTGAACTCATCCTCTCTTTCCTGCTTTTGCTCCCAAGGAATTTTACCCGCTATGCCGCGATCATTGAAGATATATTCCTAACGCTTAACACTTTACCATGCATGTTCTTTTCTCTTTTTGAACAAAACCTTCAACTTACTATGGATGGACGTGTATGTCAAGTCTCGATTTCCATGTTGCTTTGTTCTGGATCTTGTTAGAACTCTCCACGTAATTGCATCATTTATCATTCATTTTGTCCTAAATTTTTCAGATCTCATTGGTCCACTAATCACAATATTACATAGCAAGACATCACCATATTTCTACTTCTCATAGTTGCTAGTAGTTTATCACCATGCCTTGGTTGCCGCATTCGGATGATACTCGGCCTTGACTACCTAATTTTGATGGATCATGTAGTGGCTAATTGTTGTGCTTCTAGTATTTGTATAAGTAAAATTTTCAAAAATAAATGAAATAAAATACCATTTTTATTTTTTTCATGTATTATATCTAATTGTGTTTTGCATGTAATTTTTATTTTTCTATCTTCTTAAAAATTCATATATAATACTACTAATTATCACTTGTTAATTGAATTAAAAACTCATTGGAATAATATGAATGTTTAATATTATAATATAAAATTAATATTTTGTATTATTTTTTATTATCATGGTAATTTTAGGTTCTATGTCAAAATTAAGCTTTGTTTGTATCCATTTAATTCTTTAGCAATTGTATTTAATTCATGCTAATAAAAATATATATAATATTTTTTAGTTATCATACTAATAAAAAGATATATAATATTATATTTAATTAGTATGTATCCATTTAGTTTTTTGTTAATTGTATTTGGCACATACTTTTTATTTAGCTATATATTGCTTACAAATTCATACACATAAGAACTATTAGTTTCCTTATTTTTATTCTGAATTTAATTATGTACTTATTGTGTTTGATACAGACTCTTGAGTTAATTGCTATTTTATTTATTTATTTAATTTTTAGTTTATCTATTTACTAATCATATTCAATATATATTCTTTGGTCAAGGGATAATCTTTATTTTTTATTTCAAATTTAACTATTTAGTAGTCAGTGCTAATTTCTGATTTTTTATTATGAAATTAGCTACTATTAATTGTTTTCAATAAGGACTTTATTTAGAATAACATAGACCAATAGATCATCATAACAATTCATAAATCTAAGATTATCTACGTTTGCTACAAACCATGACTCGCCGAATTTCTTTGTCAATAAATTTGATGGGATACTATTTGCACTAAAAAAATCTTTATACCGTGAATTAAGCGTAGCTTAGTTGCTTAGGTTCGTTGTGATGGAATTTGTCCACCGGGTTTAAGTTCCTAACTCGGCAGTGGTGTCTCACAGCAAGGTGTGTGGCGACTTCGTCAATCTCAAGATCGGAGTAGCAGCCAAATCTTTCGGAGGTGCTCATAACGGTAGGGTTTACGTGCGTGTATTCATAGGGGTGAGTGTGCATATATGTGTGTGACCGTCTGTGTTTATACTGGTGTTTCAAAAAAAATCTTCATAACCCAACTCTAATGAATTGGCCATCTTGTCTTTTTTCCTTGTATGCATCTTTCTAGAGATTACCCCATCTATTTAGTGGTAATATGGGATTATCATATAAAGGGTCTAGAGATTGGATACATCAGCATGCATGTGCGCGTGTGTAAAAACACGTCGATTTCATGAATTTCTTCCTTTGCAGCACTATCTGGTTAAGATTAGCATCTTATGATTCTATCTATCTGTCCATATAGCAGAGCACCTAATCGTGCTGAATCACACAGTTCCAAAACAATGCAACTCATATGTGCACGTAGCTTCTGTGGTCTCCCTGATCTTGTTCACAATTGATCTACACGCTGTCATCATCATCGATCATTTTTATATTTCAGCCAGTCAAATGCGCATGGCATGACCAGTATATATGCAGCACTTCAGCTGGACATCAGCCGCACGTATGCAATTTACCGTACCCCTGAATGGACACAGCATACCGACACGGCTTCAGGCTTCAGCCACATCATTGCTCAATTTTCACAACTAGTGTGCTACCTGCCCGCTGCCAGCCAGAGTCTCACATACATCACGGCTTGAATAGCTGCAAATTCAGACACAATAATTGATGTACCCTCTGTTTCTCTGAGTTGCTCCCGTAAAAGTTGTGCATGAGTCATGGAAAGTCGTCAACTTCTTGCAACGTTTTGGCTCCGTTGACAACTATATATGTTGCTCCTTCGCACGGGCGGCACGACCTTTACATGACACACAGGAACCCTTCGATGGTCATATCATCCGCGCAACATGTGATACTTTTGTGTTGATTTTGCAGGACTGCTAATTAGATGCACCAGAAGTTAAAATAAATAAAAATCAGATCGATGTTTTATTTGCATCTTCATTTAGAGTTATAATCGTATTTGACGTGGACACTTATCGCTAATTGGCTTTTTTATTCCAAAATTAGCTATTACTAATCATTTTTATGAGAATTTTTAGGGTAAGATAGACCGTTAGATATACATTAAATCCAACAGTGTATATTCTTTTCTTTTTTGGATTAACGTGAAAATTTCTAGGCCCTCTCGGCGAACATGGTGGCTTCTAACTTTTAGGCATAAGGTAGACTGTTAGATATACATTAAATTCAATTGTGCATATTCTCTTCTTTTTTGATTAATGTGGGAATTTCTAACATTTAGGGGCATGGTAGCGGAAAGCTAGCGTTTATTTTCTTAACAAATAGATTTTAAGTTCAAATTAATAGATGAAAATAGTTTTATTTAGTCATGTCATTGTAATTATTTTGTCATCTAAACCCAGAGTTATATATTATAGTTATTTTGGAACATGAGTTCAAGTGAGAAGGAAATAACTTTTATAGAATTTTTGTTTTTAATATAATTAATATAAATATTATGTATTTCCAACGTGACTATATTTTAAAAATTTATAACTGGCGATGCACATTTTTGGTTGAAAGTTGTAGTGATGTTGATAAATTATATTTTCATGTTTACATGGATATATAGGTTATTGGCTCAATGCATACCATTTTTTTGTAATAGTTAGAATTTAACTTTGAGTTTGAATTTGAAACCTTAATGGGCAATAGATGCATTGTTTTTTGTTTTTGTCCCATGCATACCCTTACCGCTTAATTTTTAGTTTGAGTTTGAGATCTAGGTTATTGGCTCAATGCGTACCATTACCATTTCTTTTTATTTTGCTCCCCTAATATCCAATTCCTATAGCTCCATGCATGCTTGTCGAGTCATCGGCCCTCACTATGTGTGATCTCTTCATTTGGTTCTGTCCCTGTCTCCATCATGTCTTTTTCCTCGTCTTTCATCTACTCTATTAGTTACTAAAAGCACTTATATTTGAAGGATGCAAGTTCTCGTCTCTCATGTTTGTCTTCCATCAGATGTTAAACATTTATCCTAAATTTTTCAGATCTCATTGGTCCACTAATCACAATACTACATAGTAAGACATCACCATGTTTATATTTCTTATAGTTGCTAGTAGTTTATCAACATACCTTGGTTGCCGTGTTCGGATGATACTCAGCCTTGACTACCTAATTCTGATGGATCATGTAGTGGCTAATTGTTGTGCTTCTAGTATTTGTATATGAAAAATTTTTCAAAAATAAATGAAATAAAATACCATTTTTTATTTTTTCTTGTATTATATTTAATTGTGTTTTGCATGTAATTTTTATTTTTCTATCTTCTTCCAAATTCATATATAATACTACTAATTATCTCTCATTAATCAAATTTTAAAAAAAACACATTGGAATATTATGAATGTTTAATATTATCTTTAAAATCAATATGTTGTATTATTTTTTATTATCATGGTAATTTTAGGTTCTACATCAAAATTAAGCTTTATTTGTATCCATTTAATTCTTTAGTAATTTATTTAATTCATTCAAATAAAAATATATATAATATATTTTAGTTACCATACTAATAAAGAGATATATAATATTATGTTTAATTAGTATGTATCAATTTAGTTTTTTGTTAATTGTATTTGGCACATACTTTTTATTTAGCTATATATTGCTTCCAAATTCAAACACATAACAACTATTAGTTTTCTTATTTTTATTCTAAATTTATCTATGTATTTATTGTGTTTGATACGGACTCTTGAGTTAATTAGTTAATTTCTAATTTATTTATTTATCTAGTTTTTAGTTTATCTATTTTCTAATCGTATTCAATATGTACTCTTTGGTCAAGTGCTAGATTTTATTTTATATTTTAAATTTAACTATTTAGTAATCATACTTGACGTGGATACTTTGGTGCTAATTTCTAATTTTTTATTATGAAATTAGCTACTATTAATTGTTTTCAATAAAGACTTTTTTTAGAATAACATAGACCGATAGATCATCATAATGGATTCATAAATCTAAGGTTATCTACATTTGCTACATACCATGGGCTGGCTAAATTTCTTTGTCAACAAATTTGGTGGGTTACTATTTGCACTAAAAAATCTTTATACCGTGAATTAAGCGTAGCTTAGTTGCTTAGGTTCCTTATAATGAAATTTTTCCACCGGGTTTAAGGTCCTAACTCGGCACTGGTGCCACACAGCGAGGTGTCTGTGGTGCCTTCGTCAATCTCAAGATCGGAGCAGCAAGCCAAATCTTTCGAAAGTGCTTATAACGGTAGGGTTTACGTGCGTGTATTCATAGGGGTGAGTGTGCATATGTGTGTGAGCGTTTGTGTCTATACTGGTGTTTTAGAAAAAATCTTCATAACCCAACTCTAATGAATTGGCCATCTTGTCTTTTTCCTTGTATACATCTGCCTAGAGATTACCCCATCTATTTAGTGGCAATATGGGATTATCCAATAAAGGATCTAGAGATTGGATACATCAGCATGCATGTGCGCATGTGTAAAAACACGCCGATTTCATGAATTTCTTCCTTTGCAGCACAATCTGGTTAAGGCTAGCATCTTATGATTCTATCTATTTGTCCATATAGCATGAATCACAAAGTTTCAAAACAATGCAACTCATATGTGCACGTAGCTTCTGTGGCCTCCCTGATCTTGTTCATAATTGATCTACATGCTGTCATCGATCATTTTTGTATTTCAGCCAATCATATGCGCATGGCATGACCAGTATATATGCAGCACTTCAGTTAGAAATTAGCTGCACGTATGCAATCTACCGTACCCCTGAATGGACGCAGCAAACGGACACGGCTTCAGCCTTCAGCCACATCATTGCTCAATTTTCACAACCGTTGTGCTACCTGCCCGCTGCCAGCCAGAGTCTCTCACACATCATGGCTTGAATAGTGCAAATTCAGACACGGAAATCGGTGTATCCTCTGTTTCTCTGAGATGCTCCCGTAAAAGTTGTGCATGAGTCATGGAAAGTCGCCAACTTCTTGCAACGTTTTGGCTCCGTTGACAACTATATATGTTGCTCCTTCGCACAGGCGGCACAGCCTTTACATGGCATAAAGGAACCCTTCAGTGGTCATATCGTCCGCGCCACCTGTGATACTTTTACGTTGATCTTATAGGACAGCTAATTAGATGCACCGGAAGCTAAAATAAATAAAAATCAGATCGATGTTTTATTTGCATCTTCATTTAGAGTTATAATCATATTCAACATGGACCCTTATCGCTAATTGGCTTTTTTATTCCAAAATTAGCTATTACTAATCATTTATTTATGAGAACTTTTAGGGTAAGGTAGACCGTTATATATACATTAAATCCAACAGTGTATATTTTTTTCTTTTTTGATTAACGTGAAAATTTCTAGACCCTCTCGGCAAAGATGGTGGCTTCTAACTTTAGGGGTAAGGTAGACCGTTAGATATACATTAAAGCTAATGGTGCATATTTTTTTTTCTTTTTTGATTAACTTGGGAATTTCTAACATTTAGGGGTCAGGTAGATCGTTAGATATACATTAAATTCAACGGTGCTTATTTTTTTGGGTTAATGCGGGAATTTCTAACTTTTAGGGGTAAGATAGACCGCTAGATATACATTAAATCCAACGATGCATATTCTTTTTTTTGGATTAACGTGGGAATTTCTAGACCCTCTCGGCGAACGTGGTGGCTTCTTTTAACACTGTTGTACTAAGATAGATAGATAGATAGATAGATAGATGGAGCGGATGTTAGGTTTTCCCTACCCAACGGTAAGGCAGGAAGAGCTGCCGCCGGTGTCTTCTGGGGCCAATGCTAGCCTAGCTCGCCAGGCAGCTCTGCCTTACCTCCATGGCTGCACCAGCACCGCCCCCCTGGTACTCTGACTCTACCTTGAACCACCAAGCAGCGGCATGTACAACTCGGAGAGGCTTCACCTGGTGGGAGCTGTCACCAGGTGCGTACTACTCTGACGTTGAAGACAATTAGGTTCCTAGGAATGTGACTTCGAAACTTTTGCACCGACGGTTACTTTGCATACCATCATTGCTCAATAAACTTCGGGCCAAGTTGATGGACACACAGAGCCCCGAGTGCTAGTTTATGACCACGCATCTTTAGCCTCTTTCGCATGCTGCTCTCCTCTCAGCACATGAGAAGCGGCACCGAAGTTTTAAGGTTGCAGTACTGTCTCCTAACATATTCAGTCTTATCTAAAACACACACAGGCACTGTACTGTATGCATGCATTACCCATCCCATTAAAATCCCATTAAACATTTTGTAAATCATTATCCCTAACCAATTTGGCATTAGCCGGATCCTGAGATCAAACTGACCGAGCTCGTGCCGATCTAGTGGCCCGTCAGGCGTCAGCTTTAGCCTGCTTTGCTCGCTCGCCCCCGCTGCTGTTTCAGATATGCGCGCGTCACCACTCATCATCGCCTACCTGTTTTCTACCTTCAGTGCAGAAGGTTTGTACTCCACTAGCTAAGGCGCCGGCCGGCCGGGGCCGATTGGCCGAATCCCGTCCAGCTCCGATCCCTCTGAACCCTGTCAAGTAGCACGGAGACGACGGCTTTCCTTTCCGTGCTCCTGCACTAAATAATGGGTTGCAGCACGCCGTCCGGGGGGGTGCGCCTCTGCCTTTTTCCGCCCCCCCTTCCTCTCATCCTCAATCCGCGAGCTGAGCCATGGCGAATCGCGAGGCACGCAGCTCGCTCTCGCGCGCACAGGCGCCGGGCATAGTTAGGTCCCCTTCGTCCCCTCTCCCCCCTAGTGCGTGGCGCTGCTGTAATGCAACACCGCGCCGCACCAGGAAAACAATTGGAAAAAAAACATGCGGCCAGAGAAATAATGTTTATGGCTTAGCCTGCTGGTGATGACCTAATCTCTGATCGTCACTTTTGCAAGAGCATTCTCATGGCATGCATGCTCCCTTTCTGTATGGTATACCGTATACAAGTGTGCATTTGCCTCTGCGTCTCTGCACTTTAAATCCAAGTCAAACAATGCCTTTGATTTGAAACCTATGTACATGTACACCATGGTGTGCCAACCACGATGCCAAATAACCAGCTGCTGTGCTGTTTCCGTGGATGCTGAGCTGTGCATGAGCTCCTCCTCGGAAATTAATCGAAGTTTAGTTACAGGGTTAACCACAGTAATGCAATGGTGTAACATAACCAGGGTAAATCTTATGGAGTTCGTCCTGTCCGATCCGTCGTCGTACGTCCTGGTTTGGGGATCTCGATCGAGAGGTTCGATGCTTAAGCCTTGGGGCCAGTCTGGTTTTCCGGTGACTCGGCCGCCTCGTCAGCGTCCTTTTCGTTCAACGGGTGCACCTTCATCGTCATCTCGGCCTCACCCTTTTTGTCGTCATCATCGTCGCCGTCGACCTGCTTGAAGCTCGCGAGGGTCGCCAGCGCGTCGACGGCGTCCACGACGCCCTCGACCCTCGCCGATATCTCCACCAGCAGCGACGCCACGGTGAACACGGGCATCGTGTCCATCAGCGACGTCTCCGCCAGCTTCACTGCCAGCATCGACGGGAGCGCCCGCATGTCGCCCTGCAGCTCGTGCACCGCCGTGTTCATGTCCGCCACGGCGAAGTCCAGCGACCGCGAGGACGTCATCGTGGCGACGGAGCGCGACGCCTCCCTGAGCACCGCCGCGCACCGCGCGCCGGCCCTCCCGCACACGTCGCGGAGGAGCCGCTTCACGTGCTCGGGCGCCTGCACCTCGGCGCCCGCGCAGCTGCTCAGGGCCTCCACGCAGTAGGCGCAGGCGCGCATGGCGGCGCCAACCTTGCTGTACTGGCCGTACGGGTGGCGGAAGGCGAAGGGCCCGTGCGCCGGCTCCCACCGCGCCAGGTTCGCCTGCGCGTCCTCCGACGCCTTGGAGTTGAGCACGCACTTGTACCCGCCGGACTTGGCCTGCGCGGGGCCCTCCGAGAAGTAGTCCTCGACGCAGCCCTCCAGGGCGTCCGCGAGCTTGTCCATGTTGCGCGTGGTGAGGAGGTGCAGCTCCTGGCCGGCCCACACGGGGCAGATGAACACGGAGACGGCGAGGCACAGGAAGATGCCGATGGCGATGGTGGAGAGCCGCTGCTGCGCCAGCGCCGCCAGCTGGTCCACGCGGTACCCCGACACGGCCACCAGGCTGTACGTCAAGATGAAGATGGTCACGCCGTAGTCGAACCGCGCCTTCACCGTCGGTATGAACCGCGAGAAGGTGGCTGCCGCAGCTGCTCATGTTCAGTTCGTTCTAGCGTTAGTGCTGTACACGGCACGTGACTTTCTGTTTCTGGTTTCAACTTTCAACAGCAAAACGCGAGGACACGTACCCAGCAGAAAGAGGGAGCCAGTGAGGACGTACGGCTCGAGCTCGCCGGTTTTGCCGGCCACCCAGTGCACGCCGAGCGCCAGAACGCCGGCGCTCGCCGTCGCCACGGCTCTGTTGAAACACTTGTACACGCTGCCACCTGCTCGATCACGTGATGATAAGGTCAGTCAGCAAATTAACCAAGTCAAACACATCCATGCATTTGCATGCACGCTGCAACTCTCTGCAAAGCTGTAAACTCTGAATATTCTCTGAAGCTAACGAGCGACTCACCAACAGTGTACTCAAAGACGACGACGACCGTCATGATGGCCCACATGGCAGCCCCACCGACGCCGTCGTACAGCGGCCTGGTGTAGTAGAACACGGAGACCAGCGCGAGCGCGAGGCCGACCTTGAGCCCGTGCACCGCCCTCCGGGGATCATCCGCCCCGATCCGCCACACCTTCCCGGCGAGCCCGGACACCCTGCTCCACGCCGCGGCCACGCAAGCGAGCAGCCACGCGCACGCCCTCGCGGCGGCGCCGCCGGCCTCGTGCTCCACCGAGACCGACGCGCCCTCCGGCACCGTCACCCGCCATTCCAGACCACTCTGCGCTTCCCTCGCGGCGGCGTCCATGCTGACCGGTAGACGGGCGAGGCTGCCAAGGCCGGTTGGGTCCCTATCGTAAGCGTGCGAGGACGCAGCGACAGAATGTCTGTGCTACAAAGGTTGACCTCTGCGTGCCCTGTCTCTCTGCTCGTTGCTTTTGCTTCTGTTTCACTTGCTCCTTCCAAGACAGGAATGAGAGAGCCCAAGCGGGGGAGACCTGTATATATAGCGAGAGAGATGGGGGAATTTGGGAGAGGGTATTGGACTTTGACGTGCGTGGGGCTGTTGCTGGTGTCAGAGGGGTTGGAGGAAGGAGAAGACCAACCTCGCGCACAAAAGCCACACACACGGCATTCTGGAAAAGAAAATGCGCGCGAGTGGATGGGCAAGAGGGCGCTAGTGTGGTACGTGCAGATACGGTGCGATTTCTTTTCATCCTAGATAAATATATGGTTGTTCGCCACAAAGTTTGTGGGGTTTTTTTCTAGTTTCTGGTCGAGAGCGGTTTTGATCCGGGAAATGTAGCTAAAGGGCCTTGTAAAGCTTGATAATTGTGAGGACGCCACTCTGCATTGGGGGATCAAGCAAATGGCACTAAAACCCGGTTGAATCTGGTAAATGTAGGCAAAAAGCCATGGATCGGATTTTTTTTTTGAAAAAAAAAGGATGGATAGGATGTTAGGAGTACATGTTTAACTGAAAAAAGGTGGAATACATCGAAAATGGCAAAACAGGGAAATGAAAGAGGACCAAACCAATGCTGGGCCGGCCAGTACTATTCTTCCTAGGCCTTCCCCTTCCTGCATCAAGAGGTGATAACCATTTCCTTATCTAGTCCTGCTTTCATTAGATTATTGTAAACGGCAAAACGGATAAGTTAGCTTATCGTTCCATAATTTGCTTTGCATGTTAGAGATATTTTGTTGGCCTCTAACAAACATGTCTGACAGGGTAGAGTCGTGTGCACAACCCAAACAGCACGTAACAAACCATGTACATTTTGGAGGCATATTGCCTATATATTATTAACACAACCTTGGTGAACCAAGTTATTAGGCAACCATGTTCTACAAATTCGTTCACGGTAATAAGTAACATTTTTTCCATATTCCACAAATTATTTCATGGTAATCAGAGCCGTTCTTTCTATATATAGAAACCTCATCAAACTCGTGCATGGTGTTGTCTTCCTCCCAGTGGCGGTCCTACTCAATATTTTTGGCAAAAAAAACCACAAGTAGAATGTATGATACTTGTACACCTTTGTAATTGGATTAGACTGTATATAGTTAAGCTCAAATACGTGAATAGCAAAGCTCAAGAATGGTGGAAGGACAAATAAGTTTTTAACATTTCATTAATTCATGTCCAAGCTCAAGAATGGTTGACTTGTACAGCTTTATGAACTATTCATAGTTTATCAATTGCGTTTTCAACTTTAATTTTTTTTGCATTTATTTTTGACTATGTACACCCAATATGAAAATGCTGCGTCCGCCACTGCTTCCTCCTCGATGCTTCTAGCTCTTGGTACGTGTTTCGGAAATTAACCAAGACAACTTCATACTATGGCACAAGTCTTTCCTTCCATCCTTGGTGCCCAACTCATGGGGTACTTGGATGGGTCGTCGGTCACGAGATGGTGAAAACCCTAGAGATCACAAGAGACCCCAAGAAACATATCGTCCCTAACCTGGAGTACGAATTGTGGCAAGAGACTAGCATGCCGTCAGCTCTCTAACCAGAGATGTGTTAGGGTAAGTCACAACAATATGGAGACATCGACCGAAGTGTATAGATGCTTGAGACGATGCTCGGTGCAATCCCGTGCGATGGCAACGAGAACCTAGGTATGCGCCCTCACCTGGTTGAAAACTCCAACTGCGATCCAAATATCAATAGTCAAAGCCAAATATTAAAAGTCAAAGGAGTTAAGATTGAGGGAGTGTAATAGTTGTTGGCTTATACTTCATCCTTTGTCACCACTGATTTTTTTATCATGACTTTGATCATTCTTATTCAAATATTTTATGTATATTATTTATTCTGTTTTTGATTTAGTTTACCATTTGCATAAATTTTTGAGTAAAACAAAAGTTTAAGTATTTTAGAAAAAGTCAACGGCGACAAATATTTCGAGACAGAGTAACAAACATGGCTGCGTCCATGAGTTTAGGTTGTTACGTTGGATTGGCCAAGATAGATTGCGTGTCAAGATTACAGTTGAGCCGAACCCGAACAACATGTAACAAACCATGTAAATCTTGGAGTCATGTTACTACATATTGATAAGTAAATGTGGTGAGCCAAATAAGACACCCTTGTTCCACAATTTGTATCTCTACACACGCTGTGTGACGTTAGTTCCCAAAGAAAGATCCCTCTATTCAATCACAGTCTTCGTCAAAGTGGCCAAGCAATTCAAAACACTGTGCACGTGATGGAAAATAATGCTCCCAAAAACTATAGACGAGCGAGCGTGTATCGACAAAAACTAAACATGCAGCCATACAAATGTGGACCAAAAGGTCGGTTCTGTTTGAAGCAAAGTACTTGGATGAAAGAGGGTCCAAATGCTTCTTCTGTTCAAGGAAAAAAAAAATGAGGGTCCAAACTCCAAATGCAGGCACCAGGCGCTACTGTTCCTCCAATCATAACCAAATTGGATTTGGGGAGCATATCCCATGGTCTTAACGCAATAAAGTGCGACGAAAAAGCGTAGAAGCCGCTGTATCGTGGCTCCCGTGGTACTGTCTGTACTTCCGCTGCGCGCACTAGCCGGTAGCCATTTGTACCTAGCCAGTCATGTTGTGGATGCATGCTCGGCTGTTTCCTACTACTACCGTTTCCTTTGCGTTCCTTTTCCCATAGAAAAATAAAAAAGAAAGATCTTATTTACCACTGATACTTTCTTTCTTCAGAACAAAAAGAAATTCTTTTGGAAAGGGGCGCACAAGGATTTCTCAGTGATTTCCTCACACTACGATCTCTTTAATATGCTGAAAGCAAGCAGTGCTATCTCGTTTAGTCGTTTGCGTAACATGTCTGTAACCGATCTAAGAGTGGGGTTATCAGCTTGTTGCTGCATAAGTCATGAAATGGAAATGGAGGCAAGCTGGAGCTGCAATTATCAGGACTAGCGCGCGTGCCTAGCTCGGCGGCTAGTGGCAGACTGGCAGCACGCCGCAGCTGTAACCAACAGAGCGCGAGCCTGCCGTAATATCCATATCACGCGCTATCTTGATCTTCAACTTGCGACCGACCGGCGACGGGCCGCCGGTCCTCTCCGACCTCACCTCTCAGCACGGCGGTCGGCAGGTAGCGGCGTCGTCGTACCCCTGCCGCGCATGCGCTTTCTCGTACGCGCCTCATCCTCATTCCTCGCTCGTTGGGAACCAGTCACCTGTCAGTCGGTCAGTGCTCTCAGTACAATGCTGGTGGATCGCGCACACAGTGTCGACTCGAGCACTCCGGTGGAATCGTACGTACGTACGGCGGCAGCGCCGATAAGGACGCCGAGTCACCTGAGGCCGAGACCGATCGATCATGTGCGTCGATGTCGATCGGACTCGCGCTCGTGCCGGTGGCCGCCGGGCCATCCTTGGATCGGGACGGATACCAGGCGGGCGGGAAGGGCGACGCGTGTGGTGACTGCACCCTGCGAAGAAACGGCGAGCGCACAATGTGATCGGCGGAATCTCTCTAGATCTTTTGCAGACCGGCTTCTTCCTTCTGGCCGGCAGGGTACGGTGTCGTGCTGCTTTCGATCGGTGGCCGGCTTGCCGGCTGGGTGTGGCATCGGCCGGAATACGGTGAGATAGATTCAGAGACGGTGATGGCCGGAGCCACGCACGGCGACGCTGGAGCTACTGCTGGAGGTGGTTGCATGATCGGTCACTTTCTTGGCCAGGCATTGCTCGTTTGTAGTCATGTCCTGGTGGAGTCCTAGATTATTCTCCAAATTGGTGTGCAATGGCCGCCGTGCAAGTGATGTGTACCAGCCAGTACAATGGGGTCGAAGTGGCACTAGTACTCCCATTATCGGGATATTTTCGCGGTGTTCATGTTTTGTCGGTATTGGAAGGGAAAAGCTATTGGAAGCTGCAACTGTTCCTTGCAGGGAAATTTGTTGCCACCAACGGCTCCAGTAACATCTGGAAATGCAGCGGTGCAAGTGCAATACTGCAATTGGTTTGCTACAGTTAGCAGCGCACTGTGCCATGTGGCCATGCTGTGTACGGTGACATTAGATCTCGATCGCCCCTTTTGGATCGCACGGCCAGGGGAGCAGTCTTACAAAGGAAACTATTCTAATATAATCTATTCCATCCATTTCAAATTGTAGTTCATTGTTGACTTTTCTAATGCACATTTGACTATTCGTCTTAATAAAAAAATTACATTAGTACCATTTATTTTTCTATTACTTGTTTTATTATCAAAAGTACTTTAAATATAACTCACATTTCTATTTATTTCTACTAATTTTTTAATAAGACAAAAGGTCAAAGTTGTATTTTAAAAGTCAACAGTGAACTGCAATTTAAAATGTAGAGCTTTCGCAAAAAAAATTAAAATGTAGGGAGTATTTTTTTTTTCCTTCGAGAGATGGATAACGCTTGGCTGCATGCGTCCACAGCAAACAAAGATGCTACGAAGCACTAACTCTGGGAGGCTCTCCGACCGTATTTCAACCGAGGCAGTAGTAAAGTACTAAATTAAAGTAGTATTTGAATACACGCGCGGCCGATTCATGTTGTTACGGACGGCTATGGTAGCTGTTTATACGTGCGCTTGTTGTAGGGATGCATAAACAAGTGGATTGGACAGATCATAGACCAAAACTTTCGAGACATCACTGAGTCACTTCTCACTTGACACTGTTGCTTTGCTCTCGTGGATACATACTGTTCACCGGCACGCGATGGAGCGATGCCGCCGCGAATCTGAGCAATAGGTGCTCGTGAGCTGGGATGGACTACGTCATGGCAAGCTGTGATGGCATGCGTGCATGCATATATGTACATGCCCTATTTTTGTGAGTTCTTTTTTTCCAGTTTAAGTTATACATACCGGTCTATTGACCTAACTTTGGAGACATAGGTATCAGAAATTTATAAACAAAATTAGAACCATAGCTAACAATTAAAATTGTCTTTCTTATGCTCTCTCTTATTTGTTACGTACTCTAACAAAAATAACATAGATGCGTATTTATCTTTATTCAGTTGTGATAGAATTTATTTCGTAATTACTCATCTACACCTTTTTGTCCATACTCATAGTCTTTTTTTTCTTTGCTTTGTATCACATTCACATATGTGTTTGATATGTGTTTAATCGAATCTTTAGTTGGGGCTATATGTTTAACACAGAAATTGGTGTCCCCATCGCTTTCTCCATACATGGTCTACATGCATGGTATCGTTTTGATCACTTTGCATCGCACCTCTGTATGTGTTTTGGTGTATGTTTTAGTTGAACCCTCAGTTTGAGCTTTGTGTTAACCTGGAACTTGACATTCTCATCGTTTCATCCCTATACCTATTCATGGTGAGACACATATATAGCATACACACCTTAAAACTAGTATTTTCTATATTAACAATGATAAAAAATAAGTAATTTAGAATGATATACTAGTGTACTTTAAGATGTTTGTTACAATCATGTATATAAGTTATTTATATATAGATGTGGATAGTTTAGATGCACATTAAAAGATTATTTTAATTTACTTTTATAATTTCATATATGGGTAATTTAAATAAAGATTAGGGGTTACTTGTGTTATTTTTATACTGATATATGTGGTTATTTTCATGTATATTTGGAAGGTTACATAATATTCTCATAATAGCGGGGCAATTAATATTTTGGAAAATACAATAGATCTATTGTTTATGACGATCAGAGTTTATAGGATTGATAACTGATACTTTGATTTTTTTTGAGAATTATAAAATTTATCTTTTTTCTAGCATGTTTAGGCCTTGTTTGGATCCACCTCAGCTAAACTTTAACTAGCTAATTTGGCCAGCTGAAGTTTAGCTAGGGTTGTTTGGATCCTCTAGCTAAATGGTGTTTATTTACTGTGTCACCCCTACTTTGTTGAGCCCGTGTAGACATGGAAAAATAAAGGGCCAAATTTGTCTTCAAATATGTTTTAGCTAGGTTGTAACAGTTAAAAAGATCATGTACATTTTGGCCCTGTTTGGTTAATTAGAGTTCTAAAAGCGCTAAAGGGAATCTTTCTTGCATGGAGTACTAAATGAAGTCTATTTGCAAAACCCAGCCACGGATGAGTGTAACTTTTCGAGACGAATCTAATGAGCTACAGTAATCCATGATTTGCTACAGTAATGCTACAGTAACCATCCTCTAAACGTGCGGTCAAAGGCCTCATTAGATTCGTCTCGCGAATTAGCATAGGGGTTGTGGAGGTAGTTTTGTAAACTGCCTTTATTTAATACCACTAATTAGTGGTCAAAGTTGTGAACAGTACTACTAATTTTTATAACTTCTGGATCCAAACAGGGCCTTTGGTCTCCAGCTAAAGCTTAGCTGAGTTTTTGCTATTCCCGTTTGGATTCCTGACAGCTAAACTTTAGCCGTTAAAATTTAGCTGGTAGATCCAAACGAGACCTTAAAGATTAAGGTGTAGACTAAAAGAAGACTCAATTAGTAATAACTAGATAAGACAAGACTCCGACATAAAAAAAATGAAAACAAATATCTACTTGCCGCTGTTGTTTTCAGTTCTCGCTAAAAGAAAACTCTGTTGATAACATGTGTCCTGTACATGTTAGGTCAAACACATAGGCCTTTGTCTAGACTCGAAAACCTCACAAAATTACAAGTTCGGCAGGCGCACCACCTGCTGCTGCTGCTTCATGCTTCCCTCCACGAGATTAAAGACGGGACCCGCCATTTCATGCACATTAGGTCTGTCTCTTATCGCTAATCCTCCACCTAAATCCCAGCAAATCTGAATCACACACTACAGCAACTACCGCTCCTTCTGCTGACCTGGCACACTCGCCACACACTGACATCCCCTACGTGGAGTCTTACAGATGCCCACCTATAGACACGTCAGTGCCCCCAGCTCATTATCTGCTGACACGTCAGCGCTTCCCCCTGCCTTGCAGCTCCTGCTTCGCTCACCACAGAGCGAAAAGGCAATCAGAACGGGTGCTCACCACTTACCGGTGACGCACGAAAAGGCGAGAGAGTGTTCGCTCTTCCCGATCTCTTATCAGACAGAGCATCTCCGGCCCCAAGGATTATGTAATCTAAAGCTAATTTGGTAAGCGCACAAGGGTTTCAATCGGCGGTTGCTATCGTGCTGGGGAAAAGAGGCGAGCGACGAGGCCACGGCGCACCCACTCACTCACCAGATCATTAGGTCATCTTCCCTTTGTGATCCTGGATTATCCTAAAGTCGTTAAAGCAGGGTAAATGTGACAATATGTAATCCCATGGATGAGGGGCTAGGGTTTTAGAATTATGACTTGGGGAAATGAAAGACTTGGAAAGGCAGGAAGGTACCCTCTTGTACTTGAAATCTTCTCCTTAGTGACTAATAAAGGTGTAGTGGTGCGCAGAACGAGGATGACCGCAATTGTCGCCGCACAAGAGCGTTCACCCGGGCTCCGCACTCCCTGGCTCAGTGCCGATGTATCAGATCATATCCTATCTCTGTCGGTGTCATTGGCTCTGTTGCTGCTTCAGAATCCAAATCAGCTAGTCTATCAAATCGTGCTCTCGCAAGGACCAATAATCTGTAAGACCTAAGTATTAAAACTTCATGAAAAATTTAGATCCATATATAATAATAATAATTTACCTTACATTATCTCTTAATAATTAAATATCTTTGTTTACTTGCTGATATGGAAATTTGTGCTTTCATTGTTTTATATGTACATGTATATATGTTCTAAATGTTGAGACACACCATGCATACACGCTTTAAATTAATATTTTCTATATTTACAACTAATAAAAAATATGTAATTTATAATCATATATTGCTGTACTTTGGGATATAATTTATAATGACGTGTTGGGTTTTTTTTAAAATAACGACAAATGTAGGTAATTTAGATGCAAATTTAGGGTGCTACTATAAATTATTTTTATAATGGCATGTCTGGGTAATTTAGATGAATATTAGGGGGTCACTTTAGTTTATTTTCACAATGGCAGAGGTAGATAATTTACCTATAGATTTAGGGGTTACTTTAGGCTATTTTTCATAATAACAAAAGTGGGTAGTTTTTAGAAAAAATAATATATCCAATGGGTATGGTGATTAGAATACAAATGGATGGCCAGATGTTTCTGACTTTTGTGAGAATTTCTAGGATTTCTTTTATACACTACAAGGAATGATGCTTGGCATGACGGATCACTTTTGTCATAAACGCTCGAAAATGCGTCACGGTGTACTTGCTATGACGATCGAAATAGCCGTCATGTATCTTGCGTCATACATTTGGTAGACCTGTTACGAACCGTCACAGGTTGCGTTCTGGTTTCGTCATGGAGTAAATGGCCATCAACAATGGAAAAGAGCTATCGTGACGAAACGAATCGTCATGAACTGGTTACACCTCGCCATGTCAACATTTGCCACCTGAGCGCATGCCACGTTGGCCTTGCCACCTCAGCACATGCCACGTCATACCTAGGCCAATGTCAGCCCACTATGTAGGCCCATTTGATCTTCTTATTCTTTCCACATTAGGTCCATGTTTTATGCTATTTTTTATAATGAGGCCCATACTAATCGGCCAGCCCATGAGGTGCAAAGAAGTTTGGCCCATTATAGACCAAATCATTACATATTCAAATTTAAATTTTGCCAAGAATATTCAAATTTAAATTTAAAATTTGCAAAAATATTCAAATTCGAATTTAAATTGTCACCACATTTAGATCGTCACATATCAACACAGATTCATTCAAATTTAATTTTTTGCCAGAAATATTTAAATTCAAATTTAAACGCGCACCACATTTATATCATCATAAATCATATCACAGATAATCACAGATACATTGAAACATAGAGAGAAGTCCCATTGCCATTACATGTCACAGATCATCACAGATCAGTTACATTTAAAGTGGGCCACACCAAATGGCATAGTTCAAACAACAGCATTCAAAGTCAAGTACCTACAGTTCACAGATCATCCAACCACCCTCGGACCATACAATGCTTCATTCCCCGACATTGCATCAGTTCACAGACCAATACACAAACATCCAAAGTCAAGTAACCCAAAAGCATCACTTGCCAAAATGCATCGACCCTCAAAAGACAAACCACCAGCCTTGGTGCTGCAGCTATTAAGCCAAGCACAACTTTACCTTGTCTGTAGACTTGGAATCATGGACATCAGACCCTTAATCAGTGCATCTGTCTCAGCTTGCTTTTTCATAAACTCGTCATTCTGCCTAGCCCTTGCTATTTCAGATTCGTCGAACTTCTTCATCATGTCCTCCAGCTGCACTTGCTGAGTCTCCAGCTGCACTTGCTGAGTCTTCACAACCTCCCTAAGTTCATTCGATGTCTGGTTCGCCACCACCAGTTCAGCTTCTAGCCCTCGCCGACTTTCAGCATTGTCGTCACTCGATGATGAACTTTTCATCCCCACATTTATCAGAAAGCTATTCTTCTTAGTCTTCTCACCAAGAACCTCAGAGACAGCATCAGTCACATCCTTTGGTTCCTCACCATCCTTTACAGGAGCATTTATTTTTTCCTCCATTTCAACCTAGCAGTGGATGTGATGGATAGATAGATAAATGATCATGACATATATGGACTAATGTATCATTTGATTGTGAACAGTGAACTAATTTTGACTTTACTTACTATAGCAGATTGAACTGCAGGACTGAACCCTTTCTTTTTGCTGTAGTGGCAGTCTTTAAATATATCCAATGCATTTGGTTCTTCGTTTTGGTACTTGTTTGTCTGAAAATGAATTGAAAACAAAGACAATTTGAAATACTGATGTTGAATCTTTTTATTTGTAACACAGATAAGTATATTTCAAGCAGTATATTAAACTAATTGTCATGGAATGCAACTACTGCAAAAATTTGAGCACAACAGCAAGGCAGTCATCCATCAACAATTCAATACTATGTGGTGTTAAAATAAAGATATGTTCAAGTCCTCAAACAAGAGCTAAGTTTACATTTGCAGCCTATGTACTTGATGATACAATCGTACAAATGATACCAGGTCAAGCAAAAGTTTACATCTAAACAAACTGCAGCTATTGTCTATTAAACAGTACCTCATATCACAGTACGAAAAAGAAGCCAGTAGGAAGTTAGACCGAAGTTCACCTAAAAACAGTATATACAGACCGAGTCGCAGCATTCTCCTCATGATTGCACACTGCCGATTACCCATGCCATCAATTCAAGTAGAATTTTAAAAAATAACTAAAGCTAGAAGTATATAAACTACTGAAAGAAAAGAAGGCTGCTGGGTTGGGAAGCAGTTTGTTTAGAAGGAATCAAGTCTGCTGCATAAGCCATGAGAACCAATTTGCAACACAGACCAATCAAGCAGTATGCCTAAGCCAAGTGCCAGTTATTTGTACTCACCACATCTATAAGGTGCATTTCATAGCTGCGAGAACCCGTTGTCTGGTGAAACTGCACTTTACCTCTGTTGGCTTTGTTTGTCTGACAAACCAGCTACACCAACAAAGTTGTAATGTTAGGCACATATGAGATCAACATTAGATGATCAGATGAACATCAGATTTTGCTTTGTGCCATGAACTTACCATTTTGTTCTCCTTTTTCCAATATGCGACAAGTGTAGCCCATTGGTCATCATTCATTGAGTTCACAGGAGTTTTCTTGGGCACCTGATGTAGGGGAAAAGCATCAAAATACGTCTTTTTGAGCTTATAGCGCTGCTGGCGAACAGCTTTCTTCATCATAGCCACACATGCTTTCCTCACAGGGGCTGCAGTAACATCCGTCTGAAACTTGGACTGCACTTAACAACATTATTAGTACTTGTTATTGAATACACAATGTGATGGTTGAAAATATGATTTAGAAAGAGGCAAGTTTGAACACTTACACAAACTCTTTTTATGTAACTCACGATGATTTTTTTAGACTCAGGTTTCTTGTATTCCTTCCAGTGTGTAAATATGGGAACATGGAACCTTACTGCAATGTTGCATTCCGTTGCAAACTTTGCAGCAATCATCACAGAGTTTGGCCTTTTCTTCCCTGGTTCAATAACTAAAGGCAGTTTGCCTTTCCTCGAGCGAGTCATCTTATCAAGTTGTCTCCCAATATTAGGTCCTCTCACCCTATCCTCATCATCAAATGGGTCATCTGCAAATGATATCTTTCAGTACAGTAGTTGCTTGGGTATGGGAAGGTTTACAATGTGCAAGTATCACAAAAACACACCTGCAAGGCCCATGCCATTTTCGGTGTGTCCATCTTGGCTCAGCTCTGTCCCGTTGTCCTCTCCTTCAGTCTGGCAGGCATTTTGCTGGGCTGCATCAGCTACAATGCATAATACAGTTAGTAATACAAATAAAATGCTGTTTGTACAATGTTGATTCAGGATAGTCAGGGTTTTCATTACTTGGATGGTCATCACTGTTAGGCTCATCCTCATCATCAAATGGGTCATCTGCAAATGACATCTTTCAGTACAGTAGTAGCTTGGGCATGGGAAGGTTTACAATGTGCAAGTATCACAAAAACACACCTGCAAGGCCCATGCCATTTTCGGTGTGTCCATCTTGGCTCAGCTCTGTCCCGTTGTCCTCTCCTTCAGTCTGGCAGGCATTTTGCTGGGCTACATCAGCTACAATGCATAATATAGTTAGTAATACAAATAGAATGCTATTTGTACAATTTTCATTCAGGATAGTCAGGGTTAACCTTCCTCTGTAGTCTCGATGGAGATTTCAGTTTGAATAGCCTTCCGAGCACCTCTCTTGGTAACCTTCCGACCACCTCTCTTGGTAACTTTCTTTGTAGTCTGGATGGAGATTTCAGGTTCTAGGTTTTCATTACTTGGATGGTCATCATTATACTCAGCTCCAGAGTGTCTTGTGCCCTGTTTTTCTAGTGAAATAGTGTTTGCAAAAGGGTTACTAGCTACAGGCAGTCCAAGCCCTCGCATGAATTCATTATTGCTCAGACAATTATTCATCCTTTCAACTTCGTACGGAGTCATCGCACCAACTGCATTTAAAATAACAAAAAAATCAATTAGGGAAACACAGAACATATTTAACATCTAGTTCACAGCAGCATAGTTGAGATGTAACATATTTACATTCTTTTTTTAGAAATAAACATTAAATTAGAAGGCGCTATGTAATCTACATTAAGCAAACTCCAACAGCATACTCCTAATTCACAACAGAGGACAACTGAGAGGAGAAATTTCTTTCCACGCACATTTTCAATTAAGGGTGTCCAACTAGTCAATGAAATTGAATATGGTCAGTACACCATTCACAGTTTTGTTGTACCATTGCGAGTACCCTTCACAGTCAAGCAATCACTGGAGGACTACGCCAATTAAACAGATCTAAAATTTACCCTAACTGGTACAGGGAAAAAAAAATCAGAGCAACCTTCATCACCACTTTGCATCACCGAAACAACAGTAAGGAGGACAGAGACTATAACCTTAAAAAAAAAAGGAGGACAATGGCTTGACCTTCAGTGCTGGGTTCCGAGCGTGGCCTCTTTACTGCTTTCTTGCCCGTCTTCCGTGGCGGCATGGTCGGAGCTGCGGTGGTGGGGGGCGGAGCTGAGGTGGGGGGATGGCGTGGTGGTAGTGCGGCGGCGGGATGGCTCGGGTGGACCTGCGACGGCGCCGCGGCGGGATGGCTCTGTAGTACCTGGGTGGTAGGGATTTGTGGAATGACCTGGGTGGGACAATTATTCATCCTTTCAACTTCGTACGGAGTCATCGCACCAACTGCATTTAAAATAACAAAAAAATCAATTAGGGAAACACAGAACATATTTAACATCTAGTTCACAGCAGCATAGTTGAGATGTAACATATTTGCATTCTTTTTTTAGAAATAAACATTAAATTAGAAGGCGCTATGTAATCTACATTAAGCAAACTCCAACAGCATACTCCTAATTCACAACAGAGGACAACTGAGAGGAGAAATTTCTTTCCACGCACATTTTCAATTAAGGGTGTCCAACTAGTCAATGAAATTGAATATGGTCAGTACACCATTCACAGTTTTGTTGTACCATTGCGAGTACCCTTCACAGTCAAGCAATCACTGGAGGACTACGCCAATTAAACAGATCTAAAATTTACCCTAACTGGTACAGGGAAAAAAATTCTTAGCAACCTTCATCACCACTTTGCATCACCGAAACAACAGTAAGGAGGACAGAGACTATAACCTTCAAAAAAAAAAAGGAGGACAATGGCTTGACCTTCAGTGCTGGGTTCCGAGCGTGGCCTCTTTGCTGCTTTCTTGACCGTCTTCCGTGGCGGCATGGTCGGAGCTGCGGTGGTGGGGGGCGGAGCTGAGGTGGGGGGATGGCGTGGTGGTAGTGCGGCGGCGGGATGGCTCGGGTGGACCTGCGACGGCGCCGCGGCGGGATGGCTCTGTAGTACCTGGGTGGTAGGGATTTGTGGAATGGCCTGGGTGGGATGTGGTGCTAGCCGAGTATATAGGGCAGTGTTGTATTACCAAAAAGTCCTCATCAGTTTGCTTTTGTGGGAGGCCGTGTAGTTCACTTTGGTGGGGTAAAACGGTAATTGCCTATGCCAGTGGAGTGGAGCGGGCCGCGAAATTATACATCCCGCGCGCGTCCCCAAAAACCTAACCTCATAAATGGAGACCTATAGCATCGGCGTCTCCGGTGGAAACAAAATGTAACCTCGACTCCTCAGTTTCCGATCTGCCCTGTTCATCTTCCCCATCCAGGCGATAAAAATCTAACCTCGACTCCTCCGTTTCCGATCTGCCCTGTTCGTCTTCCCCATCCAGGCGATCCCTTCTTCTCTCGGCTGCCTCGTCCGGATTTGAGGTAGCAAGGTTAGATGTGTTACATTATAGATCGTTGTATACTTCTGTATTCTGAGCTTGTTCTCTACAACTGCATTGATCCAAACATGAACACAGATGACTGGGAAGCGAGGACGGGAGGCGATCGGCGGCGATGAAGACACGTCGAAACACGGGATCAAAGTTCCGCGCGCACTGGGTGAAGGTAATGGTTTCCTACTATGTGTTGCATGCTCGTAGTGAATCAGTGACCTTCTATGTAGATGCTGTTAGACTAGGTTTTCACCATATTGCATAGTTGCATAGTTGAATTGAATGCATCTTGTATTGGATGAATGAATGGCATACCATTTGGATTCAATTGGATTTTTAAGTATGTCAGATCAGATGTCATATTGATTATCCTGTGATAATGGTTGTGATTGGATTATTTATTATCTTTTGATCTGAGCCAAATTGGTAGTTCCAAATATTTGGTTTCTCAGATGTTCTGTCCTTATATAGACGTGGCTGAAAAAAGGTATGCATTGGTTAAAACAAACATGGTGGTTATTTAAGAATGATAATTCACTGTCCTGCGTCTGGGATTAATATTTGATAATAATATGATATTATTGATCAATATACTAGCCTTAACTAAAATATTTGAAGCACCCTGTTCAGGATTAATTCAAATTTTGGTCCTGCCGAAAAAGTTATGCTTTGGTTAAAATAAA
Organism: Alloteropsis semialata; assembly: GCA_004135705.1. Classification (NCBI taxonomy): domain Eukaryota; kingdom Viridiplantae; phylum Streptophyta; class Magnoliopsida; order Poales; family Poaceae; genus Alloteropsis; species Alloteropsis semialata. The sequence goes on from CM014270.1 coordinate 64,118,802, forward strand.
CATGGTGGCTATTAAGATGTATATATAGATAGATACATGGATGACAATACTTACCAGATTCTCTCAAGTCTCCAAGTGCGGGTTAAGATGTTTGGTTTTTCTTTGCTCTGTTGTACTATTGGTAGGTTATAAGAAGGTATCTTTCTGATTCCATGTATCATGTTTCTAAATTAACCAAATAATTGCTGCTTCTTAGGAAGCTCTGTTCCGAGCGATGTGGCTGATGTTGTTGAAAAAGTTGAAAAGGAAGGAAAGGTCCAAGATACCCATGTGGCCGATGGACTTGTTGGTCATGTTGTTGATCCGGTGGAGGAAAAAGATGGCTCCGACGATTCAGATGACTCGGATGACGAAGTGGATGATATGCAGAAGGCAAAGGCCAAAGCTCTTGCTATGCTAAACAGCAAGAATCCAGATCTGAAGTACAAGTACGACAAGACCATCTACAGATGCTATTTCTGCCGTGCCAAGAAGATCAGCAGGTGGGGCATTAGAGATCTTATGACCCATGTGAATGGAATCATAGCTTCGACCTCCCGTTCTGATGAAGAACGAGGCAATCACCAAGCTATGAAGGCTTATATCCATGGAAACCCAATGTTTGCTGATGCACTAGCTGCGGCAGGGCTTTGATGTGCAAGGAATCAGTGCAGGAATTCATCTGGTTGTTCTTTTGGCTGATGTTGAGGACTCTTCTTTATTTTGTTGCATGCAAACTGGGTTGCACTGATGTCGTTCTATAGTTGGCCTCAAACCAACTTCTAGGCCATTATGTTATGTTATGATGGTGTGAGTTGTGAACCTGAGTATCAGTGGGTCTGGAACATGGTTCGATGTCAGCGTAATGTTTATATGTTTAATTAACTATGATGATGGTTGTGTTTCTAATTATGTCCACCGTGTTGATTTTTTATGTTTTGTTAACTGGTGTTTGATATGCCTGGTTCTTTGATCATGGAGAAGTGCTTTTGATCGCATGAACGAATTTCATTTTGTTAGAAGCAAAAATGATTGTATTCTAAAATTTTATTATATCTGTAAAACCAGGCTGTTCTTAATGTCAGTTCTACAAGGAGGAGGAGGAGGATAGCGATTGTGACTAGTACCTGATGGAGTATATGTGACCTGTGAACTCAAAACTGTTATTTATTTTACTCCTTGTAATGTTGGACCTGTGAACCTATGAGCTGTGAACTCAGTTTTTTTTTATTTGAGCATGTTTTAAATATCCCCTCATGGCTGTTGTATGGCTTTTATCTATTAGTCTGAGAATGACCTACTGGGTCTCTGCATTTGAGAATGTGTCAAGGAACTTGGTCTCTGCATTTGAGTTCCTGAGGGACACTATTACCTTCAGGTAGTTAGCTCTTACTTTTTTGGCCATTTTTTCTAGGAACAGGGCATGAGTTATGTGTAGTGATTACTGAAAATGTTCAGTCTGGTGAGTTGCCAAGTATGTTCTATGCTTAATATGAGAGCAGTCTGGTGAGCTGTTGCGTTTTGCTTCCATTTTCATGCTGGCATTGTATATTGACAGCATGTACTACTTGATGTGCCATTTTTGGTTCATAAATTCCAGGTCTGCAGCCCACATGTAAATACCAAGTTTCTCTAAAATTCTAGAAACATGATTAGAACAACCATGGTGTATCCTCCTTTCAGTACATCATGATTAGAACAACCAGAAATCTGGACCAGAACAGGATCTCAAGTTGTGAAATACTTGCAGCAAGTGTATCTGGTTTTCAAACACAAAGTGGATCTCAAGTTCTCAAGACACTTCCATAATGCCAACTTCACAAAAGCAACTTCACAAAAGCTACATTAACCAAGTAGCAAAATGAAGGGTTACATGGACCAACACCTACTGACCTACTGATGCTAAACCACAACCACAAAAGCTACTTCACAAACGACCAGCACATCGCAGAGCATCCAAAAGATCCTCCGGCAGGCCGCCGCGCAGCACCTGCACCTTGAACAGCACAGAAGTCCCCGAAGACGCAGCGGGCGTGATAAGCTCGAAGATGCAAGAGTCCTCGATGCGAAGACAGTTGTCGACGGCGAAGTCCCTCCACTCCACACCAAGCTTCTTGCACTTGAGGTCACCGCGGTAGCTTGTTGCCCATGACCAGCCGCGGCAGAGGAGCGTTGCCGGGACGTGCGACTTCGGCAGGTGGCAGTGGACACGAGGGGGGATCTCCTGAGCACAAGAGGGGACAACATTCAGTTCAGTGAAGTGCATGAATGATCATTGTATATATATATGCGAGACCTCCATACGAACCAGCAGAAAAGGCTTCTCGACCTGGCGCTTAGACATGATGGTGGTAAAGTAGGGGTTGGCGCCAGAGAGGGGGGTGATCTGCATCAGAAGACTAATCAGCTTGCAGTAACCAGTAGCCATGAACCAGAAATGGTCAGTGTTAGTTGTTTAGAAAGCCTTTCGCTAATGAACAGACATATCAATAGCAGGAACATTCAAAGTAAAAATAGGCCTTCATTTCAGAATTGATCCATGAACACTAGAATTGTTGTATATCTCACATAATCGATCCATGAACAGAATCGATCCATGAACACTAGAATTGCAGTATATCTCACATAATCGATCCATGAACACTAGAATCATCCATGAACACTAGAATCGATCCATTAACACTAGCAATCATTCATTTTCACTTTTCAGTGGTGCTTAACAATCATTCATTTTCCATTGGAGGGGAAAAGAGGGGAAAAGAGAGGAGTACAGAGGAACCGCCTGCTGCTTGCTCCGCCTGCTGCGCCCCCGACGGAGAGGAGGAGGCTCGCGCATCTCCACCAGCGGCGAGGGGGGCGTCTCCGTCCTCGTCGACCTCGAGCTTGACCTCGAGCTTGCCTTCGACGGGGCGGACGGAGAACCGGCCGTTGTCGTCGCGGAACTGTTTGCTCGAGTGGTGTTTCATCACGACGAGGGGGCGCGGAGAGCGGCGGCAGCCCGGATCGACGGGGAGCAGCGGCGGTGGCAAAAATCGAGGGGGAAGAAGAGCGGCGGCGGCGCGGATCGACGGGGAGGACAAACCAGGGCGGCGCGGATCGACGGGGAGGAGGAGCGGCGGCGGGCCGGATCGAGGAGAGGGCGAGGAGGCGGCGGCGGGGCGGCGGCGGCGGGGCCGAGGGGAGGGGAGAGGAGAGTGCGACGGGGAAGAGGGGATAACGATGGGGACTCGGGGAGGAAAGGGCGATGGGGCCTTTTAATCTCCTCCCACCATATTAGCAATAAAATAGTATGTAAATAAGAAGCAAATGTAAACACCTCAGTAGCGCAATGGTTTGCACA
>CM014270.1:64123120-64137160 GCA_004135705.1 Alloteropsis semialata
CATTGGGTACATGCGGAAGCCGCCTAGGTCTCACGCCGAATCGCTTCTGCTGTCGGCCTTCACGCACTTTCACGCAGCTTCGCTTCCTTCCTCTGCTCCCGCGACGGCGCCGGCGTACCCCACCGCACACCCCGCGTCGCGCGTTCGACTTCCCCGCCGCTACTCCCCTAGCGCAGCCGGCGGTCCTCGGTGGGCAGCGCTCGGCGGTCCACGACGCGCACTCCGGCTGCCTCACAGCTCCCCCGGCGACCATGGCGACGCCGCCCCGTCGTTCGGCGCGGCTGCGGCGGCTCTCTCTTGGGGGAGCCGAGAGATCCGGCGGCGGCGTCCCCGGATCTGATGAAGCCGCGGAGGCAGGAGGCGCTGAAGGCGGTACTGGCACCCCGCCGGTCCTATCCCCAATGAAGCTTTTCGGCGACCTCCTTGGCGGCTCCGGCGAGGCTGGCACTTCGGCAGCCGGTGCGCGCGGTCGTCCTCCTTCTTCTGGTGGTGCTCACGGTGTCTACGCCGACATGGGACCATGGCCGGGAGGCACGGCCGCTGCTGCGGTGCCGTCAGGAACCATGTCTCCCGGCGGCGCTGGAGCTTACGCGGGAGGCGGTCCAGCTTACGACGGAGTCCCCGCACCGGCAATGGCCCCGTCTGGAATGGTGGGTGGCCTCGCCGGAGCGTACGGAGGAGGCGGCGCACCGGGTATGTACCCGCCTGGAGGGCTCGCTGGTACCCCTGGAGGGTACTTCGGCGGCGGCCTTCCAGGCATGCCGTATGCTGTGCCGCCATACTACGGTGCTCCCGCAGGCATGGTCTACGGCATGGGCCCTTCGTCCAGCAACCCGGTGGCTGACGCACAATGGAGGCAAAGCGGACCACCGTTCTCACCGGCGTCATGGGCAGCTGCAACGCCTCCGTCGTGGCCTCGCCCTGCTGGCCCTGGTGCTGCGTGGAGCGCGCCGGTTGCTGAAGGAGATGAAGCTCCAGCGTCGAACAGAGGCACCATTCGTCGCCGTCGAGGTGGTCGAGCTCCAAGGGCTCCACGGTCAGCACAGGCGGATGACGACGTCGATGTCACGGACGCAGGGTAATCACCGAACTAAATCCCTACTCATGTGACCATTGCTTCATCCCGCACAAATTGACTGTTAGATATAGATGCACCCACAATTCATTTGGGGAAGCTTAAGGTTCTTTGTGCCGCAAAGGCACTTCATGAAAATTTGGAGTAATTGCTTTGTATGCTTACATTTGTGAAATTAATCAATGAGCAAAAACTCTGAATTCCCCAAGTCCCTGCTTGTCATGCTCATTCAAAATGTTTAATCAAATGCTTACGTTGTTGGATGATGTCTACCAAAGAAGTAGGCACATTGCTTCAACAAGCAAGTAATCATGACTTGTTGATGCATGATAGGTGTTCGTAGTGATCTTTAGTCAGGAAGTGTACTCCTTGTATGAGCTCTTTGTGCTTTGCTTATTCTTGCATGGATATCCTGTTCTAGCACTAGCTCATGTGGAGATGTTTATAATTGATGAATTCTGACTACAAGATGACACACTTTGCACTATTGACTCATGTGACGATGCTTTGCTTTAGATGTTGCTCTAGCTCTGAACATGTTTCATGCTGCCATCCTAATACTCCATATATCCTTCCTGAAGTATTAGTAACCATCTAGGCCCATTGACAGATAAGGCCATATTAGCACTCTCTTATGATCAGTAATCTACATGCATAAGTTTCAGCATGGCCTTTTGTTGGAGTTTTGTTGTAGAACTTTGCTATATTCCTGTGTCTTGATGAACTAGTTCTTCAGGCTGATGAAGGATGACAGAACTTGTTTGGTGAATGTACTGAATAATAAGTTAGCTATTAATTGGTTGTTGCTGAACACTGACATTTCTATTCACAGATAGTTTTCCCCAATCCTACTGTTGAATTTTATTCTGGTCTAGTATATTCAAGCTTACCTGGTTATATGATTAATCATGCCTACAATTTGGGTTGCTGCAATATTTAATTAATTACTCCTAAAACATTATTGTGTGACTTGTGTAATGCAGTGCTAGTTCAATGGCTTAGAGAACTTAGTGGAGGAACTTTTTTTAGTTCGAATTGTACAGTTGATCTTAAATTTGATGTGCTGGATCATCAGTATCTAGATTCATCAAACAATCTCCAGATAATCTGTATAAGAAATTGAAAATGTCAGTGTCTGTAGGCTTGTAGCCTCCAAGAGATGTTTTGCCTAAACGCATTCTGTACACGCCTTTAGTAATTCAGCAAGCTGTAATTTGGTCAGGAATCTACTATAGAAACGCCTAAACCTGTTGCTCTGCAATTGTGCTACACTGTTTTGTTTATCCTTTATATCTGTGCACTTGTCAAACAGCTGCGCAGATTGGAATGAATATAATACTCGGATTGTATGTGAACTCTTTGCCGAGGAGGTTGCAAAGGGTAACCGAACGAGTACTTACCTCAACAAAACGGGTTACATCAATGTGATGCAAAGGTTTAAGGACCGTACCGGTTTGGAGTACAGTAAACAGCAATTTAAGAACAAGTGGGACAGGTTGCGGCAGGATTACAGCACGTGGAAGCAACTTACGAACCAGTCTGGAATTGGTTGGGATAACAACAAGAGGATCATAAAAATGCCTGATTCGTGGTGGAAGGGCATAAGCGAGGTACGAAACCTTATGAATTCCTTTACTTTTGGGTCTGATTTTCCTAATTATGTACCTTTCAACTTGCTAATCCAATTCGTTTTGTCTTCCAGAGAATCAAAGGCTGCACAAAGTTCAAGAATAAGCCCTTGGAAAATGAGGAGCAGCTACGTGTTATGTTCGACGGCATAACGAACACTGGCGAGGACCATTGGTCGGTCGGCAGTGGGGTTCCACCATCCCATCCTAAAGGTTCTGTTCACGAGGATCCTGACTATGTCGAAGATGATGATCCCATGGATACAAACCACGACAGCAGTGAGCCTGAAGATTTGACTCCGACTAGCAACCGCAACAAGAGAGGAGGCAGTGCCACGAGAGGAACAGCAAAGAAAGCAAAGAGGGGCAGCACCGAATGGTTATCAGAACAAATTGAGAACCTAGTTGAGATTGGTGCACGCCACACCAGTTCTGCTGAGTCCTTCATGCAAAGGAGGGAGTTGGACCTAGGACCGTCTATTGAGGAATGCCTAGAGGAACAGCAAAGAAACCAAAGAGGGGCAGCACCGAATGGTTATCAGAACAAATTGAGAACCTAGTTGAGATTGGTGCACGCCACACCAGTTCTGCTGAGTCCTTCATGCAAAGGAGGGAGTTGGACCTAGGACCGTCTATTGAGGAATGCCTAGAATTGGTCAGAGAATGTGGTGCCGTGCCAGGGACCAAGGAACACTTTGCAGCCACTATTGCATTCAAAGAAGGAATTGAAAGGCGGATTTTCATGACTTTGAGGACTAATGAGGAAAGGTTCGCATGGCTTAAACAGAAGCAAGAGTGGATGGCGGAAAACAGGAACAAGGGTGCTTGATATTGTGGCTGTGCTTGAGCCTGCTGCTGTGTATTGCTGCTGCTGTGTCCATGTCACAGTGCCGTATAGATTTGTGTTGCATCCAATTCGTTGTTCATGCTGCTGTTTGCATGATACTGTGCCGGTTGGATTTGTTGCTGGTGGTGCTGTTTGCATTAGCCGTGGACGTGTTTGCTGTGTTTATGCTGATGTTTTCATGTAACGAGACTGTGCATATGCACTTTGTGGTGCTTCGAATACTTTGTACGGGATTTTTTATATGCTTGAGTTCATGTGATGTGAATGTGGACGTGGCATTTCTATGTATGCATGAGTTTATTGTATCATTTTGGAGTAATTGACTAATATGAAATACCTTTGTCAATGCTGTCAGCGAAATGCAAGGGGCAACCGATCAGGAGGATGGCGACGCGGACCGTGATATTGACATGGCCATCGTCGATTTCAACAGGTCCGTTAGCACTAACCTGATCGCGGGGGCATTGGCGGCATGCAAGTCTTTATTATCCCGAAAAAGTAGAGCGCCGCGCTATATTCCAATACAGAGTGGCTTGAGTTGGATAAATGAGAAACTAAACAACCCACGACAGTGCAAAACAATGTTTAGGATGACTAGAGAGATGTTTGAAAGGCTCCTATGGTTACTGGAAAATGAGTACGGGTTGGAAGCGATAGGTGAGGTAGCTACTAAGGAAGCTCTTGCATACTTCCTAATAATTTGTGGGAACGGTTGGACACACGCCGCTTTGAATTGCGTAATCAACAGATCGACGCAAACAATTAATGCCAAATTCCATGAGGTCTTGTATGCCTTGGTGAGAATGGGCACCGAGTATGTTAGACCGGTTGATCGGAATTTTAGTGCAATTCCGACAAGGATTGCTCATGACAGGAGGTATTTTCCTTGGTTCAGAAATTGCATTGGTGCTCTTGACGGTACGCACATCCCTCTAAATCCAGTTGGCGTGGATCGATCTAGGTATATTGGGAAGAACAAAGTGCCGACTCAGAATGTTCTCGGAATCGTAGATTTCGACATGCGATTCACTTATGCAGCGGCTGGGCAACCGGGCGCCATGCACGACACAAGTGTCCTTTTTCATGCAATGTACAATGACACCGGTTTTCCGCATCCTCAAATGCCCAAGTATTACCTAGTAGACTCAGGGTACCCGAACCGGGAAGGGTACTTGGCTCCATTCAAGGGACAAAGGTACCATACGCAGGAGTGGAGGAATGCGCAGCCGCCAAGTGGGTTAGAGGAAGTGTTCAATCGGCGGCATTCTAGTCTCCGAAGCACAGTTGAGCGTACATTTGGTGTTTGGAAGAATAGGTGGAAAATTTTGTATAACATGCCTCCGTTCAGTGTGGACGCACAAAAGATGATTGTTGGTGCGACCATGTGTCTTCATAATTTCATCCGTGAGCAACAAGATGACGAAGACGACTTTCTCAGAGTTGAACAGGACCCGGAATATGAACCCACTATCCCCTCTCGGTTCAGAAGTTTGCATGGGGACACTGATACATATGTGCCCAATGAACCTCGAATGGATCTCGTTCGTCTTGACATCGCACGAGAGATGTGTGGATTGCCGCCCATTTATTTTTGACATTGATTCGAAAACATTGTACAACTATTTATTTGTATGTGTATGTGTATGCCCGTCAATTATATGTCGCCGTACTTAAAACTTGGTTATCAATGCTTGTCATTGTAATCATATGATGGTTACATTTAATTCACATTTTGTTAAAGTCATTAATAGTGGTTGAAATTAGTAATCTCACTTCGCCGGTGAAAAATTCGAAATGAGGCGCGAGTGCAGAGGTCACCGGTTCGATTCCGGGTCTCGCAATTTTTTTATTTTGGGGCTTTTATTTCCTTTATTTCCATTTCCCTTTGTCTAATATTTATCTTTGCCTATCCAAATTTTTTTATTTCTTTTTGTATTTTCAAATTTATATAAATCTCATATTTCTCTTTGCCTATCCCATTATCAAAATAATGTTTAATTTCTTTTTGTATTTTCCCTTTTATATAAATCTAATATTACTCCATCTCCCAAAAACAATAATTACCATATATGATCATTGTACGGATTTGGTCCAAAGTACCATGTGCTTATTTTGGAAGGAACACCTTTGTATGAACCTTTTATGTATTGTATGATTTCCAATTCCCCTCAGTTTTGGTATTCTAGGCCAATTCAATGCCATCCCCTCCAATATCTACAACCAAACGAAGCCATACTTTGTGTTTCTGCTAATTAATTTTTTGTTAAAAAACTAAAATTCTTATTTATTGGATTTTTACAACACGTGCCTGGGCACGTGCATCACCACTAGTTTATCAAAAAATACAACTACAATTTCAAAAAATACAACTTATCATTAGTAACACAGTTCATAAAGAGCAAATTTGTTCTTAAAGTCCCACCTACCCGTTACCCGCCGGGCGCCGCATTCCATGCCCTTCCCACATGGAGTGATAAGTGAACGCCGCAACCAGCCAGCGCCCCCATCTTCTTCATCCAGTCCGCCGCCGGCCTCCTGTTCCTCAGCCCCCTGCAGCGCCGCCGCTCCCTTCTCCTCCCCTCCAGGGCGGCGGCCCTGTTCCTCATCGACAGACGGTAGTGGCCTCCTCTCCAGGCGCCATCTCCTCACCACCCATGGTCAGGACCGCCACCAGCCGGCGACTCCAGTAGCTAGTGTCGCATCCTCACCGGTGAGAGCCACTCCAAGCTCCTTCTCCTTCCTCCCCCTCTCCCTCTCGATCTCAATCTTTTGTGGAAACCCTAACCTTGGGAATGTAGATCTGATTTCCAGTGAAAAATGAATGATGTTTATGCTTTGATAAGATTACAGTTAAGATTACTGAATTGAGTTGTTGTGACTATATGGATTAGGCATGTCTGAAGTGAGCTCCATTGCTTCTCACGGGTCAACATCTACAGGCCACGGCACTGTTGTTGGTCGCCGTGATGGCCCCCCTGTCCCTTGCCGTGAAAGACCTCTCGACTACAACCCCCCGGTAATTTGCAAGTGCAACAAGAAATGCTTCAAGCTCATATCATGGAGTGATGCCAACCCTGGCAGGAGGTACTACAGATGCAGTAATGTGTGGGTAAGGTTTTTTTCATTGAATCGATGGTCAGGTGTATTTGAACTGATGAAATTGACATTATGGTGACATGTATTTTACCTATTTTGTAGACGGCTCAGGATTGCGGGCATTTTGTATGGATCGATCCTAAGTACAATGTTTTTCTGAGCACCTTGCTTCTAGACCTTCGCAATGCAGTTAGGAGGCTGAATAGGGATCTTGCCGATGAAAGAGAAGCAAGTGTTAGACTACAAAGCATGTATGAGAAGCAGCTGTGTGAGAAAGAGAAACAACTACTGGAGGCAGAGAAGCAGGTGGATGCAAAGGATGCAGCCTTGCAAGTGTTGGCTGCAAGGAAGACTTTTGGAGCACAGATGAGTAGCATTGTCTTTGTGCTTGTAGTTGGGGTCTTGTGTGGTGCGTACTGGAAGACTATGGAAAGTTGAGACAGCTTGAAGATTGAATGATGTAGTTTGTAAAAAGTAGTTCTGCTAGGAAGACTGATGTAATATGTAGCTCTTTTGCCACCAGTTCGGACAATGGTAATGTCCTTGAACTGTGTAATGTGTAGTTCTTTTGCAGTAGGACAACTGACAATGGCAATGTCCTCTGTTATGTAAGTTTGCAAAATTACTAGTTCTTTTGATGCAGTTTATTCCTCTGTTATGTAATTTTGCAAAATTAATGTCCACAAAAAGTAAGTGGATGGCAGATTCTGTTGAGGCCCTAACTGGAGCTTATCTTAGTGCTGGTGGTGAGCAGGCAGCATCAAATTAAGTAACAACAACCAAGATAGAACAGCCAAACTGATCTAGATTAAACAATGAATGAACAAGCAGTAGTTGGAGCCAGGAGGATAGATGCCGAACATCAGAAAGTAGTTGGAGAAAACATCACAAAGTACATGGTTCTAGTACTTGAACTGAACTAGGAAAATAGTACAGTACATAATATTACATGACAGTGGCATAAACTACTCATCATCGCTATCTACCTCTACAGGTGCACCTTCTTCTTCGCTACAGTACTCCATTAGTGTGTCATCCTCTTCTTCAGCAGACTCTTCAGCCTCACTAGTAGTATTTAATTGATTTTTCTTATTAAGGAGAGCAACCTCAGCAGCATGAACAACGACAACATCCTCATCATCTCGGTTTAAAGGCACGTCAGATAAAGTTTCAGATACTTCTGGTCTCCTGCCAATGTCCACAACACATGTCTGCTCTTGATACGGTGCAGCAGTGGATACGACACCGTCTACTTCTGACACATTGTACAAATGGCGATGCTTAAATGTTTGAACAATCCGCCAATTCTGTCCATACTTATTATCCGGCAAATAGAAAACCTGTGTCGCTTGAGTTGCCAAAATAAAACAATCCTTCTTGTACCACAAGCTGCTAATGTTGATACTCTTGTAGAACCCATCATCCTTTAATGAGGTATGCTTACCATCCAATTTGTACCAGTCACATCTAAAAACAACAATTGATCGATTTGTACCATCATCCTTGCCGGTGTATGGTAACTCAATAATCTCTTTAAGTGTCCCATAAAAATCAATTATCTCTTTTTTATGTGTGGCTCTACAGGTCAGCCCGGAGTTTTGTGTCTTCTTGTTTTTGTCACGCTCGGCGGTGTTGAACCGAACACCATTGACAACACAAGTGGAGTATGATCTTACTCTAATGTCAGGGCCACAAGCTAAGGCAAATAAATCATCATCTACCGCATCTGTTGCATTCGACCTCCACACCTGCAAAGGGAATGTCTGAGTGCCTAATTGTAATTAACTAAAACATGACAGAAATAATAGGATACCACTTAGACACTAACATGATTCCTGAACCAAATCGCAAAACCATTCTTAGTCCTTCTATCAAGATCTGCAGCAGCCACCCCTGATGCAGTTAATTCATCTTGAAACATTCTGTAACTCCAAAGAAATTAAGTAAGTGACTAATCTGAGAAAAAAACAAATGAATGTAACATACACAGATATAGATTTCAGAGCATACTTTATGTATTTCTCGGTCTGTACACAATTATTGAGAACATACCAACCCAGCTCCTCAATTTCTTCGGAGTAGAAAAGATCAGCTGCACCTATAAGATTAACACCGTGCCCAAAAACATCAACGGTATATGCTGATTCATCTGAGAATCCAACATTTCTTGGAAGCCGATTAAACCTTGTCTCCAAATCTTCCACATATCTAGAGCAAAATGTGATGGCTTCATCTGCCACATAAGCCTCTGCAATTGAGCCTTCTGGACGTGCTGGGTTCCTAACAGACTTCTTCAAAGTATACAAGCGACGCTCAATTGGGTACATCCAACCAAATTGCACAGGTCCCCGAAGGATGGCCTCATCAGGCAAATGGACAGCAAGGTGAACCATCACATCAAAAAAAGCAGGGGGGAAGATTTTCTCAAGCTTGCACAATATGATAGGTATTTCTGTCTTCATTCGAGCTAACAAATCTTTGTTCAGTCTTTGGCTGCACAATTCCCTGAAAAATTTGCCCAACTCAGCAATTGTTTGATAGATGTCATCATCCAACAAACCTCTCATCCCAGCAGGCATAACCCTTTGCAACAAAATGTGACAGTCATGAGTTTTTAGGCCTTGCCACTTGATTGCATCATCAGTTAAGCATCTTTGTATATTAGAGGCATACCCATCTGGAAACTTGGCATCCTTTAAGAATTTAAGAAATGCAGTCTTCTTTAACTTCGACAACGTATATCGAGCTTTAGGCATGTCAAATGAATCTCCACTATGCTGTAATTGCAACTCTGGTCTAATGTTCAGATCAGCAAGATCTAACCTTGCATTAGTTGTGTCTTTAGACTTCCCTTTTATCTCAAGAAAGGTACCAAGCAGGCTTTCACACACATTTTTTTCAATGTGCATGACATCAAGATTGTGTCTAAGCTTGAGACATGACCAATATGGTAAGTCCCACAAGCAAACCCTTATACCCCAAATTGGCACACGATTCCCAGAACGCTTCCTTTTCTGTCCAATTCTAACATCTTTAACCTTTTCTAATTCTTGTAGCAGCTCTTCTGTGGTGAAAGTACCTGGCTTGACACTGCTTTGATGGAGAGACTCAAAATCACTGGCCCTGCGCAGACGATGACCTCTAGGAAGAAAACGGCAGTGCCCAATATAGCATAGCTTGCCCCTTATGGCATAGGACAGAGGATTTTTGTCACAATGGAGGCAAGCAAAGTACCCACTTGTGGTACGCCCGGAGAGAGTACTCAATGCTGGATAGTCATGAATGCACCACAATACCGCAGCACGGAGCTTAAATTCTTTTCCGGTCATAGCATCAGATGTATCCACACCCCTCCATAGCTTAAGTAAATCTTCTACAAGAGGCTGCAAGAAAACATCAAAGGCCTTCCCTGGTGAACGAGGACCGGGAATCAACAAAGCCATCATGAAATTAGATTCTTGCATGCACAACCAAGGTGGCAAGTTGTATGGAATCACAAAAACAGGCCACATGCTATAAGATGAACTCATGTTGCTAAAAGGGTTGAAACCATCTGTGGCAAGTCCAAGTCTTAGGTTCCGTGCATCTTCAGCAAAATCAGGCCAGCACTTGTCAAAATCTTCCCATGCCTTTCCATCAGCAGGATGGGTCATTTCCTTCTCATTTTGTTTCCTCTTCAACTTATGCCACTGTACTTCCTCAGATGATTTCTTCGAAATAAATAACCTTTGTAGCCTAGGGATCAATGGGAAATGCCGCAATACCTTTGCAGGAACCTTCTTCTTCTCAGGATCTTTCCATCTTGATGCTTCACAAACTGGACAATTGTCCATTTTTGCATATGTCTTCCTAAATAGCACACAATTGTTCGGGCACACATGAATTGATATATAGCCAAGTCCTAATTCACGGAGCATTTTCTTTGCTTCATCATATGATTTTGGAATAGTGTTGAACTGTGGGAAAGCTTCTGACAATATCTTCAAAAATACAGTAAATGCTGAGTTAGTGATCCTATAATATGACTTCACATGGAGCAGCTTGATTACAAATGACAACCTTGAAAAATTGGTGCAACCAGGATATAGTTCACGCTTGGCCTCTTCAATCAGATGTTTGAAATGTGATGCAGCGGCATTGGATGGGTTTCCATCTTCATGTCCATCATCATTTACATGTTCAGAACTGACGAGGTCCCTTAACATCCCATCCAATTCACCATCATTAGTGTCCTCAGTTACCAATAAATTAGCATTTCCATCCTGATGTAACGGTTCCTCCAAAACATGAACCTCCATGGGCTCTCCATGGTTTATCCACCTTGTATATGTACTGGACATGCCATTGATCAGTAGGTGCCTCTCCACATCATTTTGGTGCAAAGAGTGCTGGTTCATACACCGAGTACAGGGGCACAAAATTTGTTCAGCCTCAGTGAACCTCTCTCTGATGAAGTTCATGAAAGACTTGACACCAGAAATATACTCAGGCGTAAAGAGCACACCGTGCACCCAACGTCTATCCATCTGCATAAATTGAAAAAAGCACATCTCAACTCTATTAGAACCACTACATCGACTATCAAGCATATCTCCGATTTAAATTGCAGATCGAATTTCATACCAATCCAATTCAGGTGGGAATTTGGGATGCAGGGAGAAGCCTTCACGGAGCCGTCCAGTCCACAGTTCGGCCTTCCCTCAGTGGCCCTTCGCCAAGGCCAACACCGTTGCCACCGCAGCAGCGCCTATGCCAGATCTGTCGTCGCTGCCCCCTGTGCCGCCTCCACCTCCAACTCCACTGCCAGCGCCCACAACGCCGCCGCCATCGGCTACAACGCTGCCAGCAAGTGTATTGTACCAGCTGCCGCTTATGCCGCCGCCATGGCCGCGTACGGCGCCGCGGACACCACAAATCGAATGGCCGGCACGGCACGGAGAACTCTGCTTTGCGCCTCCTACGCCACTGCCACCTCCTCCTAAACTGCTGCCAGATCCTCCTACCAGCCAATGCCTACGCCACCGCCATGGCCTCCGAGCCGCCGCGGACACCGCAAATCAAGACCGGCGCGGACACACTGCTGTGCGGATACCGGCGGCGGCGGCGCGGTCGCGGTGGATTGTGTTTGGGGGATAGGCGCGGATGCCTCTGCGGACAAGTCAAAGGCCTCGTTAATCTCAATGCAATGCAGTTAGTACAAAAGATGTTCAGCGATACAAATTACTAGACTACAGAGCAGTAGCCCAGTGGTAAAGACAGTTCTGTTGACTCGAGGCGTCCAAGGATCGATTCCTTGGATCAGCACTTTTTTTTGCACAATTTAACTGAGGACAATAGGTGGGTCCCATCATCCCTATGTACAGTCAGCGCTATGTTGGATGATTTGTCTATGACCAAAACCATCACTACAAGTCGTCTGTCACGGATTACAACTGAGTTGGTATGCTACTCTATGACGTCCAACACCGTCACAGTTGCTATATTGAACTGTGCTACTCTATGACGTCCAACACTGTCACAGTTGTATGACCCCTACATTGACCTGTCACAGATAGTATAATTCTATGATGATTTGTGAAAAGGTCACCACTAAACCGTCATGCCAAGCATCATTCCTTGTAGTGTCAGTTGGCAGTTTGTTCTGGAGATGAAAGTTCATAAGTCACAAAGTTGAAGCAACGACTTCTCAATTAACCAGTCAAGAAGTATGACCACTTTTGAGCATAAATGGAACTAGAAACGTTCTTATTTTGAGGAATGGAAGAACTGCTACTATGATGTGCAAACACATGAGGCATCTAAACTCTAAATCGAGCCAATTTGCAGCCATGAACTAATTTCACATTCGGCATGTGCAATAATCTGTGGTTATGCAGACTTATTCAACACTTGGGTCAGAGTAGTAACCCGAAGAGATCTGTCCTCTGCAGCCAGCAGAAGATAATAGCAGTCATCAGCATGATATATCTAGATGCAGTAAAGATACATCATTGGGTAGACCGAGGTGCCTCTGCAGCAAACGGATACAAATTGAAGAGCCTACTACATTGCTACTACTACTAGACCGACAGCACTACATGATTCCACACTAGTCTAGGACTAGAGATCAACTCTTAAGACTACTGCTGCTGCAACACATTGGGCAAGCCTAAGAGGCGGCCGTACAAAAAGAGAAGCATGGAAGGGGGCAGATGTACTACAGTATCTCACATCCACTGCACATATTTATTCTTCCCGTCTTCTGGAAACGCCATCGCCATGCTTGCTGCACCACGGTCGGTCCTCGTCCGGTCCGCTCAAGCTTCGGCTCTGGCTGCACCGTCACCGGCTTTGTCTTTCTTCTTGTCAAGATCGGGAATCAGATTGTTGATGACATTCGTAGTGGCCAGGGGAGCCTAAAAGAAGAAAAGACACGGTTCATTAAATACCAAAGAAACACAGTATCTTTATTAACATTTATTAACATGAAAGAAAACTTACACACAGCAGAAAGAAAGTAAAGACGGCCACGACAAAACTGGCGACTCCCATCGCTACCCAGTCGGAGACGTGCACCGAATACCTTGGGAAAACAGCATATTAGTAGGAAAACCAACAATAGGAATGGAGGCCTCAGGGAGATTGCAAACGAAATTATACCTAGACACACTGGCATAGGTGTAGAAATACTCGATCCCGACGCCCATGAGAACGATCGGAGTCGCACAACCGAAGAGTGGAGCAAGCACAGGGGCGTCCTCGGCGGCGCTATGGATACGCATCTGAGCAGCGACGCACACGTGCACCATAGTGTATATGATGAAGCTGCCCACGGTGCGGATGAAAACCACAGCGTTGAACGTAACCCACTGATCCGGGCCATGAAGCCTCGAATTCTTGGACACATCGTCACCAACCGGGAACGGGTGCACAAGTGAGAAGTGCCACCCACGAGCTTGGAGGGTGAAACCAATGACAAGAGGATAGAGGATGGCTAAAACAAGCACATGAGGATGAAGCACGTCCTTGGCCTTTTCATAAACACACACACACAAAAAAAAAAACAAAGACTATATGAAGGAAGAAACACGAGCGCAAAAAAATCAATCTAAAGAAAAAAAGAGAGAAACAGCTCACCTTATCTGCCCGGTGAGTGTGGACTTCGCGCGCTGGAAAAATAGAAAAAAAATCAAGAAACAAATCAACGAATCCGAGGTCAAAAAGACACCAAAACGAGATGCGGACTCACCCTCCCTGGCGGTCTCCCTGGCCTCCCTGGCGGTCTCCCTGGCCTCCCGAGCGGCCGCGAGGTCGACCTGCTGCTGGAGCGCTTCAACCTCGGCCGCGCCGTTCCCCTCAACAGCAGCCATCCTAGCCCTAGCCGGCGAGAGCTCTAGAAACGAAACAACAGAGAA
>CM014270.1:64138160-64156941 GCA_004135705.1 Alloteropsis semialata
TAATCTTCATGTACATAGCTGAGCATGACATGGATAGATATCCTATTGCTCAATAAAAGAAGCTTATTATAGAGTGGAGCTAATGACCACGGTTCAATCCCCTTTTGCACGTATTAAGCCATCTTATGTAGCTGGGGTTTAAGATCATATTTTTTTATAAAAAAACTAAAAGAAGCAGTCAGAAGAGTTTTTTTAGGGGAAGCGGTAAGAAGAGGTTGAACATGATCCATCACACTTAGCATACCTATGGAGGCTGGCAACGCGCAGGTAACCAAAAAAAAAAAAAGTCCATTTTACCTCCCTCAACTATCACCAAAGTCCAGCTTTTCTCCCTAAACTCAAAAACCGGGTAACACGTCTCCCTCAACAATCAAAACCATTCACTTAACCTCCCTGCCCCAATTATAAGCGGTTTTCAAAGGCAGTTTTGTCTTTTTCAATTAATATAAATCTAGTAAATACCTAATGAGGTTATGAAACCACAAAAAATATCCCTAAGCTTCTAGAAATTCTGAGAAAAATCATAGAGATAGATTGAGATATGATAAACCCAAATAACATATTTAGATCTCATGAAATATATATAGAATCTTCCAAAAAATTATATTTAGCTCAAGTAAAATAATAAATATCCCAATTTTTTTGGAAAATTACCACAATATTATAATTCTTGTCTAAAAAAATTTAGAAACTTTTCATAATATAAATATGAGATGTAATCGTCATAAATGTAATATATTAACATTGAATGCATTTATGCTGAATGTATTTGTTAGCGCAACGGGACAAGGGTCCCCATATATTAACATTCAGCATATATGCATTCAATGTCAATATATGTTGTAGTTATGATGGTTACATGTCATATTTATATTATGAAAAGTTACTAATTTTTTAGGCATGAATTAGAATGTTGTGGTAGTTTTCCAAATTTGTTGGATATTTTCTTATTTTACTTCAGCTAAATATAACTTTTGAAAGATTCAATATATACTTTCATGAGATCTAAATTGTTTTCGAGTTTATCATGTCTCAAACTATCTCTATGATGTTTCTCAGAATTTCTAAAAGTTTAGGGATATTTTTTGTGGTTTAATAACTTTATTAGGTATTTACTAGATTTATTTTAATTAAAAATACAAAACCGTCTTTAAAAACCGCTTATAATCAGGGCAGGGAGGTTAAGTAAACGGTTTTGATTGTTGAGGGAGATGTGTTACCCGGTTTTTGAGTTTAGGGAGGAAAGCTGGACTTTAGTGATAGTTGAGGGAGGTAAAATGGACTTTTTTCAAAAAAAAAAAGTCTCGAGTCTTCGCCCAACCTGCCCGCGCTGTCAGAAACAAAAGGCCCAATGGGCCAAGCTAGCGGCTGGACAAGCCTATTTTGTTAAGCCCTTCCCCGTCCGACCCGTACCAGCTCTGGTTCCTGTTCTTCGCCAATACGTCGTGTCGTCGTCGGCCGTCCCCGCTTCCAACTTTCTCTCTCCCCGTCGGCTTCCACTCATAAACCCCGAACCCCACGACGCCACGAGTCCACGACCCAAATCAAATCATCCATCGACCGGACTCAAACACGCCCGCGTCTCGCCGGTGATCTCGCCGTCTCTCCGATCCGCTCGATCGCCGGCGCCCCGGTCGTCACCATCATGTCGCGCGCCATCCCCGCGGACGACCTACGCGACGACTACACCTGGCGGCCAGGCCCGGCGCACCCCTACGTCGCCCGGCCCGAGGTCACCAACCCGGCGTACCCCTACGTCGTCGCCCGGCCCGAGTTCACCAACCCGGCGTACCGCGCGCTCTACGACATCTCGACCACGCCCGAGATCCTCTTCGAGGAGGAGGGGCTCCGGAAGGGCCGCACCTGGGGCGAGGACCTCACCCTGTACACCGGCGTCGGCTTCCTCACGGGCGCCGCGGCCGGCGCCGTCGCGGGGGTCGGCCGCGCTACCGCCGAGGCGGAGCGTGGCGAGTCTTTCAAGCTGCGCGTCAACCGCGCCCTCAACAACTGCAGCTCCGTGGGCCGCTACTACGGCAACCGCCTCGGCGTGATCGCCATGCTCTTCTCCGGCACCAAGTCTACCGTCAGCCACTACAGGTCCGGCGCGGACGACTGGATCAACACCGCGGCCGCCGGGGTCAGCACCGGCGCGCTCTACCGCATGCCCGGCGGGCCGCGGGCTGCCATAGTCGGCGGCATCGTCGGAGGGATCATGGCCGGAGGTGCCTTCTTTGCTGGGAGGCCGCTGCTTCAGAAATTCGCACCCAAACTTGGCATCTGAAAACATGTACTAGTTTTTATCGTGCCGTACTATCTTATTGGCCAAATTGAGCAGAGTACTTAGGCAAGTTTTGAAGGAAGGTTATAATTTTCCGCTAACTTTGTTTTCTTTCGATCTATATGTTGCAAATAGATATTAACTACCGTGTCTCAAATCACGCAGAAATATTTATTTGAGAGAGAATAATTTTTTGTAACAACTTTTCTAGAGTTTTAGTTGATGACAAAATTCACTTTTTTTTTCAAACTGCCTTTCCCATGAATGCTGGTGGAATCTCAATCTGTTTGCTACACTATGCTTTTGCTATGTAGTATGTACTCTGTTTCTCTTTTTTCAAAGTTTTGAAGGGGAGGTGTGATTTTGATCTTCAGGCTTGGCATTGACAACTTGTGAGTTGTAATCATACAAAGACATCATGATTACCCAGTAACCACAGCACAAACTTAAGAAGAGATCCGATGCATCAGAAAATGACTTTGAAAAATGTTAAAAGTACAATTTTGAAGTGAAGCACGTTGCAGACTTGTAGTTTGTATATGAATGTAGTTGCAGACTATTGCTCAACTGGATATCTTTGTCTTTTACATGTTCCTACCATACTATATCAGTACAAGTTTCGATGCCACAAAAGTTAAGTTCATCTACAAAAGTGTACGAACGCAGCCACAAGAAGACCAGCCTTCAGCTTGACACTCCAGGGGATGCCATAGCGTCCCTTGCCCACAAGTCCTGTCACAAATGGCCAGAAAGATAGCACCAGCCAGCTGCAGCACACGAATTCTCCAACACCCGGGCCACTGGGCTTGTCTTCAACTGCACCGGCAACGACCCTCCACGCTCCAACAGCTATCGCGACAATGTTCAAGATCGCAAGTGCTGTTGCAGGGATGAACACCGGTGACGAATCAAAAGTGAACCGCCCTGGGTCAGCCTCGTCAGTGCTGCCATCGCTATTGGAGGTCGAGCTCTTGTCTTTGCGAGTGACCTCGAACACTGTCTCAGAGAGGCCTAAGGTCTTGAGTAGTACGGTGAGGAATGCGAGGAGCCAGGCAGAGGATGTGATGATCCGCTGCATCCTTTGGTTGTTCCACCAGGCACGAGTTGAGAGCCGGCAATCCATGTACTCCATGAAGTTGTATAAGTTGTAGATCAAGAATAGGACTAATAGGATGCAGAAACCTGGTCCTGATGACTGCACAAGAACATAGAGTTCAAACATGATAGTAAAGAAAACCTAATCATTTACATATGATTACCTTTGGCAAAAAGGAGTGGTTTGCTAGAAGGCAGTAAGGTCCCAGCAGCGAATAGAACAGCTCGAAAGGCGCCCTCAGTGGCCACACATCGATGACCAGGTAGGCAAGGCATTGCCGAAATTGCAGGCGCTTGCAGATGGAGAGAAGGATTGGGTTGTTCCGGCTCATGAGTATCTCAAAGAGACCTGTTGCCCATCTCTTGTACTGGGTTAAGCTGGCTGGTCCGCCTGTCGGTGCACTGCCGAGGAATGCTGGTGGATTGGTGTTCATAAGTGCTGATTTCCAGCCAGCAGCATGGATCCGCTGCCCCGTCAGAATGTCCTCAGTCGTTGATCCATAGACCCAGCCAATCTGAAAATACATTGTGAAGCAATGTACCAAAATCTGCAAAGACGTGTACTACTACACTGTAGCAAAACTTTGTAAATGAGAGTACTGAATACCTCCTGTCCCCAACAAGTGCTGGCCTCATAGCTGCAGGCAGACACTTCATTTGCCACTTCGATGCGACTCGATAAGTCTACAATTGGCACTGCGAGCATGTATCCAGATATGATGTTCCTAGCCGATTCGATTAGTTCTTTCTGACTGCCAAGCTTCACTTGCAGCTCCTCCCAAGATGGTGAACCTGACAAAATACAACCCGCCACCAATGCAAAGATATGAACTGAACCGAAATGCATGGGGGGGTACATAAACTTCTGAGTTGTGCCAATTGCATATTAGTTTGCGGTTTTGTGCTCAGGATTCACCTTTCGCCATTATTGGTTTGACATGGGTGGTGCTGCCTGGTGGCACGCCATAAATGACTTTCCTTCGGTGAAAACAACCTGTCCCGTTATAATAAATACCTTGAAGTCCAGCAAATCCATATCCAAGTTTCTAAACCCATCATCACAGAAATAATTGTCAGTAACAACTAACATCAGTATTCAGTAGTCAGCACTGCAAATAAAAAGTAAGACAGAAAGACTAATTGGCTTAAAGTTTGAACTAAACATTAGGATTGGATCCCAATTCGCAATCCCCCTATTACTGAACAAACCCTTAGTATTAATAACAACATGATATGCACATCTCTACCTTGTACATAACCTCCGTCTGATTTCCAAAAGGATCATCCCGTAGGGCGTCGTAGAATATCTGTGGCGCCTGAACAAATCCACTATGGACCTCATCATCGTATCCCAATAGGAGGCACATTGCATGGAGCACGACCTGTGGATTGTTTGCAAACATGTCGCAATCCACGTTCAGAATGATTGGTGCATTGGTCAGCACCGCGGAAACCCTTGTCTGCACAACAACATGGTTAGCAATCATTAGTTAGCTGTACTCTGCTAATCTTAATGCAACAGACACTTCTCTGAACTTTGTGTGTCACCAATCAGATATAATCTTAATGCAACAGACACTTCCCTGAACTTTGTGCGTCACCAATCAGTTATCTTTATGAAAACACTAATCAGTTATCAGTATTTGCTTATTCTGCCGAGGAGCATGAGAAACACTGACCAGAGCATTCATCGCCCCGGCCTTGAAGTGATGGTGAAATTTTGGGCTCTTTTCTCTTGAGACATATATGAGACTAGGGAACCCTTCTACTGTCTTCCTCTTGCTATTGTCCCACAGGATCTGAGTAAGCAGAAAAGAACGACAAGTCAGTAGAAGATTTGCACACAGAGATGTTTCACAAAATATTTTGACAGCCAATTGTTAGATCTATAGTTGCTCATAAAATTAGCACAGCTTCGTCTGAACCTTAATTATGGTCGGGTGATTACGGTGGTCCACGCTGATGAAGTCAGCGAACTCGCTATCACTCCGCACAAGGGAGCTCTCCTCTGCTTTCTCGATCCGGACTACCATCTTCTCATATTCGTTCTGCAACAGAACCAAGAAGATGGGCATAAGAAATCCTAAGATCAGACACTGCACGAGTGCCACTGACATATGAACAACGAGCGCAACTTGGCAGCTCACCTTTATCAACGTCCATTCACGGAAGAACTCTTGATCGGCCATGTGGGGCTCTAGCTCTATGCAGGAGAAGTAGACGAAGGGAGCCCTGACACGTGTGCCGTGCCTCCTGCAGAACGGCACCCACAGCCTCCCGAATGTGGCGGCCTCACGGAGGGCGTAGCAGGTCAACGGCGAGCAGCCGTCGTCCGAGACATAGCACGCCAGCTTGCTAGACGGGTAGTCCAGAGCTAGAAGCGAGAGGACGGTGTTCACAGTCACAATCGGCGGCTCCAGCTCTGGGTTCGCCGTGGTCACGAACACGTCCACCGCCGGGAGCTCGTCGCCCCTAGAAATCAGCGAGTGAGAAAAATATCCGGACGCATGAACAGCGGCATGTTGCGCAGCTTACGCTGCTACCTTTCGGCGAGACGGTCAGGGTACGTCTCGAACCGGACGGGATTCCACTTGCAGTTCATGTTGAGGAGCCACAAGAGCGTGAACCACGCCTCGCAGACAAGAGCCGCGAACCAGCAGTGCTGCGCCTCGCCGGCTCCACCCAGCAGAGAGGTAGCACGGTGGGCGAGGAGGGCGAGGAGCAGAGAGAGGACGACGAGTTCGGCCACCTTCCACGCCGTGCGGCGGATCGGGACCCTCTCTTGCAGCTTCTCGGCGCTCGCCATAGTTGCTACCAGAGCTCCCCGACCACAAGCAAGCAAGCCCCCCGCGAGTGGAGATTACTATAATCTTTATGCAGATAGTTTTCTAGACTAACGGCCTCAAAGGGCATCAAAAGATGCCCCGGTTCAGTTTATTAAACGAAACTGAGCCATAAAGCTGACACGGTGATAGAAACAAGGAATACATTACACTCGCTGTTCAATACTACTCCTACAATACACACTACGGCTGCTTCTGAACTCCACGGAGAAATTTTGCTCTTGCTCTCAATGTTTATAATTAGGCATCATATCTCCTACCCGCAGGCATTTCACATCCCTAGTTTATAATTAGGGCGCCATCACATTCTTTGAATCTCCACAGCTTGAGCCGATTGACCAACACATGATATTAGTCACATTCTGTGAATCTCATGTAAGGCCTGGTTTGGTTCCATTAGTGCTAATAGACCTGCTAATTATTAGCATCCCACCCTAAAAAATAGTTATTAGCACGTCGGTTTCAGACTTGGTACAACCCACTAAATCCCACATCATGAGTATTTCCCATGTGTTACTAAAAAAAAAAGAGTATTTTCCATGCCATGGGCTAAGCAATTCATCATTGTGTAAATTATTTTGATCTAACTGCTAGCCGCTGAAGCAGCAATATACAAGCGACAGGTGACGGCTGTTCTTGTAAATCTAAAATTAACTTAAAATTTCTGACAGAGCTATTCTTCTAATATTTCTGTTTCAAACTTTCAACAGTAGCAGGCTAGCAGCTATCCTATCCTCAGGACCAGAACGCAAACTTGTGAGCTATACTTTATTTATTAGGAGAAATGGCTAAGCTAAAAAAAATCAAGCCATGAAGCAAACAAAAAATGCTTATATGCTTCCTATAAAATTGGCTGTATATATCCATCATGTGGATATAGTAGGCTGGATTTTATCCTTCATCTAAAAATGCTTTCTATAAAAGCAGGGAAATCCTTCCTCTGAAAAAAGTGAAGAAACAAAATAAATAGAATGGGAATTTAACCTTTTTACTTCTGACAGCAAGGGCACAGTGAGGAAACTAAACCTACACCTAAAAGAGTGGAAGGCGTAATCGTACCTGCTAGGATCAAATCGCTCTCGCGCAGTCACCCGCCGTTGCCAGTGCAGATCGGCTGCGGCAGTACAAGTATGGCAACCTCACTGAAGAAAAAATACAAACAAACGCACAACAACACAAACAGACAACAGAAGCAGCATGGTGGAGGGACTCGGTGTTTTTCTGTTCTTCTTCCTTTGTGATCTTCGGTTGGCCAAGTTCTGTTTGGCGACTCGAAGAACTGTTTGTAAACTGCTTTCCCCTTAATGAAATACGTGCTAAGGCACGGTCGAAAAAAAAAAATATGGCAACCTCACCAGGACGGCGGATAAGATGTGCGGATGGGTAGGCGCGATCCGCCGCTAGGGCGCTAGGCCGCTCGGGACCGCGACCATGGCGCAGCCACGCAGGTGACCAGACCGATCGATCGAGGATAGGGGTGAAGAAATGGCGGTTGGCCGAGTCGTCAGCCCGGAAGGAGGCGGCGGCGGGTCATGAACTCGCGAGGAGGCGGAAGGGACCGTCGGATGTGGTGGGAGTAGCACCCGACGAGTGGACGGCCTAGATCGGACGGACTTTGATATAGGGCTCGTCTCGAGGTGGAATCTGATCGCGGAATATGAGAAGTACGCCTTCCAAACCAGTTTACGCCTTGCTAGCCGGAACCGTCCGCTCCGCCTCCCCGTACCCCAAAGCCCCAGGCACCCTGTGCGCTTCGCTCCCCCATGGCGGCGCCGGAACCGGAGGCCAAGCTGGGGGCCGTAGCCCTATCGCCATCCCGCGAGGAGCCACCGGAGTCTGAATCCGACGCCCCTGTCCCTTCAGCTGCCGGAAGCCAGGAGCTGCAGCCGTGGGAGCAGCACGCCGCGGTGATCAACCTCCCGCGCTACGACTACCGCGCGTCGGGGTCGCTCCTCCTCCGCTCCCACTCCGGCTTCCTCATCACCTGCCCCATCAGTGCGTTCCCTCTTCCGTTCTAGAGTTTATTTATTTACTCGTTGAACCTTCCGGTGATGGATTTGTTGGTGGGTGTCATTTGGTGCTACAGTTGCAGTTAGTAGAATTTAATTGCGGACATTGGAGCCATCAAACTAGCTTCTGTATTGTACGATTGTATCAACGGTGTTGTTCGAATTCCTATGAGCAGGGATACTGTAAGACTTGTGACCGCCGGCGATTTACCGACGATGTGAGGCACAGACGAATCGAGATCGAGAGAGGGTAGGTTGGGGACGAGCACCGAGGACAGCTTCCTCACGGCTCTGTTCTTCTCTCTTTCTTAACAAGTTGCCGGATCAGATACAGGTTCTGCTTCTTAAGCCCCCTCTCCTCACACTGCCAGGCTGGCCGTGCCCCCGGCCAACACACACACACACGCTACAGCTAATACACCACGTCAAAGGCGTACTTTAGCTTCCCGTCTTCCTCACGCAGGAACGCCCACAGCATCAGGCGTGAAGATACTTATTGTAAATTCAAGAGTTTTATTCTGTCATAACTGTTGAACCACGAAATTAGACGAAATTTCCCTTATGCGCTAGTACGATCTATACTGCTGTGCATAAGCATACTTAACATACATTGGCCAGTAGGTATTCCCATGAATTCGGGAAGGAATATTGTTGCCTGCATTGCATGAAGTAACATTACTCCTAGTAGTTCATACTACTAATACGTAATTAAATTCAACAATCGTGGCCAAAATATTTGGGAAAAGTGCCTATGTACCACTGTTGAAGCCAGTTTGCAAATGTACTAGCTCTTAATATTGCTCTTTCAGCACTTCTTAGTTTCACCCTTTTTCTCAGTCTATCAGACTATCACTAAGCCATATGATTGAAAAGGAATGGCTTAGATCAGATCTGGATCATCTTTACAGTTTTGCTCCATTAGCTAGTTTTCCACTGGCAAGCATCCTTGTATTCCTCCCCTCTGGTAGGGGCATTGCCCCACATTTCCGATCAAATCCGTGCCCCTGCTCCTGCGCCCGCACAAGCATCTGGTGCTTGAGCAACATCTGGATTACGTGATCACTCGAGGCGAGCAGTAAGCAGGTTCCTAAGCTGCTATCATGCTGTGGGGCATGAGGACAGAGTAGTGCAGTGTCTCTACCATTGACAGCCATCTTCTTGAGCACCAGGGCATGCTGCCAGATCAAGTTGCAGAAGGTGTCAACTTCTGTGTCAAGCACCAGCTTTCTCTTGCCCTCGCAGGCTCTGAATCAATGGCGAGTTTGGGCCATCTTCGGCTCCTGCAAGCTCCGCCGTACTCCAATCCATACCCAGCCAGATCTGGCCACGTGGCGGGGACCAGCCTTAGGGAAGGGAAGCTCTTCCTTCCCTCGTGGAATGGCTGCTGGCCTTCTGTCCGAGCTTAACTCAACCATGGTCCCTCGGGTGTGGAATTGAGCTTGCATGGGATGGGAATGGCCTACACATGGATGGGGTTGTTGAGCTTGCATTTCTTTCAATTTTGAGAGGATTTTGGATGCTTGGATGAGAGAGACTAACAGGGAAGAGGACTGCTTAACCAGTGACGAGGAGAAGATTGGCAGCGGTGCTGCTGGTGATGGTGGAAGAGAAAGATACTGGTGGAGAGAGAAAAGAATATAACAGTGGTAGGATAAGGTTTGCTCTGAATCTGAGCCATAACCTCTCAATTGTGTGGCACAGTGATATAACATAGTAAACCTTGGGATCTACGTAGTACTAAAGTAGTAATTTGTGCTGGAAGAATAGTATGTTTGTTGGCTGTTTGTAAAACGAATCATGGAAACTGGAAAGTGCTCTATAAGAATTTTTCCCAAATAATTTTAGTTGGGTCACCTGTACCTGCTGTATAGTGAACTAAATTCTGTGCTATTGGTTGTTGCATGTTTGTGGCAAAATAATCCCAAATGGAAAGTGCAGTGGAATAGATGAAAGTTTTACAAAAAGACGATGTATATTTAACTTGCAGTTTCATTTAGGAAATTTTGACCGCCAAAATTAGTTTAACTTTGTATTGATGGCACATGGTTATACAACACACACTTTCCTTTTTTTTACAGAGCGCGAGAAAAGTGCAACCAAGGAAGCCATTTCCATTCTTGAAGAGGTCATTACTCATCAGTCTTGATCCTTAGTATTTAATTCTTTTCCTACAGATTCTAGTGCATGAATTCTATCTTAGAGAATGTTGTTATTGCAAATTTTTTCATAATATCGCACCAAAATTATATTGCATTCCATTCACAATTTAGTGCACGCAATCAAACCTACATGTGCAGGAAGTTTTGAATGTTCCCACCTAATCGTACTTAGTGGTTCCATCTTTCTATGTATATGGCTTTCACATGATATATTCTTTGAGTGTGCAGGCTTTACCTGCTACTTTTGAGTTACATTTTTTGCATCTTCATCCTGTAGTTTTTTTTTCTAATGATCGAATAGCTTTCTATGGGTATTAGCTCAACTTTAATTTACATTTAAAAATCAGCTTATCATCTTTTGTTTTGCAACCTTTTGCAATTTCAGTTTCCGCACATTCTGTTAAAATATTCTGATGTGAAAACTTCATTCATGTTTTTTTCTTCAGTACATTCATCATGCAAACTGCCATGTTTCTGAACAAGAGGAATCATGTGATGTGAAAAATGCAGTAAAGAAAAGAAAATTGTGCTCAGGGACATCAGAAAATTCAGAAGAAGCAGTAACAGATGGGAATAGTAATAGTGTTTCAGAATCAACTGGTTAGTATGAGTTATCCGAGTGTCTCGTTATAGTCGCAATAGATTTAGCAAGGCTTTCCATGTGTGTTTTTTTTAATCTTATGCACTTTTTGGCACCATGGTAGGAAGCATTGGAGACTCAAGTCCACCTCAGCCCAAGACGAACAAAAATGTTGAAAGGGTTTCAAATCTCTCACTGGTTAAGCTATCAAGAAGTGGATTGCTCTTCTTTAAATTCCCTAGTGGAGGCCTTCATGTTGTTGAGATGCTTACAGAAATATTTCATTCCCTCAGATCTGGGAAACTCAAATCTCCACAGTAAGGTTCCAAACTTCATTGGAAGAACTTATGTTCTAAAATGCTGATATTAGAAGTTGAGATATTAGCTAGTGCTGCCATAGAGAAGTGTCAAAATGATCCCTTGCACTATGTATTTAAATTGTCTGGAACTGAAAAAAATACCCCATGACGCTGACATTTTGTCTACAGTACTTTCTTGACAAAATGGTAGCAATTTTCTGCTTATTGACTGAATGATACATACTGTTGAACAGAGCACTAAAAACACAAATGTCTAAACGAGATGTTGATTTGCCGCTAAACATGCCATAATGGTATATTTTCACTCTAGCAGTTTGATTTGTGCACCCTGGGTTACCACTCTTTTCAATAAAGTGGAACAGCAATGTCTTTTCTTTCTTCCAACCAATTGTATATGTAATTGCCGCTGACTAAAAGGTACTTTATATGTTTACAGCTCTGGTGTTTAGTGTCTTTCAGAATCAAGCTAAGGTGTTGGCAACATTTTGTCCTATTTGATTGTAAGATTATTACATTGTCTAAAGTATATACTCTGAATTGACAGATGGTGTCACCGCATATTTCCTGTTCAGGAAACTTGTGTTCTATCAGAAAAAGACCTGCATGCCACTGTGTCAAAGTTATTCCTTGACTTCTCAAGGAGCAAGAATAACCAGGGTGAGCCTATAAAGGTAGAAATTGCAGCATTTATATTTGTTTGATTAATTTGTAATGCTTCAATGAGCCAAATTCATACAATTTTCTACTACAATGTAAATGTATGTGCAGCAGCACTTGTGCAGATATCCTTGCTGTTTAGGTTTCATACACTGATTTTATGTAGTGTTTAAATTGTCTCCTACATTTTTATGCAATACCAGACTTGAGTAATGCGTGTTCTCTTATCTATTTCCATCATCCTTCATTATTATGCATCAAACTTACTGCACTTTTTTGTTAACAATTGAAATTGCACATTTGTACTTAAATAATATCATTAGCTGAAGTGCTCTCTGCACTATCAGAGCTCTATCTCATGAAAACGTATCGATCATTGCATCATCACAAGATACTATTCATGTTTTATGCTCAATATAATTTTTAACATATGTTACAGTTTGCAGTTGCCTATAATAGAAGGGGCATTGATGAGATAGAGATGAAGCCACAGAAGAACAGTAATGAAGGTTCAAGTTCAAATCAGCAGGCTTTGATGGACAGGGAGCAATGTTTCAAAGTCGTTGCTGCTGCTGTTAAATCTGTTGCTGAGAACTCAGTGGTTGATCTTAAATCTCCTGAGGTAAACTTGCCCGACAATTTTCAACAGCTTGCATAATTGGTCTGCGGTTGTAGGACTCGGGCATCATCATATAAAGATTCCAAATTGAAAAACAGCTAAGTTTTGAATGCTGACTAGTGAATCTAATGTCTTATTTCCATTCCATCATGATGAAAACTGCTAAGTTTGGTCAGGTGTTGACATCTGACATGCTGCATCTGTACTTTCTGATGCAGCCATGCAGAGCATATGTCAGAGTCAGAAGACCGTTTCAGATTTCCCTAGTAGTTACCAGTCTAACTGCTCCTCATTGAAGTTACCAAACTGAAGAATCTCCACAAAATTTTATTATCTACAAAATATGACTCTGTATTCCTGTATACTTCGAAACGTTTACTTAAACTGTTCTTTTCCATCGAGATATACAGTAGATGAGAACTGAATTTTAAGATTTATGTTACTGTACAACTAGGACTTCGAGATGATTTATGGGCTACTTATAGTTGAAATTTCTTTTGCACTATTTCTCATTAATATGTCTAGCTTTATGGTTCGGTAAAGTGAATGACATGTTCCTAATGTCCAGGTTGCAGTACTCGTTGAGATGCTCCCCATCTCTGGAGTACCCCTTGGATCTTCGGTGGCTGGGGTGTCCGTTCTCCCAGCCGAACTCATCTCCACCAAGCCTCGCCTTTCCATCAGGTCTTTGGCATCTGATGCAAAAGCAACAAAGAAGAAGTGAAACACCGCCGTGCTCGTCACCAGCCAGAGCAGAGCAGTGGATTCAGTTTTTTTCACCTGCTCATTACTACTAGAGTACATCACTTACACCTTGTTTTGATCAAGATGAGTTCTTAACAAGCATAGAAGACAATGGTATGATGCCTTGTATCATCCATACCCCCACAAACAGCCTTCTGTCTGCCTTTGAGGAGGTCAAATTGTGTTTTGTAGCAGCACAGCAGAGATCATCCAGTTCTTGGAAGCTAGCTTCTTGTCGTTTGTATCAGCGTGCTGAAATGTCAAAACCGAGCTCGCCGGACATGATGGTTTTTCTGCTGTTTGTTTTCAGATCTTTGTCCACCGTGTCCACAGCTCAGTTCAGCCACAAAACATGATGCATGTTGCTGAAGAAGCAGCCTATGTGACGGCTTTTTTGTTCCGGCCACCGTACTTTTCCCCTGCAATCTACTGTGCAGCTCATCATGGTAATAATTTGTACTACTTGAGACGAGATGCCGTCAGTTTTCAGACTTTTGGGGAAGTGAGTAAATGGCCGTGTGATTGACAAAAAGGATTGATGCCGTTGCCTTTTACCCAGCAACCAGCATCAAAGGCGAGCACGGAAACTGACGAGTGCAAATTTTTTTGGACGAGACGCGGGATGGGATTTGTCAATCCTTGAGCCAGCAGATCAGTGTGGTCTGTGTCCGAGTAGCTTTGCCCCTGGCTCTTAGGCTTTTAACAAACACCAGCTCAAATGGAGTAGACAGGGACAACACACGCACGCACATGAGATGACTGATGTTTTAATGATTCTGTTGTTTCATTTCAGCAGGAAAGGAGAGAAGGGCATCATAATGCATACTTGCATAGTCATGACTCATGAGTACTTTGCTCGTATACACTGGTCAGAATTTAGTCATCTTTGCTGTTAAATCTATGCTTCGACATGTCTTGAACTCTCGATACGAAAATTACAGGAGGCATGCAGCATGATGACAATTTGGCATTAGACACCTCCAAAATTCTTGGTACTTTCTGGAACTCCTTTCACATAGAATCCTTACTTTCAATGCATGCAGGAAAGCAGAGACATTTTAAGGACATGGAGAATCTCCTTTGTTCAGGAAATCCCTGCACGTACAGGAGCTGCCAGCCAAAGTAAGGGGCAGAATGGGAGGAACAGTAAAGGGCAGGCTGACAGCAGCACTGTATTCCTCATGGGGCACCTACATTTGGCCAAGATGGATCGCTCAAAGTGTCCTAAGTTTGTGGCATGATCTCTCTTAAACAGGTCCACAATGTTTCCAAAGCTCGTGCTTCGATTTTGCTGGTCACTTCCAGCAGACAAAGTTTGCCTTTGCTTACAAGAGGCGCATAGTTTCAGACAAAGTTACCGCTCAATTTGTGGCATGCTACCAGTGGAAAATCCAAAACAACTACACCATCAGAAACAGAAAATACAAGAGGCATGCGACATGGATACGGTTGATGCACAAAATTCAGCACAGTGATTAAGCTATGATCCACATATTGACAGGGAAAGGTCCAGGTTAATCCTCTGCCCGGCAAATAAGCAGCCGCCTCTGCCTGGCCCTGAGCATCCACTGAAGCTCGTCGACGGCGGCGGCGGCGAGAGGACGCAGCTGCCTTCACTGGGCCAGGAAGACACTGCGGCCACAGCTTTCGGCTCAATGGAGGCTGGCGGTCGCTGTGAGCATCTCCTGATGGTCGCTTCGTCTGTAGTCGCGGTGCCAAACAAGAAGCATCTGTCTTTGCACTTGATCTCCATGGAAGATAGCTGCCTCACCACAGGGCTGAGACGATTTGCTATTGTGCCTCCAACCTGTAGAATAAAGTCAGCAGCAGTCAAGAGGGACGAAGTCGTTAAATTTCTTAGGAAAATACAAAACAAAGGTAGTATCTTTTATTTGAACGCAACTAGTTCGTATATGAATTTGGTCCTCCATGATTGTGATCACTGCTTTGCAGTGAAGCTGCATGGATCAACAGTGGGGTAGACAAAAAAAAAATACGGGGGGTGTTTAAATCCTCATTACCAAAAGTTTTTCACACTGACAACTGTACCCCCCTCTCACAGGACACGCTTCTCGGTGTCAAAACTTTTCACCACTTTTCACCAATTCACCGGATTTAAACACCCCCACGGTGGTAATGTGCTTCATCAGAATTCAGAAGGAAACGGTACACTGGTCTCCGTTTTCTCCTCAGACGGAGCAAAGCGCCAGAGAAGCTTTAATGGGCTAGCTTGTTCTTTCTGCATCTGCACTATCTCGCCTCGCCCGTCATCATGGCAATGCTGCAAGGGTTGGAGTGGAACCGATCGAGCACTGCGAAAGCCACACTTCTTTTGGCATATCATTGTCGGCGAGCTGAAGCAAATGCCTGAGGGGCTCAGGTTCTCATGAGCCATTTCTGGCACTCCTCTCCTCTGCTACTGTTGCAACAGTGCCACTGATACTAACTACTGAACTAGCTTGTTTTAGACAATACTTAGAAGCTAATCAAAACTAGCTACGGCAGTATGCATCAGTGCACTTTAGCCAACGTGAAGTTTCTGAACATGATGGCTTATCAATGTTCACGTTGCAGCAGTAGATACTTTGCATTATAAAGGCAGGCATGCAGATGAGACGACATGTGAAGAGAAAGATCAGGGTGCAAAAGCAGTTAAGACAAGAGAGAGGCATCTTCTTTTGATACCCCTCTTTTCCCGAATGCTTCTTTTCAGTAGCTTTTCTTTTCTTTTTCCTTACCTGCCGTACCTTGAAGGGCTCGGTTCCTCGCACCCAAAATCCCAGCTCTTGCAGTGTAGAAGCGGCAGCGGTAGCAGAGGCATCGTCCCTCTGCCACTTCCAGCGGAGGCACTCGGTTATCCTCCTGCTGCCCACGGGCACCGGTTGCCGGGTGTAATCATCGCCGCAGCGCCGGGTGCCAGCGGCCCCCATGTCACTGTTCCCCTGCATGCTTTCGTGCATGGCCGTGGCTGCAGATTCTGCCCCTGCCTTTGCCCTGTTCATCCAAACGGGCAAAAAAAAAATTTGCAGAGTGCCAAAGGTTAGGGAAATCTTCTTTTTTCATTTGATCAATGTTGGAATTTTTGAGATGAAAAGCAGCAAGAAGAGAACCTTTTCATGGGTGGGCAGATGAATTCCTTGGGGCCTCCCTCATCAAAGCTGAATGAGTGCTTCAGATGTCCTAGCCGTGGTTGCATCTCTGATGGTAGCATGGAAAAGAGAAGGGAATGTAAAGGTTGTTTGGCTTTCCATTAACAGCATACATATGCTGAATTAGGGCACAAAAAGAGAGTGCTTTGGCTTTCAATTAGCACCACACATGTGCAAGACTAAGTACTAAAAGGTGAGTGTCTGCCACAGACGACAGAACACATGCATGCATGGCACATGCCGAGCAATCTTGCAATTAATCATTGATGTTACTAGTGTTAGCTAGTATGATTTATTAATTGTTAGCCTTGGTCTTAATCCCAAATCCCGAGAAAGAGGCTACATCAACGGGAAAAACCAAGAAGATTTCCCTAATAAGATACTATTGAGCAGGGGAGTAAGCAAATAAGACAAAGGAAATATCTTTCTCACCTCTCTTTCTAGTGTCATGTCCTGAACTTCTGTACATCTGTTACCAATACCAAAAGGAGCTCAGTTATTACAAAAAATAAATGCACATTCATTCTCAGCTTCAAGTAACAATATACCTGTTGATCCGATTCGTGCCTATGATCACCGTGGTATACCGTACGGTAATGGTTGAGTTACTGAGGGGTTAAGGTGTGAAGAAACGGCCGGAGGACTGACCTGAAGGTGGCTCTTGACATGAGCAATGGTAAGCCCTGGGACATCCATGAGCTGGAGAATGAGCTTAGGAGTAGCTTCTGCAGTCCGCACCGATCGCCAAGAGTGAAGTAAGCAGATGTGTGGAAGCAAAGAATCGAACGCATGTATGTTATGGTTTGAGAAGGAAACGTACTGTCCTGCCCGCCGAGGCAGTCGACGGCTCGGACGAAGCTGCGG
This sequence comes from Alloteropsis semialata, assembly GCA_004135705.1. Classification (NCBI taxonomy): domain Eukaryota; kingdom Viridiplantae; phylum Streptophyta; class Magnoliopsida; order Poales; family Poaceae; genus Alloteropsis; species Alloteropsis semialata. The sequence goes on from CM014270.1 coordinate 64,155,478, forward strand.
TGGAGCTCGCTCGTCCACCGCAGCCTGGGCACCGTGGACCTGTTGTACTGCCTCGTCGCCGCCCCGTTCCGCCCGCCGCCGGCGCCGCCCATCTCGCTGTCGCTCCGCAGACGCAGGCAAGGCGAGCTTTCGGCCGGTGACCTCGCTCGCTCGAGCTCTCCCGTGGAGCCGCGGTGTGGTAGCGCGGTGGCCTCTCTAGCTCGCTCGCAGCGCTGCGTTAATGCTAGCTAGTAGCTACTCCACTGCAGCAGTCTCTTCTCCTCTCCCGGCTGGGCGTCCCCTCGTGGTCTGTTTCATGGCTTCGCCGGCCGGCCGGGTCGCTGTCTATAAATCGTTGGGCGTCCTCTAGACTGTAGACTATAATAGGGCTAGCGCCAGCGGAAGCGGAGCAGCCGGCCGCGTCGGTTGCCTAGTGAATAATAGGCCCCATTTGGTTTCCTAGCAATGCTAGAAAAGTCAACTTTGACCACTAATTAAAGGTATTAAATAAAGGTATTTTACAAAACTAACTCCAGAACCCCTGCACTAGGAACCCTGAAGAATCTAATGAGGCATTTGACCGCATGATTAGAGAATGATTAGAGGATGGTTACTGTAGTATCACTGTAGCAAATCATGGATTAATTAGGCTCATTAGATTCGTCTCGAAAAGTTATGCTCATCCGTGAAGAAGTTTTGCAAATAGACTTCATTTAGTACTCTATGCAAAAAAGATTCCCTCCGTGCTAGAAACTGTTTCCTAGCAATGCTAGAAAACCAAACGGAGCTATAGTGATCCCACGCGTCACGAGAGATGGCCATCATTACCAGGATTCAGTGAGTTCAGAACTTCAGAAGTGTGTGTGTGTGTATATATGCAACTGGTCAATTTCTTTGTGTCGTGTATCCCAGCCCTGAGGTAGCTGATCTAGCCTCTGTTATACTTCGTCTCAAATTGTAGTTCATTGTTACTTTTAAAATATAATTTTGACCATTCATTTATAAAAATTTAGGACAAATAAGTAGAAATGTAAGTTGTATTTAAAGTACCTTTGATAACAAAACAAGTAAAATGAAATAAATGATACTAATGTAATTTTTTTAATAAGACGAGTGGCCAAATGTGTATTAAAAATGTTAACAGTGAGCTATAATTTGGAATGAAGGAAGTATTTTTTTTTCTCGAACAAGCAGCAGAGAACTGCGTATCTATGTATTAAGAAGAAAAAAAGGTGAAAAACACCCGGGACCATTACATGGGTTATTTTTTTAGGGGAAAAAACCCGGAGGAAAACAGCCCCAACTCACACACACTACATTACCCTTAAATGGAAAAAAAGCTTGACCTCTTGACCTCAACATACTCAGCCAGTAAGCCTATCCTGCTGGCAATTGGGCGAGGATGTGAGACAGGAATGAAGGAAGTATTAGCCACTGGCTTGCATCTTTGCTGGCGTGGTTTTGTTTGCTAAACCCGGTGATAAG
>CM014270.1:64164268-64206583 GCA_004135705.1 Alloteropsis semialata
TACCGGGCTGTTGCTAACGGCGTGGCTGAGGCGTCCTGGCTACGACAGCTCTTTGCGGAGCTTCACAGCCCGCTCGCCAAGAGCACTCTGGTCTACTGCGACAACGTCAGCGCCGTGTACCTCTCTACCAACCCAGTTCAGCATCAGCGGACGAAGCACGTGGAGATCGACCTGCACTTCGTTCGCGACCGGGTTGCTATCGGAGACGTTCGGGTTCTCCACGTCCCGACCACCTCCCAGTTCGCGGACATCTTCACCAAGGGTCTCCCCTCCTCGACTTTCTCGGAGTTTCGCTCCAGTCTCAACATAGCCGGTGGCTAGTTGTGACTGCGGGGGGGTGTGTGTACTTCTTTGTGTGTACTTCTTTTCCTATTCAGTCTTGAACTCCGCTGCGCCGGTATGTTCAGATTGCAGGTTCCTGTCCAGTCCTGAACTCCGCTGCGCCGGTAGTTCAGACTGCGGGGGGGTGTTGGTGTATAGATATTGAGGCCCTTATGGCCCATGTATAAGGCCCATCTAGAGGCCCATGTATAGCTACTATATTACCCACCCTCTAGGGTTTGGAGGAATAAAGAGAACATTCCATTGTAGCAGGTTTATCTGTTTGTGCAGGGGGCTTCATTGCGAATCATCAAATGGAATGTTTAATCACTACATGAATTAGCTTGCCAACGAAACTTCTAATGGACGGAAGGATTCATGCATGATATAGATCCAATACATTGGTGGCGAACTTGGTTATTTCAAGATTGGATCCGAATTTTGAATCTATTTGATAACAAAAATGTGCAAATCATTTAAGAGTGGGAGAACAAAATCTAAGATACTAGATACACACAAACCAAGGACGACATGTGCAGCATATGGAGGAGTAGAAAGACGATTTTACTTGTATATATAATAGCCTTAAAATCCAAATGACCAAATATTGCCCACGTCGCGTGCCAACGTGGCGTGATACGTAGGACAAAGGATGATTGCTGCATGGGGAAGTTTGAGAATTAGAACGGTTATTTTGATAGTTCAAGAACAAAACAAAGCCTATATGTCGGAAGTTTGAGGATGAAACATCTATTAGGTCAAAATTACCTGTAGTCAAATATAGAAACAAATTCACTAGTCACACAGACTCGGGTTAGAATTTGAATCAACGTCAAGAAAAGAAGAAACTACCAAGTACCAACCACTCGGTATTTCCTCGCAAAAAAAAAAACAACTCGGTATACATCCATTACTCCACGGATTGTAGGACACCTGTGTACGAGCAAGGGGCACGAGGGCCAACACGAATTATGTCCTCTCGTTTAGAACAGACGGTACGCGCTGCTGCAGGGTCTTCGTCTTCTACAGTTCTACTCGATTTTTTCTGTCGCAGCCTTTCTCGATGCAGTTACACATGCAGCTATCACAGGTCACAAAGCGGCATTTAATTTCCTCCTGCACTTTCTTTGGATAGCTTCACTATTATACATTCGGATTTTCCAGTTTCAGACAAAGGAGAAAAACAAGGCGCGATGGAGCCGGAACGCAAAGGCAGCCAGCGAGCATCCACGTCCAGGGTCGTCACTTCTTTTTAGTTACCTGCGCTGCATCTCGTGCTGTAAAAATCTTTTATTTAGTTACCTGCGCTGCATCTCGTGCTGTAAAAATCTTTTATTTTGTTTGTGACTTATCTAACTATCAAAGATACTCTAAGCATGTCTTGTCTTTTGTATTGTTTGCATTAAATTTATCAAATGTTTATAGCAAAAGTCAATAATAAATAATAAATAGAGAAAGAAGGAGTGATTCACCGGAGCGGATCTAGCTTTTAAATCATGCAGTATTTAGCGCAGGTCGTGTGCACGTGCACGCATGGTATAGTACGTACTAGTAGTACTCTCGTATTAACATTGAAGGCCCGCTTCACCTGCAACCTGTGCCTGAGAAATTAAAACAGCAGTATTAGGTCTTGTTTAGATCTGTAAGTTTTCAGTATTCAACCGTCATATCGAATGTATAGACACTAATTAGAGATATTAAATGTGGATTAATGACAACTCATTCCATAACCCTGGGTAAATTCATGAGATGAATCTATTGAGTCTAATTAGGCCATGATTAGACAACGTCGTGAAACAGTAAACAATATCTAATGATGGATTAATTAGACTTAATAGATTCAAAATTCAATTTTCAGAAGAGTTGTGTAATTAGTTTTTTATTAGTATCCAAATACCCTTTCCGACATCTAGGCCTCGCGCGAATGTGCTGATGGGCTGAAATGGCGCCGATGAATCAGCTGGAGGCCCAATAAAACGATGCGAACATGCGGGCTGAATTGGAGACGGGATGGGCCGGAGTTGGGTAACGGAGTTAGGTTTCCGCATCGCCGCCGGTGTCGTCCTCTTCCGGTCTTCCCCCACTGCTCCCGATCCCCACTCCGCCGCCGCCTCCATCCCCCTCTTCAATCCCCTCCGCCGCCTATCCCATTCTCCGGCTACCTTGCCGGCCGCCAGGCTCCGGCGGCCCCCGTATCCGCCACCGGCCACCACTTAGCGGGGGGCGAGTCCACCGTCCACGAGCGAGCCCCCGCGCGTCCACCCCCTCTTCAATCCCCTCCGCCGCCTATCCCATTCTCCGGCTACCTTGCCGGCCGCCAGGCTCCGGCGGCCCCCGTATCCGCCACCGGCCACCACTTCCTCTTCTTTACCCGCGCCTTCCAAGTCCTAGCCCAGCCGGAGCCCGTCCGCCTCCAGAAGCTCTCGGCACCCGACTCTGGTCTGTGACCTGGCCACCACCTATCTGTCAGTCCGTCAGGCCAACCGGCCGCCGGCGGGCATCGCGGTGGAGGAGGACGCCTGCATGCGGGCGTGCCGTAGGGGAGGCCACGCGCGCGCCAGAGGTCGCCGTGTCCTCTTGCGGGTGCAAAAAGCAAGCGCGGAGCGGCCGTCCGCCGGCGCCTTGTCCGCTCGGGTCGTCGTCCTCCGTGGCCGTCAAGGCGTGCCCTTGCTGCGGGCCCGCGATAGGGACCCTTCAAGCACGGGCGCTCGGCCGCGCTTGAGGCAGACGAATCTCTGCCTCGACAACGCATCGAAGGAAGGGAAAGGTGCTACACCGCCGAGAGGTCAGTCGCCGTCGCATCTGCTGCCGCCCACTACTTTTCTCGCGTGTGTCCTTACCTTGAGCGTGCAGGGCGCCTCCCCGATTCGAATCACGCCGCGGACTCCATAAAGCCCGAGCCCGCCGGTGCTGCCATGGCAACCAAAGGCAAGCGCAAGCGAGCTCAGCACGACATCGCCTCCCCCTCGACTCGTCCGCGGCTGCCATCAACTTCTCCCCTAGGCAAGAAGGTGGCCGCCGCCCTGGACTCCAGTCAAGACTCCTGCGACTCGCTCGATTCCGACGCATCGTCCGCTCCTTCTTCAGAAGCCGAGGTGGACCTGGTTGCCGTATGCCTGTACGAGATTGCCGTCGATTCCCTTGAATCCGTGCGGCAGCTCGTCCGGCGCCTCACTCCATCGGCAATAGCTCGGTCCCTTGATTGGGACCTCCTTCGCTGCAATCGACTTACCAAGGTAATTCCTCTCTTCTTCTCCGTTTCTTTCACCCAACAGATGGTCGGTTCACGCTGCGTTACAGATGGCTGCTCGCAAGCATGGGCACTGGAGCGACGACGAGGTCCACGCATTCCTGCAGAGCTGCGTTGAGGAAATCGCAGCACGTACCATTACCGGAACCTGCCCCTCCAACAAAGGATACGACAACTTGATCAGGAAGATGGTTGAGCGGACCGGCAAGGAGAGCGACAGGGGACAGCTGAAGAACCTGTGGGACCAATGTCGCCGGAAGTACTCCAACTGGACTTGGCTGCAAGGCACAGCTACTGGACTTGGCCGAGATCCGCAAACCGGCGCCATCCTCGCGGATGATGACTGGTGGGAGCAACGAGAATCGGTATGCATTTTCTACAACACATGCAAGCCATTTCTTTGCTGTTACATATTCATGGCTAGAGATATTCTTTGTTTCCTGCAATTTTTGGTGGGCACAAATGCATACCTCTTATGATGGAAAATGTTGGATTTGGTTAGAAACTGTACTATAATGGAATGCTGCTTTTTCTTGCAATATCGCTTGGCATGCTCTACTAATTCTTGAGTGCCCAAAACCTGAAAGTTTGATTGTCAAACTCTCAAACACATGATTAGTGCACCCTGTGAACTGCTTTGCCCTATTTTTGCATTTTAGTTTGCTTGATATGATTGCTCTTGCATAGTTGCACTCTAGATCAGTGATGGCTAATGATATAACGTTTAATATGCATTTAGTACAAACTGAACATAGAAGAGGTGCAGGGGTCAATTAAGCCAGATTGAGTGTCATAGGGACAGAATGGTTAATGACTAGTCTGATCTGTCTTTGCACACTTGTGCGTGCAACACAAAGCCTTGGGTCAGCACAGCTTCTGTTCTACACTTGTACTCTGTTGGTTCATTCACACCTTATTCTGTTCTAACACAAGTGCTAGTATGGTGCTGGAGCTAATCTTCACTGATGAAAATTGCAGGGAAATATTTGAGATATTTGCATTTTGTATATTGGTTGCTCTATTTTGTGCATGGGTCTTCAATAAGTTCTGATGACTCGGCCCTATGGTTTTTATGGCCTATGTTTCTTTTTCTCCATTTGTTTAATTGTTATGCTACCCTGATGGTTCTGTCACTCTTGAGGTTCTGTGATACTAGTGTACTAGCAGTTTTACAGGTTTGCTTGTGTTCAGTATTCCTGAATGTCTGCTTGTGTTCACTGAATTTGTCAGATTAGTAGTAGTATTCCTGAAAATAGCAATTTCATCTATTTTTGTCTATTCCTGATTGCATGCATGAATGCATGTCAGTATGCAGCGGCAAGAACAGAGTGTTGTTTGCTCCTGGTCTAGATTCTCAAACCTGAATGAATACAACATAGCTTACTGGTAGCAGTAGTTCTCTTCTGCAATGTGATATTTTGGATTAGAGAGCAAGGTACTGGTAGCAGTAGTTCTCTTCTTTCAAAATGTCACAGCATGCCTGCATTTTTTTGGTATGTTTGGGAGTGTTTCAGCAGGCAACAGGTCATGGATTCAGTTAGAACAGAACTGCAACCTTTTATCATGTATATTATCATGTATAATGCCTGAATGCCTTCAGCCTGAATGTGTCTGATTACATTTGTTGAACTGATCGCTTTTCTTGAGATGATATAGTGCTTGATTAGGACCTGAATGTGTCTGCTTGATTAGGAAACTGCATGAATGCATGTCAGTATGACATATTCAGCTTGCTATAACTATTCTACTGATCTACTGCACCTGTGTTGTGTTGATTAGAGTGTGTTGATTAAACAAAGGACTGCTTACTTCCTTATTGCTGCAGTTATAGCTTCTTCACGGCACTTATCATTTTCTAACACATGCTATTTTCTTGTTGCTGCAGATGAGGAAGAATGTTCGCTGCTTCAAGAAGAAACCCCTGAAGTTTCCTGAGTTGCACTATGCAGTGTTCCATGGCCGGACTGTGGTTGGGGACCACTCAATAGTCCCTGGAGCTGTGGCCGCTCCTGAGGCGCAGCTTGAACAGCAGCAGCAGCCAATCAACGTCGACGAGCTGGAAGATGTCATGCAGCAGCAGCAGCAGCCACCTTCAAGTGCCGGCCCTTCTCGTCGCAGTAGTTCTAAAGGCAAAGGCAAGAGGGCAGCCAGTCCCAGTGGAGGCACATCTGGTGGCTCCACCAAGAAGAGCAGGAGATGTTCCACTGGAGACGCACTGAACAGGCTTGCTGACCCGAGGGTGATGTCTAACGAGAGTAAGGCTAGAAAGGAACAGGAGAAGCAAGCAAAGAGTGCAAAGGCATGCTTGGAGCTGGTGGTTGCTGATGGGTACCCTAAGGGTAGCCCGGTATGGTTCATGGCAATGCAGCTGTTCAAGGACAGTTATTGGTGTCAATTCTTTCTGGATGACTGCCCAACTCCTGAGGATCGGCTCCGGTTCATCCAGCTGAACAGCCAAGCATTTGGAAGCGCACCACCTCCAACATGCGGAGGAGGGCCTACTGGCTTTGGAGGTTGGTTTGGAGGAGGTGGTGGTGGTCCTGGTGGAGGCTTTGGTGGTTCAGGTGGAGGATTTGGTGGTTCTGCTGGTTATGGAGGTGGGTACGGAGGTGGCTATGGAGGAGGGTTCGATGGTGGGTTTGGAGGTGGCTTTGGAGGAGGCGATGGTGGAGCTCTGTATTAACAGAGCTAGAAATTTTCTTGCCCACCTCGATTGGTGCCTCGTGAAGTCGTGACTGCATTTATTAGCACTGTTTAATTGATGTTGTTATCTGAATAATGCTACATGTGGCTGTTTGTTTATATGTGTGCTGATATTGATTTCTGTACAATATTGTATTTCTTGAACTGTCTTGAACCTTGTGTGGTCGAAGGCACCAATAAATCATTGTTTACTTATGTCATGCCATGCAAGTTAAATTTTTATAGCAGAATGATTTGTACTTCTTCATGGACCAAAATTAATTGTTAATGAATTTGAGTTAACTTTTTTTTGTCAACAAAGGTACCGGAGAATGAGTTCCTCTTCTGACAACGGAGAGAATTACACCAGTGAAGAGGATGATTCGTTGGTGACATGGCTGGCAGAAAATCTTGAACAAAACTTGAGAGCTCCACGACGAGTGCCGCAGCAAAGTGGGATGCAATGGATGATGGAAACAATGGAAAACCAAGAGCAGTGCCGTAGTGTTTTCCGTTTAACTGCAAACCAGATCCATTCTTTGCATGGACTGCTGACAACCCGTTACAACCTACAAGGTACATACGAGGTATGCACAATGGAAGCGCTCGGTATTTTCTTATATACCATGGCAGGGCCACAACCAAATAGATCAACCAACAATAGAATGGTGCGTTCTGGGTCTACTGTGTCCGTATATTTCCATCGAGTCCTGAATGCAGTTTATGCAATGGCGGTGGATATTCTGAAGCCAATTGATCCTAACTTCGACGAACAGCATCCTCGACTCACGGACGATGCAAGGTACAGTCCCTTTCATGGATCTATCGGTGCAGTAGATGGAACTCATGTTCCCTGTGTGGTGTCACGGGAAAGGTCAATTGAACACCGTAATCGCCACGGGGACACCACAAAGAATGTTCTTGTGGTGATTGGGTGGGATGATAGGATCATCTTTGCGGATGCTGGTTGGCCTGGATCTGTCCATGACCAAAGACTTCTTGCATCCGATATACGCCGTTTTCCATTTACTTTTCCAAGACCTCCATTGGGTAAGTACAACAACGAAAAAATCCATGCAGTTATTTGTCCGCGTGCTGTGGGAGATGATTTTCAAATTTTTTCCCATTGTAGGAAAGTATTTCCTTGTGGACTCGGGGTATCCGTGCCGGTACGGATTTCTACCTCCATATGCAGGTGCTCGCTACCACATGGATGAATTTCAGGGCGAGGCCCCTCCGGCAATGGGAAAGGAAGAGCAGTACAACTTCCTTCACTCCTCTCTACGCACTACAATTGAAAGGGCATTTGGGATTATTAAGCGGCAATGGAAAATTCTAAAGGGAATTCCTTATTTTCCCGATCATGACACGCAACCAAATATTATACCTGCTGCTTTTGCTCTACACAATTTTAGATTGGACAGTGGTCGGAACCCCCACTTCATAACTCAGAACCCCTTATATAATGGTTATCCCATTAAACCCCTTCATCCTCCACTTCGTCATTTGTACGACGCACCAAACTCCACCGAAGCTATGACCGCACTCCGTGAAGCTGTTGCAAATATGGTACTTAACGGTTAGGGGTACACTTATCAGTTCTTCTTCCACTTATGTTTCAAATCCATGCGATCCATGGATATGTATCCTCTATGTATCGTTGTCTATGTTTAATTGTGTTGTTTGATATTTGAAACAATTTAATGTACTTGAGAATAATTTATGTTGAAGTTTATTGACATGATTTGTTGCATCTATATTTTGTGCTGTAATAGAAATTTTTTAAAATAAATTACATCCTTTAGAAGGAGTCCATACAGCGCCAAGTCCCCAAAAAAGATCCCATTTTTTTCTCTCCCAATTCGACCTCAGTTTGATTGCTCGCGCCGTCGGCTTGAATCGGGGAATCCGACCGGCGTCGATTCGTGCACGAACGCCGAGGGTTCGGTCGGGCCCGACGCGTCCTGCTGCCCCCTGCTGCCTTTTCCTTTCTCACGACCGGCGGGGGGCGGCGCCTTGCCGGCCCAGTGGTGCGCGATGGCGTCCACGGCCTCGACGCCGGAGACCGCGGAGGACGGCGTGGCCCGTCGCGGGCGAGAGCAGGAACGGCGTGCCCCCGGTGCCCGCCATGGCGTGCTGCGCGGGCCGCCGCTCGCCTTGGCTTGCGTTGGTCGCTGCCCTCGCAGGATCAACTCATGGTGGCGCGGCCGGGCTCACCACCACCGCTTCATCGGCGCCCGCAACCACGCACAGATCACCGACCCAAGATCGATTGATAGTCCGAGAAGGTGGCGCCTGCGCTTGCAGCTCGTGTCTGCTACGGATTGCACCCAGGAGACACGCAGTCAGGGTGAGTCGATCCCGCCTGGTACGCGCCTCTCGGAAGCCTTGCTTGTGTTGTCGGTACCGGTACTGACGGCCACAGACGGAAGCAGGGTGCGCGTGCGACGGCAGCTTTCACACTGGATGAAGCGAGCACAGTGCAGAGGGCTGATAAATACGCCGGCATTGTTCAACGCGCACCTATGCAGCGCTTTTGCGCGTGGCCCTATTTTTACAATTCGGCAAGTTTCCACTTTCCAAAGGCCTGGCAGGGAAAACTAGCACGTACATCTGCTTTGGCTGTGTAGCAAAAGCAAAATCTGCAGTACGTAGGTACGTAGAATGGGGTCGCAGGTAGGTAGTAGCTGGGCAGCTGAGACCATGTAGTCGTACCATGCCACTGCCTGATGCCGCGTTAAATGCCACCGTGCCGGCACGAACAGATCCGTCGAAGTGTCGAACACACGAGATCCAGCGTGGCGATCGAGTCGAATGCGCACAGAGAACGTGTGTCCGGCCTGCGTCTGAGGCTCTGAGCGACCGGGATAACGAGGGATCCCTGCAGTGTCCGGCGTTTGCTGCTCCCAGATAAGACTAGGATGCATAGCCCTAGGCTATAGCACGAGCACACGTCCGGCGATGCGTATCCCTTGCAGCTCGCAGGTGCGTGCAGCCAGCGGATCTCTCACGGACTACTGACGCCCGGACTGTAGTACTAGCTGGATCAGGAGTTATTTCATGTGTCCGAGTCAGACCCTTGTCCGTCGTGCCGTCCGGAACCTATCAGCCCGCCGCCGGCCCATCCGGATTTTTTCAAAATGGCCCTTCGCGGAAACTATTTTTACAAATAGACCCCTGGCAAAACTATTTCTGAAAATGGACCCCTATCTCGGCGCGAGGGGGACGAGCGCCGAGATATGTGGCTCGGCGCTAAGGGCTCTAGCGCCGAGCCACCGCCACGTCAGCGCCGAGCTGGCGCCTCGTGCCTGCGTGGCAGGAGGCTCGGCGCTCGGGCCTTTAACGCCGAGCCACAGACCTCAGCGCAGCCGCATGGAGCGCCGAGGTCTGGGTACTTAAACAACCGCCGAGCCCCCTTCTTCCTCCTCCCTCCATTCCTTCCACCGGCGGCGAGACCCTAAGCGGCGGCGGCGAGGAGACCGGGGGGCGTGCGGCGGCGAGGAGACCCGAGGGCGCGAGGTGGGGGCGGCGGCCCGGCGGCCAGGTGCGGCGTCCGGCGGGGGGCGCTCGTGCCCCTGGTGCGGCGGCCAGGTGCGGCGGCCCGGGCGGCCATTGGAGCAGGCCTAAGGTATATGTCTATCCCTCTCTTTTGCTTGTTCTTCGTTTTTGCTGCAAAATTGACATGAATGCTTGTTAGAGGAAATGGTATGGTCTGAGGAATTGTAGAAGGTTAGGTTGTTTGGATGATTGTAGGAAGAACATAGGAATTTTTGATTAGGCCTAAAGGAAAAAAAAAGAACCTAATTTAGCAATGGGCATGGGTACATAGAGGAAGGCCTAGCATGCAGAGATCTCATTTTGAATCCTCCTGATGTGCCTCCCATGCCTACTGTATTTGGCATAAATAATTTCTGACAAAATAAAGTGGTAATTATTTTGATGTAGATGGATCGTTTAGTGAGGATTGTTCATGGTGGGACTGTTAAGAAGAATGAAGATGACACTGTGGAGTTTCTGAATATGGTAGAGACGGTCTTGGTCTTTCCCAATTTTCCATCATTGGCTGAATTGGTTGATAGAGTGAAGGGGAAGTTGGATTGGCCTGACAGTGTTGTCCGTATGCATATGGAAGGTGTAGTTGATGTTGGCTCATCGAAAGGTCCCCGTACAAAGACGTTTGTACCTTTGAGTTTAGAGGCAGAATGGGATATTTACAGGGATATTGTTATGGCCTCAGAAGTGCACTCTCTCTTTATAGTGGTGTCTAAGGTTCCTTTTGCCAACGGCAATTTCGGGTTCGACCTGAACAAGGCACCTGTTGAGGTTGAAAGCTTTGGTGACCCCGACAGTGTGGCCCCATCACCGGTAGATGACATAAGGGCTGAGCCTAAGTACTCACATGATGAAGGAGTTGATACATATCATGGTGATTTGGGTGATTATGTAGACACGTTTGCTTCATTTGACGGTGATGCCAAAGCATCTAACCGTCTTGATGTGGAGGTAAGCGGGGACGATGACAATTATGAAGAGGACAAAGCTTGTGGCTCGGAGGATGATCAGCCCATTCCTCAGTTGTCTGAACAGGAGAAAAAAATCTTGCAATCTATCTTTCCCGGCCGTGACCCATTGGTTCCCGAGTGTGTAGACCTTGGGCAGAGCCACAGGGCAGTTGCTGATGGGGGTTGCAGTGATGATGACGGTCCAGAGCTGAAGCGGGACAGTATCATACAGAAGGGCATGGTATTTCCAAATATGGATGAGTTGAAGAGTTGGTTGCAGGGATACTCAGTGATGCACCACCGTCCTTTCAAGGTGGTGCATTCGTACCGCAAGAGACGGTATACAGTTAAGTGCGAACAGGAAGGTTGCGTTTGGAGGGTTTGTTGCAGGCTGACCAAGACAGATCAATGGAGGATAACGTCTGTCAGTGAGTCTCATACTTGTGGCACAGCAGAGGCAGAAGAGAAACACCTCCAATTGAATTCTAAATTCATTGCGAAGCAGTTGTGCGGTGTGGTGAAGCATAGCCCAAACATCTCAGTTGCTGCACTTCAGCAGATGGTGTTGAAGATGTTCAATTATGAGATCAAGTATGGCAAAACCTGGAGGGCAAAGCAGCGGGCTCTAAAGCACGTATTTGGAGATTGGGAAGAAGCTTATGAGAGGCTGCCGGTGATGTTGAACGCAATGAAAGCTGCAAATCCTGGCATGCATTTCGAGTATTTGCCAAAGGACAAGGTGAAGATTGCGGGGCGAGAGGTGTTCTCTCGGGCTTTCTGGACATTTGCACAGTGCATTGAAGGCTTCAAGCATTGTAGGCCCGTATTGTCCATTGATGGTACCTTCCTCACGGGTAAATACAAGGGTACAATGTTGATTGCCATTGGAATTGATTCGGAGAATAGGCTCCTCCCTTTGGCCTTTGCCTTGGTAAACAAGGAGGAAACATCTACTTGGTCTTGGTTCCTGGATCGTGTTCGGCGAGTGGTTGTTGGGCCCGGCCGTGATATTTGTGTGATTTCGGACCGGCATGCTGGTATACTTAATGCTGTGCAAGACATCGTTCCGGGACATGGACGTGTGCATCATCGTTGGTGCACAAGGCACCTAGCGCAAAACCTTATCAAGCATGATGGTATTAAGGACAACTTCGAGTTGTTCGAGGAGGTTTGTAGGCAGACAGAGCCCCGGAAGTTTGAGGAGAAGTTGGCTGCGCTTAGAGAAAAGACTGACGATCGTGGAAGAGAATTCCTTGATGGGTTGATGGTCTCAAAGGAGAAGTGGACCCGAGCATTTGACATAGGTGGTGCTAGGTACGGTTTTATGACAAGCAACATGGCAGAAATATTTAATAGTTTGCTTAAAGGATGTCGTTGCCTTCCTGTGACCGCTATTGCTTCGTTCACCTTCTACAAGTGCAACGCTTGGTTCGTGCGGCGACGCAGCCTTGCTATGTCACTTCGAGACAACCACCGTAAATATCCGGAAAAGGTTGCACGCAGATAACATTCCTCTTCTTTGCACGCAGCGTTGCAACACTCGGCTGCGGAAGCTAGCTGCTCGCTTCGGTTGTCGCGCACGAGGCGCGATTGACGTGGCCCCGGGACCGTCTACCGCCTCCAGGTCTGCCTCTAGGAGTTCGCAGGTGTCCCGTGGAGCCACCACAGCTCCTGCGTCCGTGGCTGCGGGTTCTTCTTCCAGAGCACCGACATGGAGCAGCCAGGACGTGCCCGAGGACGAGGAGCACGAGGAGGAGGAGGAGGAGGAGGAGGAGGAGGACGAGGACGAGGACGAGGAGCAGCAGGAGGAGGAGGAGCAGGAGGAGGAGTCCCGGGAGGTCGACGAGATTGGCATGTCCCAGCTGGACGATGCACCACCGGCCACGCAGCCCACTCAACCTCGTCGCAGCATCCGCCCCAAGAGACCTCGGGACCCCCTCACACCAGGTACAGATGCGTTGGGCAAGGGCAAGGGCAAGGGCAAGGCGAAGAGGCGGTGACTTGTGGATGTGAGGATTTGTGATTTGTGCACTACCTCTATGTATGGACTTCATATGTGATGTGTGTGGACTTGGTATGTTCATGTGTGTGGATTTGTCAATTTGTGAACTATCTCTATGTTATGGACTTGGATGAACTATCTCTATGTATTTGTGTGTGGATGTGTGGTATGGATGTGTGTTATGTCTGTTTGTTGCTTGCTGGACTTGGATGGATTTGTCGATTTGGTGACTTGGATTGTATGCCATGGATCTTCTTCTCTGTGTCCCTCAAGACGCTGATTTTTTACAGCAAACACTGGTAGCACACAGTCTAGTAATAAAAGTAAAAGTACAGATGATTCCCAGAGGAAAACCTGTGAAATCAAGGCACACATATACTTGAATTAATGTCATTCACTTTGTGCATCTACTTCTCATATAAATCCTGAAGATTTTCACATCGGTTTCAGGAAGAGGCCGACCAACCTTAGGGTGATTAGGGTGATGCACACTTGTGAAATTCTAGCACTAGGTAGCTTAAGTGAAGCCATGGAACCTTAGAAAGAGTTAGAAACTCAAAGACATTTGAATTGGACGAGTTTCAATAACTTAGAATAGGTTTTCAGTGTACCACAGACTGTTGCGGTGGTGACCAAGATGGTCACCGCAACAGTCGGTGATGGTAGGGCCATCAGGGCCAGATGCCACCAACTGTTGCGGTGGTGGTACTCAGGTACCACCGCAACAGTCGGTCTTGTGAAGGCCAGATGGGCCCAAGTGACGGCAACCACCACAAGTTGCGGTGCTCGGTCGAGCAACCACCGCAACAGTCGGTCCTGTTCGGCCAGAGACGAGTTCGTCTCTGGTTTGACGGACTGTTGCGGTGGAACGGGGTTTTTGACCCCACCGCAACAGTCGGTCTTGTGAAGGCCAGATGGGCCCAAGTGACGGCAACCACCGGAAGTTGCGGTGCTCGGTCGAGCAACCACCGCAACAGTCGGTCCTGTTGGGCCAGAGACGAGTTCGTCTCTGGTTTGACGGACTGTTGCGGTGGAACGGGGTTTTTGACCCCACCGCAACAGTCGGTCCCGCACCCTGTTGGAGGCTACCGAGCTCGGCGCTAATGCCCTCAGCGCCGAGTACCCCATTCTCAGCGCTAAAGGCTTTAGCGCCGAGCCTCTTATTTTTCTTTTTTTTATTTTTAACAGCATTGGTGCTCAAAGTCCACATTATACAAAGTCCGTACGAATACAAAGTGCAGAACAAGTATAGATATGGCCAACACAAAGTGCAGAACAAGTATAGATATGGCCAACACAAATACAAAGTGCATAACAACCGAAGTCCGTACGAATTAAAAACAAAGTCCACATTAGTTCTGCCATAACAACCGATACAAGTCCATAACATGCAACATCACACGACATACTAAAACCCTCTTCACCAACACACTACTGCCACTACGAGACCAAACTACTGAGTGCAGCGAGGCCACTTCCCCTTCCTCAATGCATCTGGATTCTGCTCCATTGCTTCCTTCGCACGGCGTGCACGCGCTCTCTTGCGCTCCCTTTCGGCCTTCCTTTCGGCCTCCTCCTCACGATCAATGCGCTCGCACCTTGCGCGAAACTCCTCTTGAAACTTCTTGCGCTTCTCCTCCTCTTCTTTCTCGTGCTGCACCTGCCTCCTCCTTTGCTCCCTCCATTCAAATTGTTTCTCGACCCACCACTTGTCCGTCGCGGACTGCTCCGTGTCAAGCCACTGCGCAAAATCACATAGAGAAGGGGGAGTCTGCCACCCCTCCAAGTCAGAAGTTATGTTAATAAACACAACACAAACAAAGACATGGATTCGTGCACAACCTCGTGTATCTCGTATCCGATAGCCCTCGGTGGGTCATATTCGTAGTTGGCGCACATGAACCACCTCATGCCGTAGCATGAACCTATCAACTGCGACTTCACAAGTTGACACCGATCGCCACAGTAGCACATGGGCACATCCACCCCTTCAGGAATGGTCGTTGACCTCTTCTCAGCCGCCAGCGTTATCTCGTTAGGTCGAGATCCCATGGTCGCTAGGCCTTCAAAAAATGCAAGAAAACAACACTTGGACAAATCCTAACAAATCCTCAAAACCTAACCTAACCACCGATTCAAACAAAACTACTTGGACAAATTGAAAGAGGGGAGCCATATTACGTTGGGGACGGCTTGAATCCAAAGGGAACAACTTCTACACTCGTCTACGAGGCTTATGGATTGCCCCGCCGCCGGAGAGGGAGAGAACAGAGAGCTCAGGGTTGAAAAGAATGGGAGGAAGGAGGAGGAAGGGGGCTCGGCGGGTGTTAAGTACCCAGACCTCGGCGCTAGATGCGGCTGCGCCGAGGTATGTGGCTCGGCGTTAAAAGCCCGAGCGCCGAGCCCGCTGCCACGCAGGCACGAGGCGCCAGCTCGGCGCTGACGTGGCGGTGGCTCGGCGCTAGAGCCCTTAGCGCCGAGCCACATACCTCGGCGCTCGTTCCCCTCGCGCCGAGTTAGGGGTCCATTTTCAGAAATAGTTTTGCCAGGGGTCTATTTGTAAAAATAGTTTCCGCGAAGGGCCATTTTGAAAAAATTTTACCCGTGTGAGATCGCTGGAGGTACGTACTGGTACTATCTAGCGAGATCTTCTCCGGCGCACAGTATACCTGGATGCAGGTCGTATCGCGTATTCGCGTGGCGCCGTGTGGCGTCGTCCCAGGTGGAACTTGGAAGCAGAGCTAGCCGCCGCTTTTCGCCGAGGCGAGGCGAGGAGAGGATCCAGGCGGCTCTTGATGGGACGGCCGCCAAGCAGCTCCTGCGTGGAACGTGCGTGGCTCAGCTAACTACCTGGAAAACGAGGAAAACAAAGCATTCATGAGGAGATCTCGTCCCAGACTGGCAGTGGTGGCACCCGGACCCGGCGTACGTCGGCCGCTGCCAACCAAGCGCGAAGCACCTGAACTTCTTTGTTGTTTTTGGAGAGCGAAGAGAGAGGACAGAGGAGGAAAGATAGAAGGAAGCAGAGAGAGGAAGGCAGTATGAGGCCCACGGTATGTTGCTGCCTTTCACACGTGCTGGGCTGGGCTGGGCGGCTAACCTGCCAGCACCGAATCCCGTGTGATCTTTCGATGTGTTTGCCAATCCAGCTAAATACGAGTGACGGCCCGGCGGCTTCTTCCAGCTTCCATGATGGGCAACCCAACTAGGCCCTGCCAGGGAGCGGAGAAAGGAACCGAGGCCCACATGGACACAAATGGACACTTGGATCTTGAGCAAAGAATAGCTAGCAATCCTGCCATAATCTCAAAAAAAAAACTGCCAATGCCATCCGCCGTCTAACCATAATACATTTTTCATAATTATATAATCATTCGTCGACAATTATTTTTACTCACCGAAAACTTGAGATAAATGATCCATGAATATAGAAAATGTGTCACATAGCAGGAATGATCCATGAATATAGAAAATGTGTCACATAGCAGGGTACTAGATGGCAAGATTGTTAGTCTCGGCTGGGTGGAAGAAACAATTGTCAATTAGCACCCTCCACTGCCTAAAAAGACAAAAACATTTTTCCATATTTAAATATGGTATATTTAAAAAAACCCAGTCAATCATCTTTGATTATTTTAGAGTCACATCCTTGGCTATGCGCCTCATTGACGACAACAGTCCCACCACAAAAGACATTGCAAAATAAAAATGTTCTAGATGAAAAGAACAATATTATGATAGTTTCCGCATTGTTCTAGACTAAGAAAAAATTATGCACTTTGAAATGATTCTAAACATATACTAGATAAAAGTTTAAAAAATAAATTAAATAAAAAATGTATCCAAACCAACAATGAAAAAAGAAGTGTGAATGTTGCACCATTGTTAGTAAGTCAAGAAGAGCAATGCTTCGTGGAAACATTAAGATATTTTAATCCAGTAATTTTTTGAAACCAACAAAAATTGTCTCAAGAATGTATAAATGTTCTAGTTTCTTTAGGTTATATAATCGTTGTGTACCATTGAATAATGAGATGAAAAATTAAAACAAAAGGAGACAACTAAGACTGAATCTATCTATCTCAAACTACTTTCCGCATCTAAAATGTTGAATTGAGGAAGATTATCTTCAACTAAAGGTGGAAGAAAAGTTTTGGAACTATGCGCATAGCCATGCACACAGCCTGAACTTATGAAAGGAAATGGCCGAATATTTTGAATGACACGTGAGCATAAGCCACGACATCAACTAAGATTTTAATTGCATGCTACTTCTTGAATTATAAAATGCAAGATGTTTTATCTCATTACTAGTCAAACCATGTAATTTCAACCAAACTCATAGAAAAATACGCCAAAATCTACAATAATGAATAAATGTACTATCGCAACATCTTCCACAACGGATTATTTAAATATTTTTATTGTGACAATGGTGTATTTTCCTATAAAATTTAAGACAAAACAAAAATGTACTATATTATAAATCGGAGAACAGTTGACCACACTACGCCATCACGAAGGAGAGTACAAAGCCCATTCAAAGCCGGCGAAATAAGATTTTTTTTTACCGTTTTAGGAGCATTTTAAAAACAACATGTCTATAGCTTTATTAAAATGTTCAAGAACACGGATTAAACAGTTACGGCAGGTTATTTTAAAATTAATTTTTAAAAGAGGTTAAAAAATCGCAAATTAGTCGAGCAGTTGTTCTCCAGCTACCGTTGAGGCGGCACGTGCAAGGATCCTGTACATTCTACTTTTATACAGCCTCACACAGAGCCCTACGGAGAGTACATGAAGCACCACAGTCCACAGCACTTGGCTACGGTACCCCTACCACCTTGGCGCCTGCGTGAACAGAAGACCCCTACACACTACGTACACAGAGACGTGACACACGCCTTTCCACTATGAGAAATTAAAGACGCGCATGCAGTGCAGCATAGGACGGCAGCAACAGGGATCGTCGTCGCACAGGCGGCACAGCCGCCGCGCGCGCGCCTCCTTTCGAATAAATTTCCGTTTTGACACCAAAAGATAAATCTATTCCCACTTAAAACTTCGATATTTCTTATTTGACACCGTATCTAAATTTTGGTGACTTCTTTGACACTGCCATGGTTTTGCTATGTCATTTAGGGTTTTAGGTTTAGAGTTATTATTTAGTGTTTAGGGTTTAGTGTTAGTGTTTAGGAGTTTAGTGTTTTGGGTTAGTGTTTAGGATTAGTGTTTAGGGTTTATGGTTAGTGTTTAGTGTTTAGGGTTTAGGGTTAGGGTTTAATGTTTAGAGTTTGGGATTAGGGTTATGGTTTAGTGTTTAGGGATTAGGGTTTTTAGTGTTTAGGATTATATTTTAGTATTTAAAGTAAGGTGCCATGGCAGTGTCCTAAAAGGCATCAAAATTATCAAAAGTTGGATCCGATGTCAAATAAGAAAGATCAAAAATTTAAGTGTCACATAGAAAATTGACTTATCTTCCAATGTCAAATAGAAAATTCTCTCCCTGCTTTCCGCTGCGCCATGACTGCCGCTGCCGCAAAAAGCTAATCCACCGCGGCATACACGACGCGCCAGGCCGAGCCCAGAATCGCACGTCGGATCGCTAGCTACCCGTGACCGCCAGCGACGCGCTATCGCCATACGGGCGCCCCTCTGGTGGGCAAAGGTTCGGGCTGTTGTAGAGCACCGCCCGAACGCGCCCGCCCGACGACGACGACGCGGACAAACATACCACATCGTCCTCTCCAGGCTCCAGCTGTTCCCGAGATATATTATCTATATATATGTACTATCTATATATCTGTAATTCTGTATATATGTATCTCCTACACGGCACGCATGTGCACAGCGCGGAGTTGGTGGTGGTGCACTAACAAGTCTGGTAGCTGCTAGCCGTGCAACGAGTTTCTGCCTGGCCCCGTTGCGTGTGACATCGCCATCTGACTACATCGAGGGTCGTCCGTTGCGTGGGCACGGAGATTTCCAATGACGGTTGACGAAAGGGGCGAGCCGGCCGGCCGGTACCTGCTTTTTCTACGAGGGCTAGCTTTGACGAACGCTTTGCGTTGACATGGAATTAGTGAGGCCGTGAGGGGCATGCATGTGCGGCGGTGTGCGTGCCCTAATCAAGAAGAGAATGAGAATCGGCGACTGCGAGTTGAACCTAAACATGCCCTGGGCGAAAGCTCAGCCGTACCAACCGGCCGGGGACCGAGAACGACAACGACCTTCTTGTCATCCGGCCGGCACAAGGAATTGTCCCTTTCGACGTGGCCTACACAATATATGTGCACCGTGCACAACACGGCGCCGCCCGTGGTTTGGTTCATTCGTCATGCAATTAATGCAACCTTACAGATGTGTCTGCTGTACTCTAGTGTGGGGTGTTTAGTTCCGATGCTATGTATAGTGTTTTTGTGTTATATATAGTGTTTATAGGGAGAAAAAGTGCATTGAAATACGCGTATTATGTAAAACATTATGCAAAATGGGTGAACTAAACACCCTTGGCCCGAACTGGGAGAGTAAAGCGCAATCAGCAGCTGTTAGACAACAGTGGCTAGCTAGCCGTACAGATATTGAGCACAGATCGACTTGCATTGTTTCCAGCGTGCACCTCTCGATCCTGTACGTCTTCACGCGTACTCCCTCCGCCTTGAAATAAATGTTCATTTAACATTCAAATGTTGTCTCATAAATAGTGTTCATTTAGCTTGTAGTAAGCATCATCTAATTAAATCAACCATAAACACTAATAAAAATATGCATGGAGAAGCGCATGGAGCCAATCAAATATTTGATTGATGCTATTTTTTTTGTTCTAATGCATGTGCATTTATTGACAACGTAATTTTTAATCACAACTATCATAAATAATTAGGGATAACATGGTCATTTTATATGACTTCTAATGTGTCTGAAAAGTTCTAAACGAATACTTATTTTGGAATAGAGGGGGTACATGAATTAATATGTAGATTGTCATGTAGGAGTACTCAATTATTCCCCAGATTATTTGTCGGGCAAGTAACCTGACACTAGAGTGTTTTCATGCTGATTGGGCAACAACGATAACCGTCAGGAAAAAGTATTGTGCCCACCATATCACTCTTCATCTTGTTTTACTTAGTTGGTAGTTGTACAAATATCGGTACCAAATTCTGAACTTAAGAGCATCCAACAGATTGTTCATATCCATCTCAATACTAAAACTAGATCTTGGACATCGAAGTCCACTACAACAGACTACCAATCTCTTCTCAATACCAATACCTTTTTGGCGACTACCCAAAACTTAGCTCATCTCCCCTTTATGTCTCATCTAGGTATTGGAGATTGATTTTGGTAGTATGCTACACCAGTGACAAAAGTAATTAGTGGAGAAAGAGAGAAAGTATTTTGGTAATGGGATATTCTTTCGTTCTTATGTAGAGGTAGCAAGATTTACATAGTACTTATTTCGTTCTTATGTAGAGGTAGCAAGATTTACATGGCGCCTCTCAAAATGATTGTATCAATTAAAAATGGCCATGAACAAAACTTTTTTTTATGATGACTATATGCCGTGCACATATTTATCATTAATTGAAGTGCTAAGGGGAACAACCACTTAGAGCATCTCCAACCGGTCTCTCAAATATGAGCCCCTACTCTTCCATATGAGGGCCTCTCATCCACTTTTCAGATCCCTATTTCTTTGCGAACGGAGGCCTGACCGATTGGTCAGGTGCTCTCAGTAGCACCCCCACGGCGCGGGTTCGAGTCCTGGGGGGCTCGAATTTCCGATGCCGTGGGGTAAAAAATCCCCCTCGCTGGTGGGCCAGGGTTCGGGGGGTTTCTCGGTCGGGGAAAGCCGAGGTTGTCGCTTCCTCTTAATGAAACGCCGGTGGGGCGGTCATTCCCCACCCGACCGAGTTTTTTTAGATCCCTATTTCTTTGCGTTCTCCAACCAATCTCTCATTTGGCCCCCTACTTCCCATCCAACTCCATTTTTATTCATATATTGTAACTAACAAGTTTAACTATTATATATCTAAATGGTAATATTTAGACTATTATTTACAGGATTACTCTTTTTCTTGCATTGCAAAATCAATAAAGCAAATATTTATATGAAAAAAGAAACTGAAAAGAAAATTACTGCTTTCTGTATCTCTCCCTTTCTGTTCTGTATGTCTCTGCACTATCTGCTCTCTGCTCTCTTTCTCTTGCATGCACTCGGCCACTCCAGCAAGCAGCAGCACCAAAATCGATCCCTCTAAAATAATCATCATACATAGTCGGCACATATTAAAACAAAATAGTTCACACATATTGTTCATATGTTATACATAGTCCACACGGATTAAAAATATGCCATGAAGTAAACAAAAGTCACGGTCCATACATAGGACACAACAGACGATGCCCTAGAGAAATCTCAACTTGCGCCACCGCTGCAAGGCCGAGACATGATCTCATCTTGCATATTCATATAAAATTTTCGTTGTCGCTCACTCATATCACTAAGATCCATATTTATGATTTTCTCATCATCCAACCTCTGTTTCAAAGTTAGTTCCTGCTGTTGTAGATCAAGCTTTCTATTCTTTGTTTCAAATTTTCTATTCTCTGCTTCTTGTTTTAGTTCAAGCTTTCTAGTCTCTACTTCCTTCTTGTTTCATTTCAAGCCTTCTAGTCTCTACTGCAATTCTCACATCATTGCGCTCCTTTTTCTTAATATCTTTCAACTCTTCGGCCTTTTGTTTCTTAGTCCACAGATTTTCCACTGCTTCCATGTAAAGAGTTTCACCATGAGAGACTTGATTTTTACCTCTGCGTGCCTTCTTCTTCTTCTTCTTCTTACCATTAGGCCTGTCTTTCCTTGGTGAAGTATGACGTGGACCCTCCTCTTCATCAGCATGATGGCTTTCATTTGTTCCAGGAGTACTACATTCCCTTGGACTTGCATTGGAGGATGTCTTCTGTCTTTTGTTGTTAGAGGGGAGGTCCCGCCACTTCTGGGTGTGCCGCAACACATTCCAACAATGTATCAAAGCAAATGATTTATTTTGTGGATCGGCAGCCTTGTACGCTGCACATGTTTCTTGAATCTACAAAAAAGGACATTGTATTAGTAACCATACACACAGCAAGTCATAGAAAAGGTCAAAGTAAAAGTCTTTGTACCTTGTCTTGCTCTGTGACCCCGCTTTGATTCTTAAGTTGAACCTGAGTGTACCAGCCACAAAATTTACTAACACTTCCATGAATGATACCCCAACGGTGTGAAAGAGAATTGATATTACGCTCAAACGGAAAGTCCTTGTGCTTGTGATATTAATCATGAATTCGCTGCCAATAGGTAGAACGGGCTTGATCAATGGCTTGAACTGCATCCATGCTAATTTCTAGCCAAGCTGACACCAACAGAATATCCTCTTTTTCACTAAAATTTCTTGATCTCTTCTTGTTGCCTTTTACTGGAGGAGAAATCTCAACAACTGATTCCTCTTCGGGTACACTTCTAAACTCAAACTGCTCAGCTTCGAGCTCACAGCTGCCCACATTACTCTGCACCAAATCCACCCAACTTTGCATTTTGAACTCCTGCAACATCACCATACATAGGAATCAGATTGCAGCAAATTAGAAGCTCTATCATTGTAATTGCTAATTCAATTGGGCAAAACAAAAACTAGCACAGCTACTTGTTGCTTGGCTGCTCCTATCTACCTACACGCAGCAGCACCAAGCAGCAGCAAAATCAATCCCGCTCTCTGCTCAGATCTTCCCACACAAAGCAGCAGTAAAATCGATCCAATCTCACACTAGCTGAACCTACAGGGGTTGCAGCGCTGCGCATGGAGCAGCAAAATCGATCTGAACGACGAGCCGCGCGGTGCCGCGCCGACGAATCCGCGAGCGCATAGGGCCGCGCCGACGAATCCGCGAGCGCACAGGGCCGCGCCGACGAATCCGCGAGCGCGCGGGGCCACGCGGCCGGAGGAGCCGTGGATCAACATGGCCGAGGGTGCGGGAAGATGGCTGGCGCCGCTGTGCAGAGAAGGAAGATGGGGGCATACCTGGTGCAGGTGGGCGCCGCGAAGACTCCACGGCGGCGCGGGAGAAGCAACAGTTGCTCGCCTCGGCTGGATGAGAGTTCAGCTGGGAGCCCCTACATGTGGGAGGTCACGGGTGCTGGATGAGAGTCCAGATGAGAAGAGGGGGCAAGTAGGAGTTCGGTTGGAGATGTTTTTTGCCCTCAAAACTCTCAAAACTGGAATAGGAGGCCAATTGAGTAACCGGTTGGAGATGCTCTTACACAACCAATGCAAGGCACAATACCTAAGTGAGCCCTGCTCTACTACGTGGCGCTTGGTTGCGATGCCCGGCTACAGCTATTACTCTCTCTGTCCTAAATTATTATTAGCCGTTTTGTTTAGGTACACAGATTTTGCTTGTTGCTATATATGCATATAGATATACCCTATATTTAGATATTTAATAAAAAAATATTTTGGACACTAAGGGAGTATAGTTGTTAGCTAACAGTTACTTCTATGGGATCCAAACGGACCCCAATTGGCTGGTTTCAAGGCTGTATCATGACGAGTGATCAAAGATCTAGCGCAGAGTAATGTTATTTGTACAACTATTGACTATAGCATCAAATGTTAGAAATTGAAAAAGGAGTTTCATCATTATATATAATTGGCTACCAGATAATAAACGGCTAATTAATCTCTTTTTGGCTAGTACTCTAATAGGCAAAAAAAATATACACTATACTGGAGAAAAAAAAAAACATTGTGAACACTTGAAGGACATGAATATATGTCGCCACACAGCTAAGGTGTGATTATTAACTTCCTTGTAAGAAAGGTACAGTCACTCACTCACTCGGTAAGCGGCAGGAGGAGAAACAACAAAGGGAAGACAGTTGGGAGGCATGATTTTTATCACACCCCAATAAGCCAATACTAACCTAGCTAGATACAGCATTATTGCTAAATACTATCTCCTCCAGTATAATTAAAGCAATTACATATAGCAAAAACAACAAAACATCTGAGACATGAATTACCACCAGCAAGATGCACCAATTAGATCGATCACCATCACTTGTTCTACTTGATCTAGCTAGCCCTCTTGGATTAGTCGCAAAGAAGCTCCTTGCTCTGTTGCTCACCATGCATGTCTTCAAAGTTCAAACCCTGTCTTTATCCTTTGGATCTCTTATCCTTTTTCGCATGGAATGCAGTCGGCCTTGTACTTCTCCCATGCATTGTACAGTGTACACTATAACAACCTGATGTAACGGATTCAAATACACCCGGCCCTTGCATGCATGCCAGGTTTGCTCGCTCAGTATGCGAGCAGGAGCTTATTGCATCCTGCCTCCAGTACTGAAGGACGACGAGGCCGACTTCATCTCGGCCTCCAAGGAGCTCATGTCACCGGCACCGTCATGGTGCTCCCCTCTCGCCACCGGCATCCCCCTCATGACGCCGCCGCCACCGACGCCAAGGAAGTCGCGCGTCATCTCGGCGCCGCCGCGGCCCTGGCTGAACTTCACATCTTGATCCATGTCATACATCCTTGGGTCCATCATGCTGCCGCTGTTGGCGCCGCCAAACATGCCGCCGGCGGCCAGCGAGTTCATCAGGCTCTGCAGGTGCATCTGGCTCTGGTCGAGCATGGGCGCCCGTCCATGCTCAGAGGAGGGCGCAGACGAGCCCACGAGGCCCCCAAACACGGACGCGCCGCCGCCGTGCGTGCTCGCGCTGGAGCCCATCTGCGACGCCTTCTGCAGAAGCGCCGTCGCGGACATCTGCGGCAGCATCACGGCCTGGTCATTGTACATCCCGCCAGGAGCAACTTGGTGGTCACCGCCGGCAAAGTTCCCTCCGCCGCTGAATAGCATCGCAGCCGAAGACTCAGAGCCGCCGCCGCCGCCGCCGCCACCTCCTCCTCCTTCGCTGAACTGGTCACTTGTCAGGTGCCCCTGGCTTGCATGGCCATGACTGGAAGTACCTGAGCTATTTGCGCTGTTGGCGATGTAGCCCAGGTTGAAGAGGCCCGGAGCCGCCGACGACGCCGACGGACCACCGGCGCCGTTGCCTTGGAGATCCGGCAGATGCATGAGGCCTTGGAACGGCTTGCCCTGCAAGAACGGGTGGGACCCAGAGCCGTCGCCGTCGCCGAACTCCTGCGGCGCCCCCATGAGGAACGCCGACGATGGCGGAGGCGGCAGGTGCCGGAACGCGGAGGCGCCGGACGGCCCTAGCAGATGATCGAAGCGGCTCGCGGCGCCGCCGCCGCCGAGGCGGAGGAGGTCCTGGTGGTGGCCGTGCGCGTCGCCGCCGAGGGTGGATGCGAGGTGGGAGCCGACCTGCGAGAGGCTGAGCGCCATGTTGGCGGCGCTGTTGGCGCCGTAGAGGTGGCTGGCTGTGAGGCCGGGCGGCGGGAGGCGGGCGCCCTCCTGCGCGAGGGCGTCGCAGAATGCCCTGTGGGTGATGAAGCTGTCCCTCCTGCATGGATGCGTGCATGCGATCACGTGCGCATGCATGTGGTTGACAAAGTCAGTAACAGTTGGATCACGCGGCAATATTTGTGCACGGATCGAGCGCATGTGACGTGCAAAAACCAAATGGAAGGTTGCACGTGAAACCGTAGCGCCACAAGAGGAAGGACAGAGGCACAGTGAAAGCACGCATGCATGTGAAATGATATTGTTCATGTGCAGAATTTTCCGTACAAATCAAAGGCGAATAAGAGAGAGAGAGATCTTGTTGCTAAGTAACGCTAACCCCGCACTGTAACGAAAGGAGAATTTCCTCTTCGTCGCCAACAACAAACGACAAAAACCTAGAGACAAAGTTATGGAAAACAGCATATATAATTTGCATCAAATCAATCGGCAAACACAAGTTCTCAGATACCGATGTGGAGCTTACTACCGTAGTACGTACTGTATGTGAAAATGGCCCTTGTAGTGAAAGTTAATGGTGCAAATCAATCTCAAACCAAGTTTATTTCTTTAAAAAATTTCAAGTGTATATAGGGCACGCGACCAAGACCATGCAAAATTTCAAGAACATTTCAAACATGAGGTGTAAATAGTGTGCAAAGTGATCAATATGAAGAAGTGGCACCATGTTTCCTTGCAAAACAAAACAAAAAAGAGGCACATGTTTTTATCTGAAAAGAAATAAAGTGGTACTTCTACACCTCGTATTTCTCTCTTTTCATAGCATGCGAATTGTCTAAAAGAGTGTGTTCTTAAAATTTGCACGGGTGCATTAGAAGTGTAATAAGCTAGTTTTTTAAAAAATACAAGACGTATATAGCTTCTAAAATATACATGTATAAGATGAATCTATATCATATTTGTGTGATGCATAGACGCAAACATTATTACCTATATAAGCACGGACACTCACCCAACCATACTCCTACGAGCACCTTGGAAGGTTGTGCCAGCAAATCTTAAGATATGTACTACCTCCGTTCTTAAATACATATACATGACACCATTGACCTTTTTCCTTCATTTGACTATTCGTCTTTTTTCTACAAATATTTATACAAAAATATAGGTATATGAGTTAAATCCAAAATATTATTGATATTAGATGTACTGGTACCTATTTTACTTTATTTAACAAACTAACTAATGAAATATTGTTGGTCAGAGTTGAAATAAAAAGTCAACAGTGTCATATAATTAAGAACAGAGGGATTACTATCTAGTAGGTGCTACATATACATCCCATTGTTTCGTATAATATATGCCGTTGGTTTTATCAGAAGTTGCCATTTCACAAATGCATGGTTTTGTTCATTACGAAAAAGGCACGAGATTGTGTTCGCTTAAAAAAAGAAAGCTTCCAGCTCATTAGTTCTGACATAACCTTTGTTCATTGCACTTGTTTCACACTCGATGTTGGCAGCTCGTGATCCCATAAACTCATGTCATCAATCAAGGAGGAAAAAGTGGAAAAGAGTTGAGTAGCAGGTAGGTAGTCATGCTCTAACTGGTAGCAGGTTCCTGATAGCGGCAAGCTTCCAAGAGGAAAAAGGCAGAGGGAAATTTTGTACAAGTTGACACTAGAGATTGCCATGCATGGGCGAGCATATATAGAGTCACCAAGAGACATCAGAAAGCTTCGCAGCAAAAGCTCAATTTCCAAGGAAGAACCAAAGAATAAAGCAGGGAGGGCTCCAAGAAGAAGAAAGCAAAAGCGATACAGTAGTTTTATTTTTTTGTGTGTGTGTACCCATGGATTATTAACACAAAACGTGCATATACCAGTTTTGGAACTAACTACTAAGCATAAGCACGATGCCATTGCGCCAATCTTAAAGCTCTTCGAGCGGCTAGGATATATACCGCATGTGTCCCCACATACAATGTGCACATATATGCTTTTAATTTGTTGAGGAAATTAAAACACTCACACGAAAACAAAGCCTATGTATGTATATTCCTAGAGGCTAGCTATAGCCTATAGGGCCCGTCCCCCAAAAATTATTGATGCGAGAGAGAAAGATATGCCCCCAATCACTGGATTGCAGCTTCTCTGTTAATGCATTCCATATATGTTTGTTTCCCACCAGATAGATTCATGCCAAACTAGTGAAAGACGGTGGTGACCACTCGGCAGCCCGAGGCGACGATTCCATCAATGTGCGCGCGTGAGTGCGCGCGGATCTATCGATCTCTGCTCGCTACTCGCTCCTGAGAGCTTGCAGCGCATGTGAACTCTGAGGATATGTGAGGGCCTGGACGGGCATGGATCGGATCGATCGGTACCGTATGCCCAAAGGAAAAAAAGCTGCGTGTGACTGCTCAACTGTGAAAACCTGCTGCAGGCAGAGGCCTGGCTCTCCTCTGACACGAGACCAACGGATGGCCCTGCCGCCCTGCACGGCATCTACCCAGCCAGCTCATGTGCAAACAGGAGGCCAGGCTAGCTACGATACATATGTATAGCTAGCTACGAGATGTTAACGAGTAGTAAGCTAGTATATATGGCACTACATACCGCTATGAGACGGGTTGCATTTTTCACTATTCGTATATGTGGAGATTGTATTGTACAAATGTCTAGATTTTTGGACCAGCAGGGCTGGCTTGAGTATAGGACAATGGGCACTTCACGTGCACGCAGTTGCCTGCCTGGCGGCCCCTGCGCGCCCTAGTGCATATATGCTTTCTCTCTCCTCCACGGGCGCAACACAAACAAAGGCTGTTGGTACGCGCCGAGACAAAACCCTAAGCCTGAGTTACGCAGCACTAAACATTCTTTGCGCGCTCACCCCCAAGCCAAGCGCAGCAGCAGCAGCAGCGTCTCCTTGTACTTTTTACGTCACGGATCGGCCGGGTCGAACAAGTTGCAGGTGGCACGGGAGGTGGGAATTGCATGTCATGCATGCAGATGCAGTGCGGAAACCAATGCTGATGATGCGTATGTAGGATAGACGATGCGTGCGTCCATGGCGAACTAGCTAGCTGAACCATGCACGAACCATACATGCATGCTTGCTTGCTGCTCCACACAGATAGATAGAGCACGTACGTATCGGCCATGCTCTCGCACCTCGCTAGATCGACGGTGACGACACACACTGGTACGTGGTACGTGTAGCTGGAGAGAGAGACGCGTACGTGCCAGAACAGAAGGAAGCAAGAGAGTACGGACGGACCTTGAGAAGAGGGTGCCGCAGTCGCAGCGGTACTCGCGGGTGCCGCAGACCTTGGAGTGCGCCTTCCAGTCGGACTGCACGGCGTAGCGCTTGGAGCACTTGTCGCACTTCCACTTCTTCTCGCCGTGCTTCCGGCAGAAGTGCTTCTTGATCCCCGTCAGGTCGCCGAGCGCCCGCGACGGGTCGTGGTGCGCGCACGTCGGCTCCGGGCACAGGTACACGCGGCGGCGCTGCGCCTGCAGCGGGTCCTTCTGCTTCAGCTTCCACGGCAGGTTGTGCCCGCGCCGGTGCAGCTGCAGGTTCTGCTCCCGCTGGAACCCCTTGTTGCACACCTCGCACACGAACCGGTTCGTCGCCAGCAGCGTCTTGGGCGACAGCGCGATCACCTCCGCGTCAGGGTCTGCATCACCATTATTTGCATTATATTTGCATGAGAGATCGATCGAGTAGTAGTAATGCATAGTAAGCTAATTTGACATGCATGCTGATTAGCCAGCAGTATGTACTGGAGTAGTAGAGTTGGGGTTAATATATATATGTACAGCTGGAACTGGAGGATTCAATACATATATATAAATATGTTTTCCCTTTGCTTTGTGGTTTGGTGAGGAGGTACGGACAAAATGAGGCAGCGAGGGAAGAGAATATTTTCACGAGACTATGAGGAGCAAAGGAGCGAAAGGACACATTTGCAGCAAGAGATATAGCGAACAAAGGAATTGACATAGATCGTGTGTCATGGCCGCTATCTGTTTAGGTAAGAGAGAGTGAGACGACGACATCAAAGGATGAGAAAACGAAGATGAGGATAATAAAGCATGCAGCTATAGCTTCCTATCTACCTCATGAACAACAACATGGAATCTTGCAAAACTAAAAGTAAATAAAAATCTGTGTTTAACTGATAAATTAATACACGATCATGACCACATATATAGAACTGTGTTTGAAACGAGTTTTTTGTGGAATATAGCAAGTGAAATCGGCGAGATGGTTGAGTGCTCTCTCCTTCTCTCTCTAGCTACTGCTACTACTACTCTTTATTACCTGAATTGAAGAGAATTCACTCAGGTGAAGCTACAAGAGCTTTAAATGAAGTGCTATAGCTAGTGAGTGTAACACATGTGACGACCAGTCCTTTGAATCGAATCGATCAAGATGTGGACAAAATTCCAAGACACGGGGTGACGTACAGGAACACAGAGATGAAGATCTGACGGAGAAGATATAGGACCATTTCATGTAGTTCAAATCCAGCGGAGAACAAATCTTGGACGGGAATACTCAATAACGAGGAAAACCCAAAATTCAGAACCAAGAAACCTAAATAAGATCCAGAGAAGAAGGAAGAGGCGCTTCCTAGATAGGATGAAACACTAACAAATCCAATAACTAAGATGCGAGAAGATGCATGACTGAAATTGAGAAGGGTATGTATATGCTATACCTGGTAGGTTTCTCTTCTTCTTCACGGGCGGTGACGCCGCCGCCGCCTGGCCGGACCCCGCCGACGATGAGGCCGCGTTGAGCAGTGGCGCAGGAGGCAGCTGCTGGTGCTGCTGCGCGAGCAGCGGCTTAATCTGGTCCTGGTGGTCGCCATCCCTAATTCCAAACAGCGCTGCCACAGCCGCCGCCGATGAATTGGATGCCATCGCCCCCTCCAGATTTGTCCTTGACAAGCCGCTCGCTCACGAACAAGGGAATCTTTTCCCTTCCGGTGGTAGCCTTGTTTCTGGATTGGACTAGCGCGGTTGTCGATCTTCCCTATGCTCCCTTCACCAGAACAAACAACAATTTATTCCAAACTGAGACAAGGCAAAGAACAAACTCAAGTGACTCAAGCAAGAATCAAAGATTGACACTGCACATCATGCTAGAAGCAGGCAGGCGCAAGAAGATGTCAGAGAGCTTGCTCTTTCCCGAAAGGAGGACGAAAAGACCAAGAGGAAAGAGCAGAAAGAGATCGAGATCGAATTGGAGAAGAAGGAAGAGGCTCATACATACCTATCTCATATGTGTGTGTGTGTGGCTGCAAATTGATCTGAAACAACAACAAAAGGAATCGACAAGAGGCTGGGGGAAAAACAACAGGGGATTAGGGCTCGTCCAAGATCAACAAAACAACAAAGCGCGCAGGAAATCCAAGACACGCAGTTGCACTCGAAAACAAGCGAGGAAACAAAAGCTTGCAAGCACCAAAATCCACGCGTATGCAAAAGAACCAAAGCGATCGAGAAAAAGGGAGGTGACTTTGCTTCTTGTCCATACCTCCTCGCCCTTCTTTCTCGAGTGCCGCCACTAGCTGTTGCTTGCTCTTGCTATGCTTCTTGCTGGCCTGGCTAGCAAAGAGCTCATGGCATGGGAGGAGGAGAAGAAGTGGAGAGGAGGATATGGAGGAGGCTAAGAAGGTTGTTGTCTGATTTCTTTCGCATCCTTGTCATACTTTTCTCTCTCCTCTTTCCGTCGTCGTCCTTCTTTCCACACTACTATATGCTCATGTGCTAGTATATATCAACGGATTTCTATATTTTTTCTGAAGAGAAATCGACCCGTGTGGTCTTGCAACTTTTCCAAGGGCTCAGTGTAGTGCGAATAAATAACAGTAAAGTTTAATATACATACAACTCAGAGCAAGAGAGAGACGTGAGAATAGAGACAGGGTAGTACAGATGATGCCATGATGAGAGAGGGGCAAAAGCTCACGCAGGCTAGCGGTGTCGCGAAGCGGCTGATGACTTGGGTCCACGGACCGTGGGAGCTTGCTACCCTACGCCCCTCGCTCACCTCACACATGACCCGCCCGTGCGCGCGCGCGGGCCGCGCGGCACCATTTTCAGTTTTGGGAGGAAATTAGAATGCAGGTGCGTAGACTGCACGCAAGTTTTTTTAAAAAAAAGTAAAATACATCAATGACCATTCTACGTGTTAGTTTTAGTTTTATAAATACATAGTTTTTATCATGTATCTAGACATAATATATATCTAGATTTATATAAAAACTATGTATCTGGTAAAGATAAAATCATATTTATGTTGAGACAGAAGGAGCTCGCAAAGCTAAAACGAGATAGTCTCACACTATCTTCACATTGCAAAGATTTTTCAGAAGAGTGAAATATACCCAAGAGGCTGTGTTGGAGAAATATGCTCTGTTTGGGTTCATTAGAACTACTAGTATGATCCTAGTTAATAATGGGGCAGCTAGTCTTACCACAACCACCTAGCTAGTAAGTAGTTTTTAGCTAGTTGCTCCCAGATAACATAGTGAATAGTTAGTTTAAGAGTACAGACAACAGTTTAGACAGCTGCTGTCTATTCGACATGTACAGACGACTAAATAAATAATTTTATAATAGGTTATCTATTTTACTGTTTGTGTGATATTTAATATCTCCTCTGGTTGGTGTTGTTTTGTCTGGGAGCATGGGCCAGATCAGTAGACGAAATAATAGACAACAACACGTCAGCTCATTTTATTTATGTGGACTCATATAACCGTTGTTGTCTAAATGTGGTAGGTGGCCTAAGAGATCCAAACATGACACAAATTTCCTTGTGAACATTTTGAGTAACTCCACTGTAGTGTGACTACATACTGACTAAGGCCCTGTTTGGATCCAAACGGGGCCAGCTAAAACACAACTAAACTTTAGCTGGGGGTTAAAATGTACACTATTACTTTAGCTGATTCAACCCAGCTAAAACCAGCTAAAATATGTTTAAAGACAAGATTGCCCTCTAAAATTAATGCAGCCACCATCCTTTATTTTTCTATTATTTTTATGAGGGGTAGCATGGTCCACTGTCTTCAATTAGTTGGAGGATCCAAACACCCCCAAGCTAAAGTTTAGCTAGCCCATCTTTAGCTAGGTAAAGTTTAGCTCTTTCAATTAGCTAGCTAAACTTTAGTTGGGGTGGATCCAAACAGACCCTAATAAGCACAAACTGGACTTCAGAAAAGGACAGTTTGGGTAAAAGGCCACTAATTTGTAATTTAATGCAATAAAATACCATGCTTTGATTGTTGAGGGTTCTCAGTCTTGATCTCCTTTGAGCCAGAGTGGACAAGGCCCATGCCTGACTCATTTGTTACTGGTGATCAAACAGTTGATATCCTGGCCGCACGCTCAGTCAAGGGAAAAAAAAATTCGGACGTGTCATTTTGGGCCTAATTGGTTCAAACTCTAAAATGGTTCGGGTTCGAGTACGGCTAGGCCTATATTTTTCTTAGGTCCATTTTCGATGTGCTCTCTCATTTACCCCTTTTGTACTTGCTTGTTCGACCACTAGCCTAACTTGCTGTACGTATCATGATTATAGAACAACTATTAGTGTAAGAAGATAGATCGGGTATTTTGGTACCTGGAGGGTGTGATCGATGAGCATAGCTTTAATTTTGTCCATGCTGTTCCATAGCCAGTCTTTGGTTTTCTCACAGAAAGACGATGAGACCTGTTGGGGAACAAATTATTTTTCTCTCTTTTTTTCTGAAACAGGTGAGGAACGAACAACACTTAATCACATCAAAATATATGATAAAAATCGTGTCGAAAAACATATTTCCGCCGTCCCAAAAAAGAATGCAATTCTAGATTTGAGCTGAGTCAAACTTGCAAATATGCATACTATGAAAATATATTTCACGATAAATCTTTCTACTACTATTTGGTACCATAAATTGTTTTTTATTTTTTATACATGTTTGGTCAAACTTGAGATAAATTGACTTCTTGAGTATACAGTAAAAGTAGAAATTTTTCTCAAGAACCAATGGGTAATGAAACGGACATTATCATAACTAAAAATCACGGTATGTGTTGCAGAAAATTACACACTAATATAATACATTTTATGACAGCTGACGCCGTTCCTCTCATTAATTCGGTACTTTGCTCTCTTGCAGTCTCGACTTGTTCATTAGTTTACTCGTTGGGTCGTCATGTCCATTTGCATCAATTTCTACAATGCCGACACGCATACTGTTAATTTGACCCCTTTGTCACACGTATATAGTGCGATATCTGCATGCTTGCATGCATCTGTCGTAGCTGTAGTCGATCTTCCACGGATTTGGTTACTGAAAGTCTGAAACAACGTGCCCACGATTTCCATCTCCTGGGCTCCTGGCCAGGTAGGTCCCCCCGAGTCACACGCACGAAATGGAGCGTGCTACTACAGAGGCAAAGATTGGCAGGCGTACGGGTACTCAAAGGCTCAAGGAGACAAGAACGTGGGACTTCTGGGGATTTAACGCGACGGGGACGACGAACCATGCGTGCCCGCGTCTGCACAGTACTGGTAAGCAACTCATCTGCACCCTTTGTTCAAATGTTCAGTACTTTAGGGCTTGTTTAGTTCGTGAATCTTTGGAAACTAGTTTGCAAAAATGCCAAAGTTTGCAAACTAGTTGAAGGGGAATGTTTAGTTCCAAAGTTGCAAAAGTTGCATTGAAAAGCATATCGCGAGAGAGAGGGCATGTTTTCCAATGCGTTACTTTTGCAACTTTGCAAACTAGTTGAAGGTAGGTGTTTAGTTACAAAGTTACAAATTTGTAAACTAGTTTTCAAAGTTTCACGAACAGGGCTATCTTTCTCTGTTTGTATGGCGTCACTGCACGGCGCTCAACTCAGCTCCCTACTGAAGTTTCTGCTAGAGACCGCGATAAGCTCGCGCGCATGTCGACCCATGCACAGTATTAGGGTTGTTCCATCCTGTTCCCGGCTCGTGCCATTATTGCAGCCGTGGTCTTTTGACCCGGGTCTTGACGGCGTACGTCCTGCTCGAAGATACTCCGTGTACTAGTACTCCATAGACAGACCACACGCTAGACGCTACTGGTTCACGTGCGCTGATTGCGATTCCTCCCTTGGGCTGTTTGGTGAAAGGAAATAAATCCGGCCATGGATGATGGCGAAATGACCACAGCCAACAAGTATCTCGGGCCCACCACGCCGCTGCTGGAGGATCACTATTCTAGCTTGCACCCTTCAGGTTCCGGCCCGACAGTTGTACATGCTTAGCCAAGAGCATCTGGACAAAAGCAGCACGTAAACACGAATCCGGTTTGCTGGTTAGCTTTACGACCGATCCCGTATCTTCCATGTCCCCGCCTATATATATAGATAGATATAATATATATGGATATAGTAAATAGGTAGTTCAGTAGATCTGGTGGTGGATTTCATTTGCCAATGCGACCAAGCGCGTCAAATCAGCCGAAACGACTTTGTTAGGCCGGCAATCACAGTGCATTATCAGTGTGACGGAGTATATGTACAGTACGGACTACGGAGCACACAAATGTATATACTAATCCGAGCTATCAACGGGAAATCAAAGAATGGAAGCTACGGAGTATTCTCTTGCCGAGTCAGATAACGAGTCCAAGATCGAGCAGCCGCACGCCAAGGAAAACCTAATCAAACCGTGGCCTCTCGCTGTCCCAACCATAAAAAAACGCCACTGAATTCTATAACCTGCATGGTCGATCAAACACGACTTGGCGCCGCCGTGGCCTACGCAACCCGACAACCTACGTCGTGCTGTAGCCGCGCAAAAAAAGAAATACGGCAACTACACTGTGCTGCGTCTCTGTGAGGATTGGGTTCGGCAAGCGAACTGCGTCCAAGGTGACGCATACGCGTGCTTGCCGCGCCTGAAAACATTCGCTGCATGTGACTGCGGCGAGGCCGGCGGCGAGAGATCGAGCGTGAGATGGAGCAGCGTCGAGCTGAGCGAGCAGGGACAGGGGCGGCGCCCCGCTCTGTTCGCGTGTGAGGAGGGAATTCGCTGCCTTGGGTCTTGTTTAGTTCCCCAAACTTCTTCAATTTTTTTGAAAAGTTACAACTTTTCAACTAAACACCTCTTTCAACTAATTTGAAAAGTTACAAAAGTAACGTATTAGAAAACGTGCCCCCTCTCTACTTTTACGCTTCCCAATGCAACTTTCAACTAAACACCTTCTTCAATTTACTTTTCAAACTTTGACATACGCTTCTCAATGCACCAAAGTTTGAAAAATTTTGCCAACTAAACAAGGCCTTGGTTGTATGCGGCAGCATCATGCCGGGTGGCGTGGCTTGGATTCTACCGGCGCGGGCGGGCGACGGGCAGCAGAGGTCGCAGGGGAATATCTCGCCGGGCCGCCGTGCTGCGCCTTGGGTCCAGTCTACGCTGAGATTCTCCCCGTTTTGGCCGCTTCCTCCTCTGATGGAACTGTGCATGACACACAATGGTTTACGATTTCTAGTTTAGCAACTTATGTATGTCCATCTTCTGCACCAGTACACAATTTTACCTACGGCCCATTTCTGTATGCTTACATATATGGCTCTATGCGCGTGTCCGTCTGCACGGTACGAGGTGGTGTGAGAGATGTGACCTCACTCTCGTACTGCTACAGCAAATTCCCAACGCTCTAACATCATCATCTTCTGTCGACTCACGGGATGACGGCATCACGATCATGTGTCGGCTTATCCTCGCAAGTTATTCTCTCGTTTCCTTCTCGAGGTTGTGATACCAGACGACGAATCTGGGAGGGAATAACAGGGGAATAAGAATCTCTAGTCCCCGTTCTCAGGGGGCTTCGAGTGGAAGCCATGCGTAACCCCGTATGGGCTAGCTCTCCCTCCTTGTCATGGTCGGTCATGCATGGTCGTCGCCTCGTGGACGCACGCCACTCTGGTCGTCGATCGGCCGGTGCTCGGCTCTTGCTAACTCCTGCAAGAAATCCGTCCGACATGCGTGGGCCCACAGTGAGAGTTATCAGCTGCAGAATAGTAGAGCCGTGTTTTCTACAGGGACTGTTCAAGACGTGTGCAAGTTGAAAAGCTTTTGTGCATCAAGAATTTCCTTCCGAAGAGAAAAATGCTTGTTTTTCAGATGTCACAGCCTATTTGGACCATGAAGTCACACACACGAGGGCCGAGGCTAAAAGTCGCTGCCACTTAAGATGTCGCCGAAAGTGCCAACTTGTCAACAGTCAGCAGTCGCACTAGATATCACCTCCATATGTAGCTAGTAGCTACCACTTGATCGACTTCTATTTTCATCACCTTTTCCATTGAATAAAATGGTTTGCTTTTTCCCATGCTTGCTACTCCTTCTGTTTCAAATTATTAAGTCTCTAGTCTATGAACATGTGCTTCCGCACGGGCTATTAAATTGGAAGATTTTGAGTATTAAAACTTTATGAAAAATTAAGACCAATATATAATAATAATAACAACAACAACAACAACAACAATAATTTATCTTGTGCTTACTCTTATTAATTAATTTTTTTCACTTTACTTCATTTGTTTTCTCCATACATGTATACGTAGTCTACAGGTGACACCAATCATATACATTGTATGTGTAGAAATAGATAATTTAGAATTATATGTTGGTGTACTTGAGAATTTTTTAATGACATATGTTGGTAAATTTCTGATGCAATTTAGAACTTGAGTTACATGTTGAACATGAAAATATGTGTTTTCATCGTTTCCTATATATATATTTATATATAATCTACATGGTGAGACACATCATGCGTATACATTTTAAATTAATATTTTTATATTAACAATTAACACAAAATATGTAATTTAAAATCATATATTGGTGTGCTTTGGGATACTCTTTATAATGACATTTTTGTTTTCTATAATAAAGGCGAGATAATTTATATGAAAAATTAGGGTGTTAATGTAAATATAATGGCATAGATGGGTAATTTAGATGAATATTAGAGGGTTACTTTAGTTTATTCTTTGTAATGGTAGAGGTGGGTAATTTACCTATAGATTTAGGAGGTTACTTTAGGTGGCAAAAGTAAGTAGCT
Source organism: Alloteropsis semialata (assembly GCA_004135705.1). NCBI lineage: Eukaryota > Viridiplantae > Streptophyta > Magnoliopsida > Poales > Poaceae > Alloteropsis > Alloteropsis semialata. The sequence continues at coordinate 64,201,549 of CM014270.1, forward strand.
TTTTAGAAAATATAATAGATCCAAGGGTAAGATGATAAGAGTTTATATATGGATGGCCAGATGTTTCTGATTTTTGTGAGAATTTCTAGGATTTATTTTTTCTAGCGTGTCTCATGAGGATTAACATGGAGACTTTAAAAGGAGTATCCAATTAGTAATAGTAAGATTCTAGGTTTTCTAAATACATAGATTTTGTTATGAATCTAAATATACATTATATTTAGATATATAGCAAAACCGATGTATCTAAAAAAGCCAAAACAACTTATAATTTGAAATTCAAGAAGTAGTTACTAGTTATCCATATGCATATATTTGATCGTATTCATCTCCTTGCTAATTCTCTAGCTCTTTGGTCTAAAAAAAAGAAAGTCTTTTCTCTTCCCACATGAGTGAGGTTCTTTATATTATATTAGCTAGGGAAACCAAAGTAACATATCATATTCTTATATCCAAGTTAGTTAGGTTCTATCTTACACGGTGTAACCTCTCTAGTAGCTTTATTCGAGTCAACACACGGGTGCTCATATTTTGGCTAACTATTCATCCGTTGGATGGGCGAAAAACACATGCGTGTCGATAACAAAGCACTTGTGTTGTAGTGACTTTGTCTATCTCAAGATCTATTTAGCTAGACTCTCATAGATGTTCTTAGAGCATCTCCAGCAGATTATCAAAAATATAATATCATATATAGTTTTTCTCTTTCTTACCAATATCTCATTTTGTGTTTTTGGTAACTAGGGCTGCAAGAAATTACCAAAACTACTTTAGTGGATAGGGTAGTGGAATGGATCCCTTCTATTTGAGTAAGAAGGAGATGTGTTTTGGTAATCACCAAAAATGTTTTGGTAATGGGGGATTGGATTGATAATCTGCTGGAGCACCTCTATCACCAAAGCTTTGTTTTTTGCTATTGGAGGGAGGGATGAGTAATCTGCTGCAGATGTTCTTTGGTGTTAGTACATGTTAAGTTCTCTACCCCTTGTGTTCAACAATACATGGTGTCTTTCTTTTACTCGATATGTCACATTATATTTTGACCATTATTTTTGAGGAAATATATGATGCATATAGGTTATAGGTACAAATGAATATATACCTTGAATGTATTATGAAATATGGATATACTTGTCCAATTTTATATACACTAAACATATTTATGAATTGTAAGTGAATAATCATCGGTCCAATAGCTAAAAAAATAAATTCCAAAATAAATTACGGTATGTTTTTTTAATGGAAAGGGTTTTATATTGTCGAGAAGAAAAATAAACTACAGCTTTCTTCAACGTATATATGCAAGGTCGTGCAGGTCCAGGCATATGTGTGTAGTTTTAGATGAATATTAAGGGTTATTTAGTATATTTTTATAATGACAGAGGTGATAATTTAGCTATATATTTAGAGGATTATTTAGGTTATTTTACAAAATAAAAAATGGGTAATTTATTAGAAAACACAACAGATCCAATGGCTATAATGATTCAAGTATAAGGATTGATCAATGGCCTGATGTTTTTGCTTTTTTGTGAGAATTTTAGGGTATCTTTTTTTCTAGCGCATCTCATAACGATTAAAGTGGAGACTCAAAAGGAGTCTCTAATTTATAATAATAAGATAAGATAGCTTCTAAAGTTTTTAGTTTCATAGAATGCAAGCCATAAGCATAGTGGTAAAAGTTGTAGACTGGAGGGTTTTTTTTTCCCCATCAGGGGCTCGTGCCCAAATTTCACTACTTCACAGCAACGAAATTACAGAGTTTAACTTTCGCTCCACAGATGTTCATAAGGTAAAGACTGGAGGGTTTTTAGTAGACTACTAGACCATTTCATAAAATGCAAGTCATAAAAGCTATTGCGATCCCTTTTGCTCCGTTTGCGTGGCAAGAGGGAGGGCCAGGCGGGTGCGCGCGCGGCCGGACCCGAAAGTCGTCGCCTGTCGGGATCGCGCCACGGCGCCAACCGCCAGGCGTGGCTGCCGGCGAGCGGCGTTGCCGTGCGTGCAGCGCGCTCCCTCCCTGTCGGTGTCGGGGTGGCGCCAGCCGGCAGGCGAGCTTATTAGCCACTGTTCCCCCCGGCCCGGCGGTCTCGGGCCCGGCGTGAACAGTCATGCTATCGGCCCATGGCCGTCTCGGCGTTGGGAGGATTGGAATTTGGAATCGCGATGCCGGGGACCGGACCGGCGCGACAGAGCAGAGAGGCGCTAGGTTTAAAGTGGCCATACACACGACCTCTCTCCTAGCTCGGGCCACACGCGCACAGGGAAAGGCGCGCGCCGCCTCATGACATCTACCCTGAATGTGCGATCGAAAGTGCCGTGCGCTTTCGTTCAAAAAAAATTTTTCGTTCGTTTTCGTTCAAGAAAGTGCCGTGCGCGAGGACGATCTGCGTTGCCATCCTGCCTGATGTCGGAGCGCTAGTGACAAACTAAACGTGCGTGAAGTTCGTGAACAATCGCTATACCCCTACACGACGACGGGAACACGGTTAGTACGTGCCACTGGCGTGTAGCGAGTACCGCGTATCTTGCTGCTCTCCTTTTTTGTCGCGTAAAGGATCGTGCGCCGTACTTGGTCGATCTCTGAAGTATACGCCTGCAGCAAACGCCATGGATTGTTTGCTGCCGGCACTGCTAAAAAACGGCTTTCAGTCCCGGTTGGCAACTGGCTTTAGTCCCGGGTATGCCAACCGGGACTACCTTGGCGGGACTAAAAGTCCGATCTTTAGTCCCGGGTATTTACCCGGGACTAAAGGGAAGCTTTTGTCCCGGGTGGTTATACCACCCGGGACTAATGGGATTTTCAGAAAAATAAAAAAAAAAGAGGAGCTCCAAAGCTCAGTCCAAAATCTACGATTTCTCCCGCCAAATTTTTTCCCAAACAAATTTCACGAATCAAACAAATCGATCACGGATCACAGATTTCTCCCCAAATCAAAATCAAACAAATTTCTATATCACTCCTCAAATTCACAGATTTCACGTGAATCACAAAAATCGATCACAATCACAAATAAATCACTCACAAATTCATTCACATAGTCACTTCCGAATCGATCCCATGTATCCATAACAGAAAATAGTAAGAATCTCAACTGAAATGCTAACAGAGTGACCCCCTGCGTCGCTCCCGCAGGCGACACGGGGGAACCACGCGCCCGACCGCCGCCGCCGGTCCTTCTCCCAGCCCTTCCCCTCGCCGTCGCCGGAGTGGGCGGCCGGAAGTCCGGCCCCCTGCGAGGAGGGCGGCGGCGGGGTTTTTTTCTCCGCCTGGTTTTGAAGCCTTGCGGTGCGGGCGGCGGGCTTCTCTTCTCCGGCGAGGTGGAGACTGCTTCGGCCCTCCGGCGGCCGGATCCGCCGTCCCCGTGGGTGGATCCGTTGGGCCCTTGGCCGGATCTGCAGCAGGGGGGCCCCTCCCGGCCGCGGATGGAGGTGGCGGCTCCTTGGCGGCGGCGGCGGCGGCGGCGCAGCCGCGTGGGGGTGGTGGTGCGGCGTCCTAGCAGCGGATGGAGCACGGAGGCGGGCCGGCCTAGCATCGTTCCGGCTTGGCGCATGGAGTGGCCCCGGCTTGGGCAGGGCGGCGGCTGCTCTGCACAATGGCTGCAGGTGCTTGGCCTCAGCTTTCGACTGCAGAGTGGAGGTGGCAGCGGCGACGGAGGAGCGTGGTGGCTGCGGCTCGAGGATGCACGGCCGTGGCGCCGCCCTCGGTGTCCCATGGCTGCGGTCCTGGCATGCTGAACTAGGCACGTGCAGCTAGTGATGGGACCCTCCGTGCGAAAGCATTGCCGGCGTTCTGCTGGTGGCGGTGGCGGCGGCGCCCTAGGGCGTCGTTCTCCCTGCAGGGGGCGTCACCTTGGAGCCCCATCCATGTCGCGCGAGGTTCTCTGGGTGAAAACCCTGTCCACCCTGGACGAGTGACGCGGCGCCGTTGGCGTCGTCACCTCCTTGGAGGCGTCACTATAGAGACCCACCTCGGCATTACAGGGTCGTCGTCGGTCATGGGTGCTGCCGGTGGCGCGGCAAGGCGGCTGGTGCAGGTGGCAGACTCAATGGGGGTTGCCGAACCCACGTGTTGGCAACCAAAGTCTTGTTGGCGGCCAAGGGTTGCCGCATGGGTGTCGGTTTTGGCTGCTTGCAGCGGACCACGACGGCTGGCATTGCTTGGCAACTGTCAGTGCGGCGTGGGACTGCGTCGATGACGGCGCTTGCGGCAACGGCATCGTGAGACGACTTGGCTTGCAGCGGACTGCGGCGGGTTGCTCAGCATTGCTTAGCAACTCCGGTGCGGTACATCGTCGAAGACGGCGCAAGTGACAACTCGGCTTGTTGGCATGACGGCGGAGAGCATACGCGCGGGTGATGCAACGAGATGAGGTTGCCCGATGGGCAAAGTTCGGCTGTTTGATGGGGATCTTGGAAATGGGGCAACACCATACATCATCGTGATGGCGACACAATAAACGGATCTGTGACATGGAGTTCTGTGGCGGGCGTGGCGAGGCCCCCGCGTGCGGTGTCTTCTGCGAGGCGACGAGAGAGAGGTGGCGTCCAACGGCGGATGAGGCAAGGCCCCCGCGCGTTGTGTTGTCGTGGTGGCGACTGCGAGACAGCCTGCGAGATGTCTGGATCCGATGGTTTCAACCTGTCTGATGGTGTGTGATGTTGCAGCGGCACTATGGCGACTGGTCCCGCATGGCGATGACCTTCTCGGTATGGTGCGGTCTGTTTATCTTGTTTTTCCTATTGGCGCGGGACTGTGCCTTCACGGTGACTACATGAGACTACTTTATCAGTGTGGGAAGTTCTGGTGGGTGCCGCGTCCAGCTGGGCGGAGTTTGTTTAGGCCCGTGTCGATGCCCCAATCCGACCGGTAGAGTTGTATAGTGGAGATAAGTTGTGCGGCTTGTGTCGATGCCCCGATCCGACCGGCCTAAAATTGTTTGAGTTGAGTAGAGTTTGGTGTGCGTTGATGTCCCAATCCAACCCACAGGTGCTGTTTTTTTCGTGTGTTTTCTTTTTTCGTTGCCTGATTATG
>CM014270.1:64216566-64237891 GCA_004135705.1 Alloteropsis semialata
AGTTGTTACTTGTTAGGAAGTGGCAATCATGTTACAATGTTCATTTAGAAGGCAATAATGATATGTAACTGGACAATGAGGTTGATTTGCTTGAATGTTGAAATCCCCTAAATATTTGCACGATGGAACCCTTCTTAGTCCAAGCATGAGCTACCACAAATTAATACCTTTCCTAGACCATCAGCCTCAGTCATCCATCATCTAATATGTTGGAGACAAGGCAGCCAAGTTATGCATGGCTGCCGTCTCACTAAGACTTCAGACTTGCCTTTACTCTCTTCTGTTCTACGCTGGCCATTAGTTTGCGACCGTGCTGGATTCTTCGTGAAGTTGATGTGTTGTGTGTACCTCTAAAAGTCGTCCTTCTCCAGTATCCACAAAACATTCCATTCTTCTGGTGAGATATCTGCAAAATTAAAGCTAAATCATGCAATAAGTTTCATTTCTATCAAAGCAAATTCTTGGTGAGACTGTAACATAAGAATTACTCACATGATCGAATCGAAGTACTCATTTAGTCATTTAAAATTGGGCTAGTGCATAGTTGAAAACTGGAAAGAGCGTACCCAAATTCTCAATGATGTCTTGCGGCATGCTCGCATCATGCTGACGGCAGCATATCATCCTCAAAAACCCCACCGGAAAATATTCCAAGCTCGTCTCCTACAAATAGGCCCCCACATGAATCAGCTTTGGTCCACGGCCCGATTGCATTTGCATGCGCCCTTGGATCTATCCGTAGACACATGCGATGCACCTGCACGCGGCCGGCGCCGTGCAGCTCCAGTATTTCATGCCCCGGCACCACCAGCCGCAGGAAGCCACCGACCTACAGGCGCAGGACTCGGCGGCCGTGTGCAGGCGCAGCTCGTCCACTTCGCCGGCGGCCACCATGTGGGAGTACCACCATCCCCAGGCGGCGCACGCGGCGGCCTTGCAGACCGCCTCCTCGTCGGCGTCTTCTTTCCCCTCCTGGAGCCCCTACGCAGCTGCGCCCACGGTGGCGCTCCTCGGCGCCGGCTTCGCCACCGACGCCTCATCGTCGCCGGACATGCGCCTTCCGGCTGCAGCGGTGGAGCATGGCCACGGCCATGCATGGAGCCACCAGAACGGCGAACAGTGAGTATACACACACGCATGACCCTCTAACAACGCTCTACGGCATGCTTCTTGGTTCTTGCTGTGATAATCATATAGGTTAAGTGTTGACCCACGACGGTTGTTTCTGATGATTTCAGAAGCAACAGCACATGCTACAGGGAGAACTTCCTCGATCTGCTCGCGTCCAAGAACGTGACACAGGAGATGTTCGAGGACGTCCCCGCCGGTCACTACGCCGCGCAGGCGCTGTCAGGACGACTCGGATCAGGCTCCGACGCTGCACCGATCAAGTACGAGGTCACCGGCTCGCCGCTGTTCTTCGGGAGTGCTACTCCTGGCATGCACCAGGGGATGAGCATGGCGTGCAACACGCCATGCTACCCCTACGCAGACCACCACCAGATGAAGGAAGGCAGCAACCAGCAGCAAGAGCTTGCGGTCCCGGCCATGGCTTCCTTTCTTCAGCAACTGAGCTCAAATGCTAGTGCCGGCATGCATGCTAGTTTGGAGTATTCAGGAATAGGACTTGAGAAGATTTGCCAGGAGGGTAGAGCAATGGAGGCTAGCTCTTTTGGCATGAGGAGCTTGCCGGATCTCAGCTCTTTCAGTGGCTTCAGATCAAACGCAGAATCGACGACATCATCCGTGCAACCATACCTGAGATCCATCAATCTGTCTGACAGCAGCAAGCAAGAACAGGATATTGTGTCGGTATGATATGAACATATACGCATGTAATTATTTATGCCAATGGCCATGAACTACTAGTGATGAACCATTCTCTTGCAGACGAAGTGAACTGTTTTTGTATGTGTACTTTTCTTGCAGACAAGGAGTAGCAGCAACGGCAGTGGAGCGGCGAGGGACCGTAAGAAGCGGCCGTCTGAGGAAAGGACGAGCACCGCGAAGAAGTCGAAGCAAGAGGGCTCTAAAGCATCTCCTCCCAAGGTAACAACGACGACGAGAACTGAGATACTAAATCAACTTGGTAAATCCTTTCCATTTCGCATGTCAATTGTCAACGAAATGATGATCTGAAAGAAAAACCAAATGCAGCAACAAGTGCCTAAAGTGAAGATAGGAGAGAAGATCACAGCATTGCAGCAGATCGTTTCACCATTCGGGAAGGTACTACTCCTACATGGTTAATGTTGTATTGAAATTTACAGCGTCCAAGCAGAAAAACTGCAAAATAATGTTTGAATGTAACCTTTTTATATGCAATTTCATCTCCTTTTTTCAGACTGATACAGCATCAGTGCTGTTCGAGACGATCAAGTATATCAAGTTCTTGCATGAACAAGTACAGGTAATTAAAAACGCCCATTCCCCCAAAACCCCCATGCATTTTCTCTGCACATTTTGACCTAACTATAAAAGCCCCCACAAAAGTAAAATATTCCTATGCTCATCCTGACATTAGTAGCAAAAAGGCAGTGTCCTACAGATGCGCAATGCACACAGACACGCATCTTCAATTCAGAGGTACAATGAATCGATGCAGTGACTGTATAGCTGGTAGCACATATGAAATTGACCTAGTTGGACCCTCCCTTTTCTCATCAGTGGACTTCCTAGTCATGGCCCAGGAGAACGTAGAGAATGTTCTCATCTCGTCGTGTCCCACAGCACACACCACCAGGACATGAGAAAAGGACTGTGCCTGCTTGCATAGTTGCACAGTTGTGCCCGTCGCAATCGCAGGACCTCCTCCCTTTTTTCAGTTGAGCTACGCATGCAGCTGATCGCATCTCCTGCTTCCTTTCTTTGTGCAGCTACTGAGCGAGCCGTACACGAAGTCGAGCAGGAACAAGGTACAGAGAGCCAAGTTCGTCGTTTTCCAGAAGCTATATACATATATCCAAAGGGCTGCAGAATTATTCACCCAGTTGCGTTGCGTTGCTGGTGCCTTTTGTTTCAGGGTAACCTCCCGTGGGTCGTAGACCATGCAGCAGAGACGAGCAAGCAGGGAGATGAGGCCGAGCACGACCTGAGGGACAGGGGGCTCTGCCTGGTCCCTGTCTCGTGGACCCCGGAAGTATACCGGGACGGCACCGCCATGGACTACTGGACGCCGGCGTACAGGGGCTGCCTGTACCGATGAGATCGGTCTTTGCCTGACTGCTAGCTGAAAAGTTTCTCTTCTTTACCCTCTGATCAGTGGCTCTTCCTCTGACGCCAAGCCTACATAGGACGCCAGTTGATCTCTGCTTTAGCTAATGTTGCTTGTGGTTCCTAGCGTGTAGTCTGCAGTGTTGGTTTGTTTGGTTTAATCTGCAGTGTTGTGTTTGTTGATTTGTACTGATGAGTGATGAAGAAACCATCTGAGTTGATCGACCTTATTAGCTGCCCACATTTGTAACCATGTTGCGCCACAGCACCAGAGCCAGTAGTGACTATTGCAGAATTCATATAATCTGTCTCAGACATCTATCTCTACACTAGGCTGTTCATGAACCTAGCGACTAGCGTCTTTCGTCCTGCTGCTCCAGTGTCTCGCACGTACAGAGTGCAGAGTTTAGACGCACTGAAAAGCAGTCGCATACGCGCGTCCCAGGTCTACAATCGATGCCAAATGCCCGGGACGGTGCAGCCAGGTTTAGCCTGCAGGCAACCGCTGCTCCAGCCATGCATGCCACGTCCACCACCGAGCTCCCCGCGGGAGCAGCATGGCCAATACCCAGGTCGGCACTCGGCAAGTCGGCAGCGGAGGCACAGGCCTTAGTGTGCGTCATAAAGAGAGTTACACTAGCACACAGTTGCAGCCTGCAGGCAGAGAAGACGTGCGCGTGCGCCACACCGACGAAGTGGAACGCAAGCTGCCGGCGCAACGGCGTGTTGCTCGCCGGAGATGAGGAAGACGAGCACTTTTTTTTAGAGGGAGCAACGGGGGACGGAGTGCGCCCACCCACTGGCGGAACCTCATGGGGGCCAAACAGGGCTCCGCCACCCCCCCCCCTCCTTTCTCCCATAGATTTCTGATGTCCTATGTGTTGACGACCAAAATTGGCAAGAAACAGGTTTTGCAGAGAAACCGGTCTGACCGGATCCAAGAAGCGGTTGAACCGGTTTGGTTCACTGTGGCGCATTTGACAAGGCAATCCGGTCTGACCGGATGTAGAAACCGGTTTGACCGGTTTTCCTTGACTCTTAGTAGATTTGGACTCTTTTTGTAGATTCGAGTTGTAATAGGACTTTTCTTGCGGGGCAAGACATCCCCACCCTATAAATATAAAGGGCCATGGCCGATTGAGTCATCATCCAATAGATCAAATACAATTTATCTATTATTTTGTCTCTACTTTTTGTTTTTCCAAACCCTAGCTCTTTCAAACCCTAATTGCTGTTCCTCCTTCGTCTCGACAGCGTTTGAGGACGTTCTAGGTGGTCTGCCGATCCTAGTACAACCCTGCGCACACTTGCCCTGACGGGGTCCCTCCCGGACAAGTGTTCGTTGGTCCATCGTCGGGTTCTCCGGCAAGAACCGGTCTAACCGGTTACCAGAACCGGTCTGACCGGTCTTCTCAGAGGCGCTGCAAGGAGCTCCTCCGCGTGTGCGAGTATTTGGCGCAGTACGTTTTCACGTCAACATACTTTTTGGCGACTCCGCTGGGGAAAAAGAAAAAGGGATCTACTATCATGTCGAATCTACCAAAGCCAGGCGAAGTTGATCCTGATAATATTCAAAGGCCGACTGCTAATGAGCTATCGGCTGAGGATCGCCATCTTTATGAACAAGTCCTACAGCAAGAGAAGGAGGCGATGGAACAAGCCAAGAAGAAACTTGAAGACAAAGCTCAATGGTTCCTGTCGCACTTCTCCAAGGATCGAAAAGGTGCTATCTCCAAGAACAAGGAGGTGGTTCAACTTTCAGAAGAAGAAGAAGAAAAAGATGAGGTAACACCCACTGTAAGTGCTGCATCCGCGCCTGTTACCCTTGAGCAAATTAATGGCTTATTACTTTCTGGTCAAAAGAATCTTCTTACGATTGTTCAAGGCATGATTGATAAATCCGTAGGAAAATAACCTTCGACCGTAACTAGTAATGCTATTAGATCTGATATGGCTGGTACTTCCCAGCATACAATTGAACCTCAAAATTCATCGGCAGCAATACCACCCAAAGAACCACAATATGGGATGCCGTTGAATTATTCAGCAGGGCAAAATCTTCCAGGACAATCTGGCCAGGCAATTCCGGTCAGACCGGTTTCAGTAACCGGTCAAACCGGTTTGAACGCCACCACGCAGTATGGCCAGATTCCGGTCAGACCGGTTGTAGGAACCGGACCAACCGGTTTGGGTGATTTTGTTGCATATCAAGCAACGCCTGAACCTATAACTAGCACATCACATGTTCAAACTAATTTTGGCCGAATCAATGGTGTTTCTGGTTATGTATCTCCATATACTCCAATGACATATATTACAAATCCTATGTCTTTCCAAAGTTTGGGTTATTTGCATCAACCATTGCATGCACCACCGAACCATATGTTACAACAAGTGCCAAATGTTAATGATCAGCAACAGCCAAATAATCTTTATATTAAAAGTTTGCTCGAAGAATATAAAAAGGATTTGGCTATTATGATTAAAGATACGTTTGGCGTAGAGGTTAAGGATAAAACTTTGGCTTGACAAAGACCTTATCCTGCAAATTTTGATGCTATGCCTTATCCTCAAGGTCTTAAAGTGCCAGAGTTTGTTAAATTTACTGGGGAAGACAAAAGGACTACATGGGAACATATTAGCCAATTTAATGCACAATTGGGTATTCATGGTAGTATTGATCATTTGAAAATCAGATTATTCCCTTTGTCATTATCTGGTACTGCTTTTTCATGGTTTTCGGCATTGTCTCCTAATTCTATTCATACATGGTCTCAATTAGAGCATAAATTTCATGAGCACTTTTATAGTGGTGATAATGAATTGAGACTATCTCATTTAACATCGGTTACACAAAAGAATGATGAATCTGTTGCTGAATATATTAGAAGATTTAGAGATACAAAAAACCGATGTTATAGTTTGAGTATTTCTGAAAAGGATCTTGCCGAATTATCTTTTAATGGTTTGAAATCTCATATCAAAGAAAAATTAGAAGGCTATGAGTTTCTTACTATTAATCAAGTATTACAAAAAGGCTTTGGCTCAAGAAAGCCGAAGTAAAGATACTCGGCCAAAATCTGATCGTCCTAATACGCATATGCTAAACTATGATTCATTGGACGATGAGAATGGAGAGGTATGTGCTGCTGAATTTACATGGCCGAGCAAGTCTCAATCATATAGTTGCCCTTCTCTTAAGCCGATTCACAAAAATCGGCAAGAAGAAATGAAATTTACTTTTGATGTATCCAAGTGTGATAGGATATTTGATGAGTTGCATAAAAATGGATACATCAGGACTACATATACTATACCATCGCTTGATGAGTTGAAGCGACATGCATACTGTAAATTTCATAATTCTTTTTCACATGCAACTAATGATTGTAATGTTTTTCGTAGGCAAATTCAATCGGCCCTTAATGAAGGCCATTTGACTTTGCTTGGAATGCAAGTTGATTCAAATCCTTTCTAAGAATTTCTCTGTTAATACCATTGAAATACAAAATCCCAAAGTGTTGATCAGGCCAAGTCAAGCCGATACAACAAAAGGGAAAAATGTAATCATTGGTGAAGAACGACCAGAACAGAAAAGGAACAAGAAGGTGTGGCTGAAAAAGGACCCTCAAGTTGCAAATAAGAAGTCGACACTCGGGGGGCAAGCCAAAAGCAAAGACACTGGTTCTGACAGAACCGGTTTAACCGGTTCGCCGAACCGGTCAGACCGGTTTATACCTAGAGTTCCTGGTACTTCAAAGAAAAAAGCAAAGCCGACCTTTGAAGAGCTTCTGGAAAAATATAAGAAGAAGGGAGTTGCCCAAAAGAAAAGGAGTCGACCACATAGCACTAGAGATGCAAATTCACCACCAAAGCATCAAGGGCAACAAGAATTTATCAACAACAAGGTAATTGGGTTGCACTATATTATCTTGCTGGATTATACATGCCATTGCCTTGGTCATATCCTTGTTATTATGCTCCTGGCGACTGTAATAATATGTACATGCAATCATATGTTATTTCACATCCAAATTATGGTGCATTACAACAACCGATTGCTTACAATAGTAATCTGGTTAAAGGAGATGCATGTACCAATCCCAAATAGTATGAGAACAGCAGCAAGCTAGATTCTAAGTATATGCAGCCGAGGTGGTGTCCTCAGGCTTATCTCATACTCAAAAGAGAAAACTACAGAGGATGCGCAGACAATCAATGAAGCCAGAAGTTGAGCAGAAATCAGCAGCACCTACAAAGATGGTGTGGAGACCAAAGCAAGTTGCCTCAACTTCAACATAGGCGGGATGCATGATATGGCCGATGTTTTATGTATTTAGCATCGTCCAGAGAACAATTTTGGTCTTAGAAGTGTTTTCTAGTGCGCAAGCTTACTACAAAACAGGGGGGCATATGTTGACGACCAAAATTGGCAAAAAACAGGTTTTACAGGAAAACCGGTCTGACCGGATCCAAGAAGCGGTTGAACCGGTTTGGTTCACTGTGGCGCATTTGACAAGGCAATCCGGTCTGACCGGATGTAGAAACCGGTTTGACCGGTTTTCTCTAACTCTCGGTAGATTTGGACTCTTTTTATAGATTCGAGTTGTAATAGGACCCTTCTTGCGGGGCAAGACCTCCCCACCCTATAAATATAAAGGGCCACGGCCGATTGAGTCATCATCCAATCGATCAAATACAATTTATCTATTATTTTGTCTCTACTTTTTGTTTTTCAAATCCTAATTGCTGTTCCTTCTTCATCTCGACGGCGTTTGAGCACGTTCTAGGTGGCCTGCCGATCCTAGTACAACCCTGCGCACACTTGCCCTGACGGGATCCCTCCCGGACAAGTGTTCGTTGGTCCATCGTCGGGTTCTCCGTCAAGAACCGGTCTAACTGGAACCGGTCTGACCGGTCTCAGAGGCGTTGCAAGGAGCTCCTCTGCGTGTGCGAGTATTTGGCGCAGTACGTTTTCGCGTCAACACCATGTATACTCACAGCTGAGTCAGATCAATCTGCAAAATAAACACTTCTTCCACTCGTTTGTCATTGCAATTGGCCCCCTCTTATTTTTAACTTGTGTTCCGCCACTGCGCCCACCTGAAAACGGCACGAGCCGGACAATGTTTTCTTGGTGGCGCAGGCACGGCGCGCTGAGATTACCAGGCTCGGCTCCGGCAGGTCAACGTCAAGCCAACCGCAGCGCATGGTGCAGTTGCAGCGGATCCTCACGCACACCCGGTGCGGCTGAAACGTCCCGGATTTCCAAATCGGAGAATCCGACTCCCTGTACCAATGTGATAGTCCCAGAATCAACTGCTATCACGTACAGATCACATTTCAGCATAATATCATATCCATACTTCGAATCAGAGTACAATTATTACAAGGATAATATGGAAAGCGTAGCTGTTACAAGCCCTTTGGGCTAAACGACAAGAAGAAAGCCTACGAAGCGGTAGCTAGGTCTTCAAGTCTTCATCCCCAGTCTTCGCCACAGGCAACCTTGAGCGAAGCAACACAACCCTTCAAGTAGCATCCGTCGGCTGAATTTGGAATCCAAGTCCAAACCTGCAAGCTCACGAACTGTCCCCAAGGAATGGGACAGGTCCACGTCACCATCCGTATGCAAGCTTTAAGGTGGCCTAAATCTAGTATAACAAATATATCAAGGAAATAAGCTGGGGTCTCCTATGCAGCAGCAGCAGCAAAAGAAATAAAGATCTCCAACATCAGCTTCCCAAGCTATCATCTCCACGGGTCAACCCTAGCACACCAGGGTCCCGTCGCATTCTCACCTCCTGCTCCTCACGAGTCGATGGGAAGACTCCCACTCTTCCCATCTCAGCGGCTACAAGCCGGAATCCGCACTATCATCTCTCAACCAGCCCAAGGCTATGAAAAAGGGGAGAGATAGAATAACCCAAAACACTAATCAGAAGAAGCCGGATCGAGGGGTGTCCATGACCGAGGACGCGGCTATACGTATAGTTTTAACTCTGCAGAGTGTGTACACCTGGCCCCACCCGGGCTGCGAGTTGGTGGCCGCCAACTCGAGACGCAGCCCACAACCATGACTCCCTAGCTAGAACGGTACCATCCTGCTTTCCCGGGCTTGGGACCCAGAACTGTGAGTCTCTAGCCTGGCCACCGTGGTGTCGAGAGTCTCGGAAACAAAGGGCTGTGAGACAGCCGGGCTTCGGTGGCGCCACCGGTGAGCCCAATCCTAACACACTGCTCCACAGAAATGGTACCGCCCAACTAGAAATGGCTGGAATCCTCCCCTTCTGAGGATAAGTGGTGTGCACGTTTGACAAAGTCCCGTCACCAGGTCCAACTGACTCAGCCTAAGCCAGAGCGAGCAAGCCTCCAAACTGGGCCGTCCGACTCCGCGGTACGCCAGTCTACCCATAACAGGTAACATCCTCCAACTCCTCCAAAGTAACCACAACAATGTACCCGCCACAGGTACTCCGTAGGAAGTGCCCAACACACTTCCCGAGCCCCGACCAGAAGGTCGGTTAAAGTCTGCTCACTCCAGCCGGGGGTTCGAAACTCTTCGGTTTTATCCCACCCAAAACTCACGCCAAGATGATCAAGACCACAGCTATTCCCACACATGCAAGCATAGCACGAGTATAACAATGTATATAGGTACACAAGGATATCAGGTAATAATCAAAGGCTATGCATAGGTTTAACATCATCATGAATTAAAGCGCTAGCAATTCTAATAGCAATGCCTAATAGGATTCAAAGTCGGAATGGGCGTGAACCTGGAGCAAGGTCCTTCACTTTCACTTTCTTGATGAAGTCACGATCGTCGTGGTCGTAGTCGATGAAGTCGTCCAAATCTTCCGAGAATCCTATTAATCGGATAAATAAACGATAAGCTAGTTGCAAATAAACTCCAAATAAGAACCAAAGAAGAGCCAAAAGCACTCAACTCCTACACTAACGCGTAGATCATGATTTTAGAAGAATTATGAAACTGGTTTCATAATTTTCTGAGCTAGGATGAATTTATTATGAATTTTCTTAAATAAAACCTATTTCTGAAATTCCGAAAAAGAAAAGAAAAAGAACCTGACACGTGGCAGCCTGAGGAGATGACACGTGGCAGGATGACGTCAGCATGACATCAGCAGCGGGGTCCACCACTGATGACGTCAGCATGACGTCAGCGTTGACCAAGTCAACGGTCGACGGTCAGCGGGTCCCACGTGTCAGTGACACGCGGTGTATGACAGGTGGGCCCCTTCGGTCAGATGGTCACGGGCCGGATTGAGAAAAGGGATTGGGCCGGTTTGGGTTGTGGATTCAGAAGAAAAAGAGAAAAGGTCCATGGGCCTCAAGGACTCGGCCCACGGCCTCTTTGCGGTGCAAGAGGAGATCGGACTGACGGGGAGGGCCCACATGGCGGTGACTCAGGCGCCCTGGGCCCATTGGTCAGCGAGATGGCGAAGGGTAAGCTGGATCGGCTGTGGCTCGTGTGGCGACGTCTTCGTGTGGTCTTCTCCGTGGCGTCGCGCGTCGAACACAGAGCGCGACGGCGTCGGCGGCGATCCTCCTGGCGCGGACGCGCGGCTTGCTGGCGCGGCCTCCTGTGCCGTGGCCGAGCAGTATGTAGACCGGGCGACGACGGGGCACAGAGAAGGGAGGTAAGAAGGGAGCGGCGATGACAGCGGCGAGATCGGGCGGCGAGCAGAGCAGCGACGGCAAGTGCGGCGGGCGCGTGCAGTCGCGAAAGAGGGAGAGGGGGATGGTCATGTGCGTGTGTGGAGTGAACAGGAAGGGCGAGCAGATGTTCGCAAGAGAGGGAGAGGGGCTGCAGCGGTGATTACGGCGACGGCACGGTGATGCAGGGCGGCGAGAGCGGAGCGGCTGCCGGCGAACGAGAGTGAGACGCAAGAGAGAAAGAGACACGGAGATAGACGAGGCGGCGACGATCCCTGCAGGGAGTTGAACGCGGCTCGAAGGCCGGACAGGCATGCGATACAAACGAAGCAGAGCTCACACCTTCATTCATGACAGCGCGACGATTTGATTACAGAGCAGAGCAACCCGAGAGAGTAAGAAGAGAGAGGGGCGGAGATGGGGCTCACGGATAGGGGAAAGTGAGCGGAATCAACTCGGGGAAGAAGGCGTGCGGCTCGCGGTACAGCTGGTGGCGCTCTTCGTCGGCTCCTCCTCCAACTCCGGCGTGGCGGCGATGCGGCGGTGACACGGAGGCGTGGCGACTCGCGGACGGCTCGGTGTCGCGGCGATTCCGGCACAAGGAGGCTTCCTCTGTCCAATCCCCTTGACGAGCAGCTACACCATTACTTCTTCTCCCTCTTCACCTCACCAATTAGTCGGCGTTGTAGGGGAGCAGGGCTTCCGCCCATGGCGAGATCGATGGGATCAGAGAAGGGAGGAAAAGGGGATTAAGTAGGGGAGGTTGCGTGGGAAAGGAGGAAGGGATGGGCGCGGCCAGGCTGGAAAGGGGCGACGCGGTTCCTTGGCGCGGGGGAAAGGATTTGGCCGGGTCTGGGGAGCGGGGCGTGGAGCGGCGTCGGCGTGAGCGGCGCGTGCGGTGCGGCGCGCGTGAGATAGAAGCGCGGGGAGGGAGGTGGAAGAGGAACAGGGGTGCGGCTCTGGGCTGGGCCGCGCGGTGGAAAGGTTTAGAGAGAGAGAAGGTATTGGGTCGGGTGATGGGCCGTGCGCGGAAAAGAGAGAGGAGGAAGGTGGAGGGAGACGGGCTGGGCCGGTTGCAGGTGATGGGCCGGCTCGGATGGTTAGGGGTTTTGGCCCAGGAAGGGTTTGTTAGTTTAGGTTAGCTTTTAAGTTTATATTTGAATAGGAAATTCAAATATAAACTCACACTCAAACACTTAAAAAAAAACAAACAAGAGCCAAACAACACAAACAATCATTCTCCCTAATTACAACTAAGAGCACATTTTATTTTACCTAGAGTTTATTAGAGGAAAGAGAGAACACACTCCTAGGTTGTTAAGCAAACAATCCAAACAAAAATTTTTAAATCCACAATTTTTCAACACGGAATGCTACAGCGGCACAGAAGCCGGGGGCGCCGGCGCTGCACACCCAGTAAGAGTGCAGTCAGTGAAGATGACTGCAGGCAATCCGGCGTTGCTGCAAAGCCCGTGATATAGCCCGTGAGGTGCGATTT
The DNA here is from genome assembly GCA_004135705.1 of Alloteropsis semialata. Lineage (NCBI taxonomy): Eukaryota > Viridiplantae > Streptophyta > Magnoliopsida > Poales > Poaceae > Alloteropsis > Alloteropsis semialata. The sequence continues at coordinate 64,228,958 of CM014270.1, forward strand.
GGCGTGCCCTGTCCTGCCCCCGCAGTCCATTTTTGCACGTCCATCCGGCCAATTCCTGGGCGGCCGAATCGACCGCCACAGTTTGGCCGAGGCCGACGTTTGGCAGGGCCGCGTCGGCTGAGGCTGGGCATCCAAAGTTCCAAACGCGACCCTTGCGCAGACGGGCGGTGCGCTTACCTCGCCCTGTCGTGCACTCCAGGTTCTGAGTTCTCGTGCCTCGGACAAGGGACAACCGGAGCACCGTGCCTGAGATGGGCAGACTGAAAAGAATCATCTATTCGCCACTGGCCCAATGCTCCGGCCTAGCCCAGGATTTCGGGCTGGCCGAGAACCCACAGTGAGTATAACTGTTCTGGCCAAGCCCAATAACAGGCAAGAATTCACTTGTATATTAGGAAGAATTCACTTGTATACTTGCGCCACCAAGGATCAAAAAAATGAGGAGCAAACCTGATTGATGATGCCTCTGTCAAGACTTACGTTATCGTTTCACATCATTCATCAAAATTAATGAAGTCAAGCAACGGTGAGGGTGCTCTTCAATTGGAAGACCCGCCACGACGCGCACTCCTCCGTTACGTTTGAAGTACGCTAATTTAGCTTAATTGGAAGACCCGCCACGACGCGCACTCCTCCGTTACGTTTGAAGTACGCTAATTTAGCTTATTCAAATTAAGCTAATTATTTAAAATTAAACTTATCCATCAGAACACAGGTATTAGTGAATGTGACGGCATATGGCTCACCAAAACAAAGATCGGTGCCTTCGAATACCGATTGACAAAAAAAATGCTTGCTGGCATAATACGCTTTGTTTAAGACAACAAAGTAAACCCATGAGGCCATGAGTCTCATACCACACATGCGACAATAAACGAAAGCAGGGCTACTTCAACGTCTCCTCCAGCTGCTGCTATCATCGTGGACTCAGACTCATTTAATAACGGGTGAATCTTCTCTCGAGTTCTCGAGGAAATCATGGATAATTGGGTGCTTGCTTCGTTACCGCCCACAACCACAAGCAACCCTATCAGCTAGTATCATTCTAACGATTCCCTGCCGACCATGCATCATCTTCCTATCCTCCTCTTCTTTATCCCATGCTTGTCCGTCTCCTAACCCCGGAGAATCGGCACATCCTTTTCAGGGCATTTCCTCCCCGGAATGGCATCACTGCAGCCAAATCGCAAAGCTTCATCAGGAATCTAGCAGAGTCAGGCCACATACCGATTCCTCAAATGGTTACCTATATGGATTCCTACAACAATTGCCCAAAGTCCTCAATGGACTACCAATTCTACATCATGTACCAAGTTAAGCAAATTATGATGCCCGAATGACCATTCTGGTCTTGATCATCACAAACTTGAATAAGAGATAGAGCAAAAAAGGCATTTGAAAATCGAATCATGTACCTGACAATACATACCTAGGCCAATTACTTCACACAATAGACAATAGATACTGGATATACTCATATTTCTCAAGTTATAATCATATATACACTGAACTCAAGTATGCACACTCAGGTCTGATATCATAACACAAACCTTTATTCAACTCTGAACATTAACAGAGGATACAAACTTTATTCAACTGGAACATTAACAGAGGATACTGAATTTGAGGTAAGTTTGCCAACAAATATAACTCACGTATAATGGACTGCATGGCTAATCGAGAAATCTAAGTGATAGAATTTACAGGAGTAATAAACATAGATAAAAGGGGATTGTTGTTTACTTGAATTTCAAAGAAGTAATGCAACTGCAAGGACACCGAAGAATGTACCTAGAGCCATATATCAACACGAATTGCCCAATAATGATGGATGATCTCCAAGCCGCAATCTCAGCCTTCAGTCAAGCTTGGTACGATCCACGATGGCGTCTCACCACGCATCGCCATCTCCCGGCCGTTAAGCCGGCACGCAAGTGTCTTGGAGCTACGGCTCTCCAGGCTAAACGCCGACACGTTGTAGTTCACCATGGTGGGACGCCTGTTGTTCACCTCCTTGCTGCTCACAGAATAGATGGTGTTGCTCTCCAGATTGCCAAATCCCGCCGTCGGCACAGCGAACCCGTGGAGGGAATCCACGAACACCGCGCGATCCCCGATGCCGGTGAGCTCCTGCCAGGCCGGGTTGTCGGTGCGGTGGTTGACATGGAAGGCCTTGGAGAAGTCGACGTCGTCGCCGAAGAGGTACATCCACTTGGACTTGACGAGGAGAAAGAGCTCGTCGCCAGCAACCGCGAGACGCGCCTCGGAGGGGAGCTCGACGGCGGGAGCCGGGATGACGGCGGCGACAGCGAGGGTGATGGCGTCGACGATGGTGGTGCGGCAGACGTCCTCCTCGAAGACGAAGAACTCGCCGCCGGCGTAGTTGATGCTGCTGGCGTTGCAGTCGGCCAGGGCGGGGATCGGGGCCCAGGAGGCGGCGGGCGGGTCGGAGGCCCAGAAGAGGAGGCCCTCGCCGCAGGACACCATGACGCCGTGCGGGGACCAGTCCCAGGCCAGGTCGTCGGTCTCCGCGAAGTAGGCGGGGAGTGGCGGGAGCGCGCGGGTGGCGCCGGTGAAGGGGTGGACGAGGGAGGCCGCGAGATCGGTGGGGTCGATGGCGAGGGTCCACCCGTGCGGGGACGCGTAGAGGCGGCGGCGGCGGCGGTGGTGCGCCTCCGCGGCGGGGCGGGGCATCCGAAGGTCCCGGTAGATCCGGTCCTCCCGGGGGCAGAAGAAGAGCCGGGCCGGGGAGGACGGGAGGAGCAGCCACGGCGGCTGCGGCGGGGGCGCGGCCGCGGCGTCCCCCGCCGCCGACCGCCAGGACGAGCAGACGGAGCGGAAGCGCGCGATGTCGGCGAGCTCGGTGATGCCGCCGGCGATATCGGTGAGGAGCTCCGACGGGAGGTCCGACCAGCCAGTGGCGGCCATGGCCGTATCGGGCGGCGATCGCAATCTGAAATGGGCTTTTTCTGGGCTGCGGCGGAAATGCCAATTCGTTTCCCCCGTTTTTATGGGCGATTGGGGATTTCTGAGGGCGGACGTGGCGCGCGGTGCGCCGCCGGCGGGGGAGGGGGCTCCCGTGGCTGTGGAGAGCGGTGCCGTGCGCTTTTGGGTTGGGTGCTGCTCCGTTGCTTTCCCTGCCGCACGCGCTGCGTGGTGCGTGCCCGTGCAGGCACCTGTGACTGTGAGTCTGTGACCGAGCGTGCCATCAGCTGGCGTTGGGCGCAGCGGGTATGGTTTGGCTCGGGGACTGGCTGCGCATGATCGGGCGCCGAGTTCAGACTCGTGGCTTCTGGACTCTGGCTGAGTCGTCTACGCTCGCCACGTTTGGGCACGGTGTGTGTTTGGGCTCTCCAGATTCCACAAAGTGCTGACGTGCGCGTTACAGAAGTTGCCGGGCCTGCTTATCTGTGCTACAAGTCTACAACAATCGGAAATTTTCCATACATGAAGGGCGAGACAGCGAGTGGTGGTGTGCAGGCTTGCGAGATTCCTCTTTCCTCTCAAATGGAAAAAAGAAAAGATAAAACGGGCCGGTGAGAGACAAAAGCGGCACAAGTCCATATCAGTAGTGCCACGAGCCCACGACGCGGGTCATTTTGGTGATTCGGCCCATCAATGCCGTCGTTTCTCGTAGCCTCGTAGGCCTTGTTTTCTTCACTCTAGATTAGATTAAGCCCAACAAGCAGGTAATGGAGCGTTCGTTATTTTTTTATAGAAAAAATAATTTTGATTTTGTTACTTTATCTCCGTCCGAGTTTCCAAACTCAAATGTAAAGCCACACGTCTGTTACAAATCACATCCTCTACTGGTTTTTGGTTTTCATGGTGGTTCTAGATGAAAGTGAAACAGCTTGAATGTGGCCACCGGACATGCTATATGACACAAATTCAGAAGTGAAGCCATAGCTAATGCTCCAACCGAGAATCGGGTCTGTTCGTATCAGAATAGCGAGCACAGAGGCAAATAAATTCTTTCAATACCACAAAGTTGTAGACCAATTCTCTTAATGCCATTGATTCTTTTGAATTTCTTTCAGTGTCACTAAAATTTTGATTTATCCCCTCACCATTGTTCCATAGATTTCCATCCATTAACGGGATATGGATGGAAAGCTAGACGGAATGGCACTGAGGGGATATCCGAAGGAAATTCAAAAAAAATTTATAAAACATCGATGGAATATGATCTAAATTTTTGTGGCTCTAAGGAAATTTTCTGAAGGTAAATAGCAGGATGCCCGATGTAGTTCAAACAGAACATATACGTGACGACACTGGTGGGCGGCGGTGGAGATGCTTGCAGTGTTGTCGAGCTTGTTCAGGATATGTTTCAAAAAGAAAACTTGTTTATGATACAAATAGAGCATGCGGAAAGCATTTGTACTTTCCACATCGGCAATGTCATGAATAAAACTCATGCGATTTAGCATGACATTGCTTGCTAACCCTAACAGCTTATTGGATTGATGTGTGCACGAATTCAATATTACTAGTCTATCAACCCGTGCTCCGCACGGGCTAATAATTTAAAAGACATGAGTATTAAAATTTTATGAAAATATAACACCATATATAAAATAATAATAATAATAATTTACCTTGTGCTCTCTCTCTCTTATTGATTAAATATCTTTTTCACGTACTTTACATAGCACTTCTATATGTGTTTTATTGAAATTTAAATTTGAGCTACACGATTAGCATGAAATTGGTATTCTCACTGTTTCTCCATGCATGTATGCATAGTCTACATGATGACACTCATCATATACCATTGCATGTATATACCTTAATACGTTAGCATATTCTATATTAAATAATGGTAAAATTAAATAATTTAGAATTATATATTGGTATACTTTAATCACATATGTGGGTAATTTTGATGCAAATTTAGAATTCGAGTTACGTGTTGAATATGAAATATGTGTTTGCATCGTTTCCATTTACATTTATATATGATCTACGTGGTGAGACACATCATGCATACACATCATAAGTTAATACATATTTTCTACATTAACAATTAATGAAACACATATGTATTTAGAATCTTATATTGGTGTACTTTGAGATATTTTTATAATGACATGTTGGATTTTTAATAATATCAAATGTATGTGATTTAGATGCAAATTTAGGGTGTTACTGTAAATTGCTTTATAATGACATCGGTGGGTAATTTATATGAATATTAGGGGGTTACTTTAGTTTGCTTTTCATAATGACAGAGGTGGGTAATTTACCAATACATTTAGGGGGTTATTTTAGGCTATTTTGATAATGGCAAAGGTGGGTAATTATTTAGAAAATACAATAGATCCAACGGTTATGATGATTAGAGGCTACAGATGGATGGCCAGATGTTTCTGATTATTGTGAGAATTTCTAGGATTTATCCTTTTTCCTAGAGCGTTTCGTGAGAATTAATATGGAGGCTTCAAAAGGAGTCTCCAATTAGTAATAGTAAGATTACTTTGGAAGCCATTTTTGAACTTTCCATGTCGAAATGAGCTCATGAGAATTTGGCATGGCTATCGATTCACAACCCATTAATTTTATATGAAAAATCTAGGACTCGTGGAATTGTTACAACAACACATTGTATAACATGCCAAAAGTGTTTAGGCTTTCCACGTCTACTGGCCATAGATGATGTTCGTCAGACTTTGGCGTTGTACATTGCTAGCTTAATACTAAAAACACATTCAGTTCATAAATGCACAAACTCGATTTGGCACTAGTGGAACCATATCAAAATGCTCCAATACTCCACGCCTTCCGTATTAGCATGACCAAGAACGATTACCATATACACTTACCATATCAGCCAAAGTATGGCACTTTCATTATTTCTTTCTCACCCTTGATGAGCCCAATGTGCCACAATGAGACTGCCAAATATTTGGATGTTCCCATTATCCCATATCAACCTTACAGGGTGGGCAACAAAGATGAAAGCCTAAAAACTTTGGATCAAATGTGTGCTTAATTGGCCTGCTTGCACAAATCAAATTATTGCATAGATTCACTTTATTCAAAACTTGAGAAGCTTACAAAATTTGATATGGTAATGGGGAAACTATGCATAACAAAGATCTTCATTGTTTGCAAGCTCATACAAGGCTGCTGTCAACTCTCAAACACAACTTGTGCAAGTCTAATTCAAGCGACCCCAACCTAACGTTGCCTCACCAAGACTATTCATCGTCACTACACAAGCTCGGGATAACCCAAGTGTCCCCAAGAGTGTCAACTAGTGACATGGTCTTGTCAACCATTCCATGTTGAATGTTGTAACGACATAGGAAGCGATAACTATAGAATCGCACCCACATCCGCTTCTTGTGCACAAAGTAGATGCAGTCTCGCTTTAGGCCTGCCGCATCATTGGGTTCTAGCGAGGACCCGTGTCCATGGTAATCAAAGAAAAGCACGGCATCCCCGATGGTCTCTACCTTTCTCCATATGGCCTTCTCATTGCCATGCATGTCCAGGGAGTACACATTAAAATAGTAGTCTGATGCAGATGTGGCCTGGTTGCCATCACGTGGGTACTGGATGACCCTCAAAATCTTCCCAAGCGAAGCCACGAGGTAGTCACCGAGGGCACTAGCAAATTTCTCCTCCGGTGGTGCCGGCACCACAATCGTGACATCACGTGTGTCGGCATCAATGATAAGCGTCCTTCTATTTATTGTGTTGATGAAGAACCTCCCGCCATGGTACATGTTATGGCGCATATCCTTGCGCTCATCAAAGACATACCATTTTGCATCCACCCCAGGGCGGCAGTATGCAAAGTGTCGTGTCACAGTGCATGTGTTTACCACCATGCATCCCACATCGCCATCACCCACTACCTGAAACACACCATCGAGCCACGGCTGGTATGGTGCAGGCTGCAAGGCACGGACCTCTCTCGTGAATGGGTTGTACAACATGGTCTTAGCTAGATCAACGATGGCAATTACATGCCCCTTGAATGCACCGCTTGCGAGGAGCCAAGAGCGGCCACACACACGGACACAATATTTCTTACCAGAACTATGGCAGTAGAAGCAAAGATGTTGTCGAGCTTGGAGCCTAGGCCCGCGGTGCTCAAGAACCCAGGGGAGATGTGGTGGTGGATCAGATAGGGGCGCGCCATCTTGCCATGAAGTGCACACCGCGCGAAACTGTACGAAGTTGCCAGTGTCTGGCAGCTTCTTGCAAATGTGGTGCAAGAGCTCCGGCGGGAGCTGTGACCACTTGTCTTCTGTCACCACTGGCATATCGCTTTGGTTTGATGCCTCGATGGGCTCTACCAACACGAATGGGTTCGCCTTTTATAGCTGGTTTACAAGTGCTAATTGCGGGGGGGCGGCATACGGTGGGTGCTAGGATAAGGATCTCCAGAGTGGCAAGGTCATCTACCCCGCACTTTCGACTACCAAAATTCTATATCACGTGTCCATCATGTGAACATTAGGCATCAATGCCACATCACTTGATTATTTGGATATGTTTTGTCGCTCTTGCTTTGTTGGCCCTTGGTTTTTATCACTTCACTTTGGTGAGTACCTTATCTGGCTCAACAAAATTGGAAACATTCAAGCCTACTCCGGTGGGCTGTCACCTGGTTTGGGTCATGTTTTGCGACAACACCATGATGTTGTGGCATACTCAAGTACCCAACAACATTTATGTCATTAGCGCACAAAAGTCGAGTGGATTTTTGCGCTTTACTTACTCGAATGTGAGGTCGGAAAGCTAGTTGGCTTTTACATTTGGACTTGGAAACAACCACAATAGTGAATTGGCAAGAATAATTTTCCAACTTTTACAGCAGTGGGGGAATGAACTGTGTGGAATAATCCACCAACACTGTATGATGTGGGAGCATTGGCTACACATAGGGATGTACATAAGGTGAGATAACCCACCATACCCCGTGAAAACACCATTTATGGCCAATGCATCATGGATATAAGCCCTTAGGTCATTCTTAGTGCAAGGCTTCATCATACGGTTTTCAAGAGTGCCATGTCATCTAAGGATACTTGAAATGATGAACGAAACAACCACTCTCAATGCAAAGTTTTACTTCACAGTTTCATAGGCTAAAATATCACATTAATGCTGCATCCAATGGACCAATGAGAGGTGATGAAATGTGTGAAGATGAAACAAATTGCTCTTAGTGGAGGTTTCATTCCAGTTTCATTGCCTTGGTAACTGTGGGTTTCAACACCCTCTCTCTCATCAGAAATTTCATGCCACGTTGGCGCTTTTTCCTGTGTGGCGTGCTATTTAATGAGATTGAAACTCTCATGAAACTTGCATTAAGAATGGCCATAGCCCTTACTCCAATCTCAATAAGAGTTTCATGTGCACTAAATTCCATGTCACATCATTATTTTTTGCTGACTTGGCAATGAGAGAGAAGGGAGAGTTTTATTAGATGAGAGAGAAGTTTCATCTTCATGAAACTCAACAGATACGGTTATCTAGTTTACACTCTTGATAACAGTGCAATAAAACCATGCACTGAGACTGGCCTAGGGATGGCAATTCAACCCGCGGGTGCGGGCACCCGCGGGTTTTAGACCCGGCGGGTGCGGGTGCGGGTCTGAAATTACACCCACGGGCGCACCCGCACCCGCACCCGAGATTCACGGGTGTGGGTGCGGGTTTGAAATTTTACCCGCGGGTGCACCCGCACCCGCCCGCATATTGCAAAAACTTGTAAAAAGCCCAACAACCAGCCCTTATCTTAGGTTAGGCCCAGCCCAACAAAAAACCCTAGAGGCCTAGTTTAGCCCATGTCAGGTGTCCCCAACTCCCCATCTCCCGATCTCCTCCCCCTGCACCCTCCTGGCCTCCTGCCTACCCCGCCGCCCCGCATCTCCCCTTCACGCGCGAGACGCGAGAGCGAGCGTGAGCTCGATC
>CM014270.1:64238891-64251838 GCA_004135705.1 Alloteropsis semialata
GCATGACATTGCTTGCTAACCCTAACAGCTTATTGGATTGATGTGTGCACGAATTCAATATTACTAGTCTATCAACCCGTGCTCCGCACGGGCTAATAATTTAAAAGACATGAGTATTAAAATTTTATGAAAATATAACACCATATATAAAATAATAATAATAATAATTTACCTTGTGCTCTCTCTCTCTTATTGATTAAATATCTTTTTCACGTACTTTACATAGCACTTCTATATGTGTTTTATTGAAATTTAAATTTGAGCTACACGATTAGCATGAAATTGGTATTCTCACTGTTTCTCCATGCATGTATGCATAGTCTACATGATGACACTCATCATATACCATTGCATGTATATACCTTAATACGTTAGCATATTCTATATTAAATAATGGTAAAATTAAATAATTTAGAATTATATATTGGTATACTTTAATCACATATGTGGGTAATTTTGATGCAAATTTAGAATTCGAGTTACGTGTTGAATATGAAATATGTGTTTGCATCGTTTCCATTTACATTTATATATGATCTACATGGTGAGACACATCATGCATACACATCATAAGTTAATACATATTTTCTACATTAACAATTAATGAAACACATATGTATTTAGAATCTTATATTGGTGTACTTTGAGATATTTTTATAATGACATGTTGGATTTTTAATAATATCAAATGTATGTGATTTAGATGCAAATTTAGGGTGTTACTGTAAATTGCTTTATAATGACATCGGTGGGTAATTTATATGAATATTAGGGGGTTACTTTAGTTTGCTTTTCATAATGACAGAGGTGGGTAATTTACCAATACATTTAGGGGGTTATTTTAGGCTATTTTGATAATGGCAAAGGTGGGTAATTATTTAGAAAATACAATAGATCCAACGGTTATGATGATTAGAGTCTACAGATGGATGGCCAGATGTTTCTGATTATTGTGAGAATTTCTAGGATTTATCCTTTTTCCTAGAGCGTTTCGTGAGAATTAATATGGAGGCTTCAAAAGGAGTCTCCAATTAGTAATAGTAAGATTACTTTGGAAGCCATTTTTGAACTTTCCATGTCGAAATGAGCTCATGAGAATTTGGCATGGCTATCGATTCACAACCCATTAATTTTATATGAAAAATCTAGGACTCGTGGAATTGTTACAACAACACATTGTATAACATGCCAAAAGTGTTTAGGCTTTCCACGTCTACTGGCCATAGATGATGTTCGTCAGACTTTGGCGTTGTACATTGCTAGCTTAATACTAAAAACACATTCAGTTCATAAATGCACAAACTCGATTTGGCACTAGTGGAACCATATCAAAATGCTCCAATACTCCACGCCTTCCGTATTAGCATGACCAAGAACGATTACCATATACACTTACCATATCAGCCAAAGTATGGCACTTTCATTATTTCTTTCTCACCCTTGATGAGCCCAATGTGCCACAATGAGACTGCCAAATATTTGGATGTTCCCATTATCCCATATCAACCTTACAGGGTGGGCAACAAAGATGAAAGCCTAAAAACTTTGGATCAAATGTGTGCTTAATTGGCCTGCTTGCACAAATCAAATTATTGCATAGATTCACTTTATTCAAAACTTGAGAAGCTTACACAATTTGATATGGTAATGGGGAAACTATGCATAACAAAGATCTTCATTGTTTGCAAGCTCATACAAGGCTGCTGTCAACTCGCAAACACAACTTGTGCAAGTCTAATTCAAGCGACCCCAACCTAACGTTGCCTCACCAAGACTATTCATCGTCACTACACAAGCTCGGGATAACCCAAGTGTCCCCAAGAGTGTCAACTAGTGACATGGTCTTGTCAACCATTCCATGTTGAATGTTGTAACGACATAGGAAGCGATAACTATAGAATCGCACCCACATCCGCTTCTTGTGCACAAAGTAGATGCAGTCTCGCTTTAGGCCTGCCGCATCATTGGGTTCTAGCGAGGACCCGTGTCCATGGTAATCAAAGAAAAGCACGGCATCCCCGATGGTCTCTACCTTTCTCCATATGGCCTTCTCATTGCCATGCATGTCCAGGGAGTACACATTAAAATAGTAGTCTGATGCAGATGTGGCCTGGTTGCCATCACGTGGGTACTGGATGACCCTCAAAATCTTCCCAAGCGAAGCCACGAGGTAGTCACCGAGGGCACTAGCAAATTTCTCCTCCGGTGGTGCCGGCACCACAATCGTGACATCACGTGTGTCGGCATCAATGATAAGCGTCCTTCTATTTATTGTGTTGATGAAGAACCTCCCGCCATGGTACATGTTATGGCGCATATCCTTGCGCTCATCAAAGACATACCATTTTGCATCCACCCCAGGGCGGCAGTATGCAAAGTGTCGTGTCACAGTGCATGTGTTTACCACCATGCATCCCACATCGCCATCACCCACTACCTGAAACACACCATCGAGCCACGGCTGGTATGGTGCAGGCTGCAAGGCACGGACCTCTCTCGTGAATGGGTTGTACAACATGGTCTTAGCTAGATCAACGATGGCAATTACATGCCCCTTGAATGCACCGCTTGCGAGGAGCCAAGAGCGGCCACACACACGGACACAATATTTCTTACCAGAACTATGGCAGTAGAAGCAAAGATGTTGTCGAGCTTGGAGCCTAGGCCCGCGGTGCTCAAGAACCCAGGGGAGATGTGGTGGTGGATCAGATAGGGGCGCGCCATCTTGCCATGAAGTGCACACCGCACGAAACTGTACGAAGTTGCCAGTGTCTGGCAGCTTCTTGCAAATGTGGTGCAAGAGCTCCGGCGGGAGCTGTGACCACTTGTCTTCTGTCACCACTGGCATATCGCTTTGGTTTGATGCCTCGATGGGCTCTACCAACACGAATGGGTTCGCCTTTTATAGCTGGTTTACAAGTGCTAATTGCGGGGGGGCGGCATACGGTGGGTGCTAGGATAAGGATCTCCAGAGTGGCAATGTCATCTACCCCGCACTTTCGACTACCAAAATTCTATATCACGTGTCCATCATGTGAACATTAGGCGTCAATGCCACATCACTTGATTATTTGGATATGTTTTGTCACTCTTGCTTTGTTGGCCCTTGGTTTTAATTTATAACTACACTTTGGTGAGTACCTAATCTGGCTCAACAAAATTGGAAACATTCAAGCCTACTCCGGTGGGCTGTCACCTGGTTTGGGTCATGTTTTGCGACAACACCATGATGTTGTGGCATACTCAAGTACCCAACAACATTTATGTCATTAGCGCACAAAAGTCGAGTGAATTTTTGCGCTTTACTTACTCGAATGTGAGGTCGGAAAGCTAGTTGGCTTTTACATTTGGACTTGGAAACAACCACAATAGTGAATTGGCAAGAATAATTTTCCAACTTTTACAGCAGTGGGGGAATGAACTGTGTGGAATAATCCACCAACATTGTATGATGTGGGAGCATTGGCTACACATAGGGATGTACATAAGGTGAGATAACCCACCATACCCCGTGAAAACACCATTTATGGCCAATGCATCATGGATATAAGCCCTTAGGTCATTCTTAGTGCAAGGTTTCATCATATGGTTTTCAAGAGTGCCATGTCATCTAAGGACACTTGAAAGGATGAACGAAACAACCACTCTCAATGCAAAGTTTTACTTCACAGTTTCATAGGCTAAAATATCACATTAATGCTGCATCCAATGGACCAATGAGAGGTGATGAAATGTGTGAAGATGAAACAAATTGCTCTTAGTGGAGGTTTCATTCCAGTTTCATTGCCTTGGTAACTGTGGGTTTCAACACCCTCTCTCTCATCAGAAATTTCATGCCACGTTGGCGCTTTTTCCTGTGTGGCGTGCTATTTAATGAGATTGAAACTCTCATGAAACTTGCATTAAGAATGGCCATAGCCCTTACTCCAATCTCAATAAGAGTTTCATTGCACTAAATTCCATGTCAAATCATTATTTTTGCTGACTTGGCAATGAGAGAGAAGGGAGAGTTTTATTAGATGAGAGAGAAGTTTCATCTTCATGAAACTCAACAGATACGGTTATCTAGTTTACACTCTTGATAACAGTGCAATGAAACCATGCACTGAGACTGGCCTTAGGCAGTGTGATGGTCTTGGTTCATGGCTTATTGTGACTGCAAATCAATGCAGAAGCTTGCCACACAAACACATGTTCGTAGTGTTGTGGTGATGTAGCCATGAGTCCCACCGATTGAGCACAAGAATTAGTGTTGGGTTCAAAGGACATCAAATGGTCTGCATGAATCTTGCAACCGGTGCATGTGGATTTGTGGTTGTCCATAAACCGCTGCACTACTAGCTATCTAGGTCTTCCCAATGTGCATTTCCGAAATGGGAAAATATTCAGTAGAAACCACCTTTTTGGTGGAAACATGAAAACCCTCCCAAAATCATAGCTAGAAGTTTTCAAAAAATTTGAAACCACGCGCATCTATAATACATACATATATCTAATTTTTTGCAAAAGTTGAGATGCAAACTCACTTTGTAACAATTCATAACAAAAATGACAAAACTCAAGTGCATGTTGATGGCGGGAAAACGGGCAGACTAGGGCCCGCCTCCACGTCAGCAGAGACAAGTTCAGTTTTAGTTTAGTTATAAATGGGACAAAGTAAGAGAGTCAAGTATTGCGAGTTCATACTTCCATAATTCTTATATTTGCATAAAAACTATGTTAATTACATCTCCGAAGAGAACACCCCTGATTAAGAGTTCCAACATGAGTACATACATAGAAAGGTTACATCATATGGCTACCTATTACAAACTATAAAAGTAAATAAGAGGCCTTCGGTCTTGTCGTCGTGGATGGATGCTTGCCGTAGACTCGAACTTAGTGAATGTTGCATGAATTCATACATGCATATTCTTCATATAAAATTTAGCATGAGTACACCTTGCGTCTTGTATGGTGATATGAGATGCAAAATGCTATGTGATTTTCTCTTATTTTCATGTCACTTATTTAATTTGTGGACATGATATATTTTGACGGGCCAATGACAACTACCCAATTTCAGAGTGAGGATGCTCCATCATGATTTTATACCGGTCCACGTGAACTACTACGAGTTGTGTAGCAGCTGCATAGCAGATATGGGCTTAGAGTATGATCATTACTAAGCAGCATTGCTGTTAACTTAGTGTTTGTTTTACATATGCTCAAGAATTATCTTGGTTTAAACAGAACCAAGGCGTTGAGCGAGAAAGCATGATAGGATGCATTTTGATGCATATGCCGTGTACCATATATGATCCATTTTAATTGTTTACAACTCAGCTCCTCACAGCATGGGATTAAAGTGTATACCCATGCATATGAAATTTGATTAAAGTGAGTGTTAATTTGAATGTGGTATGCACGTTTGTACTAGCTAGTATGACGCAGCCCTTTAGAGAAGCAATGCACTTCTAGCACAATATTTATTTCTGATAGCTCTGGCGTAGTGTCTACTCTTGACCCCAGAACTGCATGGTTAGCATAACTGCATTGCTTTTATCTAGTAGCATATTACTAGTAATGCACATATGCAATACGGCGAGGTTACTTGCTATGGTACATGGGTGGTGCACGGCATGATTAGCATGCACGTAGCAGTGGGAACCTTTTGTTTAGAGTAATGATGACAGATATATATCATTTGCAAAATGCATGGGCTCCCATGAAGGGAACGGCCAACATGACTACATGAGTCGATTCATTTAGAGCAACTCCAGTGGAGGCCTCCAAATTGAAGCCTCCAAAATCTATTTGCGGGTCGGATTGCAAAAAATAGGGGCCCAAAATTACCTCTCAACTCCAGTGAAAAATCAGCCCAGACCCCTATTTTCTTCTAAAAATAGTGGGACCCAAGTTTTGAGGGGGGATTGGAGGCCCCTAGGAATGGGGGCTTGGAGCTGGAATTTGGGTGGGCATGGAAAATGCATATTTATTTAGGGACTCTGCTGGAGTTGATTTTTTGGAGGAAGACCCTAAAATTTAGAGTAGGGGCCCATTTAGGGTCTTCCACTGGAGTTGCTCTTAGTTTATTTGTTTCACTACACCCAAGTTAAGTAACATGTATGAAATGCAGAGACATGCATGAGTATAGCAGAGCTTCTTTGATTTAATATGGATAAGTTTTGCATTAGCACTTGCTTCTAGCATTTGGCTAAGCCGAGTGATTTGGAGTATACTTTTTGCCGTGCACTCACACATGCATTTCTGATCAATGCATGCCAATTACTTTGGCGTGGCGCCTTAGAGTATGCGGCCACTGAATAATCATGCGAAGGATCGGACTGTATGCCGATGACAACATTGAGTCTTTGCTGATCATTTTCTTTTTGAGTGTGATCAACCATGCGATTATTGCATAGCGCAGTGCTCATGCAACATGAAGCGCAGAGATTTGCCAATTTTATAATTTGAAGGGAGATGCTAGTTATACTCATGGCATGTTTCGTATGCACAGTTGAGAGATCACTAGACTTGGATGCACCCATGCAGTTCATGACTACTACTTTTATAAGACTTGAACCGATGCATGCCGGGGCTTTGAGTTTACCCTCGATCTGCATCAACACATGACAGAAGGGCAGAAAGGGAGAGAGGGAGTTGCTGTCTCTCCTTTGTAGTTTGTATCCATGGACCAAACTGACGATGAAAGTTTTATGCATCACCTTTGATCCGTATCCATGACAGGGGCCATCTCAGTGGATGGTTGATTTCTATCCCCTAGCAGGATCGAAACGAAAGGAAGGATAGATGGGAAGGACAGGAAGGTATCAGAGACGGAGGACTCCTTGATGGTGGAGCATCTCACCTTGCAGCACCTCCACGAGCAGCAACTTCTTGCAGAGTGTTCTTCAGGGCTTAGCAGGACTGCACGGAAGCTCGGAGCTCCGGCAGCCTGGCGGCGGTGCTCCGGCTTGATGGAACTGCAGAACTGCAGGAGCTCGAAGCTCTGCAGCCTGGCGACGATTTCTCTTTGATTGGGCAGCCTCTCGGTGTGTTGATTTCTTCAGGAGCCGGGGCTTGATCGACGCTGGAGCCTGCTATTTATAGGCGAGCGCTCAGGCGGTTCCTCGGAGGATTGGCGCTCTCCTGATTTGATTTTGGATTTGCTAATCCCAAGCTAAACAACGGCGGCAACTAGGATTTTGAATCGCTGCCGTGCGCGGTATGTAGAACGTGGGTTTGCACGGCCTGGACTACGTCAAACGCTTTGATTTGTTTAAAAGTCGCACGCGCGAGCGGAAGATCCCCCGTGGGCCTCCAGCCTTTTTCTTTTAATTACGTGATTAGGAAATGCTTAATTATCTCTTCCGGCCGGCACGAAGCTACAACGTATCCAGCAGTGCATATCTAGTGTACATGTTCATGCATGCAGCTAATAAGCACATATACCTGCATGAACGGGTTAAGTTCAATTATTCCCTTGTTATTTCTTACACTCTTTTTCTCTTTGATCACCCTATATATATAGCTCGGATGATCATAGGGGCCATGCCATTATATTGACCAATATCATTTAATTAGCCAAGTGGATATATTGCTCCTTTCTTTTGAACCATCCTATTTACGGAGTAGACGATCGGCCGGCCGCCTATTCCAACTGATCTGCATTGACATGCCGATCCGTGTACATTTCTTAGATGGACTAAGATTTCACTGAAAATCTCAAATTATATTTGTTTCCCTTCTTATACAGAAACTTTTATTTTGTTTATTAATTTATTTCTTATTTAAATGGAATTTAGCCATTATTTTAATCTAATATGGTATGGATATCCCATACACTTTCGGGCCAAAATTGGTGCAAACACATGTGCACTAGAATAAACATGCCCAGGAATTTTGTCTTCTAGTGCACATGCACTTGAAATTTGTCATTTCTGTATGATTTTTTCTACATTGAGTTTACATCTTAACTTTTATAACAAGTAAATCTATACATACACAATGAATCTGCATGGTTTTAAAAAAATTTAGGAACTTTTAAGTATGAAGTTTAAAGGGGTTTTCAAGTTTTCACCGAAAAGGTGGTTTGCACTGAATATTTTTCTTTTTCAAAATTCACCGAAAAATATAGGCTGTAAGCAACTGATTTGATTAACGTGGTCGATTCAGTTGGCACACCAAGTTGTAAGCGAGAAAAAAGGAGAAACGATTGACAAGACCAAAAAGTTGGTACGGTGGAAACAACTATTCTTTTGTTTCAAAAAAAAATAAATCAAAATTTCCAAACTTTGACGTAATTTATAGAAAAATACATTAACATTAATATCTCGTTGACACAATTTTTTTGTACTTGTATTTTGACATAATATATTTTTTTGGTGAAAGACCACAACAGATCCAAACTTATTGTATTTTGATATAATATGTATTTTTTTGGCGAAAGACCATAACAGATCCAAACTTTGGCCTTGTTTAGTTCGTGGAGTCAAGTTTGCAAACTTGACTGTAGCAATTTTAAACCAAAGATTAGAAGGACTAAACATGATCTAATTATAAAACTAATTACACGGATGGACGGAAATCGCGAGATGAATATATTAAGCCTAATTAATCCGTAATTAGAGATTATTTACTGTAGCATGATGTTGTCTAATCATGGCCTAATTAGGCTCATTAGATTCGTCTCGCGAAGTTACCCGGGGATTATGGAATGTGTTTTGTCATTAACATACGTTTACTATTCCATGCATGTAAGATTCCCTTTGATGAATAGTAAAAATTCAAAAAAATTTGAAAAGTAGAGGCAACTAAACAAGGCCTTTATCGATGGCAAAACTAAAAACAGCCTATTTTGATATGGGGGGAGGTAGCCCCCGGGATCCACTCGAGTGTGACTGGAGCCTCCTTGGAGCCTTTAAACCAGACAAAGTGGTTACACGCCTAAATAAACTGTGATGTACTAGTACTTGTTAGTGTCGGTGTTGGGGATTTTGGATGCCCCCACGGGAGGGGAGAGAGAGAGAGGAAGACAACCAGAGCAAGCAAAGTGAGGGAAGACCAAAAGATCCTCTCCTGGTGACCTTTTGAATCCTATTTATAGAAGGAAAGAGATACAATTTTCCTCTCAACCGGTGGGATCAAAAATTACAAAGAGACCTTTGGGCCATGTACATGAGCTGGCCCTTTCCCCAACAGTAGGTTGGGTTTTTGGGCCCAAAAGAGTGGACGCGTGAAACTGGACCAATTCTAGCTCCATCCCTTCCAAAGGAAATGGAGAAAAAACACTCAGACCTAAAAAGGAACGTGGGCATCCTGACATCAATATGGACTGTCCAGCTGATCCCGAAAGCAGAGACGAAATCTACTTCAGCACGATAGCAACGGATCATCATGTAAAAAGTTCCGGACGGAACCTGCACACCGAAAGAGAAATGAAGTCAGGAAGGACAAGCACTGTGTCGAATACCGGCTCAAGGACCGGCCTAGCGGGCGCTGCGACGTCAAGAGAAGCGGCGCCTCGACTCCACAAAAGCCGTTTCAACTGGCTGAACGTCCAGAGTCGAGCCCTTATCTGGTGAGCGGTGACAGTAACATCTCGCCATCTTGGAGTGTTGCGCTATATAATAAGTGGCTCGGCGGAGAGGCGATAAGCAGAGGGCTGGGCAACACCCAAGGAGGATAAGAGCAGATCTTTCAGCTAATGTGGTGTGGCCCATTGATCACGGGGGATTTCTGAAGGTAACCTGAGGAGAGACTGAAGAGTTCCGTTACGTTCTCTTCTGTCAGCGATGTTTCTATATGCTTTGCTTGTCAAGTGAGAAACGGAAAGCATAAGGAACTTGCAGTAGCTTGATGTATTTGTAACTCTGAAACTTCCCATCTTTAACAATAGTAGATACGAGTTAGCTGAATCGAACCTCTGGTGCCAGAGTAGAATTCTCTGAACTTTCAGCCTTGGAAACGAAACAGAAGGACAAGTCGAAACGAAATTGTTTTATAGACTCAAAGCTCCTGGTCGCTTGCAGAGTGCTCTAACAACGTAGGACTAAGGGGGTGTCTAGATGTTATGTATAGTGTTTTTATGTATTGAGTCACGTGTCACGAGAGGAAAAAGTACATTGAGAAACGCGTGAACTAAACACCCCCTAATATACTTGACCCAATTGCATTGCTTGGGCACATAAAATTAGGGAGCACACCATCCCAATTGCTTGGCCCGATTGGCCTCCTCCCAATTAAAAAGACAGAAACTTAGAATAGTATACTTTGACGGCTAGTGATATTGTATTATGCGTTCAAAAAACGATATTGCAGTACACCGTCCCAGTTTGCTCGGCCTGCCGAAGGGCCAATTCACACGACGACATAAAAATAGTGTCGACACTCGACAACAAACAAGTTTTCAGGATCGAGCAACTGGGTGACTAAATGTACTTTTTAGTCACCCAAACCCAAAAACCTCACTCCAGTGGAGTGATTAAATGAGTAACTATTTTAATCAGGTC
Source organism: Alloteropsis semialata (assembly GCA_004135705.1). Taxonomy (NCBI): domain Eukaryota; kingdom Viridiplantae; phylum Streptophyta; class Magnoliopsida; order Poales; family Poaceae; genus Alloteropsis; species Alloteropsis semialata. The sequence continues at coordinate 64,249,385 of CM014270.1, forward strand.
ACCATATTTGAGTCCAACCCCCCTAGATTTGTTCACCCACTATCTCCCCCTCTAAACGTGGACCCCACCACTTTTTCACTTTTCTCTCTCTTCTACTTTCCATTCTTCTCCCGGGCACGAGCACGACCATGGCGCTCGAGCCTGCGCCTGGCCTCGCGCCCACCACCCCCCTCCCCCCGCGCGGAGGATGAAGCGCCCCTGCCTAAGCAGAGACTAAATGTGATACAAATTATCAGTCCCAGGAGGCTGATACACATTTATTCAACAGATGATACAGAAACTTACAACCCACGAGGAAGCGGGCACCTAATACAAACTAGGACAGCTAAAAGGTAAACTACGGCGGTAAGCCAAAGGATGAACCAGACCGGTTCAACCAAGGGATCAGAGTTCTGCGACAGCGAAGCCATCTTGGGCGGGACCAAACTCCACAGGCAAAGTTGGGTGCGGAAGCGACCACCTACTCAGCGTCCTCAACAAAGTCCGGATCTTCTTCTGGATTAACAACAACAAGGGTGAGTACAAAAGTACTCAACAAGCCCAATCACACCCACGGAGGGGTTAACACAGAATTATGCACAAGGAATATCAAGGATAAGGCTAGGTTTTATTTTTGCCAAAAAGCTAGTTTTAACACATGCAAGGGTTATCAAGGTACATTTTAGCAAAGCAAACTCTAAATAACAACTTTAATTAGTGGGGGTTGATCCACAAAGGATCCATCTTTTAAGTGCTACCGGATTTCCCATCCGCCGTAGCTTTTGGCACAAAGCCGAACTCATTCCAAAACACACACTCCAACCCATCCCAAAACCTTAGCATTGTGACCAAGCCATAACTCGCCCATAACCGTGGGCACGGCTATTCGAATAGTTTAGGAAACTCTGCAGAGGTGTACACTTTCACCACAAGTAGGGTACCGCAGCACGATCACCTTAGTGTCAGTGCGGATCCTATCGAAGTCATTACCCACCATAGCCAAAACTGCCTAGCCATCACGAGAAAAACACCAAGGGGTTTATGTCACTAAGACGGCAACCATGTCACTAAGACGGCACTTGGTTTTCCCGCTGCACACCTGCCTCCAGACAACTAACAGCACGGCTAGTGGGATTTAGACTAAGCCCTTGCACCATACAAGAGTCGAGTGGTTGTACGAGAAAAGTGGGTTAGGCAAGATGACACATCACCTCGGTTTAAAACCGGACAAAATGGATATCTCCCCACTTGCTTAACCACAAAGGTACAAGCCTCCTTTTTGGCATTTCACAAAGTTATGCCCATCCATTTTATCCACACAGTTTTACTCTTTTCAAACCCAAAACCCAAAACTCAAAACCCAACTCACACATTTATTCTTTGATAAAACAAGTGTATAGTCATGATTGATTAAGGAGTAACAAATCCTAAGCATTCTAAGGTTGGTTATCTTCTAAACAGAGCGTATCATATTTAGCGATAACTGGGTGGTCAAGGAATATCATATCAATCAAGGAGTGGCTAACCAACCGGGTTTTGAAACTAAAACAATGCAATTATCAAAGGTTTAATGGGTTGTGTTTATAAAACATGGGATAAACATGCATCAAAGGATGGGATTGGACTTGCCGTCAACAAAAGCTTCTGGGAGATCCTGCTCGCGGTACGGGTCCTCGGGGTCGGGCTCGCGGTACTCTCCTGCGTAGTCCTGCTCGCGGTACTGCTCCTCCTCGTTCACTCCGTCGTCTAGGGCACGATCAAACAAACACTCAATAAGAAAACACATTCCTTTACCGATGAGTTGGAAACAGGAAATAACAAAATAAAATAGGAAACGGAATTATATTGGGATGATTGGTGTAAAGCTCGGCCGGAAAGGATATAAGAGAGACGTGTTTGAGTTTGGTGGAGTTCTGGAGGAATTTGGCGCATGAAATGACGAGTTTAGGGAGGTTTAGGGCCTAAACGGGGGTTTAGGACCTATTTGTGAAGGTTAAAAGAATCAAGGGCCTTTCTGTAAGGGTTTTTATATGGTGGAAGGGCCTGGTTGTGATATTTGGAAAGTGTTTGGGATTTTGGTAAACAGCCAGGGGCTCATTTGGAAATATCCTAAAAGGACAGGGGGTTTTCTTGGAGATTGGCTAAAGGGGGAAGGACTCTTTATGGAAACTGAGATTCGGCAGGGGGTTTTCTGAAAGACGGCCGGCCTTTTCCCTCTTTCCTCGCCGGCCCGAACAGAGGAGGGGAAAGGGGACGCCGGGCGGCGGCGGCGCCGGTGTTCCCGGCCCTCCGGGCCGCGGTGGCGCCCGGTGAGCGGCGCGTGAGCACGGGGGCGGCGAGGGGAGTCCAGCCCCGTGCTTACCAGGGGCAGGGGAGGGGTGAGGCGGCGGCTCCGCGTGAGGGCAGTGGCGTGGGCGAGCGGCGGCGGCGGCGGAGCTCCGGGGCGGCGGCGCAAGATGGGAAGCTGGGGAAGGA
>CM014270.1:64265966-64319472 GCA_004135705.1 Alloteropsis semialata
TAATAATGGAAGTAATACTGCTACAACAATTAGTTCGTTGAGTTCACATTCTATTGGTTGCTGTGCTGGCATGCTTATTTGAGCTTGTATTTTTTTTAAGGACTAGCAATCTTAATTTAGACAAGAGGATTTTTTAGATTTCATTTGTACTTCATCTGAGAGGAAAATTTCATTCTGTGGCATCCATTATTTATGCTATATGCATGCAAATCACTACTCATTGGGTGACTAGTATTTGTTCCATAATTGTCTATGAATGGATTGATCTGTTTGTTATTCTATTAACCATGAACTGTTGATCATTTTCACTCTACTAAACTTGATACACTGGTCCTGCAGATAGTAATCTTGAAGCACAATTTTACTGGTAATTTGGTTCACGTCCTTAGCATGCTCAATCTTCTAGTGAACGTGTAACTATATGATGTTGAGGAATAAGAGCATAAGAGATCAACAACGTGTTATCAGCTTCCATGAGGATCAATCCTGGGCTCCTTTTGCCCTTAATGGACAAATATGCAGCGCCGACATGGGCCATACTGATATCAGGATTCTTTATGCTGCTTTCGGTTTCTCTCTCAATGTACTTGATATTTGAGCACCTCTCGGCGTACAACAATCCAGAGGTTTGTTTATTAATACACCATGTTCAGTAACAAGTACTTAAATATCTTATGTGAATAATCAAATATTCATCTAATCACATTTGCTTTGTTACAGGAGCAAAAATTTGTTCTTGGTGTTATCTTAATGGTCCCTTGCTATGCTATCGAATCGGTAATATCTCCAAAACAACTTCAAACTCATTGTTGATCGGCTTAGTTCACCTAGTTAATCTTTGATACTTTTCTGCAACAGTATGTTTCGTTGGTAAATCCAGACACCAGTGTGTACTGTGGCATCTTGCGTGATGGTTATGAGGCATTTGCTATGTATTGCTTTGGAAGATATATAACTGCTTGTTTAGGTGAGTTATTTCCTCATTTGCTGAGACTGAGGCATTTTAGCTTCTAATGCCATCCTCGGAGGTTGTTACTTGCATTGTTAGTTTGGTAAACATGCTTAAAGGTCGGATCTACACTTTATGTTGTAAATCAGTAGCATCAGTGCTGTTACCACATATTGTTTTCTCTTTTGAGGTACAATGGGTCATGGATATGAAGTACGTTTGACATGCAGTTATTTGGTTTTGAAATGAGGCGTGGCTTCTTTTATTATTTTGGATATTACAACAAGCATCCATAAACTGGAATACTGGATACATGCTTCAGTTTATATTCCTTTTTAACAACTGGTACTACGGTATGCTTGGATGGAGGATATGTTTGGTATTGAAGTGCTTCATCTTGCCTGTGCCCTACATTGTTCAAAAGTAACAGCTTATTGTTGTGTTTATCAGTGTTTTAATCCGGCAAAATGGGTCTCTGCAGAACTACCAATATTTCGTTTTGTGAAGTCCCAAACCTTAGTTAGTTCATGCAATGCAACTATATGAAGTCACTACCCTTCTTCATCCAAGTACTAAACAGTGGTTCGTATTGACTTTCTTTATGTTGGCTATACGATATGCCATCTAGAACTCATAGATGATGCCAATTCTATTCTTATTCTCCTGTTGTTTTCTTCTTGATAAACAAAAGGAGCATTGACTTGTTAAAGATATTACACGAGGCTGCTTTGTTATCAGTTTGGTATATAAACTTCTGCGTAGCCTTTGTCTTTTTGTATTGTATAGCTTGTTTGCTACATTTCATTGTTTACTGCAATTGTAATATAGGTGGTGAAGATAGGACTATTGCATTCTTGAAGAGGGAGGGTGGTGAAGATTCCGGGGAACCTCTTCTGCATTCCTCTGAAAAGGGAGTCCTTCATCATCATTTTCCCATTAATTACATATTGAAACCATGGAGACTTGGTGTGCGGTTTTACCAGATTATCAAATTTGGTATATTTCAATACGTATGAACACTTGTCCTTCTAGTTGAATCAGAACAGTTAAGATCTGTAAGCAACTTTGGTTAAATATTTTGTACGCGTGCAGGTGATTATAAAGACACTCACAGCTAGCTTGTCTCTTATTCTTCAACCTTTCGGTGTATATTGCGATGGAGAATTCAAATGGGGATGTGGGTAAGTTTTTTTATTCATTTTTCGTCCAAGTGATAATTGTGCATTCGCACTATTTCTTGAGCCGCCAAGGGAAAGAATCACCCATTTCTCATTGATTGGTATCTGTAGTGTTGAAATAGTTTATTTTGAAAGATAGTGCACAAATATTGTGATAGGTACACAGAAATGTGCAATGGTCTCCTCGTCATCTTGATGATGTATCGTCTACCTGTATGAACTGTGATAGCCATTTCTTTATCATCCGAAAATAATGTGCATCTTGCATACCACTCCTTTTCTGTAGTATTAAATGGTGATAGTTGCACGATAACTTTGTTCACTCTGTTCTGCAGATACCCTTACTTCGCTGTAGTCCTGAACTTCAGTCAATATTGGGCCCTATACTGTTTAGTGGAGTGGTACACAGCTACTAAGGACGAGTTGGCACATATTAAGCCATTGGCTAAATTCCTTTCCTTCAAGTCAATAGTGTTTCTGACTTGGTGGCAGGGTGTGATAATTGCTATCATGTATTCTCTGGGCTTGGTTAGAAGTCCATTAGCACAGAGCTTGGAGTTAAAATCAAGCATTCAGGATTTCATCATTTGTATAGAGGTACCTCACCTTTTCAAGTTAGACAGGCTTTCAAAATTATTTCTTTTACTTATCACATAATCATATTGTTTGTCTTCTTCCAACACAGATGGGCATAGCATCAGTTGTTCACCTGTATGTGTTTCCTGCAAAACCTTATGAGCTATTAGGTAAACAATACTCACCTACAAACATTTCTGTACTTGGGGACTACGCTGCCTCAGATCCTGTGGATCCTGATGAGGTAAAGGATATCAGTCGGCCTACCAAAGTGAGGCTTCCGCAGTTGGAACCAGATGAAATAATTGCAACCAATATTAAAGAGAGCGTTCGAGATTTTGTAATTGGCAGTGGGGAATATGTGAGTTTTTTACCTGCAGATTGCACCTCACATCAGTAGTCTATTGTGTTCATCTTTAAAGCTAAGATTTTTTAAGCATGCCTCTCAATTGGCTAATTGGAATTCTTTTGATGTCTTCTGCTCATTCTATACTAGGTGATCAAAGATTTTAAGTTCACTGTTAACCAAGCAGTACGTCCCGTAGAGAAGCGCTTTGATAAAATGAAGAAGAACATCAAGTTCAGGCAAAGCCGGGACGACAATTGGGTGAGTGCATCCACACCAGAGAGGACAATTCGTGGTATCGATGATCCTCTCATAAGTGGGAGTGCCAGTGACAGTGGGATAGGTAAAGGGAAAAGACATCGCAGAGACCCAAGCTCAGCTGGTACCGTGGACAGTTGGGAAGGAACTGTGCAGGCACCTGATGGCTTTGTCATACGGGGTCGCCGGTGGGAAATCAAGAAGTCGTGATCCTCCTTTTGTTCCACCGGTTGTGAAGCTGTGCAGATTATACCACTCGGCAGTTGGCACATATGTTGCCGGTGACCTGCTGTATTGCTGGTGAATTTTGCTACTAGCATGAAGCTTGGTTGTGCCACTACAATGCAGAACCTTTGTTGTGGTAGCCTGGTAGATTCTGTATATAGCACACCAATTGTCACCTTGGTTTCTGATGACAACCGTGGCCAAGGAACTGTATGTGCTGACATTAGCCACTAGGTGTGTGCTTAAGTTCTACAATGTACACTATGAAGTTTCTGTATATAAACTAGAAAACCATGGGCGCGACGTTGTCGCGCCAGCTTGGAGGTAGCCAGTCAGGGAACAAACATCGATGCATACATTGTAAAATTATGTATTTTCGCTCAAATTTGATAGTGTGCCTTACTTCCAAAAATTGAAACATCATATTTACCTGATGATAATGATCATACGAGGGGCTAGTTTAGAGGCTAACTTTGGAGCGAAGGCTAGTGGTATTCAGTTTTGTAAACTAAATTTTGAAGTCTAAACATACCACAATGGAGTATTTACATGATTATTTATCTTCATACACAGCACACCTACTACTTTGAGAATAACTGTGTACTTAGGGCAGCTCCAGTGTGGAGTTTTTGAGGGTGCCAAGAGGAGAGAGAAAGAGATAGCACCATGTCTAAACGTTGGAGCAAATCTTGCAAGGGGCGCTAGCTTGGAACCTGAAGCTAACTTGAGCACCCGGTGCTATGGAAAAGTTTGCATGCAATGGCCCAATGTCAGAGAAAGGTGAGGGAATCAAAGAATAGTGTATGCCACTGTTGATGTGAGAGAAAAGAGGATCTACTATATACTAATTGATGGGACCCACTTTGAAGAGAAAAATAGAGCTAAACACTGCAGCAGTTTTTGCTAAGCTAGCACCCCATGCGTGCGCTCCATCTTAGCACCCTGTGAGGTACAATACACTCCTGATGCTCTTAGACAACAAGTCAACAACTACAGGTCTTCCTATTTCTTTCAAGAAAAATTATCTTTTAGGAAACTCTTACTATATGTTACCCTCTCTTTTCCTCAACTCAACAAACAGTTATCATATCATTTGTATGTAGTTACGACTTACGAGCTACATCCACTGAAATTAAAAAAAAAAACAGTTTCAAGCGAATGGTGCGCCTTTTTGGACGTGTGCTTATGGCCCCATTATAAATTGGTTGGCGGTGAGGACTGAGGAAGCTGAAGATGGATTGCTCAGACACGGGCATCTAGCAGCTAATTCACTTTGAAGCCTGAATAGAAGATCGGAAGCTTCATCTATGTTTTTGGTGCTAGTGTGTTTGATTCAGAAACTTTTCTGTAGCTCGTAATTCTGTCTGAACCGCGCTTCTCTGCTTTGTCGTGGCCCATCTGGCGACCGCTAATGGTTGGCCGTCCTGGGCATTATCCGGCATTCTTTCTGTGATCCAATATATTGTAACCGCAAAACAATTGTTTTGTTTCTCTGAAATGGAACCGGGCAATCTTGCCTGGTATTATAAAAAATGAAACCAAACATGAGTGTCAGGAATACTTTAGGCCTACGTATCACCTTCTCCTTTAGCAGTTGGATTACAGTTGCTTCATTATCGATGCAGGGTTCATGTGGGTCTGCAGAATGGCAATGCCAATGGTGTAATAAATATTGTACCCACAACAGCTGTTACAATTAACTTTGCCAAGCATGAGCACAAAAGATGAAGCGTTGCTGAAAACCAGAATATATAGAAGCTAGAGAGGATCAAGAATGGCTCAACTGAAAAAATAGTAAGTGCCTCAACTTGACCAATACCTTTGCAGCAACCTACATAAAGTTCTCACTGATGAATGCTCTTGAAATGCAACAAAAAAAAACTTTATTACAAATGATGTCAGCTAAGAACATTTTAGTTGTAGGCTATAGCCCCAAGGAAATCTTATTTGATGAAATGGTCCACATGTGAATGAAGCCGATAGACTCAGCAATTAGCACATATTACATACCTTCATGACAGATGTCGCTATCAGTATGCGCCACGCAATAGCCTATTGAAGTCAGAAAGGCAAGTATCGTTATTATTGTCATCAAGACAGAAGCGACATGAAGGTGTTTTATCTCTTGGTGAAAGATGTGGCAGAAAACATACCTGTCCACCTATGTTGACATAAGATCACTTTCACCAATTACAATAGTTTAAGGATCATGGCAGATCCAACCAGCTGTGACATAAAATAGATAGAAGATGTGCAATCACATAGATTATGAGGATAAACAATACCGATCATAGTATGCTACTTAGTGTCTATTATTAGAGTATATTTGGTGGTTTAGATATTCCTATCATAGACTGTCATATGTATCCGGGGGGTTGCCTTACCCCCCAAGTCTTGTACTCTCATATATACCGGCCGAGGCCTCAATGCAATACAACCAATCCATTATACACAATCTATTCCTCCTACATCTATGACAATCTATATTTTGGAGTATCCTACCTTTTATATAGAAGAACATTGTAACAGAAATTACAAGGCCATATGCTACAGCAGTAAGGTCAGTCAGAACAAAAGCAAAGATCATTTAGATGTGTCTCGATGCAATAAGAAGTCATGTGGTATTCTATTTAAAAAGATGAGGTAACTCAAGCTGCTACACATTGCCAGATTACAAACAGCATGCCTTGTGTCACACTACCATGGTAGGCAGCATAGATACAAATTCGGTAATCCAACACTAAGATCTGGATGACTAGTATCTACTTTACCAGCCTGTCTAAAGAATTATCCAACTTCTCTGTACTTCAATGGCAGCAATATTTAGTTCACATGATTCCAATGATCAATCACTCTGTTTGTTACTTCAAAAAAAATCCATATGTTTGTTAATTCTTTTCCTAGCTAAGAATGTAAGTCACAATCTAAACTGTAATCTGCAATCATCCTACCATTTCAAGGGTACAACGGTTTTTTGAACTTGAGAATCATTAAAATGCCACTAACAGATACACATTACACAACTTGTTAATATTAAGAACAAAAAAAACTATGAACCGTGTTTACTCAACCATAACCTGGCAGGTGGCAGCGGTGTCTTCAGATTAAAATCTGCTTTGTTGTAGAGGATGATCATAGTGGGTCCATTGCTTCATAATATTTAGAGTTACTATATTATCTTTGCGGTAGAGCGAATAACATGTTAATAACCAAGTGATCTTGCCGTTTGGATGCAATTAGACAAACTACATCCCATTTCATTGCAATCTAAAAATTAGAAGAAGTTATAACTACGTTGCTACTGTAATACAAATTCAGTTAGGCACTTTTGTGTCCCAAGGAAACCATATAAACATCTCCAAATTCCAATTGCAAAATACTAGTTCGTACAAAGGTAGACGCAACCTTAGTCATTGTATCTTGAAAAAAAATCACAGCTTCATCTCAACATTATGTTGCTGATGAGAATTCTATTATATCCCTGCAGAGCTATACATGCATTTTTTTTTTCGAACTCAATATTCAGATGTCTCATGCTTGCACTAATTATTATCATCAAGGGCACTCTATGTAGTTTGCAAAAAATTTACAATAACACATTTTTCAAGCCAGGACATGACTTGTGAAAAATATTTCAGATTGGCTGATTTGGTGACTCTCTGAAACATAAAAGAAGTTCTAACCTACAAGTTCAGAGCCATATTTTTTTGTTGTTCCAAATATATGAACATATACTAAATTATACTGATATGTCTTCCTTGTGGTGCAGCTGCAACACGGAAGGAAAATGAAAATAGACAAGTATGAAAGAATGGGCGAAAATCGTATTTGCTGATCCTACCTTCGTAGAATGAGCACAGTACCCAATTGACTAATTGAGCAGGCACCAAATCTGTGCAATTAGAACAGGATGCATTGGTAATCTTGCAGTTGTGGTCATTTAGTTCCAATGTTAGTCAAATTAATTGCTTCCAATGTTAGTTCGCTGCTCTCTGAGCAAATCCAATTGAGGGAGAGCAAGCTGCTCTCGATTGAGCGAGCGTTGCCGCTGCTGCCAGCGGCCGAGTGCAAGGGTCTTGCAGCACTTGGCGAGGAGACCGAGCGCGCCTCGACAGTGCGGGTCATGGCAAGGCAGCGACGCCCCCATAACTATGGGCTAATGGGCTATGGCTGTGAGGACGAGGCTGCGAGGCGAAGGGGATAGGGTCGCACAGGGCCTCGGCCGGGCGGTCCCCCGGTGGAGGCCGCGGCTTAGGCGACTGCCGCCCCGGTGGAGGCCGAGCCACGGTGCGTGCCGCCGCTCCTCCTTCTAGGCTGAAGCGCGGCGCGAGGAATGGCTACTGGCCGGGGGAACCGAAAGCAGCCGGCGGGAGGAGGAGCAGCGAAGTCTGTGGGCCTGGGTGAGATGAGTAGGTTGATGCGGCGGAGGGCAGACCGGCGGAGGCCGGAGGGGATGATGAGGGCCTCGGACGAGCGGATCCGCGAAGGTTCGCGAGTCTCCGGGTCCGCGGAATAACAGGCGAGACCCGCAACAACCCGCATCGAACGGCCGAGCTAGCGAGTTGGACGGATCGGACGGCTAGCGTGCTAACAGGTGACGTGGATCCGCTGCCCGTTCCCCCGTAACTTTGGGCTAATGGGCTATGGCTGTGAGGACGAGGCTACGAGGCGAAGGGGATAGGGTCGCACAGGGCCTCGGCCGGGCGGTCCCCCGGTGGAGGCCGCGGCTTAGGCGACTGCCGCCCCGGTGGAGGCCGAGCCACGGTGCGTGCCGCCGCTCCTCCTTCTAGGCTGAAGCGCGGCGCGAGGAATGGCTACTGGCCGGGGGAGCCGAAAGCAGCCGGCGGGAGGAGGAGCAGCGAAGTCTGTGGGCCTGGGCGAGGTGAGTAAATCGATGCGGGCGCCAAGCCAGGGGCCATGATGCAGCATCCGCAGCACGGTGGGTGGAGGGCGGCGAGCGCCAGGGCATGCGTCAAGCTGAGGGTGGCAAGGGCTCGGGCAAGCGCCAAGCAGAGGGCAGCAAGCGGCACGGCAGGCGAAGGAGGGCGTAGTGCTGGCGGCGGAGGGCGGACCGGTGGAGGCCGGAGGGGATGATGAGGGCCTCGGACGAGCGGGTCCGCGAAGGTTCGCGAGTCTCCGGGTCCGCGGAATAACAGGTGAGACCCGCAACAACCTGCATCGAACGGCCGAGCTAGCGAGTTGGATGGATCGGACGGCTAGCGCGCTAACGTGTGACGTGGATCCGCTGCCCGTTCGCGGAATGACCCGTATTTCGTCTTGCAGAGATAGAGATTTGTTCTTAATGCTCGTAAACTTGACTCTTTCTTTATTCGTTCTGAAAACAATATTACTCGTTGAACAACTGCCATTGCTTCTATCTCGGAGATCTTAAACAATAATATTAAAATTGGACAAGTTGGTGTTCATACTACCACAATGGAATGATGGTGGTGGCGAACAGGCGGTGGCGACTGGCGATCACGTCAGATGTTAAGCCAGATCTCTTCTCTTGTAAGGGAACTAACTCACTGCGAACGACTTAGGCCTAGTTTAGCTCGCGAAAATTATAAAAAATATTTACAAAATTTTTACGAAATTTTATAGAAATTTTATGAACTAGCCTATCCTTATTGATTATAGGCCGATGCCTTTGTTTCCGGTCGCACTGACCCAGCCCAAAATAGCTAACAACTAACAAGGACCGTGTCACGCTAAACCTGACAGGGTTTGGGCCTTCGGGCTCACTTCTCGGTTTTCAGTGAGCCGCACCCCGGCCGTGTTTCTTAGGGGTGGAGAAAAATTTTTGCAAAAGGAATCTTTCATGCATGGAATACTAAATGAAGTCTATTTGTAAAACTTTTTCACAGATGAGTGCAATTTTACACGACGAATCTAACGAGCCTAATTAATCCATGATTTGCTACAGTAATGCTACAATAATCATCCTCTAATCGTGTGGTCAAAGGTCTCATTAGATTCGTCTCGCGAATTTGTCAGGGATTGTGGAGGTAGTTTTGTAAACTGATTTTATTTAATACCTTTAATTAGTGGTCAAAATAGGGTGAAAAAAATTCCAACCTCCATCTCTGTTTCGCTCCACTGCCTTCCTTCTCTGTTTCGCTCCACTGCCCGAGGTCGACGCCGAATCACCTCGTGTTCTTCTCCGTCTCCGAATCCCGACGCCGCAGTGGTTTCCACTTCCACCTCCACCTCCTATCCTATACCGTGCTGACTTCTGGGGGCAAGGCATCAGTAGTTCAGAACACGTCGTCGGCTCGTCGCAGAGCCGCTGCTGTTAACTGCGAATTCGTGGAGCGAGAAACAGGGGCGCGCGCAGCAGATGCGTCATGCCTGTGCGCGGAAAGTGTAGATAGTTGGCAGCCGACAGAGTGAATGGGCTCGAGGCAGCGGCGGCGTTACCACGGCCGGTGCGCGGCGCCGGGGGTGGCTCTGGGAGCGGCGGCGCTGCTGCTTCTCATGCTCACGTTCCACTGCGCCCTGTCGCCGCCGCTTGGCGACGGAGGCCGCGACGACCCTCCCCGGCCACAGCGCCCCACATTCTTGGTACGCCAATCTGAAGCTTCGATTTTTCTTTGCCTCATTTGTTTGTTCAGGTTATGTGATGATCCTTATAATAGTATAATTTTAATCTGACTGCTACGTGGATTCATTTCACATGTTCTTTTTTTTCTGTAGCAATCGAGCAATCTATGTGAATTGCGCAGGAATGTGCTTGCTGCGGATGCAATGGCGCACCCTTCTAGCGTTCTAGTAAGTAGTATAAGCTTTGGGAGTTTCCGATTTATGTTTTCTGGTAACTAATCTGACTGGATGTGTAGGGTGATGGGGATAATGTGGGGGAAGAATTCTGGGGCTCGGGGGCAGGAAGTGGCTTCTCCGGGTGTAGCAATGCAAGCGCTGAGTTTGCTGGTGAAGAGCATTCCCCAATTTTTAGTTTCAGTATCTTGCTTATGGTTCTATGTTTGAGCTTGCAACTGGTGGTGATTGAGATAATAGATGACATGATTAAAGAAATTGCGTCTCAATGATGTGACAGGAGCTGAAGCTAACACTGAATCAAATAGGTACTTGATGATTGAGGCTAGTGGTGGGTTGAACCAGCAGCGAACAGGGGTAAGGAGATAGTATGAATCATGATAAAACTATTGGACTTCTTGTTTTATTGAACAATGTCTGTTCTATTTCAAGCATAAATCATGAGAAGATAGCAAGAATCATGATAAAATTCTTGGGTTTATTGGCTTGTTGAACACTGTATGTTCTAAGTTCAAGCATAAACAATAAGAAGTATGCTGATGCAATATTTATTTAGCATCACTACATTTTTCTTGGTGCTGAGGCTGCGAATCTCTGAGGAAGATTAGCATGTGGCAATAGGCTTTTGGAAGTTCTGAAGGACCGGAATGGCGACCAGAGGGGGGGGGGGTGAATGGGAGCCTCACAAAATTCTCGCGATCGAGAACGGGCCTATGTCCCAAAACACACCACGTGCGAGAATTCTAGCACTTGCCAAGATCACGTAGCAACTGAGTGCCTACTGACCCTAGGAACAAGTCTAGAACTCAGCGAACCGAGCGAACGAGCGAAACGAACAAGCAGCGGAAACAGCTTGTGCTCAGCCAGCCAAAACCGGTGCCACCGGTTTTCAAAACCGGTGCCACCGGTTTTTCCTGGAGCTGCTGAGCACCTCGGGAAAAACCCAAAACTAGATCAAATGACCTCCAAAATTCATCACAAAAATTCCAGAGGCCAAACACAAGATCTAGAACTTTTCCAACTCGAAAACCAGAGCAAACAACAACTTGCCTAAAACCGGTGCCACCGGTTTTCCAAAACCGGTACCACCGGTTTTTCCTGGGCAGAGACGAAACTTGAGGAGAAAACCCTAAATCCACTCAAACGAGGTCCAAACTCCGTGAAATTTGAGCCATAGCTGCGCAAGGACTTGGTGAGTGTTATCCAAAAGATCTCTCCAAGAAAGATCAATCCATAACCATGAATTTCACGGATTTGACCAAAAACACAAGAACTCGGGGTAGAGAGAAGAACTTCAAATCCGAGGCAAATCAGTGGGTTTGAGGGGGAAATATCACGGGGAATATGGTCACAAGGAACCTATAAGTGATCCCCTCAAAGAAATCCCACTAGAAACGGCCCCAAATCCGAAGAACGAAAAATCCCCCAAAAAGAGCTCCGAAAATAGCTAAAAAGGAAAAACGAGGGAGACAAGCCTTGAATCCACCATGAATGATTATGAACTCAAATCTTAACAAGATTCATGGCTAGGAAACCACCCTCATCCTCTCACTTTTGGATTGGAGCACTAAACCTAGAGTAATCACTCTCTAAGCTTAATCCTCTCTCATTTAAGCAAACCCTAGCCTTGAAAGAGAAAACTAAACTAGAGATAATGGGAGAAGTGGCTGAAAATTTCAGCCCCTTCACTACTTATAGTCCTTGGCCTAAAGTCTAAACTACCCCTACTGCAGAAATAAGATACACACCCGCAGAGGGGCAAAGTTGTCCATCTTTTCGCAGACTCATCGGACGGACACGGGACCTTCACGACTTCGCTTCGTCTCGACGCAAGCTTCGCGATGGCGCCACGTGCCCTCCATTCCGCCATCCGGCCGCACCGGACGCGCCCCCGGTTTTGAGGCCCAAACCGGCAAACCTGTCTGCCTGGTGGTTTTGAGGCCCAAACCACCCAAACCGTCCATCTCCGCTTGGCCGCCACGCGACCTCCTCGATGTCGACGCGTGTCCGGCCTCCGCCAAGCCTTGACGCCTCCGTCCCGCTTGACTCGACCGACGCCGTCTTCATCACGCCGTGAACTCTTGCTCTTCCATGCACCATGCGGATCGCACGTGACTCCGCCCGGCTTCTTCGGGTCCCTCGGTCCAAGCCTACTCGTTCATCCTTCACCGCCCTTGGTTCATCGGCATGAACCTTTCGCGCCTGACCTTCACCGCGCGCCGTCGGCCGCCATGTCGCATCCTGCACCTGCACATCACGAGCCAAGAGACACATCAATCCACTCAGCGGTTGTCAATCACTCATCATCTAGGGATGACCACCATTGGTCCTCAAGTTCCATCCACTATTTTAAGTCTGTCTTGTTTATTTTATATGGGCATGCTCAGCGTGTACCAGTTAGTTTGCTTCACATTTCTACTTGATATGAGCCCTTATCAGTAAAGTCAATGCTCTTAATTAGTCAATCAAATGTGACTTTATATGTGCACTTTCACATCATTCCATAGTTTGACTACCAGACTAGTAAACTTTGCTAGCCCATCTTGGGTAGCAATTGGCATTGGCTCCTATATTTGGACATTTGGATGACTCCTTAAGTCCCTATGTACATTGTTTATTTGTTTCCAATTTAGAGTTTGAAGTAGAGTCTTGAACCATTAGTTCATCCTTAGTGCGGTAAATGCTGCTGTTCATTCTGCCTTTTATTTTCAGATCATAGATGCTGTTGTAGCAGCACACATTCTAAAAGCAACTCTTGTGATCCCAAAGCTGGACCAGAAATCTTTCTGGGAAGATTCAAGGTTGCCATACTTCACCTCTACTATCCAGTTATTCATCGTGGTGAAGGCATGAAGCCCATTTGCTAACTCATTATTCATTTTTGCAGTGATTTTGCTGATATCTTTGATGTTGATTACTTCATATCCTCCCTCTCAAAAGATGTTAAGATCGTACAGCAACTACCTGATAGGATTAGCAAAATGTCTCTCCCATACAAGATACGCGTCCCTAGGAAATGCACACCCTTATGCTATGAAAACCGAGTGATACCTGCTCTTTTGAAGAAAAATGTAAGTCCTAAGTTTTGAAGTCTCTATCTTACAATGTGCATCTGGTTCAGTTTCATAACCATTTCTGGCATAACAGTTTTTTGACTGACATCTGCATGTTCAGGTGGTTCAATTAACTAAATTTGATTACCGGGTTTCGAATCGGTTAGAAACTGACCTTCAAAAACTGAGATGTAGAGTCAATTATCACGCATTGCGATTCACTGATACAATACATAAAATGGGTGAGGTGCTTGTTAAGAGAATGAGGGAGAAAAGTGGCGGACACTTCATCACTCTTCATTTAAGGTGATGTTTTGAGCCATCTGCTCACTGCCCTACTGCCGTCTGATTAGCTCCGCATCTGACCTTGTCTGTACTGTTCAGATTTGAGCCTGACATGCTTGCCTTCTCGGGATGCTACTTTGGAGGTGGGGAAAAGGAAAGAAGAGAGTTGGGCACAATACGTAAGAGATGGAAGACTTTGCATGTAAGAAAACTACATTTGATTGTGATCATGCTATATTTCTTATAGTTTTGATGTGCAATGTTCTCATGTTTCAAAGCTCTATGCAGGAAGCCAATCCTGAAAGAGAACGGCGCCATGGCAAGTGCCCGCTAACGCCAGAGGAGGTTGGATTAATGCTGAGGGCTTTAGGATTTGCAAGGGATGTACACATCTATGTTGCATCTGGAGATGTGTATGGTGGTGAGGAAACTTTGGCACCACTAAAGGCACTTTTCCCAAATTTTCACTCGAAGGAATCACTAGCAAGCAAAGAAGAGCTGGAACCGTTCTTGCCATTCTCTTCTCGCATGGCTGCCTTGGATTTCGTTGTGTGTGATCAGAGCAATGTGTTTGTGACGAACAACAATGGCAACATGGCCAGAATGTTGGCTGGTCGGAGGTATTTTTCTTTTGCAGTATCACCAACATTATTTTACAAATGTTTCTTTTGGCTACTGTGCCGTGCATTCCAGTTAGCTCAGCATATATGGCATGTGAAACGTGCAGGAAGGCACCAATGTATATGGTTTTATTTTTATTCTTTCAAATGATGCTGAAATTCTGAACAGTAGTGTTTTGTATGTCAGGAGATATTTTGGGCACAAGCGGACCATAAGACCAAACAGTAGAAAGCTGAACTCCCTCTTTCTGAATCGAACCAGTATGAGTTGGGACACATTTGCATCCAAAGTTCAGACACTTCAAAAGGGATTCATGGGGGAGCCAAATGAGGTTGAACCTGGAAGAGGTGGATTCTATGAGTACCCATTGGATTGCATCTGTCAAAAGACCAAGGGAAGAGCTGAGCGTACTATAGATAATCTAAGCAAGGATGCCACGAATATTATGGAGAACCATCTTACTGATTAGAGAGGGTACGGAAGTGGACTTTATGGAACACACGCCGTGGCCAGGGGGTTCCTCCAATGAGACAGAATCGGACTATAGTCATGGCAACGGTTTGGACATTCAGGAAATGGATGATATGATCTCGGACTAATCACAACCGAAGAGCCGCATGTGGCCTCAAAATGATTCTTTTGTTCGTTTCATATACTGATATACCTCATTAGTCAAGATTATCAGTGAGCAAAAACTTATGTATAGTCACAGGCCAGTGAATCATATGAAGTAACACTGTGCTCCTTGGAAGATCTTTACTTCTTGTATGACGCAGAACTACACATTCAGACCAGCTTGAGCCGAATACACAGTACTCAACTGGTACGGATTCATTTTTTTCTCCTTTTAATCTTCGCTCTTCCATGCAGTTCACCTTTTCGTTTGTAGGGTGACATAAGGAACGTTCTTGCAATTTCACTTTTGAGTGATCACTGTGGTTGGGTCATTTCCTTTTTGATATTATTATTTTTTTTGCGAAAAGGGATATTATTATTAGTCGTGGCATACTGGCATACTAGCATACACATCGTTTGGGGGGAAATTGTAAAGGGATCATGCGCACTGCCCTGCTACAAGAATTCCATCTTAAATTTCTGGACGTGTTGAGCTGATTGAAACGAGATTCGTGCCTTTTTTTTTGCTATTACACTCTTCAGAATTCACATTGTGCCGAGTATTTCTGGAATCTCTGTGCGATTTCATTTCATTACTGTTAGGGCCTGTTTAGTTTGGAGAAGTTTGCAAACTAAGTTTGCCTAGATTTTTGTGCCCTCAACTTTGCAAACTAGTTGAAGGAAGGTGTTTAGTTCCAAAGTTGCAAAAGTTGCATTGGAAAGTGTCGCGAGAGAGAGGGCACGTTTTTCAATGCGTTACTTTTGCAACTTTGCAAACTAGTTGAAAGGGGGATGTTTAGTTCCAAAGTTACAAATTTGCAAACTAATTTTCAAAGTTTCATGAACTGCCTTAATCTACTGCAGGGGAGCCGGCCGAGCATGTGGAACGTGCCCGGAAAAACGTTCCCCTATCGTGCATCTCCCCGTTCCTTTGGAATTCTCAATTCCTCATATCACAAGAATTCCTGGGCCTACTTTGGTGGGCCGTGATCTCTCTGAGAAATCCCTGGGCCTACTTTTAAGCCTGCAGCGGTCCAGCCTGCAACAGCCCAACTCGCAGCGGGCGCTGCAGAGTTGGGCCCGCGCAAGAATTACCAAACCCCAAATATCAAGAACTCGATACAAGAAACGGAGAAGAAAAACTGAAAACGAAGAGCGTCGCGGCGGTGGGGACGCGAGAGACGAGACGCGGCTGCAGGAAGACGACGACGAAGACTCGCTCCGATCCATCCTAGCTTCCTCGACGCATCCACGACTCTAAATTCGGTGAATTGATGTCGTCTTTTGTTGTTTCATTTTTACCTTCGTATTTAGTTTGGTTGAGATGGTTGGATCTCTCACCTACTGATTCCCTCCATCACTTATCTAGCTCATGATTCGGTTCCGCAATTAGCATCTCGGTTCATTGGAGCCTTTCCTTTATCCAGAGAAAATAGAAATCTAGTTCATCTTAGGGTTGCAGCGCAGGCTTCGCCCTGGCGTTTTTTTTCTTAACAATAAAAGAAAAAGAAAATCGGCTTCTGATGTCATGTGGAGAGGCATGGTCCATGGACCTGCTGGAAGCTCCGATGCCTTTGGGATTGGAGATGCGTTTGATCCTTTCCTTCTTGATGATAAGAGTCCACCTTTTTGTTGCTTGTGCAGTTGTGCTTCCTTTGCTCTGAAAGGACCTCATTTCTTGGCTCTTCAATTGTGTTTCTTTCTCAGTTCTATTTGTCATAGCCTTCTGATCTGTCAGTAGCTCCACCATATTTTGCTGTTACTCTACTTATGCAGCTTCATTGCTTGGTTCCACATTGAATATCCTGACATGGGAGCGTTGCTAGCAGATTTCTCTTCTCTGGATAACCAAACCAAACATGAGGGAATCGCCTTCAACACAGGGGGAGCCATCTACATCTAGTGCAGTATGTGGACTTTTCAATCTTTCCCCTGCTATTATCCTATACACTGAATTGCCATTACTTTATTCAACTCTTGCATGGATTATTAGTATTTACAATTGTCCTTTCTGTCACGCTATGTGCCAATCAGCCATTACCCTCTTTTCTCAAGTGTTAATGATGTAAGCTTTAGTGATCATAGTACACTGATCATGTCTACTCATTAATCTTGGCAGACCTGTTATTCGAATACAAAATTAAAATTAAGTGTGAAGGCTTACGAGTCTGGTAATATTGCGCACTACCCAATTTGGTGATTTCATCAATGCTTAAACTTGTCCACCATTAAGTTAGAAAAATGGCATAACTAAATCTCATTAATTTATATGTAAACCTCCAAATTAGGCAAAAGTTCCATATGTACTTTAGTCTATTTGGTTATTTATTTTTCTTTAATGGCGACTTGATTAATACAGGTTGATGATAGTCACTCAGCTTACAGAGTTGAAGATTCACAGCTATTCCTCTCTGTACCCGCTCTAAATCAGGCTGCATCTTATCTTGCACAGACAGCTTCATTTCTAACACAGTGCCTCCCTGTACCTGGTGTGGGTTAGTTCTTTTAATTCCTTCAGATAATTGATTCCCTCGTGTCAATTGCATAAGTGGCGTGGATTCTTATGGTAATCCCATTTTATCAAATTGATCGTGTTTCTTAATGCAGGTCTATCAGAGGAGGGCCAAGAGTTAGTAACACTGCCACCTGTATCTGGTGCAGGCAGGCTTTCTGTTCAGAATTCTCTCTTGGAGTCTGCTGGCACCAATTCATCCCTTGATCAGGAAAATTGCGGTGGAATCCCCTCTCAAGAAAACACAGGACAAATGGTGCCTTCACATGTTTTCCAGAATGGAGCTTCACTGTTTCAAGGGTACAGTTTGCTGTGGAATGTTTTTGTTTTGTTCCTTCTGATGCAAGTCCTAATCTATATATTAAGGAGTCGATGCATTTAGTGCTGAACTTTTCATAGAATATGCCATGATGTGGATCTGCCTTGCCCATACTGAAGAGTAATAAACTCCATTTGAGAGTATAAAACAGATGCCATTCTGATGCAATTTTTTAAAATAAATTTGGGTGGGAAATCAAATTTAGGGACGTAATAGCGTAACATATGATGTTTCTTTGTTGGGATGAGAAATTTGATATCTTGTGCAGCCTTGTAGAGCGTGCTCGGAAAACTGTTCGGGGTTCAGCAGATGATATCGGCTGGCTCCAGCGGGATCAAAGCCTACCTACAACTGAAGATGGGACAACCAGATTCTCGGAGATTTTGGACTCTGTGAGGTCAGCAAAAGTACCAAACTGGAAGTTGATGCTGATGAGTTGTAAAAAGTTATTTTAATGAAAGATGTAATATGAATGATGTCTCATGCGGATCATCTCATTCCTCTTCAGAAAAAATGAGCACAAGCTACCTGATTCTGTGGTTTACTTGTTGGTTCCAGGTTAGTCAGTTACCCACTCCACTTGTGACTTGTAAGCTATCCATTTCCCATTTTTAATGATAACATCGGCTTTCTGGCTGTTTATAGGTCTGTTTAGTAACCATGGGCCACTTTACTTTGTCAAGACAAAGGCATACTTCTCCAAGATGGGCCTGGCTTGTCATATCGCCAAAATTCATAGTGAGGTACTTCCATACATTAACCTGCTATTTGCCTTTTGACATTTATTTTTATTAAGTAGTACATGATGAACCACCTTGCAGTCTTCAGTAAGTAAAAATGCTCGAGAGATAAAGGAATACATAGAAGAAATATACTGGGGATCAAGGAAACGCGTGCTACTTCTTGGTCATAGTAAGGGTGGTGTAGATTCGGCTGCAGCACTCTCCCTCTACTGGCCACAACTGAAAGACAAAGTGGCAGGTTTGGTTTTAGCTCAAAGTCCATATGGAGGAAGCCCAGTTGCTTCAGATATCCTGCGAGAGGGGCAGCTTGGTGACTATGTCAGGCTACGTAAAATCATGGAGGTCTTGGTATCCAAAGTCCTTAAGGTATGCCTTGATCATTTCAGCGTGTAACCATTTTGTGCAATGGATGACGGTGTTGTTGACGCTGCATTGTGTTGTCTTCAGGGTGATCTGCAGGCTCTAGAAGATCTGACTTATGAAAAGAGGAAAGAATTCTTGCGACAGCACCCGTTGCCCCAAGAGGTTCCAATCGTATCATTCCACACAGAGGCGAGCATCACTCCTAGTGTGCTCACCGCACTCTCTCATGTTGCTCACTTGGAGCTCCCGATTGCTGCCGATGGCAACTCCACTAGGATACCAGTTGTAATGCCACTTTCAGCTGCAATGGCAGCATGCTCACAACTGCTGGTGGCAAGGTATGGTGAGAAGAGTGATGGTCTTGTGACGAGGAAGGATGCTGAGGTTCCTGGATCAGTGGTGGTCCGGCCAGAGCGGAAGCTAGACCATGCTTGGATGGTGTATTCCTCGCTGAAAGAAGAGCCTGGGGATCAGGCGGACACGTCACAGGTATGCGAAGCCCTGCTGACTCTGCTTGTAGAGGTTGCACAGAAAAAGGAGGCATGAGATGGCCATGAAAGATGAGTGAAAGTACTTGTTAGTGTTGCCCTGGAATGTATAACAGTAGATTTTGGTTATAAGCATTTTTTTAAATATACTGAGTTTGGTTACTAGCTGGCTGTACAGAGTTTTGCCCAAAGTGCTTCTGGACCTGTTTTTCGTTTGGTTTGCGGAAGCTTACGAATGCTCTGCCTATATTTCATCTGAATTTAAAAGGTGGATAGAGAATGCTGTTAGAAACGGTTGCTCCCTGTAGCTCCCTGGCAACTGGCATGTGGCGAGAAAAGTCCATTTTCAACCATCCAACTTTTGCCTCAGTTTGGTTTTGGCCATCGAACTTCAAAACCGGGTATCTTTGGCCATCCAACTATCAAAACCGTACAAATTTGGTCATCGGGCTGTTTTGATGAGTGGTTTTAAATTTTTTTTATTTACAATTTAGTCCTTAGATCTTAAAATGATTATTACTTTTTGCCCGTACCTCCGATTTAGGTGATTCTTGCGGTCATACGTTTATAACGGTGAGCTTTATCTTTTAAAATGGTCTTTATACTATTTTATCACTATTTGTTATATTATTCTTATGTTGTTGTGTAAAAACAATAATATAAGAAAAGTAAAACAAACAGTTACAAAATAATATGAACAACATTTTAAAAGATAAAGCTCATCGTTACGAACGCATGACCACTAGAATCACTTAAATCGGAGATACGAGAAAAAAATAGTAATCATTTTAAGATCCACATTTTAAGATCCAAGGACTAAATAGTCCTTGGATCTTAAAATGATTACTATTTTTTTCTCGTATCTCTGATTTGATCTTAAAATGATTACTATTTTTTTCTCGTATCTCTGATTTAAGTGATTCTAGTGGTCATGCGTTCGTAACGATGAGCTTTATCTTTTAAAATGTTGTTCATATTATTTTGTAACTGTTTGTTTTACTTTTCTTATATTGTTGTTTTTACACAACAACATAAGAATAATATAACAAATAGTGATAAAATAGTATAAAGACCATTTTAAAAGATAAAGCTCACCATTATGAACGCGTGGCCGCAAGAACCACCTAAATCGGAGGTACAGGCAAAAAGTAATAATCATTTTAAGATCTAAGGACTAAATTGTAAATAAAAAAATTTAAAACCACTCATCAAAACAGCCCGATGGCAAAATTTGAACGGTTTTGATAGTTGGATGGCCAAAGATAACCGGTTTTGAAGTTCGATGGCCAAAACCAAACTGAGGCAAAAGTTGGATGGTCGAAAATGGACTTTTCTCGCATGTGGCATGGTGTTTTGCCCCTGCTTCAGATTGTAGGAGTGTCTTGAGCTTATTCTTTGAGGCATGTGAAACTTTGAAATTGGGGAGCGTGACCTGATAATATGTTTTTTTTAATAATATGGTAATTTGGTGTATGCATTTGCTATAAACCATAGCAAAATACGGTGCATTTGCAAACATCGATTTCTTAGAGCTTTGCCGCATAATTTGTTATAACAAGATAATTGGCCTAGGACTCAAAAACCATAAAATAGGAAGGTGTGTAACACAGCACACTTCCTTCGCCTTCAGACAAGGATGGTGTTCGTTTGGCTTATCAGCCTCCAGCCAGCAGTACTTCAGTCTCACAACAAATCAGCACCAGCCACCAGCCACCAGCCAGCCAGCAGTATTTCAGTCTCAAAACAAATCAGCATCAGCTACCAGCCACCAGCCAACGACGACCCTGAGCAAACTCACTGTAGCTTTGACCAAGTTTGGACAACAACATAAAGCACAACCCACCCAACCACCAACTCTTCACATCAACTGGCTCCGAATTGCCTCACAAAACACAACAAATAACTCTGCACATCAACATTGAACTAACAAAGAGGTGGCTAAAGGGATGTTTAGATGCAGCGTTATGCATAGTGTTTTTGCTTTATGCATAGTATTTACAGAGAGAAAAAGTGCATTGGGAAGCGTGCGTTATGCAAAACGTCATGCAAAATGGGTGAAGTAAACAGGGCCTAAACTTGGTCGTCACTACTATGCTTGCCACAGCATCTTGCAGCGAAGCACCTCCGACTTCCAAGTTGCTTAGATCAAATTTAGCCATCACTCCTCTGCGACATGTGTTTTTTCTAAAATTTGGGCATCCACCTCAAACCCTAAACACAGCCGAGTGAGAAATCTGAAAGCTATTCGCACAAAGATGCATGTATACAGGCTAAGACTGCATTTCATGAACAACATACTGTTCCACCGTTGCTCACTCAAAAGGATTCAGCTATACTAGCATCAGGCAAGGAGGAAAACCAACTAACTCAGCGCACCGGGTAAGCATACAACCACCAAAACAGGAATTTTACCTATATGAACCTGCTGCTACGATATACCTACTCTGACAGACGACGATGAGGCTTTTACCCAAACTACACTGACAAGCCTCAGTTCTGTTAGGAAACTCAAAAGTCAGAATTTCACCACCAAAAAATCTCTGTGAGCAGCATTCGCCTAGCATATGCTGTTACATCCTTGTTCACTGTCAGATCGAATATCGGGCTCCCAAGCTATGAAACTTTGGCGTTCTCTCTGGCCGATCTTTCCTCTTCGGCATGTCTCAGGGTCTGCTCGAATGCTTGCAGTGAGCTGGAGCCGAAGCTTTCTAGGGCTTGGACAACACGCTGCAAGCTAGTCTGCAAACTGCTTGCATCAAGAAGATGATCGTTGTATGTTTGTGCGCTCGGAAGCCGGCTGTGCCGGCCTGGTACCAGGGCCAACTTTTTGTTCAGCACATCTGCCTCCTTGTTGATCTCCACGGTCTTCCTTTCCAGTATCTTGTTCCACCTTTCTCTTTCCCGGGTAGCAATGATCTGCTCCGTTTGTTCAACATTTTGTTCCTCCGACAGCTTGCGGACACTGGAGACAAGAGCTTGCATTGAGGTTACCACTTCCTTCTCAGAGAACCGATCCATGGCTTGAGACCAGCTGTTGCAGATGACAAACACAAGGGGAGCACCCACTCTTCCAGGAGAATAAGGAGGAACTCCATCAACTGTCTCTTCAGCCTTGTAGTTAAGACAAAGCGATAGCCATCCATTGAGCGCCTTTACAAAGCTCCTCTGTTCATTCACCCAGGTGGAAAAATTGACAATCCATTTCATCAACTCTAGTTCAAGCTCCAATGCCAAATCTCGACTGCTTCCATCAGCAACAACAGAATCCAGGCATTTTGCCTCTGACATCACTTGACACTGTATCTGGTAGCAGTCCAACTTGTCTCGCCACATTCTCACAAACCTACAAATACCGTGTTTAGATGGCGGTGAAAAATTTTTCACCCAGCATTAAATGCAGAGAATCTCACATGCATGGAGTACTAAATGAAGTCTATTTGTAAAACCTTTTTACAGATGAGTGCAACTTTGCGCGACGAATCTAATGAGCATAATTAATCCATGATTTGCTACAGTAATACTACAGTAACCATCCTCTAATCGTGTGGTCAAAGGCCTCATTAGATTCTTCTCCGAAATTTACCTAGGGGCGTGGAGGTAGTTTTGTAAACTGCCTTTATTTAATACCCGAATCAATGGTCAAAGTTGCATTTAATACTCCAAAAAATTTTCCAACCTCCAACTAAACACAGGAAGCTTTCATGATATTAAATGCAAGTGTACAGAATTTAAAAGTAATTTGAAGCCTACTTTTGATAGAAGCATACTGGACTCTCCATTTCCACAACAGAATGTGCTACCAAATTTATGTGTAGTTGCATAAAACAACCTCATAGAACTGCAGGACTATTGGGGTTGCTTCTATGCAATTAGCGTACTTCTGCTGATTGTCATGCCATTCTATTGACGATGCAGTATATTGCAATCTAATTACTTTCTGATAGAGGATCTCTATGATTATACATACTAGATAACATATAACCAGTAAATGATGGAAACAGAGACCTAAAATGAAACATCTGACAAATTACTTCAGGGTGAAAGAACAGAACATACCCTTGAATTAAGGCATTAATTTGTGGCCACAATTCCTCATCCCTTACTCTGTTTATCTTTTTGGAAACCTTAGCGATCACTCTGACAGATATTCTTATATTTGTTGATAGTTTCCTGACCATATTCCGGATCGTGTCGATCTTGTGAGCTTCAGCACCTTTCTGATCCAAGAATTTCAGCCTCTTTGCATTCTTTGCAAGCAGCAGACGCATTTTCTCTTCACCCTAAAAGAGGAAAAGAATTAGAAAATAATTAATATGACATGAAAGGTACAACATGTGAGCATTGCAAGTAACAATGTAATACGGTACAAGAAAGAACATCCTGCATTACTGAAACTAGTGGATGCAGAGAGTAAAAAAAATGTTCTATTAAATACATCTTGTATTAGCGCTGGTTTGCAACAAAAAAGGTTCTAATTCTGGGCAATTTTTCGAATGCTACTTCAAAAATCTGGTTGTTTGGTCCCAAAAGGCACTTTACTAGCTGTAAAGTCAATATTGCTTTTTTATTAAACAAGAAGCACGTTGGTGCAAGATAGGCAGAACAGTTCTAAAATTACATACATGGTTGGCTATGTATGTCTGTTTGATAGTGGGTGGGGGACCTGCAAGCTGGGAGCGATCAACCCTAAGGATGTTGTCATTACACAGGATAAGAATATGAAACAAATCTCACTGCTATCTCCCAACTTGAGACAGTGGCTCCAATTGGATATTTGGATGGGACCACTATGGAGCAACAATCTTGCTTTCTGACCTAATGCACTAGGAATAGCAATTTCATGTATCATCCATTTGAGTTGATACTTGACAGTATATTCCAACATGCTGTTGTTTCATGGACTAAAAATAGATAATAACAAATGAGCAACAGGTGAATTTCCTCATCCATAAACAATAAGTACACGGCACACATACCTTAACCTCGTCATACAGTTTCTTCTCCCAGATATAGAGCTTCTGCAGTGTGAAAGACAGGCTCCTTCCTCCCAACACCTTCTCACCTCCAACATCCAAGAGCTCGACACCTCCAATGTCTGAATGCGGCAAGGCAATCGCCGACACCATACAAGATGAAACTATTTCCAAATATCAACAAGTCAAATCAAAGCATTGTACACAAGCTATTCTGAAGACGTGCTAGGAACAAAACGCTCACCATGATACACTGAGCTCCGGTGATGGTACCTCCGCCTCCCAACCTCCAGAATAGGTGAAAGCGCCCTGACAGCGTCTGCAGCTCGAACAAACTGCGCTTTGATCTCGCCGGCAGCGTCTGAACTGTCAACGACCCTCCGGGGAGTCGGCGCAGACGCCGCAACTCTACGCTGCGCCGGAGCCTGTAGCCGCGCCACGTTGCCCCCGCCAATCACCTCCTTATCGACGACAGAATTCCGGTCCTCGTCGACCTCGGCAATGCTGCTGCTGACGCCACCGATCGAGCTGCGCCGGCTGCGGGCGCCACTCCCGGGCGCGGAGAACTCGCCGGCCACCTGCTTGACGACGGCGTCGTCCTCCTCGAGGTCCGGGATGCCCTCCTCCTCCCGCACCTCCCGCGAGCTCCGGCTCGGCGTGTACGCCGCCGCGGCCCCGGCCCCGCCAGCGTCGTAGCAGAAATTGTCGTAGACGTCGTAGTCGCCGAACACGTTGAAGAAGTCCCACGAGCTCGTCCTCGGCGGCGACGGCGGCGGGGGCGCCGCGGAGGCCCTGCCTGCCGGCGCCGACGCGGGCCCGCCGCCGTAAGAGTGGTACTGCGGGTACCCGCCCGGCGCCGGGTCGAAGGAGCCGTAGTACACGCGCTCCGACGGCGCCGCGCGCTGCTCGACGGCGACCGAGGCCGGGGGCGGGCGGCTCCGCGCGTAGTAGAGCCGAAGCGATCCCGGCGGGTACCCGCCGTAGTGGGGCTCGGGCGCGTAGCCGTAGCCGGCGTACCCGTAATGCGGGTACGGGAGCGGGTGCGGGTGCGGGTGGTGGTCGTGGCCGGCGGCGAGGCGGCGGGGAGGCGAGGAGGACACGGAGCCGGACTCTGAGTCGGAGGAGGGCGCGAAGTTGATGTGCGACGAGGAGTGCGGCGGCGAGGCGGCGGGCGGCGCGTCAACGTCCTTGCGCGCGGCGGGGAGAGCGAGGCGCGGCCGGTGGGCCACGAGGCGGTGGAGCGCGTCGGCGGCGGACGCGAGCGATCCCGCCAGCGCGTCGTGCGCGTCGGCGAGCTCGTAGCGGTGGCGCACGGCCGCTGCGAGCAGGTCGGCGCGGCCCCGGCACAGCGCCACGGCCTCCTGCTCGTCCAGCTTGGACCCCTTGCACCCCATCGCTCGCCCCCGATCGAACCGGAAAGACCCTCGGCTAAAACCTCCGCTCAAACCCCCGCGGCGCGCCGCGCCATGACGCCCGTCGTCGGCGCGGTCAGGCGTGGTTTGGTTGGTGGGGCTGGGGGAAACGACGCTGACGCCGCGGACGATAAGCGAGCGAACCGAGGCCGGGTGGGCTGCTGGGGATTATAACGTGCGTGCGGGCGCGGCGCGTGCGCGAGAGCGAGACTGTAATCTCGCCGCCGTGGGGGCTGGGCTGATGGGAGGAGCCGAGGAGGGGCCGAAGGGGGAGATGAGAATCTTCTCTGGTTTGTTTGCACTCGCGCTCACGCGGGGCGTCGCCTCCTTTTTCCGGGCTTGATGTGGCAGGCTGCTGGGCTGCACTGCAGGCTGGCGCGCGCCTCTTGTTTGTTCGCTCGTGGGTGGGGGAGGCCGTGAGGGGTGATGGGGAACGGGCAAACAGACGAAACGAAGCGGGGAGGCACCGAGGCAGGGATGGATCAGGTGTGGGGAATGTGATAGGGGGACAGGGAGGAGAGGGGGAGGACCGGACAGGCACCACGAGGCCAAGGCCGCCTTCCTCTTTACAGTAACTCTTTTGTCAGCTTGCCTTTGGAGCGACGCGCCCCGAGCAAACACAAACGGAGAGAGGGCCGGCGCCCGGGTGGCTTCGGTTGCTGGCTTGCTGCGGCATCTGCATGCAGCAGGGCTGGGTTTGGTGGCAGGCATTGATTGCGCCCGCGCTCACCCGCCACGTACGGCCTTGACCGGTGCGTGCGACGCGCGCTCGCTGCCGCCTGCCTCATCAACGCCAGGCCGTGCGGAGGCCTCCACTGTGCCAAGCCACTCTTGGCACACGGGTTTCCCCCAAATCTCCAGGTCTTCGATTTTAATTTTCGACTTTTCCCATGCCAGTTTTCAACTACGATTTAATATTTTTTATGATGGCAGTTGGTACTAAAACGTTCGTTGCAACTTGCATGTGGGGGAAAAAGGAGTCTAGAAACCATACCATTTTTTTAAAAAAAACAAGTACCTCCACAATGATGGCTCGTCAAATGTTCATGCACCAATGACAGGCTCGCTTTGCCTTTTCTTTCGCTCTTTCTTTTCCATCCCGTCCTCTTTTTATCCCCTCATGGCCTCATCCACCCATTTTCGCCACTGTTTTCACTACTCCATTCCGGAGTGGTAGAGTGGAAAAGCCCAGGACCACTCCATACCCAAATCCCTTTGGGAACGGCGAAACGGAGACGAGATCCGACGGCCGCCGAGAGAATCGTAGCACCAAGATGGCAAGATCGCAGCGCAACTCGCACTGCCTCACAGGATTTTGCTCGGCGGGTATCATCGTTTCTGGCACTTGCCCTTGCTGTGCTCCCGCTTCCTTTTTCCTCTGGACTCTCTCTGATGAGAGAGGGCTATCTCTGGGGCGTTTAGATGTAGCGTTTTGCATAGTGTTTTGTATTGAATCACGTGTCACAGAAAGAAAAAAATGCATTGAGAAACGTGCATTTTGCAAAATGGGGGAGCATGTTTCAACTGCATGGGCCCCGCGACATCTGACTGGTCGTTTAGCTCCATCAACCACTGTTTCCTGTGGTTTCTCGGTCATTTAGGTCTTGTTTAGATTGGGTGAATTCGATTGAATTCAATGATTGGAGATGCATTGGAAATTGAAAAAGTAGAGATGAGACACGTAGTTCAATGTGTTGCATTTTGATTGAATTGGTGCCTTTTCGCGAATCTAAACAGGACCTTAATCCCCATGTCGTTCCATATCGCTCTGGTGGCCCTTCTTTTTTTTTTGGGCACTGTTGGCATATGGGACAGGCACATTCCAGAGCGTGCGCCACAGTCACGCATCACTGTTCCCTGCCCCTCTCTCTCTGTTACGATATGCTAACACATGAGCGTGCACTGTGGCGAGAGAAGGACCCAGGCTCCACTACAAGGAACGGGACCAGATGGACTTTTTTTTTTAAAAAAAACTAAAGAGCTACAAATTTCACATGGAGTAAAATTCTTGGCTTGCAGTAGATGCCATATTGGCAAATTACCATGTATGCAACGGCTAGTGCTGCAAGGGCCATTGAGCTTGGTCCCTCGCCCCTTTTTCCCACTGTTGATTACTTGATTGGCGATCGGGTTCGGGCAGCGGGCTGCATTGGCAATCGACGTCGCTGGTGACTTGGTGAGTTGAGGTGTTGCTTGTTGCTTCTCTTTACGTGGAGAGCATCATACTACTACACTAACATGCAGATGGCGCCCGAATTACAAACCCATAACTGGAAGCGTTCTGAACGAACAGTGTCATTTTTTCCTAAACATTTTTCGATTTGACGCTTAATGTGTGCGGCACAACATGCGTGCATTGACCAAAGACGACGCA
The DNA here is from genome assembly GCA_004135705.1 of Alloteropsis semialata. NCBI lineage: Eukaryota > Viridiplantae > Streptophyta > Magnoliopsida > Poales > Poaceae > Alloteropsis > Alloteropsis semialata. The sequence goes on from CM014270.1 coordinate 64,294,034, forward strand.
GACACATGCATGCACAGCGTTTAGGTCTTCTGCTCATAGCATTGTCAAAGTTACAAGCTGGCGCACACAAGAGAAGCACCACTACACTACTAGATCATCTCCTGCACCCTCAACTTTATTCCAAAAGCCATCCAGATCATCACCCCCTTCTCTTACCGCCCCCCATCAACTTTACTTGCCAGCCATCTAACATGGAGCAAAAGCGAGCACATAGTTAACCACTAGTCACAAAGCCCGACTGCATATTCTACTTTGGGACCCTGGGGCCACCGGCAGCAAGAATCCACGGTTCAGCTTCAGCGCTGCCTAGATCGTTAGACGTTGGTGGCAACAACAATGGTCAGGACGAGGCAGGCAGGCAGCTCAGCATGGCGCCCACGCCGGAGAGTGACAGGAGCTAGGGAGCAGCTCAGAGCTCACTCTTCCAGCGAGATTCACTGCACACCCACGGACACAAAGCGACACGTACCCTCGCTCCTCGATCATGCGCTCAACTCGGGAAAAGAGGGCGGCGGTGCACGGAGGTGCCGCTCCATCCGCTCGCTTCTAGTATTTCTATCGCATCGGGACCATCGCTTTACATGTTTCTGGTTCGTTTTCCTTCTTCACACACACTTGCACGTAGCTTTGTCACGCACTCCCAGGCGAGGGAAAATGGAAACTCCTGCTGGAAAAGAGCACTGCCCATGCTGTACCGCGTCGTGACAATGTAGTGAATGCACTGTAGTGGGAAGAGAGATCACAAGTGGACGGAGATCGATCGAAAAATGGCCACAACATGCAGTAGCAGTACACAACAAACCAGAGAACAGAGTAATAGTAATTATTCAAAAAAAAAGAACAGAGTAATAGTAATAGTCATAATGTAGCCGATGCTCTTTGGCTGACAGCCTTGCCGACCCTAAAACAGCTCTGGTCTAAACCCCAGAGGGACAATGGCCTTGTTTAGATTGGGCCAATTCAACTGAATTCAATGATTGAAGATGCATTGGAAATTGAAAAAGTAGAGAGGGGGCACGTAGTTCAATGCATTGTCTTTTGATTAAATTGGTGCCTTTTCGCGAATCTAAACAGGGCCAATGATGAAATTAACTGGTGATCAAACTGGTAACCCTAACCCACATGCAATGCGAACAGCTTTACTGATCAAGGTGTTGTACTAGCTCATAATTCACGGATCAGTCTATATGATTGCTGCTGCCTTTTGTGGGGCAGGAGGCCGTACCCTGCACGATTTCAGTGTGATTGGAGTTGGAGCAGCAATTTGTTTTCCTCTCTTGAGCTCTGTCAGTCAGTAGATAGGATTTGTCATGGAGTGCGTGGGGTCTACTACCCTGTGATGCAAAAGCGAAGTGATTCTACTCTTTAGTTTACCTAGGAATTTCATTATGGGAAATAAAGCTCCAGATTTCATTATGAGGACTCGGCGTCTCATCAGGACTCCGATTTGGAGCGACATTTCTAACGACATCTTCAGTATCTAGTACAACCGTACAAGCATATATTCTAAGACATCTGATTGGAAACAATGAAAGACAGTGCTGCACTTTCGGTGTGCATTGGACTAAGGCCTTGTTTAGATTCGCGAAATTGCACCAATTCAATCAAAAGGCAACGCATTGAACTACGTGCTCCCTCTCTACTTTTTCAATTCCCAATACATCTCCAATCATTAAATTCAATCGAATTCTCCCAATCTAAACAAGGCCTAAACTGTTGTTCAGTCTTCAGTAGGAGTAGCTTTGAAGAGGGCAAGAGACTGAGCGGTTACTTTGTGTAAGAAGACTGCAAACAAAAGAATACTACTGCAATACAGCACAGAGCAATACTGCAAGATCACTGATTGCATGGCAGTGGCATGGAGCTCTTTCACTTTCCCTTTCCCTTTTCTCTGTTGCAGGAAGATTTACCCTAGCTACCTACCTACCTACCTAGTGCGGTAGTACCTATCTAGTCCTCGAATGAGAGTTGATGGGGTGAAGTATTTTCCTAGACCGTAGACCACATGAGTTCGAGCAGTCGAACACACAGTACAATGTACAGAATTTTCAGGAGGCCATAAATTTTGCATAATAACCGGCCATTCTTTTTTTTTTTGAACGAACCGGCACGAGATTGTGCCAATTTCATTGATAAAGAAGGGTTTTATAAAAACAGCCGGCTAACCGGAAAGAAGCAGAAAAGAGTTCACTCTCGCGCTATTAGACTCGCTAGCTCCTTGGCACCGGCTGCAGCCCACGCCGACGCCTCGGATTTGATTTTTGAGATGATGGCCGTGGAGGAGCTCTCCCTGCGGTTGAAGACACGCGCATTCCTTTCGATCCAGACTTCCCATATAATTAGCAATGCAAGGCTCCTCATGGCTTTCCTAGGCACCAAACGGTTATCAGTTATATTGATCCACCATTCGGACACTGTGTCTGAATGCAGCCAGCTTCCTGGTAGTATCTCTGGTTTGGCGAGCCAAGTAGCTACGGCGGTCCATATTCGCTTGGTATACCTGCAGTCCACAAACAGGTGATGCGCAGTCTCGTTTGCCCTTCGACAGAGCTGACAGAGTGGCGTGTGCGGCCATCCACGCCTGGCCAGTCGATCCGCAGTCCACACTCTGTTCTGTATGACCAACCAGGCCAAGAACTTGCATTTTGGCGGGGCCCATGTTTTCCATAATTTGGCGTTATGGGGTTTGAAGACCGAACCGATAAACTGCGCTTTGTAGGCAGATGCGGTAGAATAGGCGCCATCAACTGTTAGCTTCCATGTTATGGTATCTTGGACGTGCGGACGTAGTTGCACCTCGTTAACTTGCCGCCACAATTCTACAAACTCCCGAAGTAGGGTCGATGTAATTCCCCTCGAAATATCTAAATCAGTGACCCACAAGTCATTTGCCATTGCCTCTGCCACAGTCCGCTTTTTGCGTTTGGAGACGGTGTATACTGCTGGAGCGATGTCCTTAGGCCGGCGACCCTGAAGCCAAGCTGTGTCCCAGAATGCCGCTGACTTGCCATCACCTAAGCCGAAGTTTGTGCATGCCGCGAATAGTAGCCGGTCTTCCTCGTCGCAAGGTGTTTCCGTGCCTATCCATGCCTTGTCCGGTGAGGCCCATTCGTGCCATAACCACCGTAGGCGTAGTGCTCTTGCAAATTTGTCGAGGTTGAGCACACCCAGCCCGCCGTTTTGTTTGGGCATGCCGCATTTCGTCCAGCTTACCTTACATTTGCCTCCCGTCAGCGCCGCGTCGCCTGCCCATAAGAATTTCCGCCGCAGCTTGTCTAGCTCCTCCATGGCCTCTTTGTTTCCTTTGATCACTGTTAACATGTAGATGGCCTGTGAGGTGAGCACGGTTTTGGTGAGGCATGTGCGTCCTGCGACGTTGAGGTTCTTTCCGTGCCAACTAGAGAGCTTCCCTGCCGCTTTGTCGATTATTGGTTGGAAGTCAACACGTCGAAGTCTTCTGACAGTTAACGGCAGGCCGAGGTAGCGCATTGGAAAGGCTACGCGTGTGACCGGCAATTCCTCTAGGATCGTGTCCAGGTCGATGTGTTGGCAGCTGATTAGCGTTAGGCTGGATTTGTGCAAGTTCGTGACCAGGCCCGTTGCCTCTCCAAATAGATGTAGTAGTCGTTGAGTGTTTCGCGCATCTTTGAGAGTAGGTTTGATGAAGATTGCGGCATCGTCGGCATATAAGGATGCCCGATAGCGTGCGACACGACCACCCAACTTATTAAGCAGCCCCTTCGTAGTGGCCGTGTGTAGTAGGTGATGCAAGGGGTCTATCGCAAGGACGAAGAGAAGGGGTGATAGCGGATCACCCTGTCTCAGCCCTCTGCCATGGGTGATCGGTTCCGATGGTATTCCGTTGAGCAGTATTTTGGATGTGGAGGTTCGTAGCGACGCCGCTATCCAATCACACCATCTGGCCGGAAAGCCTCGACGCTGCATTAGGGTGAGTAGGTAATCCCAGCGTACCGAATCGAAGGCTTTAGAGATGTCGAGCTTTATGAGAAGTGCCGGCGTTTTATTCCGATGGAAGCGTCGAGCGATATTCCTGACGTACAGAAAGTTGTCATGTATGCTACGGCCTCTGATGAACGCACTTTGGCACGGAGTTACGAGAGAGGACATGTGCGGGGCCAGTCGGAGCGCGAGGAGCTTGCTAATGATCTTAGCGATTGCGTGGATGAGGCTGATTGGTCTGTAGTCTTGTATGCATTCTGCTCCTTCCTTTTTGGGCAGCAGCACTACGTTAGCCGAGTTTAAAAGGTTTAGGTCTTCGCAACGTAGATTATGGAAGGAGTTGATCGCAGCCATGACATCTCCCTTAATCGTTGCCCAACATGTTTTGAAGAATAACCCAGTGAAGCCATCTGGACCGGGCGCTTTATCGTGTGGCAGCTGCGATATGGCCTTATGTACTTCTTCCTCGGTGAAAGGCTCTGCCAGCGTCGTTAGGTCAACTGTCGGGAACTGGAGGTCTATCCAGTTAAGATCTGTAGTGCGTGGAGGCGGGTCGCTCATGACAGCCTGGAAGTGTTCCACTGTCGCTGCCTGTTTTTCCTGGTGGGATATAGCCCATCCGGCTCCCACTCGCAGCCTCTGAATGAATTTTTTGCGGCGTCTGGAGTTCGCCCTCAAGTGGAAGTATTTGGTGTTTGCGTCGCCCTCTCGTAGGTACGTGATTCTGGAACATTGCTTTTTTCTTGCTTTCTCAATGACTGCCCATCCCAGCAGCCGTTTCTTCAGTCTCGATCGAAGCCAAAATTCCGCGTCGGAGAGGGGCCTCCAGTCTTGTTCCGTATCGAGGATCAGGATGACCTCTCGAGCAATGTGCATTTTAGCTTTGATGTCCGAAGTGAACGATTTGCTCCATCTGCGGAGAGACAAGGCTAGAGAGTGCAGCTTGTGTCCCAGGCGGTGGAAAGGTTCCGTGTGCGAAGTTGGCTTGGTCCAGACGTCGGTTACCAGTTGCTGGAATCCATTCTTTGTATAAAGTACATAAGTACATCCAAGGTGTAGGCAGTTTGCACACATGTCTGAGGGCTTGTTTGGGAACTAGTGTATTGGAGGGTAATAGGAGGTATTGAAGGAGAAATTAGTTCATTTTTTTCTCAATCTCCTTCATTCCACTCCAATACACCTCTATCCAAACAAGACGGGGGTATTGCTTCTACTTGACTATTTCAGGTCTGGCCGAATGTGGAGTACACAGAACGTCTAAACACGACGATAACGACGGCAGCCTTACATGGAAGCTAACCCAGAACTTGCAAGTTTAGTAGTGGCACTGTAGTATATAGTATAGTAGTATAGTGCCGTTTATGTAGCACTTCGTGCCTACGAGCATAGGGGATGCAATAATTTTATGCAGCGGTCAGTTCAGTGTCCGAAGCTTCTAAATATACTCAACTCCTACGCTGAAAGGCCGGTATATAATACTATCAGTTTTGTCAGAGAAGGACGCGGATATTCCCAAATTTGTTGTGGTAGCCCTTGTATAGCTACTACTCTGGATAAATGCAGTTGTTTATTCTTTTTTATATTAAAAACAGTTGTTTATTTTTATGCAACATTGCATCTTGTACACATATATTGTTTCGTCTAGCAAGTAGCAACTCCACTGACAGAATGAGCACTGTCCATGCTCATATGCAGGTGAGATTACTGGAGGTCAGCACTTGTAATCCAGCTTCAGCTGTGTGCCTGTGTCTCAGTGCATGTGGACGAGCTATGACTAGCCTCAGCAAGCACAAATTATTGTACGCATGGACTATGAAGTATTATACTCGATGAATCATCCAGCGCACGTACACTTGGAACTCGCCAGTTAAGTGAGGCGCAAACCTCTAAGCAAGGACAGCCTATTTTTTTACACCACTGCTCTTGGACCATGCTTAGCCTAATCTGGACATGGCTAATCCTACCCTAAAAAAAAATTACCACCTCGTAAGATGTTTGTGGACCAAGGAACCTCGCAGTGAATGGGTGAAGTGCAGTTCCGGTTGGTCAAGTCCTGCCTCGAGTTAAAGCCACACCCACACCCGCCCGGCTCTCCTCGTGCAGGCCACGACCCTGATCCGCATATCCCTTTCGCTCGCTTTGCCCTGCGCTTTTGCACCCCCTTGAATCCTGCTCCCAGCTTTCAGCCTTTCACCACGGATTCTTTCACCTCGCTTTGCTGCTTTTCGTTTTTGCCTCTCTACCCGGATGTTCTTTCTTCTCCCTCTTTATCTTTCCTCGGCCATTTTATCTTTTCAGACAGTAAAGTTGCGGCAAAGGTTGCCGACGCTGGTGGCCTCCGGGCCCTGGCAGCTCCGTCCGCTCTGTACTGTCGATTTCAGAGCGCCAATTTGAGCTGCTAGGGCGACATGATTCGGCTAGGATACCGAAAGAAAAGCTTCACCTGCCCATGCGGTGCAACGATGGACAAGCACCCAAGCACGCACGCACGCACGCACTCGCACGGGTTTCTTTGCAGTGCTGCTGCACTGAACCACAGCTTGGAAAGGGAGTGCGGTACGCTCTGCTGCTGGGGTAGGAATGCTTGAAACCGTTAAAAACTAGTGCGAGGGTCTAGCAGTTAGATCACACAACTTTTGGTCAAGATTTGCACGGCGGCCAATGCACAAGTACAGGCAAATCACTCGTTCCACCACTAACCGCGCCTGAAGCATTCATCAGAAGTTTCAGAGTGAGCAAATGTTCACTGAACATCCAGCTAGATACTGATGGGTTTCACAGATTTCTTTCGTGGCTCTTTGCTCAGGCATGTGTGGCCAACTCCCAGGCCAGTTTTACTGTGCATAGATAGATGCGGCCCTGCGCTGGAGCCACGACAAGCACATGAAGCTCCGAAAAACACCAAGAGCAGTGCTCCTTCTCGCCTGATCCGGGGGATTCTTTCAGAGCAAAGCACCCAGCACGCAGCTGCCAAGAGAACACCTGGTCCAGCTGAAATCATGCATACTAGTGTGTCATTTCCTGTCAGCAAGTAGTGGTGGGTAGAACTTTAGCCGCCATGATCGATCGGACGCGAACATGCATGGCGCGGCTGCGGCCCAGGTCCACGAGCCCTCAGTGTTCGTGCGAGACGGATCGCAATAACGACTTGCTAGCTAGGCTCGGAGGATAAAAGCATGGAGGTGTGGAGGCGTGGACCTAGAAATGTGGTGCAGCCTGCAGATCCAAAGTTCGTGGTGAGTCCTGCAGGCGCAAATAATTGCCATGGGAGAATTCGGAGACATCTGCGCAATGATTTCAGCGACGTGCATCGTTAAAGAACTTCCGAATTCCAGCCACTCCTTTACTTCTACCCGATGGGCCTGTCTGCCTGGAGCATGTTCAAGTTAAGGTTAGGTTCAGCATCTGCACGAATGGCTAGGCTAGGCTAGGCGTTTGCCTTCAGACCTCTTCAGCGGTAAGCACAGTACTAGCACACAGCACACTCGAGTGTCAGGGTATAGGAAAGGAAAACAAAAGCTTCTACTACATCGCAAACAAGGAATAGCCCAACTAGTGGCCCAGTAAGGGTTTTTTTTTAATAACAGCCCAGTAATGGTTGATCCATAAAAGTCCAGCCCACGTGCGCACTGGGTGAGGCCTATCACTGTGTGGATCAGGCCCTCCCCACTCCTTTGAGTAGATGGGAGATTTGGTCAAAGTTGGCTAAATTTGCATAAATCTAATACAAAATGTAAATAAAAACACGATAAACATATCTATGTTAGTTTCGATCAGAGTTTGTGCTAGTTAATTTTTATGTAGTCACATCATTGTAAGAACTTGCTTGCTTCTCCTACTTTTTCTACCTTTAAAAAAAAAAGCATGTGTTGTGGTGTGATGACTGATGAGCGTAAGAGTTTTTTTTTGTGGGGTAAGAGAGTTAAGCCCTACATTGATTGAAGCACAACCGAGCGATCACGAACTTTGATCCAATCCAACAGCCACAAATTCCGGTACTGCGATGACCCAAAATGCCTTCTTGCGTTCAGCAAAGATGGTTGGAACGTGCATTAAAATTTAGAGCACAAGTAATTTCTCCAAGCAAGTGGGATCCCCTGCTACTACAGCCTGTCACCGGTTCCGTGCTTGACAATAAAATTTGAAAAGCTGTTAGTCTCAAACTTAAGACCAATAACCTAGTGGCATTAGCACGAGTGAATTGTGCACTGCAGCTAGCTGCACTGGCTGTGTTTACTGTTTAAACAACTCTTTGTCCTTGATAATGTGAACCAACTCCCCCGACAGCTCGGACAACGTTAAACTACACGGATCCCTAGCAAGCGAAGCAAGTCGCCGCAAAGCCACAACGGGCCACCCGCGTCTAGTCTCGCCGTTCACCGGAAACTCCACGGACCACGGCGTCGGTGACTCCCAGTCCCAGCGCAGCCACGGCCAGGGGGCAGCATTCGTGGCCCAACCTGTCGGGCACCCACCCAACCGGCACCCCCGCACGGTCGCGCCTCAAACCCCGAGGCCACCGCGACGCTGCCCGCGGCTCGCCACTCGCCAGGCAGCTTCCTCGCGTGCAAAGATTTTAAAGACGAGGGCCTTGACTTCGGCGGCCCCGGCGAGATCACGGAGAATCCGCAGCCGCACGGGGGGCGCAGGCGCGCAGCGCAGGTCGCGTGGCCGTGGAAATTCAGCGAGGTCGTGCGCTGTGCGACCGCACCGATGCTTCCTGGTTCCTGCGGAGCCGCGTCGGACCGCGCCGGCGACCTGGGAAGTTTGCGACCCTGACCGAAACCGAGAGTTCTTCATGTGCGGGGCGCATCTGTAAAAATCAGAGGAGCTGTGGAAGCTTTGATGGAACACCGGTCTCTATCTTGAGATCTCGGTGATTGCGTGTTAATCAATGGCGCAACAAAAGGCGCAGAGAGTTTACATATATGCAGCAACAGAGCAGGCCGGCTGGGTGGATCTACAACTGAATTACAACAAATTTTATCTACAAAGATACATCACAACAACCTATACCCAGCCGGCCCTATCCAGATCGCATGCTGTTACACATTGATGTTTAACACTCCCCCTCAAACTAAACCTTCACAAGGTTGAGGTTGCCTTTGAACATCTCAAGTTGCCGCGCCGCCAAGGGTTTCGTAAACCCATCTGCTATCTGATCCCTTGTAGAAACATGCTCAATCTCAAGTAATTTTCTTGCTACTCTTTCTCGAACAAAATGATAATCAACTTCAATATGTTTAGTACGTGCATGAAACACTGGATTAGCAAAGAGAGATACTTAGCTCCTATGTTATCACAGCATAGCCTTGCAGTTGGTGGAGCTTGAATTCCAAGCTCTAGCAATAATGTTTGTATCCACATAATCTCTGCAGTAGTATTTGCAACTGCTTTATATTCTGCTTCTGTACTTGACCTTGATACAGTAGCTTATTTTCGTGCACTCCATGACACAAGATTAGAACCCAGAAAAACAGCAAAGCCACCAGTGGAACGCCTATCATCCAAACACCCTGCCCAATCTGCATCTGAAAAACCACTGACAAGCAAAGACCGAGACTTACTGATCTTTAGTCCAAGTTTCATTGTTTGCTTAAGGTACCTCAAAATCCTCTTAACGGCTGCCCAATGGACAGTGGTTGGAGCATGCAAAAACTGACACACCTTATTAACTGACAAGGAAATATCAGGCCTTGTCAAAGTCAAATATTGCAATGCTCCAACTATGCTCCTATACTGTGTAGCATCAATAGGACCAAGTAAATCTCCCTCATGAACTGAAAGTTTCTCAGAAGTGGACAGAGGTGTGCTCACCGGTTTGCAATCAGTCATACCCACACGACTAAGAACATCTGAGGCATATTTTTCTTGCGACAATATTATACCATCACATACCTTACTCACTTCAATGCCAAGAAAGTAGTGCAACTCTCCCAAGTCCTTCAAAGCAAACTCCTTATTCAGATCTTGCAGCAATGCTGTCGTCGCACTCTGTTGTGAACTAGCCACAATTATATCATCACCCTTTTGGAGTCGAGTTATTGGTCTCACAGGTTCAGGCGTAGCAGCAGGAGACAAGGGCGCAGCCTCATCCAGGTCATCAGCTTGTAGGTGTTCATTGTCAGCGAGTGCAGAAGATCCAGCGCCCACATCGGCGGCCGTTGCAGGAGATCCGGTGCGTGCACCAGTGCCCGCGGCCACACTAGCGTCTTCGGCGCCCGCCGCAGAAGATCCAGGCGCACGCGCGGGAGAGAGCCCAACAGCGCCGGTCGTGGCATTCCCCCGTTGGCCGGTGGGCGTCTCCTGCCCGGACGCACCGGCAGGCATCAATCCCGGAATGGATTCGGCAGGGGAATCCGCAGGCGAAGCATCGTCGGATCGGGCGCCCGACGAATTTGCTGCATCCACCTGAGGAAACACACCAGAGTTCCTGTAATCTGCAGTATCTTCAGTAGCAGGATTAGAAGCATAGTTATTAGGACCGGACCGGACCGGCGGTCGGACCAAAAAAACCGTGAACCAGAGGGTAGACCGGTCCGGTTCACTTAAAAGACCGTCCATGCAATTGGACCGGTAAAAACCATTCGAACCGGCCAGTTTTTTAAGAAACCGATGAACTGGCCGGTTCCAATCGAACCAAGCGGTTTTTGTTGTTCACCAAAATTACCTCTCTGTCTACTCTGTGAAGCCTTATCCACGCAGGGGTATAGATGGAATGACCGAAACATTGACACATTTAGGGTTACGGGCTGCCCTTTGGATCTTTTCGAGAGGGAAAAATTGGTTTTTGCCGCCGCCGCTATTGATGCTCTGGAGCCGCCGCCGCTGTTCGTGCTCTGGAGCCGCCGCCGCCACCTCTCTTCCTCTTCCTGCCGTGGAGCCGCCGCCGCCTCTCTTCCTCTTCCTGCTCGCCGTGCCGGCGGTCACTCAACAGTCTACTCCACGGCTGCATCGGCTCGGCGGTTCGCCCCCTTGGCCGGTTGGCCCCTGCGGCGTGCGACGCACGGGGCTGTCCCCGGCGGCCAGCTCTGCTGCGTAGCTGCGCCCCTGCCGGGTGCGGGCCTGCGGGGTGCCAGAGTGCTGCTGACTGCTGTGCGAGTGCGAGTCGGCAGTCGGCACCGACGCCCGGCGGCTGTGCCTTGAGATCTTGCGTGGCTGCGTCTGGAGAGGAGAACAGGAGAAGTGGAGATTGCAGTCCACGTACAGCCACACAAGGAGTCAAGGACTGCATTTGCAAACTGCATAGTGCTACATGGCTAACGGTGAGTGATTCAGTATCCAAATTCCATCTCAATTGATTCGATTTTTATCCATGTTCTGTGTTCATTGATTTGGTACTCTAATTTGTAACTCAAATTGGTACTGCAAAAGAGTAGATTTATTAGTACTGAATGCTAGTAATTTAATAACATTGATTCAGTGATTGCCTTACTGTTGTAGAATTTCAATATCCACATTTTAGAGTCAGATACTATGATTGCTTGCTAATTAATTGTTTTTCACACAGTGGATTCTTCAGATACTCCAACTCCAGTTCAGAGTAACACAAATTCAGCACCTTCTGTGCAAGAGGCAACTGTCATCATGTCATGTACTCATTTAAATGTTGTTGCTATGCTGTTGCTGTGAACTTGTCATCTGCATTTGTGGCTGTGGCTCCAATTTTTGAACTTGGTCATGCAATTGTCTTATTTTTTTGTGGTTTTTTCTATATTATCAAATATGTGTATATATATATGGTACCGGTTCAATATAATTTGTGGCCGGTTCAGTTCAACGGTTCAATAGTTTTGAACCGACGGTTCAACCGGTTCTCAGCGGTTGAACCAGTGAACCATTGAACCGACGCCCTCGCCGGTTCGATGTCCGGTCCGGTCCTAATAACTATGATTAGAAGGATTAGGGAAATCAAACATACGATCATCTATGTGTTCTCCCCCTAGAACAGACGGAAGGAATTCAGGAGGTAGAAGGGAAATCTCAGAACGAAGACGAAGGCCAGCATTGGGGTGCATATGAGCGAAAGGAAAAATTGTTTCATCATAGGTAACATCTCGAGACACATAGACATGGCCAGAGGAGGTGCCTAAGCATTTAAACCCTTTATGCAAAGGACTATATCCGAGGAATACACATTGTTTGGAGCGAAATTGTAGGTTATGATCATTATAAGGGCGGAGATTTGGCCAACATGCACACCCAAAAATCCGAAGGGAGGAATAATCTGGATTTTGGTGAAACAACCGATTAAGGGGCGTATCATACTGAATGACACGACTAGGAGTGCGATTTATAAGATATGTAGCAGCAATAAAGGCATCGTCCCAAAATTTAAGTGGCATAGATGCATGAGCAAGCAAGGCAAGACCGACCTCAACTATATGGCGGTGTTTTCTTTCAGCAGCCCCATTTTGTTGATGAGCATGAGGACAAGATACAAAATGGGAAATACCAACTCGCTCAAAAAAGGAATGCAGCTTTTGATATTCTCCTCCCCAATCTGTTTGCATAGCAACAATTTTACGACTAAAGAGCCTTTCAACAAGACTTTGAAACTCATGGAATTTTTGAAATGCTTCAGATTTAAATTTGATAAGATAAATCCATGTAAACTTGCTAAAATCATCAATGAAGCTAACATAATATTTCCTTCCTCCAATGGAGTTGGGTGCAGGACCCCAAACATCAGAGAACACAAGCTGTAAAGGTTCACTAGACATACTAGAAGACTTAGGGTATGGCAACTGATGACTATTTGCCTTTTGACAGGCATCACAAATAGACTCACTTTCCGACTTGTCTAGACAAGGGAGATTATTGGAACTAATGACTTTGGAAACAATGGGAGCGGATGGATGACCCAAACGACTGTGCCACCTTTCAAAGGATGGCTTGACGACACCAAAAGCCTGCTTTATTGGCGACGCTGAAGGAAGGGGATAGAGGCCCTTGCGGCAAGGTCCTCTAAGGATGATGTTCCTCGTGGCCTGATCCTTAATCAAAAAATAATCAGGGTGAAATTCAAAGAAAGCAGAGTTATCTTTAGCAAGGTGATGAACGGAAACAAGATTCTTTGCTACTTTTGGGACATGGAGAATGTTGTTTAGATGTAAATTGCGAGATGGGGTTTGAACAATAGAATGACCAATATGCTTAATTTCCATACCTGCACCGCTTGCAGTGTGGATCTGATCGTTGCCGTTGTACTTGTCACGAACAGCGAGCTTCTCCAATTCCCCAGCGACATGATCTGTGGCCCCCGTGTCGGAGTACCAGTTCATGTCTACCATGTAGGCATGAACAGCAGCAGCCACAAGGCATTCATCTGGCACAAAGTTTTCATCAAACCTGTGCCAGCAGTTGGGCGCCATGTGGCCTGACTTGAAGCACACTTGGCAGATCGGTCGGCCATTGGAATCATGGCTTGGTATGTTGGGGTAGCTCCGGCGCTGCTGGACCTGGTTCTGGGAGTTGGTGCGTGCCTGCTGCTGTCCACGGCCACGACCAGGGTAGCCGCGGCCAGGACCACCACGGGCAGTGCGTCCTCCACGCCCGCGACCAGGCGAGCCGCGTGCTTGCTGATTGCCGCCGTGACCACCTCTTCCTGCAGAGTTAACTGATGGCGAGCCACCACCCTGCTGTATCTCTAATCTAGTCTCAAAGCTCAGTAGTTGGGAATAGAACTCAGGGAGATCAATGGGTTCTATGCTAGATACAAGAGCAGATACAATAGAATTGTATTCAGGGTCAAGCCCATTACAGATGAATGTTACGATATCTTCATCATCAGTTGGTTTTCCAGCAGCAGCCAACTCTTCGGCCAAGGCCATCATCTTGTCGTAGTATTGGGAGATCGTCAGGTTCTCCTTCTTGGTTGTGGCGAGTGCAAGTCGTACGTTGGCTGTACGTGCACGCGTCTGGGAGGCGAACATGTTGGAGATCGCCTTCCATGCCTGGGCCGCCGTCTTCATAGATGCAACGTGCGCCAGGACATCTCTGGACAGAGAAGCGAGGAGGAAGCCAAGGACCTGCTGATCCGTGGCAAACCACTCTTCGTGGGCAGGATTGGGGACCTTGATCACCTTGCCATCCGCCTGCTTTTCTTCAATTTCTTCTGAGGGAGCGACGACCTTGCCATTGATGAACCGCTCCAACCTTGCGCCTCTGATGGTTGCAAGGACTTGCGCAGACCACATTGCGTGGTTCTGTCGCGTGAGCTTCTCGGTGACTTGCGACGCGAGAAGTGGAGTCACCGGCGAGCTTGACGACGACGACATATTTGAGTGGATCTAAATTCCTAAGCTCTGATTACCATGTAAAAATCAGAGGAGCTGTGGAAGCTTTGATGGAACACCGATCTCTATCTTGAGATCCCGGTGATTGCGTGTTAATCAATGGCGCAACAAAAGGCGCAGAGAGTTTACATATATGCAGCAACAGAGCAGGCCGGCTGGGTGGATCTACAACTGAATTACAACAAATCTTATCTACGAAGATACATCACAACAACCTATACCCAGCCGGCCCTATCCAGATCGCATGCTGTTACACATTGATGTTTAACAGCATCGGCTCGCGGATACGGAATCTGGCACAGCTCTGCCGCCGCCGCGGGGCTGCTTGGTTGCCAGCCGCAACCTGTCACGCCACCAGTTTGACTGCCACACTCATTAAAAATCTAGATTCCAAACAAAATCTAGATACCGCTGTTTGGTTCTTTGGATTCCAAAATCAGATTTTACTATGTTTGCTACATACATTCTTTTAATGCCCTTCATCGATAATTGTTTTTAGAGTTTAAGGGCTATAGCCCCCGTCTTACTGCAAGCAACAAGACCGTTTATCGGTTTACATCACAGAGACAGCTCAGAAAACGACCACAGTTAAACTGACACCATGCCAACTCTTAAACCTTACAAATCCAAAGAAACTACTCAGCAGTTTTATCGATAACAGAGCTACGCCTTTGTCACACCCGGATTTATGAAGGAAATCCGAATGCTACTATATGTGTACCCAGGAAGTCTTTACACACATATAGCTCAGAAATGATTATCAAAGAAAGAAAAACAGTGCTCGATAACATAAACAGGAATAAAGTCATTACATCACAGGCATTACATTATTATCGAGTTTATCAAAGTAGCGGAAGAGTAAGCATCTAAATCCACTGAGCCTCCACAGGGACTCTGACTGGGGAACTGCACTGCCTAGAACTCCAGGAACTCCTCAGGGAAGACAAAAGCATCCATAGGCGGCTCATCTGAGTACCCATCCGGGATTTTGTTGATATGAAGCAAGTGTAAGTAATCCATCTTACTTAGCAAGCATAACATGATTAAATGAGGCTCAAAAGGCTATGCAAGGTTTAAACTGCGGTTAGCATTTTTAGTTGATCGATTTTAAAATTAACCTGAATTACTAGAATTAGATGACAACCCGGTTGTAACCCACATTATGAAAAACACGTGAGATATTATAAGTAACCAACATCATATTAAACCATTTATCCGAAAAACAAGGAACCGCTCGAAAAGGATCCAGGCCGCTCTTGACCGTGAGCACGGCTGATATATCAGATCATAACACTCTGCAGAGGTTGTACAACTTTACCCACAAGTCGTGATTCCCCTTTGTCATAGACAAGTGTACCTCCAAAAACAGGTACGGGGTTTCACTACGAGACCTTTCAAAAGACACCCTAGCAGCTAGTGGCAGTGTGAACCTCTTCTGCTCCCACCAAAAGTAAATATCAGCCCATCCGAGACAAGTGAGGGACACAAAGGCCCTCCCTGCTCCCACCAAAATAAATGTCAGCCCATCCGAGACAGACCGAGGCCACCGCTTCTGGCCCTCTCCTCCAAGTCAAGCCAGATAGCCACTTAGACAAGCTAGAGTCGTACAATTTACTTGGTCAAGACCACAACCATGTGATTCCTGTGGTTGTACGGTTTTCCTGGGTGGCCGCTTTAAGAATCGGAACCTTAAAGAGAGACGCTTAGAGCAATCCAACACATGCTCAAGCTCCCTAAACCAAGTTGCTAAAAAAAACATATTTTAATAAGGTTCCAAGTATATCATTAATCAATATTAACATTTAACAATGATCGTTAGCGTTTGCAAGCATAGCACAACTTAACAAAACTACCCATATGCATAACCCAGGGTGATCAAGGAATATAGGATTTATAAATCTAGTCATTCTAAAGGTTTAACAAATTTAGACACATGCATGAATGAATAACATGATTAATAGGTGAATAGGTATCAAGGATAAATCATGTTACACTTGCCTTCCTCAAAGAATTGCTGCTGATCCGGGTCTTCAAAGTCTTGATCAAAACTGGCCTCGAACTGCTCGCTCTCTAAACAAGCATTCCATCACCATACAAACATCCACACATGCCATTACATGCAAACAAATGTAATACTATTAGAACAGTACACCATACAGTAAAAACAGAAGCAAAAATCTATTCTACGCATTTCTACGATCACATGAACGCGAAAATCACTCTAATCGGAGCTAGGATGATTAAACTACACTAGAAACAAGATCGAGGACTAAACTGCGATAAACGGAGGACCTAAACGTGATTAACCCTAGATATCAGGGGGTAGCAGATAAGAAACTCAACACACAGGGAGGATGGCGGGTTTATTAGGGAAAACTGCAGGGGCTCTTTAGAAAAACGGCGAAGGGGTAAGCTTGATCTAATCCTGGCCGTTGGATGGGGGTTGGATGGCCGGATTTTTATGAAACGAAGGGGTATCTTCAATCTAATCTGGACCGCTGGTGATTGATCGGACGGCTGAAGCTTCATCCCTTGCTTTGGTCGATCTGTACAGAGGAAGAAATACTGTGCCGTGAGGAGGAATACTGTGCCGTGAGGAGGAATACTGTGCCGATCTTCCTCGGGAGAACGGCGCCCAGAACAGAGGGCGACGGCGTCCACGGTTCTGGCCGCCGGCGTTGAGGGCCCCAGGCCTACGGTCCACGGATTCCCGTGCAACTTGGACTAGAAGCGAGAGGGCGACGACGCGAACTCGTCTTCGTGCTCACCTAGGACAGATACACAGCAGAGACGAAGAGCTTCAGAGGGGGCGGACTGGTTCGATGCAGAGCGATGCCGGCCTCGGTCTGCTTCTTCCGGGCGCCGAGATCGTGGCTCTGGGGTTCCTGTGCAACCAAGGATAGCAGAGGGAGAGGGGTGAGGGCGATTCTTGATAAAGGCAAGCGAAGACAGTGTTGATTCTCACCAGAGCGAGTTCTGGCGTCCAGAAATTCGACAAGAAAGGTACTGTCCTTGCGGAAATTGGAGAGCAATGGAGGTAAAGGAAGTTGGGGGAGGACCTTGCCCAAGTTTTATAGGGGGGAAAGAGGCACTGGTGGCCGGGAATTGAAGGGAAGGGGGCGAATTTCAGTTCCTCCATTACTGCCACTGAGATGAATTGAAGGTTGGATGAGTGGATGGGGAAGGGAAGGGGCGGCCTTCTGTTTCTCGCGAGGGGGAGAGGTCCGATGTCTTCTGGTTCCGCGACGCAGGAAGATGGAAGGGGGGGGGTTCGAACGTCGGCACCTGGACACGAGGAAGGGGAAGGGGGCGACGGTCCTGTGGCGTTCGTGAGAAGAGAAAGGGCACGTGAGATGAAGGGGAAAGGAGAATGGGCCGGACCTGTTAGGGCCCAAGGGCAGAGAAAGAGAGGATGGTTGGGCCAAGAGTGAAGAGAAAGGAAAGACAGGCCGGGCCGGATTGGTTAAAAGGGTTTGGGCCTGCAGAGTTGGTTTTGGGCCGCGGCGAGATTGGATTTAGGATTGGACTACGGGTTGGATCTGGATCGGGATATGGGTTTAGGATTTTCGGACACTGGGAAAGAAAGGAAACAGAAAATAAAAACGGGCCGAGCTTAGGATTGGGTTTTCCGGACTCTGGGGCTAGCACACAAAACACTCAAACAAGAAAACGATGCATCGGCATGAAATGCACAAACAAGTTTCTAAACCTAGGGTTGATTTTAATTTTCGAAAAGGGTTTTATATTTACCTAAATTTGTGGATGCACACACAAGAACTAGCAAATTAATTACTATATTAGAAAAGAAATTTTTAGGGTGTTACAAACCTACCCCCCTTAAAATGAATCTCGTCCTCGAGATTCGGGTGAGCCTTCAAACAACTGTGGATATTCTGCCTTTAAATCTTCTTCTCTTTCCCAAGTTGCCTCATCCACTGAGTGTCGGCTCCATTGTACCTTACACATCCGTATCACCTTGCTCCTTGTAATTCTTTCTGCCACCTCCAGTATCTTGACGGGGTACTCTTTATAAGTAAGATCTTCTTGAACATCGAGTTCTTCCAGAGGTAACTGTTCTTCTGGCACTCGTAAACATTTCTTTAATTGAGACACATGAAATACGTCATGCACACCTGATAGTCTGGTTGGCAGTTCCAATTGATAAGCGACCTCACCTTTTCTGTCCAACACCTTGAATGGTCCAATGTACCTCGGTGCTAGTTTTCCCTTGACATTAAATCTGCGAACTCCTCGCATAGGTGACACCTTAAGATATACATAGTCGCCAATTTCAAAACTAAGATCTCGACGTCTGACATCCGCATAACTCTTCTGTCTTGATTGCGCTACCTTCAAATTCTGCCTGATTGTTTGTACCTGTCTTTCGGCCTCTTTAAGAATTTCTGGTCCAAACACTTGGCTTTCTCCCGTTTGATTCCAGAACAAGGGTGTCCTGCATTTCCTGCCATATAGTGCCTCAAACGGTGCCATTTGTAGACTCTTCTGGAAACTGTTGTTATAAGAGAACTCTGCATATGGCAAACTCTTATCCCAACTTGTCCCGTACTGTAAAGCACAAGCCCTCAACATATCTTCCAAGATTTGGTTTGTCCTTTCAGTTTGCCCATCAGTCTGTGGATGATAAGCTGAACTGAAGTTTAACTTTGTATCCATTGACTCATGAAGTTTATGCCAGAATTGTGATGTGAACTGTGATCCCCGATCTGACACTATCTTCTTTGGAACACCATGCAAGCATACTATTCTTTCCATGTATAGCTCTGCTAACTTTGCACCTGAGTAGGTGGTCTTTACTGGAACGAAATGAGCCACCTTCGTTAATCGATCCACAATTACCCATATAGAGTCAAAACCTCTCTGAGTTCGGGGCAAACCAATTATAAAGTCCATTCCGACTTCTTCCCATTTCCATTCTGGTATTTTCAAGGGTTGGAGTAAACCGGCAGGTCTCTGATGTTCCGCTTTAACCCTTTGACACGTGTCACATAAAGCGACATATGTTGCAACATCCCGCTTAAGTCCATACCACCAATATCTCTCTTTAATATCCAAATACATTTTTGTACTTCCCGGGTGTATGGAGTAAGCCGAATCATGTGCTTCCCTTAGAATAGCATCCCTTATATGCTTCAGATTGGGCACACATATTCTTTTACCAAACCACACAGTTCCTTGCTCATCCATGGTAAATCCTGGTGCTTTTCCTTGAATAATCAAAGCTATGATTTCCTGAATCTTCCTATCCTCATGTTGACCTTCTTTAATCTCCTTTTCTAGTGTTGGTTCAATTTCCATCTCCACCGTACTAGCGGCGAATCCCAGATTCAATCGTTCAAATTCTTTACCGAGTTCTATTGGTAACTGGGTAATTCTATTTGCATGACTTTTTCTGCTTAGAGCATCTGCCACCACATTCGCTTTTCCTGGATGATAGTGAATCTCCAAATCATAATCTTTGATTAATTCCAACCATCGGCGTTGCCTCAAATTCAAGTCTGACTGTGTGAACACATACTTCAGACTCTTGTGGTCGGTATAGATATCACACTTATGGCCAATCAAATAGTGCCTCCAGATTTTTAGTGCATGCACCACTGCTGCGAGTTCAAGGTCGTGTGTCGGATAATTTAGCTCATGCTTCCTTAACTGTCTAGAGGCATATGCTACCACTTTTCCTTCTTGCATAAGTACACATCCCAAACCTTGACGAGATGCGTCACAATATATAGAGAAGCTCTTGGTTATATCTGGTAATACCAATATTGGAGCAGTGGTCAACCTTTTCTTGAGCTCCTCAAAACTAGCTTGACATTTTTCTGACCATACGAACTTCACATTCTTCTCTAGCAAGGACGTCATAGGTTTAGCAATTTTGGAGAACCCTTCAATGAACCGTCGATAATATCCAGCCATTCCAAGGAAGCTCCGAATTTCACTGACATCTTTTGGTGGATTCCAACTCAATACATCTTTAACCTTCTTTGGATCAACTGCCACTCCTCCATTGGATACAACATGACCCAAAAATGCTACTTCCTTCAACCAGAATTCACATTTACTGAACTTGGCATATAATCGTTGATCCCTGAGTCTCTGTAATACCAACCGCAGATGTTCTTCATGCTCTTCTTCGTTCTTGGAGAAAATCAGAATGTCGTCAATAAATACCACCACAAACTTGTCCAAATAATCCATGAAGATTTTGTTCATTAGATACATGAAGTATGCAGGAGCATTGGTTAACCCGAATGACATAACTGTGAACTCATATAATCCATATCGGGTAACGAACGCTGTCTTGGGTATATTAGAAGCACGGATTCTCATCTGGTGATATCCTGATCGAAGATCAATCTTTGAGAATACACATGCTCCCTTCAGTTGATCAAAGAGATCATCGATTCTCGGCAGTGGGTACTTGTTCTTTATAGTTACATCATTGAGCGCGCGGTAATCGATGCACATTCTCTGTGATCCATCTTTCTTCTCAACAAATAATACCGGTGCTCCCCAAGGTGAAGAGCTAGGTCGAATATAACCCTTTTCGAGTAGCTCATCTAATTGCTTCTTGAGTTCTTCTAATTCTTTCACACCCATTCTATATGGTCGCTTAGCTATAGGTGCAGTACCAGGTTTAAGATCAATAAGAAATTCAACTTCGCGTTCTGGTGGCATACCTGGCAATTCCGCAGGAAATACATCGGGGAATTCCTTCACCACATTAATGTCTTCCATGGCCATCTCCTTCACTTGATTGGCCTGGCACACCTCTGAAGCTGTCATAGTTGCTCGATATTCCACTTTTTCTCCAGATTTTGCTGTCAGTTGCACTGTTCTTTTGGCACACTGAATTACTCCATCATGCCTTGCTAGCCATGCCATTCCCAAGATGACATCAATTCCCGTGGAATTCAGGATTATAGGATGGGCTATAAATTCTACCCCCCTTATATTAATTTTAACCTCGGTGCATCTTAGAGTGGCCTTTAACTCTCCACCTGGTGAACTAACTATCATAGTGTTTTTCAATGGTTGTATGATCATCATATGCTTTTTCACAAACTGAGCAGATATAAATGCATGCGAAGCTCCTGAATCAAATAGTACTGATGCAGGTTGTGAGTTCACTGGGAACGTACCGATCACCACATCTGTTGAGTCCTGAGCAGCTTCCACGTTCATGTGGTTGACCTTCCCACGAGTGTAGTTTTGTTGGCCTCCATTCCTCGGTGCCTGCTGCTGATTTCCATTGCGGTGCTGTAGTTGGGAATTCTGTCCACCCATCTTCTTCTTAGGACAGTTATTTGCATAATGCCCTGGTTCACCACAATGAAAGCATACTCTCCCAGATTGAGCTACAGGTGTTTTGTTAGCCTGTGTGAGAGGTGGAGCTTGGATTCTCATCTGGGGATTTTGAGGCTTGAACTGCTGCTGCTGTTGCTGTTGTTGATACTGGGGACGCTGCTGCTGCTGATTCTGGAAGCGCTGTTGATATTGAGGACGACCCATCTGTTGTGAAGAGCCTTGGAAGCGAGGCTGATTTCCCATTGGTTGATTATAGCGAGGACGTGAGTTGCTTCCAGACTGTTGGCCCATGAATTTCCTCTTCTTTTCTTCCATTTCCTTGCGCTTATGTTCAAGCATTAGAGCCTTGTCTACCAGCTCTTGGAAATTCCCAAATGTATGAGACATAAGCTGATATTGAATGCCATCATTTAGCCCAATTAAAAACAGCCGCTGTTTCTTTTTATCAGTGGCCACTTCTTCTGGAGCATATCTTGATAGTTCGATAAACTTGTCACGGTATGCCGTGACAGTCATGGCTTCTTGCTTTAGTGTCTGAAATTCTTGACGCTTGAGAATCATCAGACCTTCTGGTACGTGATGGTTACGGAAGCTTTCACTGAATTCCAGCCAGGTGATCTGATTAGGATTGGGGTGAGCATATTGGTATGCATCCCACCAATCAAGAGCTGCCCCTTGAAGCTGTCCAGAACCATAAAGAACTTTTTCTCTATCATCGCATTGGGCTATATCCAGCTGCCTGCCCACAGCTTTCAACCAATCCACTGCTTGCAATGGATTGCTAGCATGAGAGAATGTAGGTGGACGACCCTTCAAGAATTCTCCACGCTTGTCCCTTGGTGGAGCAGGATGTGGTTGATGAGGTGGTTGGTTCTGCTGGTTTTGTTGCATCATTGTCATAGTTTGAGCCAACTGTTGCATGATCTGATTCTGCTGGGCCAGGAGTTGCTCCACAGTGGGTTGGTTACCTCTTCTGCCACTGGCCATCTGTTGAAGACATTAGTATTACTGTTATTCAACCATCCAAGATAACAATAATCTGATTCTTGTCAAAGGTATAGAAATGATAGATGTGCAGAACAAAACCCACCCAACTATTTACACACTTAACTTAAACCTATAACTAGATGCTTGTGAGTATAGAGCCCACAATCATCACAATCATTACAAAAAGCCAACTCATGCATTGATCATAATAACAATTTATTCAAACATTCAAGAGCACTTGTTCAAACATGACAAACTTATTACAAACTCAGAACGCATCTAATGTCGTTTTATTACATCATGAAAGGGAAAACATCTAAAGGTCCTCGTCGATGGTGGTGCGGGAGCTGGGAGATCCGTAGCGTGCCCTCTTGCGCGGGGGAGACTCAGCCACAAACTCTGGTGCAGGCTCTGCTGGCTCTCCCTGCTGCTGCCTCAGCTCAGCCACCTGGGCCCTGGACTGTGCAAGGTCCTCACGAAGCTCGGCGATCTCATCCAGAGCAGCATCCAACTCTGTGTTGAGGTTAGCTGCCAATTCCACTGTGGCCACTAACCTCGAACTGGTCTCAAAGTCCGTGGATGCGATCCGGCAGGCAGTCTGTCCACTGGCGCAGCGAGGGTAGAACTTCTCTGGAGCGAAGCGGATCTGCGTGTAGTGGTGGTCGCGGTAGACGTACAGAGCGCGACGTGCAGCATCCTCCATAGCTGCCTCCATGGAGCTCCTGTCAGAAATAGAGCGGTGGATGGATCCTACACGAGCTCCCATCTCGCCCTGAGTACTCCTCAAGATCTGCACTGAAGCCTTCCAGAAGGTCTTGTGCTCAGGGTGAGTCCACCGCTCAGTGCGGTACTCCACCGCCACGTCATCCGCTCCATAGCGGTCAGTCAGCAGCTCGTCTAGCTTCTTGCGGAAGAAGCCATTCACATTTATAGCATCAAAATCTGTGACGGTCCATCCTGCGCTGTCCTCTACCTCCAGTAAAGGATCCGCAGCAAAGTCATCAAACAGATCCTCCTCATCTCCACCATTGCCATGGTTGTCATGGCCATCATCACCTCCTGCTGCACCTTCAGCTGCCTGACCCTGCTGCTCAGGCACCTCCTCGACCTCCACAGCATCGTCCTCAAGGTGCTCCTGCTCCACAGGCTCCTCCTCGACCTCCACAGCATCGTCCTCAGAGTGCTCCTGCTCCACTGGCACCACTGGCTCGGGCTCCGCCGGTGCTGGCTCCACGGGTACTGGCTCCACCGGTACTGGCTCCTGCTGGGGCTCCGGTGCTGGGTGCGCTGCCTGGACAGGTGGGCCAGCGGTGCTCTTGCGGGCAGTCTTCCTAGTGCGAGCCATCTATAAAAAGAAACAAAGGAGAGAGTCAAATTTTTGCAACAGATAAAGATAGAAGTATAAGCAAAGATTTTTAATAAATTAATGACAAGGCAAAACAAGAATAGATTAAATAAACAAAATGAGGTATGTATAATCAATAAATAAAATAAGCAAGGTTAAATCAAAATGAAATAAAGCAAGGAGTTTAAAGCACAAACTCTAAACGACCATTCTAAACTAGGCTGCGCATCCTACAGTCAGCACTGCTTTGATACCACTCTGTCACACCCGGATTTACGAAGGAAATCCGAATGCTACTATATGTGTACCCAGGAAGTCTTTACACACATATAGCTCAGAAATGAATATCAAAGAAAGAAAAACAGTGCTCGATAACATAAACAGGAATAAAGTCATTACATCACAGGCATTACATTATTATCGAGTTTATCAAAGTAGCGGAAGAGTAAGCATCTAAATCCACTGAGCCTCCACAGGGACTCTGACTGGGGGACTGCACTGCCTAGAAGTCCAGAAACTCCTCGGGAAACGCATCCACTGGCGGCTCATCTGAGTACCCATCCGGGATTTTGTTGATATGAAGCAAGTGTAAGTAATCCATCTTACTTAGCAAGCATAACATGATTAAATGAGGCTCAAAAAGCTAGACAAGGTTTAAACTGCGGTTAGCATTTTTAGTTGATTGATTTTAAAATTAACCTGAATTACTACAATTATATGACAACCCCAGTTGAAACCCACATTATGGAAACATGTGAAGTATAATTAATGAACAACATCATATTAAACCATTTATCCGAAAAACAAGGAACCGCTCAAAAAGGATCCAGGCCGC
The DNA here is from genome assembly GCA_004135705.1 of Alloteropsis semialata. Lineage (NCBI taxonomy): Eukaryota > Viridiplantae > Streptophyta > Magnoliopsida > Poales > Poaceae > Alloteropsis > Alloteropsis semialata. The sequence goes on from CM014270.1 coordinate 64,318,785, forward strand.
TCTTGACCGTGAGCATGGCTGTTATAACAGTTTTACACTCTGCAGAGGTTGTACACTTTCACCACCGGTCGCGACACCCCTTTGCCATAGGCAATGCACTCCCAAAACGAGCACAGGGCATCACTACGAAACCTTTCGACCGACACCCTAACAAGTTAGTGGCCGCTACGGTTTCCTGACAGGCGCATGGAACCCTCCTCCTAGGACCGGAGATCACTCAGGGCGCAACGTGAGTATCCCGGTGGCGCTCAGGGTGCAACGTGAGTCATACCAACGACACTCAGGGCGCAACGTGAGTTCGTCCCCAGGCAGGCCGAGGTCCATACTTAAACCGGGCAGCCCCACTTGCGCCTTTCGGTAACCACTAATCAAGCTAGAGCCGTACAGCGTACTTAGTCAAGACCAGAGCCATGTGATTCCCGTGGTTGTACGGTTTTCCTGGGTGGCCGCTTTAAGAATCGGAACCTTAACGAGAGACGCTTAGAGCAATCCAAACACATGCTCAAGCTCCCTAAACCAAGTTGCTAAAAAGCATATTTTAATAAGGTTCCAAGTATATCATTAGTCAAGATTAACATTTATTCATCGATCATTAGCGGTTGCAAGCCACTAAGCATAACTACTTATCTACACATATGCATAAACCCAAGGTAACAAGGTAAATAGGATAAACAAGACTAGTCATTCC
>CM014270.1:64320472-64369801 GCA_004135705.1 Alloteropsis semialata
AGAAAGAGATCCAGAAGCTGACTGGTTGCATGGCGGCCTTGAGCAGGTTCATCTCCCGGCTGGGGGATAAGGGCTTGCCGTTCTTCAAGATCCTCAAGAAGACCGACAAGTTCGAGTGGAACCAAGAGGCGCAGCAAGCTTTCACTGACCTCAAGAACTATCTCTCCAATCTACCAGTACTCGCCGCTCCACATAACGACGAAACGCTACTCCTGTACATTGCTGCCACAACTAATGTGGTGAGCACCATCATCGTCGTGGAAAGGGAGGAGGAAGGAAAGGTGCAACGAGTGCAGTGACCAGTCTACTACGTAAGCGAAGCACTCAGCGAATCTAAGTCTCGCTATCCCCAGGTGCAGAAACTACTCTACGCACTGCTCATCACGTCAAGAAAACTCCGCCACTACTTCCAAGCACATCACATCAAGGTGGTCACGCAATTTCCACTCGGCGAAATCCTCCACAACAGAGACGTCACCGGGCGAATCATCAAGTGGTCCATCGAGCTCGCCTCCTTCATCATAGACATCGTCCCGCTCACCGCCATCAGATCACAGATCCTTGCCGACTTCGTCGCCGAATGGACCGAGAGCCAGGACGCGAAAGAGGACACCAGCGGCGAACACTGGAAGATGTACTTCGACGGCTCCCTAATGATCGACGGAGGAGGCGCCGGTGTACTCTTCATCTCGCCGAAAGGGGAACAGCTCCGATACGTCCTCCAAATTTGTTTCCCCGTCACCAACAACGCCGTCGAGTACGAAGCAATTCTCCACGGGCTCCGCATCGCCACCTCACTAGGCATAAAGGGACTCTTGGTTTATGGCGACTCCGCTGTCGTTATTAACCAGGTGAACAAAGAATGGGATCGCCATAGCGAGCGGATGAACGCCTACTCCGAGGCAGTGCACAAGCAGGAGGGAAAATTCTATGGAGTTGAGTATCACCACGTTCCACGGGAGAACAACCTCGCTGCTGATGCACTCGCCAAACTGGGGTCAACCCGCGCGGAAGTACCAGGGGGAGTGTTCGTGCAAGGCCTCCTCAAACCCTCTGTCAAAGAGTTGGGGGACGAACCAGAGCCTGCTCCGGAACTCTACGAGGTGCTGACCATTAGCGCCAAAAAAGAAGACTGGATGGCCGAGTTCATAGATTTCCTTGCCCACAACAAGGTGCCAAAGGACCCCACGGAGCGAAAGATCCTGGAACGCCGAAGCAGGAACTATGTGGTGGTCGGTGGTGCCCTATACAGACGAGCCGCCACAAATCAAGTGTTCATCAAATGCGTCACGAAAGAAGTCGGCCTCCAGATCCTTGACGACATCCACTCGGGAGTCTGTGGAAGCCACGCCGCCGTAGGGACACTAGTCGGGAAAGCATACCGAGCCGGGTTCTTTTGGCCCACCGCCGTGTCCGACGCCAAAGCACTCGTCCGCCGGTGCCAGGGGTGCCAATTCTTCGCCAAGCAGAAACATCTCCCGGCCCAAGCTCTACGCACCATTCCGCCCTCGTGGCCATTCGCCTGTTGGGGGCTGGACATGGTGGGACCATTCAGAGCAGCCCCGGGAGGTTACACACACATCCTCGTCGCCATCGATAAATTCTCCAAATGGATAGAGTACAAGGCCATTGTCGGAACTCCAACGTCAAAGCAAGCCGCTGCCTTCATCGAAGAGATCACACACCGGTTCGGAGTCCCTAACAGGATCATCACCGACTTGGGGACACAATTCACCGTGTCCGCCTTCTGGGACTTTTGCGAGAGCAGGTGCATCGATGTGTACTACGCCTCCGTCGCCCATCCCAGGTGTAATGGACAGGTGGAACGAGCCAACGCCATGATACTCCAAGGACTAAAAGCTAGAATCTTCGACCCGTTGAAGAAGTTCGCTGGAAAATGGCACCAAGAGCTACCACAGGTCATCTGGGGACTCAGGACTCAGCCGAGTCAAGCAACAGGTCATACTCCCTTCTTCCTGGTCTATGGCTCCGAGGCGATCCTCCCCACCGACATAGCTTTTGGATCACCGCGCATCAACAACTACGAGGAAGGCGAAGCAGAAGCAGCCCGCGAGGTGGACCTCGACTCCATCGAAGAACACCGAGTCAACGCGCTCATACAGCACGCGCGCTGCCAGCAACAACTCCGACGCTACCACGACAAGAACGTCCAGCAACGGGACTTCAACATTGGTGACCTCGTATTGCGCCGAGTGCAATCCACAGCAGGGGTTCACAAACTCTCCGCCCCATGGGAAGGCCCGTTCATCGTGAATCAGGTCATATGTCCGGGTACTTTTCGTCTCCGATACGAGGATGGCACCGAAGTCCCACACCCGTGGAACATAGAGCATTTACGCCGATTCTACCCTTGAAAAAAGCTATGTATCACGAAGTTCAATAAAAATATATGCTTTGTCCATTTCATATTTGCTCTCCTTGCAAAACCACTCGGTATTACTCTGTTCCCGAGTAGTTCCTAACTAAATGCTGTGTAACCGGGCCTGGAACGACGCCTAAGCCTTTTGCACGTGCACGGGATCCGCTCTCGACGTTATGAACTTAGGATAAGTGAAGCGAAGGGAAAAGCACATTTCAGCAAAAGAACTACTCGGGCAACATTAGAACATATAACAAAATATCGAACATTCTTGTTTTACTTGTTTCTGACTGCTTATATACACAAAGTCTACTCCACCCTGCTTGAGTATGCAGGAACCTACTCCAGCTTGAGAGCCTCGCCAACCCTTTCGGCGATCGGACGAGTTTGAGCCAACGCCTCATCCACCTGCTCCGTTGAGGCGTCCGCTGCCACCCCGTCGCCAACTGGCGCAAGGTCGATCCGCGGGTACAGTGTGCGAACACGCGCAAGAGCGTCGTTCGCACACACAACCGCCGACTCCTTGACCAGGTCGGCGATCCGAGCCGGTGCACCCTGCAGACGAGCGACAAGGGCTGTCGGCTCACCCTCCTCCGGGGCCACGGCGTCCAGCAGATCCCTCGCCGCCTCGTTGACCTCCGTCAAGGCCAAATGCGCCGACGCCAGATCTTGCTCCAAGCCTGTTATGATTTGAGAGTTATTCTGGATAGTATACATCACCTGGAGCATCGTCATGTCCGCACCTTTTCGGAAGTCCTGCTCCGTCTTCAACTTCCCCGTCATCACCTCCTCTGATTTTTGCAGAGTCGCATTTGCGAAACGCAACTCCTTCAGCTCCTTGATGTGGCAGTCCCTCTCCATCTCCCTCTCTGAAAAAGAAGGGGAGCACTTGGATCAGGGTGAAAAGTACACGGGAAAAGTAAAGGTAAACAAGAAGCACCGAAAAAGCTACACCAAGAACAAATCCTCACCATGAAGCTGCGAGCGATGCTGCACGACGGCATCATTCTGGCTCTTCAGGGCGACGTCACACTGACGCTTGACCCGTTTGAGCTCCGCCTCCACCTTCGCCGCGCGCCGGAGCGCCGACTCCACATCCTGGGTCTGCCCAAGGCGCGACTGCCGGAGCGTAGACAACTTCTACAACCATTCGCCAAAGTGAAGAACTCAGACAACTCATAAGGAAGAAGAAAAGATAAACAAGACAAATGAGGAGTCAAACCGCTGCACAACGCCAAGCGTGGTCGACAGCAATATGAAGCTCGGCAATAACCGTCCCCTCCTCCTCCGCAATAGCGACAACCCAGGGGACAGTGATAGTTCGCGAGGTGTCCGACTGCTTTTGGAGTCCCTTCTCCTGGGCTTCTCCTTGAGCAGTGTCGCCCGCGCCTGCGTGCGAAGCCTGGATCACCGGGTCCACATCAGGATCCCCAGCACCGCCACTTGGAAGGATCGCCGTATCACCTCCACCACCCTGCACGTCGTCGGCCGCCAGCGTCTCCGCCATCACCTCCGGGTCACGCCCGGCTGGTACTTCCTCCGGTTGCGCCGCTGCCGACCCCTCGGCCGAGTTCGTCACCTCAGGCGTAGCACCTGAGGATGACTGGCCAACAGGTGCGGCCGGAGGAGAACACGGACCTTGCAGGACATCAGTCGACGGAGCCTTCCCGCTGGCCGCTTCACCGTCAAGATCGGAGGCTTTGCTGAAAAAAGCACTCGGCAATGAAAACAAAGAACTCGGAAACAGCTATGCACACAGCTAACGAGCATAAGAACGGATACTTACTGGGCACTCTTCACCACCATGACTCGGGGCCGCACGATGGGAAGCTTGGGACGCTGCTGCGCCGAGGCCGTCATCAGGATCGGCCTAGTCCCCAGATCGGAGACTGGCCTTGCATCCGCGGCGGCCTGCACAATCGTCTCCGCCATCATGCGCCGCCTCTCCTCCACCGACACGCCCATGGCCCGAGCGTGTTCCTGCTCCTGGAACACGGCGTCGGGCATCGCCTCGTCCTTCTCCCCATCGTCCATGACGGCCGGGGAAGGATTTCCCGGCTCGTCAACATCAGCATCCGAACCTGCAGCCGGCTGCTGAACCGGCTGCGCGTCCGACCTCTTCGCCGTGACCTTCTTCGTGCGCCTCCGCTTGGGAGGCGGTGGCGGTGTACGCGCCACTGCATCTCGGACGGAGGGCGCTTCATCGGACAACGTCGCCGAGTCTTCATCAGCCGCCTCACCGTCAGCGGACGCCGCCGGCTTGGAAGCGCCGGCCCTGCGAGTCCTCACTTTCGCCACGGCCGCCCGGCGCTTCCGCGGACGGTCCTCCACCACTTCTTCATCCGAAGGGCTCATGGAACCCTCCGTATCACTGGGCGCCCATATACGAGGAGCCGGCGGATCAACCGTCTCCTCTGCCGGAGTGTCGCCCTGACCGGCCGGAGGCGCCTCCTCCAGCAACACCTTCCTCGGGAAGTCTTCTGGGAGTGGAGCAGCGGAAAAATACTCGAAGACACGATCCTGCGCCAGAGAAATCGCAAAATCAGACGGCCAACGGACGACTGCATCAAAAATCAAAAATTGCATCAAAATGAACATTCGAAAAGCACTCGGAACAGGAACTCACCGGTGGAGCAGGCCTCTTCAAGGAAAAGGGGCGCGGCTGGTGCTTCTCCGACACGTGGCCGAGGAAGAACCCGCCCACACGCGCCTTCATCTCCTCCTTGCCTACGGTTCGGATGGCACTCCGGGTGGGATCATCCCGGCCCGAGTACTCATAGCCCGGGTGCTTCCGCTCCTGGATCGGCTGAATCAGCCACTTGCTAAAGTTGCAGGCGATACCAATCGCCGTCAGGCCCCCGACGTCCTTCAGCTCCTTGATCAACTCAAGGAGCTCATCCACCTCCTGCATCTGGAAGCATCAGGGAGTTCGTTCCAGCAGTCCCTGACCTTCGGCCGCTCTCCAGTGTGGCAGGGGATCGCCGGCGCGTGGTTCCCAACGTAGAACCACTCGGCTTTCCAGCCCTTGTTGGAGGTGTTGAGGGCGATGTCGAAGTATTCGTCCTTCCGCCCTTGACGCAGCATGAACCCGGCGCCTCCCACTATCACCATCTTTTCCTCGCTTGGCTGGGGCTTCAACCAATACAAGTATCTCCACAGGTCGAAATGGGGAGAGATCCCCAGATAGGCCTCACAGAGATGAATAAAAACAGAGATCGCCATGATGGAATTGGGGTTGAGGTTGATGGCCTCGATCCCATAGAAGTGAAGCAAACCTCGGAAGAAGGCCCCCGTCGGCAAGCCAAGTCCCGCCTCAAAGAACGGCTTGAACAGGACCAGCTCGCCGGAGTTCTCTGACGGGAAATCCTCCCCGGCGCTCGGCCGCCACTCCGCCACGGCCTGAGGCGGGAGGATGCTCCGCTCCACCATCTCCTCCAGCATCTTCGTGGTTACCTTTCCCGCGCCCATACGGCGCCGGAGGAGGGAACCTTGCTCGACGTGGAGACACCAGTGACCTTCTTCTTCGGCGCCATGGATCTAAGAGCAGGGGTCTTCATTCGCATCAACGAGACTACACTCCCCGTGGTGGCTAAGACCGCGGAACGGATCTACGAGCAGAAGGAGCTCTGGTGGCGGCGGGATGAAGAACGAAGAAAGGGGAGAATGGATCTGGAAACGGGGAGATTTCCTCTCCAGACCTAACCCTCGCCCTTTATAGCGCGCCTCGATGCCCGAAATTACCGCGAGATGGCGTGATTAACGGACGCGGGCGTAACGATAAAAAGAGCCGTTGGACGTTTCCGCCTTCCGTTACGCGCCAGGCGTCAACGGTAAAAAAGGGGCCCGAGCACTCGGGCAGGACTAAGAAGTCGGCGTGCCGCTAAGGCTCGACCAGCACCCGGACTCGGGGGCTGGCGCCGCATTAAAGTCAGTGTGCCTCTCGGGCTCGATTGGCCCCGAACTACTCGGGAGCCAACACTGCAAGCCAAGTGGCGTGCCGCTAAGGCTCTAACAGCACTCGCACTCGAGGGCTGGCGCCGCATTAAAGTCAGTGTGCCTCTCGGGCTCGATTGGCCCCGAACTACTCGGGAGCCAACACTGCAAGCCAAGTGGCGTGCCGCTAAGGCTCTAACAGCACTCGCACTCGAGGGCTGGCGCCGCATTAAAGACAGTGCGCCTCTCGGGCTCGATTGGCCTCGAACTACTCGGGAGCCAACACTGCAAATCAAGTGGTGTGCCGCTAAGGCTCGAACAGCGCTCGCACTCGGGGGCTGGCGCCGCATCCAAGACAGTGTGCCTCTCGGGCTCGATTGGCTCCGAGCCACTCGGAAGCCAACACTGCAGAACAAGAGGCGTACCGCTAAGGTTCGACCGGCACTCGGACTCGGGGGCTGGCGCCACATCAAAAACAGCACGCCTCTCGGGCTCGATCAGCCCCGAAACGCTCGGCGGCTGATGCTGTGAACAAGTTACGGCAGTCAAAGAATAGAATCCTTTTGCGGGTTATACAGTTACAACGAAACCAGTCATGCGCCGCTTACAAAGATCAAACACATTAACCGTCGTTAAGATGGTCTGGAGCGCCCGCCACTGCGCCTAGTGCCGCATCCGGAGCAAGCTTGGCCCACATGAGCTCCTCGCAAGCTCTCTTGTAGCACCACTGCAGCCGTCGACGGGACAGCACCGGTAGAGGGTTGTTAGCGAATGCCTTCAGGTATCCCTTGCTCTACAAAGCATTTCACCCCACATGGCCCTCGTCACATGGGAATGCAGGGGTGAAGGGGACAGCACTCAGACGCTAATCAACACCTCAGAACCTTCGCAAGCACTCTTCTAGCACCATACCCTGGAGACTCCATGAACTTTCCCCGGTGGATGAACCCAGTAATGAGCCTTCGGCATATTGACTACAAGGGTCCTATACATACTCGCTCTTGGGTGGCAGCTCTGGCTCCCCGGTGGGTATTTATAGCCCCGAGTCGCCGGAGGACGAGAGACTTCCTCCACGACGACAGGCGCATGAGCTCCGCGCCACGTGTCCCTCCTTCTGCCCAAGCTGCACAGGTTACCCTTATCACCTTTGGTTTCATTCGACCACGGGAGCATCCTGTGCGATCACGGGAACATTGTTCCTGACGCCGTGTATCAGAAACGACACCTCTCCGCCTGCCTCCTCTTTGGCATATCTGACAAAGCAGGAATCCTCCAGGACTCGAATCGTTCGCCAAGCTAAGTATTAATCAATTAACTTCATCAATTCCGTGAGCTTTAAAATGAGTTGCTAATGTACTCAGGGAGCATACGCCTTAATCCGTGAAACCTCGGCTCTTCCGTACGCCTACGCTCCTACGCGTGCACGCGGCCCAGCTCCCTGCGCTATGGACTACGGCTATCGGGGATCAGGTGCATAAACATAACAGGCTAACTGACCGGGGAAATTAAAAGACTTAAAAGCAGGAAGCGGAGTTCATTAATATTTATATCGCCAAGTGCTTTCTCCTCTCGAATTTGTGCTTTGTTGCAGGGTATGGACGACCACTCGGCGTGCTCAGCCCTCACGCTCGGGGGCTGGCGCCGGGACGACCACTCGGCGTGCTCAGCCCTCACGCTCGGGGGCTGGCGCCGGGACGACCACTCGGCGTGCTCAGCCCTCACGCTCGGGGGCTGGCGCCGGGACGACTACTCGGCGTGTCTCGCGGGACTCCGCTGACCCTCGCGCTCGGGGGCTGGCCGCCGAAATTAACGCTGGATGATTCAGTCAGATGCTCCTCGACTAACCCTTGGACCGATTCCTTCGGAATCGCTTCAAGGCTCGGGGGCTACGGCCAACGGACGCACCTCGCGGCGCATCCGTTGATTGTCTGGCGACCTCAGAACAATGCTACTAACCCTTGGACCGATTCCTTCAGAATCGCTTCAAGGCTCGGGGGCTACGGCCAACGGACGCACCTCGCGGCGCATCCGTTGGGAAACGGCTCTCTCTTTTCTCTCCAGTATCACGCGGTTTCGCTTCCAACTGCAGCAAGCTCGAAGCTCATCAGATGGCACGACCTCGCTGACTTGTCGCTCAACCACGTACTGCTCGGGGGCTTGTCGGGGGTAGACCCCCAGGGGTACCCAGAAGGCGGATTGGCCCAACCAGCAAGGGGCGGCCCAATCCGAGTGCTGTCGGGCCGGGTTGTCAGACTGGGTGCCCCACCACTCGGAGGCCCACCAGTCGGACGAGCCGGATGGGCGTGACGGCGCACGCAGCAAGAAACAAGATGGCGTATCCCGCAAGAAGCTCGGAGATCAAGATAAACTAGCCAGAATTATAGGGAAAGATATCTGTAATCATTATAGGATCGTATCCTTGTATTTCGGGTAGGTTATGATCTCTAGCCGACTTGTAACTCAAGGCAGCCGGACTATATAAGGCGCCTTGAGACCTCCCTCCAGAACAGATTACAACCCACGCATTCATTCAATCTAGGACAGAACCCAACTACGGAGATCCTTCAGGAACTTCATACACAGCAATCCAAACACCCAACACAGGATGTAAGATATTACGTCATCCTGACGGCCCGAACCTGTTCAATCCTTGCGTCTTGTGTTACCATAGACTTCTGATCCTCGATCTGTCCCTCGACAAATCAACCACGCGGACTACCCTGTGTGGACTGCCGGGTCCATAAATCCGACAATAAGCTTCTTTCCTAGTTCCGAATGCTTGTACTGCACAAATGCAGCCCAGTGGGGTCTTAGCTTCTCATATGCTCCTGTGAAAGTAGGCATGCGATTCTTTTCGACAAAATTTTTGTACAGTTTCTTCTTAAAGTTCTGGAATTGTTCTCCCATCTTTGAAAGAGCCCAAGCTTTGACTCTGTCCTCAGTTCCTGCTGGTACTGTGAAATGTTCTTGTAGCTGCTGCCAGAGCATATCTTTCTCTCTTTGAGGGACAAAGTTTATATCCTCACGTTTCAGAGGTTTCCATCTTTGAATGCTGATTGGGATGTGATCTCTGACAAGAACCCCGCATTGATTTGTCATCTTCCTTGCAACGTCAGCTGGGGCAATTGGTTTGCATGCATGGTCCACTTGTGTGACAATGAAACGACCCTCCAGCTTTTTTATAGGTCCTCTTTTCCCCGAATTCGACATCGTTGCGGAGGGCTAAAAGTTAAGAGAAGATACTTATGCATTAATGTATGTACCTCTTAAATCATCGTGGCATTATTACTAAATGTGCTAATGTTTATGGACGGCACCACTGCCTTCAACAATTATTTCATTAATGTATGTACCTCTTAAATCATCGTGGCATTATTACTAAATGTGCTAATGTTTGGACGGCACCACTGCCTTCAACAATTATTTCATTGAGAAGGTTGTTGGTTTCCTCTTCGTTAAGTCCCAAATCCATCTAATATGAAAAACTAAACTAAGTTTAATTTGATCTCCCATTTAGAAAATGACATATAATTGAAATTTAAAACATAGAAACTAAACTAAGTTTAATATCCAACTAATACACCAAGATTCATTCTTATATATCGTTATAATAACAAAAATTCATTCTTATAATAACAAAAAATCATTCTTATAATAACAAAAATTCATTCTTATATCCGGTTATATCGTTATAACAAAAATTCATTCTTATGATAACAAAATTTCATTCTTATAATAACAAAAATTCATTCTTTTACTAATAACATATAATTGACATTTAAAACATAGAAACTAAACTAAGTATAATATCCAACTAGTTTCTAAAAATTGATATAAACTAATATCAAAAATTCGAGATAATTGAGATAATTGATATAAAATGAGATAATTGATCTCACAATTGATATAAACTAATATCCAACTATTATCAAAAAATGAGATAATTGATCTCAAAAAAATGAGGTAATTATCAACTAAAATCACACTAATATAAAAACAAAAAAAAGACTAATATACAACTACAATCCAACTAATTGATCTCACAATTATATTATAGTATATAAACTAAACTAAGTTTTTTGATCTCCTATTTAGAAAATGACATATAATTGACATATAAAACATAGAAACTAAACTAATTAAGTTTAATATCCAACTAGTTTCTAAAAATTGATATAAATGATAAAACAATTGATATATTATGACATGTAATTGACACTAATATCCAACTAGAATCTAACTAATTGATCTCACAATTATAGTATATAAATTAAACTAAGTTTAATTTGATCTCCCATTTAGAAAATGACATATAATTGACATTTAAAACATAGAAACTAAACTAAGTATAATATCCAACTAGTTTCTAAAAATTGATATAAACTAATATAAAAAATTTGAGATAATTGAGATAATTGATATAAAATGAGATAATTGATCTCACAATTGATATAAACTAATATCCAACTATTATCAAAAAATGAGATAATTGATCTCAAAAAAATGAGGTAATTATCAACTAAAATCACACTAATATAAAAACAAAAAAAGACTAATATCCAACTACAATCCAACTAATTGATCTCACAATTATATTATCTATACAATAAGGATCCAAAACATTTGAAAATGGCTCCTACTTTAAAACACACCCATACCCCCTCACATATCCCCCGGTTGAGGCCCACACGTCGGCTCAAGAATGACCAAAGTTTTTGGCTGTTGAAAAAAATCACACTTTCTAAAATGTTTCATACTTTTTTCACTGTTTTTTTCCACCAGCGCTCACCACGTACCCGCCCGCGTACCCACTTCCAATCCCGCCCGCGAATTTCGCTCGTTGACCCCCCTCATGGCCTCCTCCTCGCCTTTCCTTCCTCGCACGGGCGGGGATTTGCCCCGACCGCCTCCAAGGAACCCGCGATCCATCCGCCCTCCTCCCGTCCGCCTCGTCCCGCTCGCCTACAGTGAGCACCGCAGCCGTCGCGAGGGCCGTCGTCGACGGCGGCCTCCGGAGACTCGCACGTAGTCTCACAGAAAACTCGGCGGCGCCACCATCCACGGCGACTCGGGGCGACGGCGGCGGTCCAGTCTCGTCGGTACATCCTCCCCAACCAGCAGCCATCACCACGGCCATAGGTCCGACCATCCGAGAATGGAGGCGCTGGCTTTAGGTCCGACACCGCGAAGCAGCTCGTCCTCTCCCGTTGCAGCGTCGCCCTCCCCACTCTGTAGCTCTTCTCGAGAAGCACGGCGACGACTTGATCTACAAGTTGCTCGCCCTCCCTCGTCCCGTGCTCGATCTCCCCAATCTGATTGGTGATCCGTTTCAATCTCTTTCGTTGTGTTTGGGTGCTCTGCAGTGGTTGGATCAGGGGATGGATAGGGACGCCACCGCTGTCGCCTCTGTTGTCGTGATCCATGGAAGCTGATGCAGCTGATACGCCAAATCCAGTCCGAGCACCTCACCTAAATCAAGGTAAGTGTCCGCATCCAACCCTATCATGTTGATGCAATTTCGTTGAGAAGCCACGGGTTTAGACTCAATCGGGTGCAGTGGTGCATTGGGTGCTCTGCCCTCTCTTTGCAGTACAAGATGAAGGTGAACAGGAAGATGTTGCAGGCATACCTGCGTGTTGTTCGACGTGGGTACGGCAGTGGAGGTCGCTTCGAGGGGCAAGTCCCTCCTATATGTGCAGCAACCTCTACTCGACCAAACGAAGGCAAGTCCCCCCAAGCCTGCAGGCCTGCATCTCCCCCGTCAAACACAAGCATCCTTGAGGTATTATTCCTCCGCTACTCTCCAATTACCTGTGGATTGGTTGGTGTCTTTGTTTGCATCACATTGTTTTCACAATTTATGCCCGAACACCTGCTCACCTGCAGCGACAGCCACGACAGCAATGGCAGTCACTGCGTCAATGATGCCGTACTCTGCCTGCAATGTGACACTGCTCGCCTAATCTACAAGATTATGCCCTTCTTGGCCTCTGCTTATTTATTTGGTCAGTACTCCCACCATCACTTATTCGGGAAAATACTTTGCCAAGATGGACAGATATGTTTAACTTGTCCAATGTGTTCGATAGATGCTTCTCAGGACATATGCGCATGATTGATGGAAGAATGTAGAGCATTACTAATGTTTTTTCCTTTCAGTTGAAGAGAGCATCGAAATGGACACAATAAGGGATTAATTATGTTCTACTTTTGATTTATCAGTTCAGTATTAGGAATAGCTGTAATTTTGATATATATTGAATTTAGGTGATTTTCTATACCATTTTTTTTGAGAAAAAAAAGATTGTCTATACCATTTGTGCTTTTGCAGCACTACCTTTGACAGATGAGATCCACGGCATTAAGTGGATGCGTCATGTATTGTAAAATGCAGGGAATTGATCAGATGCTAGAGCTCTCTTTGGTTTATGTGTGAAGTACCAGACAATCAGAGTGTTTCTTTGTAATTAAAATTTAATGTAAAACCTGCCTTCTTATATCTATCTAATATATATAGAATATAATATTACATCATTGTTGTTGTTTTCTCACAGATATTGTCCAAACCAAATCTGGTTCAATGGACATGAAGTAGTTACTCCGAGGGTAACAGACCTACTAATTATGGTGTTGATTCCGGGATGCCTTGTTTTTATCACAATGCAGATCAGGGGACATCTCAACGTACCAACAAGGTAAAGCTAATTTGCAATATGACTGAGTAGAGATGTCTATGCTAAGTGCATGTTGTAATGTCAACCTTCAATAATATCCCTGCCCAGCAATTAATTCCTAAACGTTGACGATTGGTCTTGATGTGCTGGATTTGCGGTGTTTAGAACCTCTGAGATTGCTACCAGTGTTGCTCATGCTCCAATTACAAGCAATGCATTTTTTTAATGAAGGCATTGACTTTTATAATGAATTAATATTTATCTTTATTTGTTCTTGAACTACTCAGTAAAAATATTAGCTACATGGTTGAGGTGTTCATCGGCCACAGTGGTGGTTCCTGATGCCACGTTAGTGTCCTGGGTGCTCTACAATCTGCTCTTCTAGGTAAGTACTAATTTTGCTATGCTTCCAGAATCTATTTTGGTGGGTAGCAAGGTTTTTTTTCTGACATATACAGCCCTAGCCTGGTTCATTTACAGTACACACACACAGATACAACAACCTGAATGTTTCTTGGTGTTGTTGCATTACCTTTTTTTTTATATGTGATTGTAGGTGTTGTTCATTGTCCAATACTCCATATTTTTTATCTGTCTATTTTTGTTGGTATAGATATTTATGCAGATTTATCTATACTTACAAGAAATAAAATTGTCAGGTTTATAGCCTTCATAATTAGAGTAACAGAGTTAAGCGCATTCTTGTGACTGTTGCTAACTAAAAGCTTTATTTATGTGGTTCTGAATATGATCTGGCAGTCCTAGCTTTCAAATTTTAAAATGTATTGTAACTCTTCAAGGTAGCTTGTGGTATGAAATTCTAAGTGTTTCAAAATTTGGAATGAGTCCCAGTTATTTATATTTATACATGCATAAGGTGCTTGATGGAATGACCGTGTGAAAGAGCTGCGATTTCTTAGTGTTTTTAAATTTTAACATGCTAATCAGTTTAGTTGTTTGTTGGATCCCTCTTAAAGTAATAACATTGGCTGTTTTTTTTTGGCATTTGTTCATGTCTCCATTAGTACCTTTTGACTATATCTGATATCATATTAAAGCAATAGTGCTCGTGACTCAAAACTAGCAGTGGATGGACAGTAGCACAACTCAGCAATGCAGAGAAATGGAGAATGCCATTGAAGGTGCAATTATATTTCTTTGAATTTTTTTATTCATTTGCCATGTGCCCATGATATGGTTTTCCACCTTCTAAACACCTTAGTATGTGTGTTCTCTTTTTTTTTATTTGCCAAAGAAATTTGAATTAGTTGATGGACATTTGGCCCAACCACTTTCAAAACAACAGGTGAGTACATTGCACCTATTTGTTGTTCAAGTACCAATCATTTATGAAATTGTAGACTTTTTCTCTACAACAGTTTCATAGTTCTACAACTCGGCATTATAGAATTCATTGTGAATTTTGATTTTTCTTAGCTGTGGGATCAATTTGTCACGGTTCAGCAATTTGGGTGAGCAGCCTTTATTTTTTTATGTTTATGTAAATGGTTGTCTTCTGTCATAGCAATCATGCTTCAGTATTAACTCAACAGAGTAAAATATGTAATGAAGAAAACAGTGACCATGGAAATAGACGAGAATTTTTCATTTTGGTTGCAAACAGTGACCAGTTACAATTGAGCTTGTCACTAATTGATTGTGCTTTTGCTGCTTGCAGCATTGGCTGTTTTTTTGGCATTTGTTCATGTCTCCATGTGTACCTTTTGACTATATATGATATCATATTAAAGCAATAGTGCTCGTGACTCAAAACTAGGAGTGGATGGACAGTAGCACAACTTAGCAATGCAGAGAAATGGAGAATGCCGTTGAAGGTGCAGATATATTTCTTTGAATTTTTTTATTCATTTGCCATGTGCCCATGATATGGTTTTCCACCTTCTAAACACCTTAGTATGTGTTTTCTATTTTTTTTTGCCAAAGAAAATTGAATTAGTTGATGGACATTTGGCCCAACCACTTTCAAAACAACAGGTGCACTAGACAAACACCTTAGGGTTTCACATGAGGTTGTTTTTAGACTATGTGCACTCGATAATCACCTTAGGGTTTCGCATGAGGTTGTTTTTAGACTATTCATCACCTAGGTGGCTTGGTAGGGTTAGAGGCCTAGGTATCTTCATGATGGATTGGCCCGGCAATGCAAGGAATGGCCTAGCCCTTGCGCAAGTGTCTATAGCCTCCTAGCTCTGGTTTTGGTAATGTGCTCATTCATCTGGTTTATTTAAGTTGGATTTTAAGTTGAGAGATTATACAACATTCCTGATTACACAAGACATATACATTATTATTCTATTGTAAGAACACTTGTATTATGCTTCGAAGCATTAGGCAATCACCTTAGGGATTAGAGGCGGTTGTTGTTCCATTTTACATCGCTCGGTAATAAGATATCATTTGTAAATTTCTTGTGTTAGTTCTAGGGTTGATTGATAGATTCATGGCAATGAGGCATTTTCATTCGTGCTATAATGTACATATGATGACAATTATAATATATTCTAATTTTCAAGAAATAATTTTAGTGATTTTTTGATTTAACACGTGCGTGCCGCACGTGCACCTTACTAGTAGTATATAAACTAAACTAAGTTTTTTGATCTCCTATTTAGAAAATGACATATAATTGACATATAAAACATAGAAACTAAACTAATTAAGTTTAATATCCAACTAGTTTCTAAAAATTGATATAAATGATAAACAATTGATATATTATGACATGTAATTGACACTAATATCCAACTAGAATCTAACTAATTGATCTCACAATTATAGTATATAAACTAAACTAAGTTTAATTTGATCTCCCATTTAGAAAATGACATATAATTGACATTTAAAACACAGAAACTAAACTAAGTATAATATCCAACTAGTTTCTAAAAATTGATATAAACTAATATAAAAAATTCAAGATAATTAAGATAATTGATATAAAATGAGATAATTGATCTCACAATTGATATAAACTAATATCCAACTATTATAAAAAAAATGAGATAATTGATCTCAAAAAAATGAGATAATTATCAACTAAAATCACACTAATATAAAAACAAAAATGATATTAAGAGAATGTATATAAAAATGATATATATAATCACACAATTCATATAAAAATTGAAAAGAAATGAAAACACCAGGGGCCGTGGCGCGGTGGGCGGCGGGCACGGTGGCGGCGGGGGCGCGGTGGGCNGCCGGCTGTGGGGGCGCGGTGGTGGCTTGGGGGCGCGGGGAGTCGGGCGCCGGCGGTCGACCGGAGCCGGAGGCGGGGGGCGGCCGGGGGCGTCAGAGACGGAGGCCGGAGTGACGACGGGGCGGCGGAGGGGGGCGAAACTGAAATGAGGCTAAGTGCCAGCCCCGCGCGCCCTTAAGGCAACCCCTTCGTAATACGGCCCGGGACTAAAGGGGGTCCTTTAGTCCGGGGTGGTAACATGACCCGGGACTAAAGGGTAATTTCGCGCGGGAAAACACCTTTAGTCCCGGGTCGTGTTACGACCCGGGACTAAAGGGGCTGCGTTTTTGCTTCCCGCGCAAATCCAGCCCCCTTTTATTTTAGTTCTATTTCTTTTACTAATACACCAAGATTCATTCTTATATATCATTATCACCAGAAAATTTGCCAAAAAATTAAAAAATAACGGCTGCTTATATTAGAGCTTACAAAATTTAATAAACATGCTAATATGAGTTATATAATGTTTATTTGTCAAATATTAGCAAAAAAATCTATAATTAAACTAGTTGATGTGATGTACACATATTTTCATAATATTCGACACAATGCTCACAAGTATTGTCCCATACCTATTATGCATATGTATATGATGTTCATACATTGGCAAGGTTAACCTCCACCTAGGTAAAGACAGTCTGTAGCCATGAAACTCATGTCTTCCATAACCATGTAAAACAATTGTTGATGGAGTTTCTACTTCTCAATGGTTTTAGTGTGAGCCTGAAAGATTATAATGTCCCAAGGATCACATTAAAACCATCGAGAGAAGTACAAACTCCATCAACTATTGCTTAATACATGGTTATGGAAGACATGAGTCTCATGGCTACAGACTATCACTACCTAGCTGCAGATACACCTTGCCACTGTATGATCATCATGTACACACGCAAAAAAAAGCATGGAGACAATGCTTGTGAGCATAGAGTGGTCTATTAAGAAAATCTATGCATCCCATCAACTATTTCAATTATCAATTTTTGGCTAATATTTAATAAACAAAATAATACCACTCACATTATCATATTTAATAATTTATGTAAGCACCAATATATGCAAATGTTATTTATTAAAGTTTTGCAGTTTTGTTGGTAATAATGCTATATATGAATTGATATTGGTCTATTTAGTAAAAGAACTAAAACTAAACCAAAAGAGGGCTGGATTTGCACGGGAAACAAAAACGCGCTTAATAAAAATTAGTGTTATTACAACATGATAAAAATTAGTCCAACAAATTTAATAATAATTCTTATACAACATGATGCACGCCACTAAATTAATCTCCGTTGACACCATTTTTTTCATGAGATAAAAAGGATAGTTTATGTCAACAATCTCAACACCTAGACATCTGTCAACGTAATCAAGTGCCCATATGAACGCACTAGCAACCGCCTTATAGGGTTTATCCAAAACTTCGCCATAAATTTTTGTCTGCCTAGTCGTTCCACTTGCGTCCACATGTGTCAGGGTTGTGTCCGCTTGAAATCCACCATTAACGCGATATGAATATGGCTTAGTGAATGTGAACCGTAGGTAATCAAGTACCTGTTTTAGTATTGGTTGTAACCCGGAGTACACATGCATGTATCCACAGTACAGGTCGTCCTATAAAAAATAACAAAACCACGTTATTTCATAACATTCATAATGGAATTCAAAAAAAGAATCATAGTTAACTTACATAGATGGATTCGTATTCAGGGGTAACTAATTTAGGCATTTGTGTCACGGGGAGGCCACCCGCCTCAAGAGCTTTTATCTTGAAGTAGCTATAGTCTGGTAAAACGTGCCCACCCAGTAATTGGATTCGATAGAGTGCTTGCCTTACAGCGTCACAAGCCGCAACATGCTCCTGTTGCCAGGCACCCGATTCAACGTCGATATGCACAACTTGGCCCTCACTGGGGTCACGTAAGGCATTTTGCCTAATCTCAACAGAAATGAGAACCCTCTTGGTGTTCTCATTCACCTCTCTGTAAACCAATGGGCATCGAAGAGCGATGTGCATTACTGCATCTTTAAACCATTTGATTGGCGAAATAATCTGCTATGGGTAAGTCACATAAATAAATTGCATGAAATAATCAATACATTGACATGTACATATTGAAGCACTAGATAATTAATTTACCTGATTGAAACGAGCTTCGTTAGGCGTGGGCACTGCAATGTTGTTTCCTGTAAAAACGAGGCCAGGAGCGTGTGCTTCTCGTGGCGGGTTTATTTGTGGCATCAACACAGGATTATCCCACCCTCCACCACGACGAGGTACCTGACGTTGTCTCCTCGGCATTGTTCCAACTAGAATCTATATATTACTCAAAAAAACTATATACTGAATACAAAAATAAAACTAAATAATTAAATTCTAAAAAAACTAAATAACTAAATTCTAAACAAAACTAAATAACTAAATTCTAAACAACATCTTAAAACTAAATAACTAAATTCTAAACAAAACTAAATAACTAAATTCTAAGCAAAATCTTAAAAACTAAGTAACTGATTTCTAAACAAAACTAAATAACTAAATTCTAAGCAACATCTTAAAAACTAAATAACTAAATTCTAATCAACACTAAATAACTAAATTTTAAACAAATCTAAATAACTAAATTCTAATCAAAACTAGATAACTAAATTCGAAACAAAACTAAACCATAAATGAATAAAAAATACTAACCAGAGAAGACTAGAGAATGAACAAGAAGTACTAACCGTAAAAAACCTCGGCGCACTGAAATCTTAAAAACAAAAATCAGGAGCACACCTCGCTCCCGGAGAATGAACAAGAAAGACAGAGCTGCGGTCGGCCGGCCATTTTAGACAGAGCTGCGGTCGGCCGGCCATTTTATAGAGGACGGAAGCTTTTAGTCCCGGTTCGTGGCCCGAACCGGGACTAAAGGTGTACGAAGCGGGACTAAAACTTTCTTTTAGTCCCGGTTGGAGCCTCCAACCGGGACTAAAATCCAGTCATATTTCAATTTGTTTTTTGTTTCAATTTGTTTCTTATTTCATTTACTAAAAAATATATGTCAATTAGTTTTTTTATTTACTATATGTGATAATAATATGATTGATGTTACGATTGTTATTCTCAGACAAATATATATATATTAGTATTTTAGTTCATGTGTGTTGAGAACATTTGTGCTAATATAAACATTTTATTTCATTTACTAGCTAGATGTGCTAATATGAACATGTGTGTTGAGAATAATTTGAATACAACTCCATCACAAAAGCATAAATTAATAATATAAAAGTGCATGCTCAATATCTTACATAATGGTTATAACAATACATTAAACATCACGATCTAGAACGGCAATAGTCTTCTTTTTCACGAATGTGCCTTGCTTATGATCACTACGTGCGTAAGGAGCATCCTCTTTAGCTAATAGAATGCTTGGGTCAACATTCACGGCGAATGGAGGAATCTCGTCGAACTTATCATAATCTTCCGACATGTCTGTTTTGCCCTCGATGCCGACGATGTTTCTTTTTCCAGAAAGGACTATGTGTCTCTTGGGCTCATCATTTGACTTCTCTGTTTGCTTTTTCGGTTTACTAGACATGTCCTTCACATAGAAAACCTGAGCCACATCCTTGGCTAGGACGAATGGTTCGTCTCTGTAACCAAGATTATTGAGGTCCACTGTTGTTATTCCATAATTGTCTTTTGACACCCCTCCTCCACTGAGCTTCACCCATTTGCACCGAAACAGCGGAACTTTCAATAACGGGCCATAGTCCAGTTCCCATATCTCCTCTCTGTAACCATAATATGTGTCCTTGTTCCCATCGCTGTCCAGGGCATCTACACGGACCCCACTATTTTGGTTGGTGCTCTTTTTATCTTGGGATACCGTGTAGTATGTATTCCCATTAATCTCATATCCTTGGAATGTCAAGACTGTAAAGAAGGGACCCCTGGCCAACCATGCTAGCTGTTCATGTATGTCCATATTGCGCATTAGATGTTTCCGCAACCAACCGGCGAAAGTATCAATGTGTTGACGTGTAATCCAGACCTCAGACTTCCCCGGGAATTCAGTGCGTAAAAGCTCCTTGTGTTCATCTATATAAGGACTAACCAAGGATGATTGTTGTAGAACAGTGTAGTGTGCTTTGTTACAAGAATCATCATCCCAAGTACCGACAACCTTCTTTCCTATTGTTCCTTTTCCACCGAGTCTCCCCTCATGCCGTGATTCAGGGACACCAATCGGTTTGAGATCATCGATGAAGTCAGCACAAAACTCGATGACCTCCTCTGTTCCGTAGCCCTTTGATATGCATGCTTCTGGTCGAGCACGGTTATGAACACATTTCTTTAGCACTCCCATTAACCTCTCAAAAGGGAACATATTGTGCAAGAAGACAGGACCCAGAATTTCAATCTCTTTGACAAGATGAACTAGTAGATGTGTCATAATGTTGAAGAACGACGGTGGAAAAACCAATTTGAAGCTCACCAGGCATTGGGCCACATCAACCTGCAACTTCAGTAGATTGTCTGGATCGATTACCTTCTGAGAAATTGCGTTGAGGAATGCACATAGCTTTACGATAGCTAATCGTAGATTCTCTGGCAGAACTCCCCTCAATGCCACTGGAAGCAGCTGTGTCATGAGCACGTGGCAGTCGTGGGACTTTAGGTTTGTAAATTTTTTCTCTGGCACATTTATTATTCCCTTAATGTTCGAAGAGTATCCAGAGGGCACCTTGATACTATTGAGACATTCGAACATGCTTTCCTTTTCTTCCTTGCTTAGAGTGAAGCTGGCAGGACTCAAGTAATGTCGCCCATTGTCCCTTTCTTCAGGATGTAGTGCATGTCGTTCTTCCATATCTTGCAGATCCTGGCGTGATTCCAGTGTATCTTTTGTCTAACCATAGGTGCCTAGAAAGGCTATCAAGTTGACGCAAAGATTCTTCGTCAGGTGCATGACATCAATTGCGTTGCGGACCTCCAAGACTTCCCAATATGGTAGCATCTTCTTAAACATGGGTGCCATCCCATTACTATCATTTGGAACAGCAACGCTACCTGTCCCCTTTCCAAAGATAACTTTTAGATCTTTTACCATAGCAAATATGTACTTTCCATCACGATGCATAGGCTTGGGACGATGATCTGCCTCCCCTTTGAAATGCTTGCCTTTCTTTCTTACCGGATGATTCATTGGAAGCCATCGACGATGGCCCATGTACACAATCTTGCGACAATGTTTCAAATAAATGCTTTCAGTATCATTTAAACAATGCGTGCATGCCCTATATCCCTTGTTTGTCTGTCCTGATAGGTTACTAAGAGTCGGCCAGTCATTGACGGTTACAAACAGCAATGCTCATAGGTCAAATTCCTGTTGTTTGTGCTCATCCCACATACGTACACCGTTTTCGCCCCACAACTGTAAAAGTTCCTCAACCAACGGCCTTAGATACATGTCAATGTCGTTGCCCGGTTGCTTCGGGCCTTGTATGAGAATAGGCATCATCATGAATTTCCTCTTCATGCAGAGCCATGGAGGAAGATTGTACATACACAAAGTCACGGGCCAAGTGCTATGGCTACTGCTCATTTCACCAAAAGGATTCATGCCGTCCGTACTCAAAGCAAACCTTATGTTTCTTGGATCTTCAGCGAAGTCTTTGAATGTTCGGTCAATTTTTCTCCACTGGGACCCATCGGCAGGGTGCCTCAACTTTGAGTCTCGCTTGCGCTCTTCTTTATGCCATCGCATCATCTGAGCATGCTCTTTATTTCTGAAAAAACGCCTCAAGCGTGGTATTATAGGGGAATACCACATGACCTTCGTAGGAATTCTCTTTTTGATAGGCTCTTCCTCTACATCACCAGGGTCGTCTTTTCTGATCTTGTACCGCAAGGCGCCGCAAACCGGACACGCGTCCATTTTCTCGTACTCAGGACCACGATACAGGATGCAGTCATTTGGACATGCGTGTATCTTCTGCACCTCCAACCCCAGCGGGCAAACGAGCTTTTTTGCTTCGTATGTTGTCGAGGGCAATTCGTTGTCCCTAGGAAGCATCTTCTTCACTATTTTTAGTAACTCACCAAAGCCCTTGTCCGATACACCATTTTTGGCCTTCCATTGCAGCAAATCCAATGTGCTCCCGAGTTTTTTGAGTCCCTCTTTGCAACCCGGGTACAAAGGTTTGCGATGGTCCTCTAACATGCGCTGGAACTTCAACTTCTCCTTCTCAGTTTCGCTTGTATCCTTTGCATTTTGCAACATCTGACCAAGATCATCTGCAGGCGCATCTTCTCCATCCTCTTCCTCAGCATCACCCATTGTAGTATCAGCAAAAGCAGGGTATTCAGCAAATCCGAGAATGTTGTCATCAATCTCATCTTCTCCGTCTTCCATTATAACACCTCTTTCTCCGTGGCTGGTCCAACAACTGTAGCCAGGCATGAAACCGTGTCTAATCAAGTGGCTGTGAATGACCTTTCTTGAACTGTGCTCCTTCAGGTTCTTGCAGACCCCGCAGGGGCAACTCATGAATCCGTTTTTCTTGTTTTGCTCTGCCATATCTAGAAAATGATGCATGCTTTGAAAGAAGTCACCTGAACGTCTGTCGGCGTTATACATCCATTGCCGGTCCATTCTTTTTCCTGTCATGAAACCACATTCGGTTCCCCCCCTTCAGTCCCGGCGGGACTGAAGGGGGGGAACCGAATGTGGTTTCTCCAGTAGTGTAGCAATTGAATTTGCTCAATTGCTCTTATGTGTTCCTATTGTGTATCAGTGTATACATGTGTTTTTTTCTACTTTAGACTGATAGCGTAACAATGTGTAGAAAACATAGAAATGGAAATATTGCAGGCTTGTTTCCTAGAGTTCCTAGAGTAGCTTCCATACTGATTCTAGGAGGAGCTATGCCAAACGATACTTTATTGAAACGTGATTCTAAGCTGACCTTGTGAAATGGTTATCGGGAATAAACTAAGGAACCGAGAGCTAAAAATATTAGCATCTTCTAATTCACTTTCGACACGAAATGCTTCCTCTTAAAATGTTATCCTAAAGAATCACTTTGAGTCACATATCATTTCTCTTAGAGAATCACTCCACACATATCGAAAACAGAAGAAGCTCTACCAAAAGCATGTAAAGTTAGTGGATCGCTACATACTGGCTGACGTTTACTTCTTGATTCTTATCAATTGAAATTATCATTACAAAATTGTTATTATACTTAAAAAATATTGTTGAACCAAATTCAAGAGGAGTTCCTAGGTTTCAAAAGTTGTTGAACTAGCTATAGAAATTGTTGCAAAAGTTTTAAAATAGTCTAAACTAGGTTTTGAATATCGTTGATATATACATTCAAGAGGTGTTAAGCTAGTTTTTTTTACAAAATAGTTAGGCTGTTTTAATAAATTTTGAGAATAGATTTGAAAAATGTTGCTTGATCTATAAATATGTTAATCATATGTTTACTACATAATTAATCATATACTTAATGTTATTAATGTTCACTCTATAGTCTGTATCTATATTAGCTAACCAAATTAAACTAGGTAATTTTAAGATGAATTTTTTTCTACCGGCCCCGATAATAGTTTCCAACCGACAAGTTGGCAGAGAAGAAAAAGAAATACCACATAATAACTTTTGTCTATCATGGAAAAACATTTTTTGAGTTTTGGCTTGGCCATTTACTTAATTACCTCTTAATAAATTTATTTTTTTCCTCTTTAGAAGGTGAGTTTTAAGTTAAAATTTATTTATTTCCGTACATTTGTTATATTAGGATTAAATTAACTACTATTGGGTGCTCTCAACCTATGAAATGATCATGAAAAATCTAACTATTTTGCAACATAGGGTTTGATTTGTGCTAATAATTTGAACTTGAAAAACTTGTATAGGAAGAAAGAAAAATCCCTTTAGGTAGCAAATTGGACCAATTTTGATAGTCCAGGAGGTAGTTAAAATGATAGATAATACATACACTCTTTGATGATCATAACTGCATGATGCCTCGATCGCTTGGCAGGCAGGACCACTACGCCACACGGCATCCTCCGCAAAAATTCCACAGCACCACCGTTGATGCAACACGAGACACAACTGCGCGCACAGGCGGCTCACAGTACAGCCCTCGGCTGCACGGCGCGGCTAGGCGAGCGCCTGCCACAGTGTCCCGGTTCAAAGCAAGGCACCGATAAGAAGCACCGGTCAGAATTCAGAAAGGGGCCGTCGTGCCGTGTATCCGTAGTCGGTCGCCGTATACACGCGCCGCATGCGCCTGGCACAGCGCCAAACGATCGCCGTACCGGGCAGCAGCAGCTAGCTGCAGGGGTAGCAGCATGCATATATTCGGACGTCGCCACTGCTACGCTGGGAAGCATCTGCAGGGGTGCCATGCATGCATGAGACCATCATTCCTGCGCTCGCTCGCTACCAGCTCGATCTCACACGCATGCATGCATGCTTTGCATGATATGAACTGCCAGTCGCCAGCAGAACTGGCTCCAACTTTAATGCTAAAAATAGTGTATTTTAATATATTTTTTATTGCACCATGTTCGTCTTGCATGTATCAATGCATCTTCGCGCGTAGTACTCCTCCACTGCCCAGTCCCTCTTGGAACAGCATAGAGGTCAACGAGCATTTATTGTCAGCGCAAATAAAGAGCATAGATGATGGTGGGCTAAATTTCATCACACAAAGTAATCTGTAGTACAGTAGTTCAATGAAAAAATTAAGTTATACTAAAATTTATCGTTTATGTTAGCACATGCTACAGGTCATTTATGGCTACACATAAACATTATTACCCCATAAGAGTCAAACTATGTATAAGCTGTAGTTTCGTATTACTTTCATACTTCGGGAACAATTTTGCAACTGATTGATTACAAACACTACAATCCTTAAGCGCTACCCAACTTTGCTTTCCAGGATTACAGAGGAAAATAATCCATCATTTATCTCATGAAACTTATATAATATTTCTTCTTTGTCAAATTTAAATAGTTAATTAGATGGCCATATATATGTGCACTGCATTTTTCGTAAACATGTTGAATGTCTAGAATGAATGGCAATCCATCAAGGCTTTATTATTTTAAAACAAGAGTGACAATGTGATACTATCCATACATAGCAACAATGTCGTCATAATTCCATGATTTATTGCAACATGTAGACGGCCACATTATATTCTCTATTGTTAGTGCTCCAAATATGTTACTATCAAGACATTTTGTGACTTCCTACAAGGCTAGAGCCGCATAAATTCTTTAGCAATCTATAAAAAAAGACCAACAGAAGAGAGCATATCAGAATGCATGCTGTTTGCTATAAATGATGAATAATAATGGTACACATGGCTGCATCCTAATATTGCAAAAGTTTGAAGGTTGCAATGTGCAAATGACATGATATAAGATATAACAGATACATATATTTAACATTTATTATATGCATCAATTACAGTAGACATATGTATATGCGCATGATCCTAATTTTGTTCAACTTCTTCAAATAAGACTAAGTGATGATATATCACCATATGGTTTTTTATCAAATAAGATTAGGAAGCTTCTTGCAGAGTTGCGTGTGTTTCCTATTTATAATGGTACATACAGCTGCATATATATTGCACAAATTCAAAGGCTGCAACATATATATGCAAGACGTGATATAACAAATAAATTTAATATATGCGCATCAATTGTAGTAGATATATGCACCCATGACACTATTTATACTCGACTTAGATTAAGTGATGATATCTCACAATCTGGCTTATCCTTCCCGATTAGCAACCATTAGTTTAAATTGTCCGATCAAATGTGATTATATACAAGAGCATCTCCGGCAGTTCCCCAATAAGTATTTCCCAATAATCGGTTAATGGGGATGTCCCAATATCTATTTGATGATTATTGGGAGAGTTGCTTTTGTAGTTCCTCAATAACCTTGTCCCAATCCAACTGCCGTATTGGGAGAGTCACAACTCCCCCTCTATTTGGGGAGAGTTGAGATAGATTATTGGTTTGTCCCAATAATTATTAGGAAAAGGGAAAGATAAAGGGGATCTGCAGCAGCACTATTTTCCTAATAACTCAACTAATATGGTAGTTGGATTGGAGAATGTGAGACGTTATTAACAATCATATTGCAACCATTTGTGCTACTATATATCACTTCAAAATACAGTAGCTGAGTTTCTTTTTAAATTTAGTTTTGGCTGATAACATGAACGCAAGTATGTATGTCATAAATACAAAAAATAATATTTCTGGACCTGTATTTTGAATTACCAACAGATATATTAACTATACCGATGTCTGAAGCATAAACCAATATTACTCCAGCCTTGTCTAATATGGTATAAAATATGTGTCGATAATAATGAAGAAATACATCTTATACATATGTACTCATTTGTTCTATATGTATACACCTTAGCATTATTCAAATTACTATCACTGGCCAGAGAAATGTCGTCTCAGTCAAGAGTGCCTTTTCACCAGCGTTAAAGGTTGGGCCTCTATAGGAGTACTACTGTGTAAGCTCAGCAAGGGAAAAAGTAGCTAGATATAGACAAAAATTAACCCACACACCGTACTTCCCTAATCAAGATGTTCAAAAATATGTGGCTCAACATCAAGCCACGAGCTCTACATATATATTATATCAGAACCTCTGATTAGGAAGATTGATACACCACAGACTGATTTAAAAATATTTTCATTATTCAAGTCAATCTTTTAGCAATTCCAGTCTAGCTAAATTGAGTATAATTAATAACATATATGAAACTAAATGAATCAGCACAAAATTTATACCTCCATGTGTGGTTTTTAACGTATACAAAGCTAAATGAATTAGCACAAAAATTATACCTCATTGTTTGTTTTTTAGTCAGAATGTTAATTGGAGCTAAGTTGCATCTTGATCTTTCAAGGGTCTGTTAATACTAACCCTCAGCTACAAAGAGTTGATAATATAATGCGTTTAGATATTAAAAGCCAAGTACTTCTCCGATACCCCCTCACAGGAAAAAGAATGACAGTTCTGAAGCATGTAAAATTAGATTTGCATTGAGTGAAATCTATGAAGACCCTACAAAAGGTTTTGGGTAGCACTACATTAAGTGATATGATCCTACGAACTAAAGTAACTAATAAAGCCATTACACTTGATATTCAGCAAGCTTACTATCTACAAAACAAAATACAAACCATTTTGTTCCACTTTCAAAAGTAAAGAAATAAATATGAAGTATAGAGATACAGTAGCGAGGAAGAAGGAATACTAAGACGATGTAGGGTATATAGGTCTATATACAAGAAACTTCTGAAAACACACACATCAAATTATATATATAAGGTAGTTTATAGAAGAATAATCAGGTGGGAGGCACCAGTTTGTGAATTTCCACTTAACTTTAATTATAAGCTAGCTAGGTTGCTATAAGCACTTGCATTAAGGCCTAGTCCAAAATGCATGACATGCACCTTTCAGCTTCCTGTTTTGATGTAGGACTCAGTTTTCAGTTGGCCTAGGCACATAGGGATTCTGATAAGTAGCCTGATAGAAGAATGTAAAAGAGGACTGCCGCGAGCAGAAAGGCATCTATCTAAATCAAGCTATACCTCTACTGGAGAAGAAACGGTGAACTATCAAGAGGTATATACTGTGCATATATAGGCATGCATAGCATGGACAGAGTTTGGACTTTGGAAAGAAACTACATATATACATTTATGCTGAACACATCAAGGCAAGAGAAAAGAAGAGTGAGAGCAGGCACTTATTCCATGTGAGAGGCTTCCATTCCATCTTTTGTGAAGAAGCAGGCTACACACACAGACACCACCATGGCCTTCCCTTTTCACCTTCCCAATCCCACATCCCTCTTGCCCCTTTCCCATCTTTCAGCAAGACCAAAGGCACTTTCCTTGCAAGGTCCAACGCCCATCCCTTCTGAGTTTCCGACCCATTCCATTGCAAAAGAATTGCACCCATGCCCTACAGATTGCTAGGTCGTTACGGACATCTAGCGCCAAAGCAGGCTTGGCTGAGCTGAGAGCTGACGAGAGCCCGGGTGCGTGGCCTCTCTTGCTCCCCACACCATGCGCCCCTGCCGGCACCTGCGCTGCAGTACTCGCTCGCAGGCCGGTGCAGTAAAAAGGGAGAAGCTAGCCAGGGATGAAGCGAAGCGAGAGCATCGATGGAAGCAACACAACACTACACATCGCACAAGAAGGGGGCAGGAGCTGGCAACACATGCAGGCTGCCATCAGGTTGTACACCCCCAACGCACTGTTCCTACTCCTACAGCAACAGTGCACAGCTAGGTTCGTACCCCGATCGTCCTCCTCGCCCCATAAATTCCTGGCAGGCGTACCATGGCGTTATGGCCAGTGGCGCCATTGTTGGCAATGCCCACAAGCTCTTTACATAACACTGCCAAGACCATAATAAAGATCTCCCCCTCTCTCTTCCCCCCTAGCTTGGAGGCTTGGAGCCCGGCCCCCGCGCCTGCTGCCTGAGCTCGAACTGTACACATGTATACTATGCGGTATGCAGTCGAGGCCCAGACAATCCAAACTATACGTAATTTGGACCACAGATCGCGAGTTACTTCTGTGTCCCCCTTCCTCGGCAAGAAAAGGAGGAGTCCTTGTTTATTCTTGCTGCGGTAGCCTTCTATATGCTCTACTACACATGTTTGATACGGACAGAAGAAGAACACCAGTACAGTATATAGCAGTACAATAAGTAGTAGTGGATGTCCAGGCCTCTCCATAGATATGAGATGATGAGATGGCAGTACCGAATGCGAGGGATTTTAAGATCTCACCTGCAATTTGTTGCTTCCGGCTTGTCGCCAGCTGTGTTGTGAATGTGCGATCGATATCATCCTCCATTGATCCGTGCTTCTGCAGTTGCGAGTCAATTTGTTCTAGAACACATATAATGGCATCACGACAAAGATCGACCGATGATGCTTCTTCAACTGAACCGATGATATGCTTCTTCAACTGAACTGCATAACTCCGCTATCGATATCTTCAAATCTTGACATGTGTTAGGAGTAGTAATAGACAAATTTGCAGATTCATGTTATCATATGTACAAAATCAAATGAGAATTTCCTATCAAATTGGGGCAAGTACTGAAGTACACAAGAACTGAATGTAACAGCGCGAGGAAATTCAGATGATCAGTGCTGAACGAAGAACCACATGGCACGGATCTGGGAAAAACACATTGATCCATTTTAGATGGATCAGTGCTGAAGAAGAACGCATATGGCACGGATTGGGAAAAACACATTGATCCATTTTCCTAGTGTTTATCTGTATCTTCTCAAACCAACTCATCAAAAAAGTTAAGAGCCAACAAAAACAAGGAAACCGTCAAATCCTAGCTCCTATCATCAAAAGCTATAATGGATTAATCAAAAGAGAGGTAACGAAAACGAAAACAAGCAGAAGAAAGAAAGAATTGTTGAACTTTCCTTTGATTTTTTCCCCTTTAGGTCACAGATCGAGATCCAAAGCTGAACGCGCCTCCCTCTTGGAGGAAGACGACGACGACGGAGACGACGCGGCGGAGGACTCCGCGCCATGACGGGGCAACTCTAGCAGCCTTAGAGTCGGTGTCCTTTGCTGCCACCCGGGCATCTGCAACGACAATGCATTGCCTTGCCCTTGATGATGGCTAGCCTCGCCGCCGTCTGACTGCGGGTTGTTGTCGAGGTTGACGCCGAAAAGGCGCACGCGCTTCGCGGCGGTCGTTGGGCTCTCGATGACCGGCACCGAGTCAAGGACGACCGGCCGTGACGCGGCGGTTACGCCAGCGGCGCTCGTTTGCATCGTGTAATGCAGCGGCAGCGTCGGCGTCGGCGCGCGCGGCTGGTGGAGCGGCGCGTGCGGAGGAATCCTGGCCGACCCGAAGAACAGGAGCTGCCTCCCCACGGTGGGCGCGGGGTAGGTCAGGCCGCGGAAGTCGAGGCCCTGGCGGAGGCGGTGGTGCTCGTAAAGCGTGGCGGGCGGCGAGGGCGGCATGAAGAACCCTCCACCCCCGCCGCCGCCGCCGCCGAAGCCCCAGGGGCTGTAGTGGTGGGGGCCGTAGTGCGATGCGAGCGGCATCGGCAGCGCGAGGGTGGAGAAGCGGAGCGGGCCGCGGGTGTCGACCCGCCGCTTCCAGTCGATGAAGAGGCGGTGGCGCGCGTCCTCGGCGGCGGCGCGGGAGAAGGAGACGGTGTCCCCGGCGACGAGGCGCTTCTCCTTGACGAAGCGGCTCCAGCCCTTGGTCATGACGTAGCTCTGGCTGCTGTTCCAGTAGGAGTAGCGGAAGCGCCAGTGCTTGCCGGCGCTGTCCTCGAAGCTGAGGAGGAGGCCCTTCTCGTTGCCCGCCGCGTCCAGCGGGAAGTACTTCTCCGCGTACTGCTTCGGGATCACCAGCCGGTTGAGCTTCCCCACGTCGCTGGGCGTCACCACCTTGTCGAACATGTGCTCCTTCTCCACCGCATCCACCTCTGCCGCCGCCGTGCCGCCGCCACCGCTCCCGGACGCTCCGGCACCGTCCCCCGACGCAGAGCGGAAGGGGACGGCGCTGCTGCTCCCCGAGGCGGACGCGGATGCGCTGGTGGAGGCGGACGCGGAGGCAGCCGCCGAAGACGACGCGGCCGCGGCCGCCACCGGCATGAAGGAGATCTCGCGCCTGGAATTGGAGGCATCCTCCTGCTCCTCGTCCGCCTCCTCCTCTCTAGAAAATCGCCCGCTCGCGGCGAACTGATCCATAGCTACCGCGCTAATAACCAGTAGCAGCTAGCGATGCAGCTCCACCCTTTCTTCCTCCGGTATTTCTTGTCGCCTCCGACACCTGCTTCCTCTCCCTTCCTCTCGGCGCTGCTACCTAGGCACCTAGCTAGCTAGGTTGTGCTGCGATGACAGCAGCTGGAGCCTGGCCCTGGAGCTAGCAGCTGGGAGGGAGGAGACACTGTTGCGCAGCGCGGACGAAGACGACGACGCCACTATAGGGCAGTAGAGCGGGATCGGATCTACCTGTGTATGCGTGTACGCACGCGCTGCTGTTGCTTGCTACTCTGGAGAGCGAGCGGAAGGACGGGAGCTAGGCGGAGAAGAATTAGGCCGCAGGCGTCCGCATTGACGGCTGCACAGCGCGGCGGGCGCCTTTGGCTTTGGGATGTGGCCAGATGGGATGGGGATGGCGACGGAGATGATGGTGCTGCTGCTGCTGATACCTGCTGCTGGTGAGGTTAATTTGTGGCTGAGAGCTGTGGCTACTGGCTAAGCTCTGCGTGCCGGCCTGCGCGGCAGCACAGCACGGCGCGCGCGGCGGGTGTGTGTTCCTTTCGCCCGGGGTAGGGGAGGGAGAGCGTGACTGCGCAAGAAGATTCGTGGACGGCGACTGGTGGTAGTAGAGAGAATAGAGACAGGATGTCGACGCTGCTGCAGTGCCGCCCTTGCCGTATTTCTCTCCGCGAGCTTCCTCCCCATTCGCCCATTCCTTTCCGCCACTGTGCTGCCTGCGGCGCTGCTACAGCTACAGGATCGCCTCCTCTGCTGCTCAGACGAAAACCGTGTTCACATGCCCCTGTCAAAAAATTTACAAAACGAAATCTCGCATGCATGGAGGTCTAAATGAAGTCTATTTACAAAACCTTTTCACAGATGAGTGCAACTTTGCGCGACGAATCTAACGAGCCTAATTAATCCATAATTTGCTACAGTAATGCTACAGTAATCATCCTCTAATCGTGCGGTCAAAGACCTCATTAGATTCGTCTCGCGAATTTGCGGAGTTGTGGAGGTAGTTTTGTAAACTGACTTTATTTAATACCCCTAATTAGCGGTCAAAGTTGCATTTATTACCGATCAAAATTTGGGTGAACACGGCCGACTCGGCGTGGTCTTTGTCCAAGCCAATTTAGTTTAGTTATTAATTATTAGTTTCGGAAAAATGTTTTTATGCTTGTCCGTGGAGCGGTGGAGTGAAGGAAGCGTAGAGAGAGACGGACGGAGTTGGAAAGGTAGGGTGTACTGTAGAGTGCAGTGTGTAGCTAGCATAAAGGGTCGGGCCGGAGGCGGGGTGTGTGGGGCAGTGGGGCCCACGGGGGTTCCTGCCGGGGTTGGGCTCATGTGAGCGATCGTCCTTGTCACCATGCATACGGGTATCGAATGGATCGCACGCCACGCCTGCCTCCTACGGCTTTGCCTGCCCGAGGGATATATACCCGCTGCTCTCTAGCTCTAGGGAAGTAGGGATGTGTAGCCCTATAGCTCCTAGGCTGGGCCCAACAAATAACATTTCCATCAAGGAGATTTCAACCGGCCACTTGCCGTCTCTATTATGTGCATTTGCATTGAAAAGGATTTGCTTCCAGAGCTAGCCTGGGTAGAAAAAAAACTTTTCCACCCTTTGCGAAATTCTCCAAGCAACAACTTCTACCGAGCTTGTGACAAGAGGGCTGTAGCATTGAGACCGTGGTGGCGTGGTGCCAATGAATGGCATAGGAATGTTGTTGCAGGAACAGGGAAAGAAGCAGGGAGAACAGATACTTGATAGTTTGCATCCCATCAGACTTTTGATAATCTAGCTATGAGTGAAGAACAGGAAATATATACAGGGAGAACAATCATGTGTGTGATTTCATCTTCTATGATATTTTCATAATAAAATTATTTAATTTAATAAGTATATTATAAATACATATTTCTCCACACCATATGACTTGTGTGTATTTTGTATCTCTGGCACTCGTCAATTTTATGAATGTTTCACTCAAGAAATAAAATGTTCCCCATGAGGAAATAATATTCCGCTCAAGAAAAGTTATTCTAGCTCCTTGAAAAAATATTCTAAAGATATAAAAGTTTCTTGGAAGAAAAATATTCAGCTCAAGAAAAAATGTAGATGAATGGTTAAATAAAAGGTAATGAATACGTGCGATTTCACCCACACCTTACAAGAAGATAGACGCAAGTAGTTAAATAGTGTTTGATGCACTTGGAGAGGAAGACCGTATCATATTGGAAGCACCTATACTATATTTTTCTGAAGGAGGCATATTGGAAATGATAGAGAGTGTCAATCGTTATACTACTATTGGAAACGATGGGATATATGTACTTCCTCCATCCTGAAATAAAGGGTATTCTAAGTTTTGTCCTAAGTCTATTTTTTTAATTTAACCAATTTTATAAAGAAAAATATTAACATCTACCAAATCAAATAAGTAAAAGAGTAAATTGCACACACCATACAACAACTTGGTAGGTGGGTGCACATTAGTCCAACAACATATAAATTGCTCGATTTAGTGCAACAACTTGTCAAGTGGGTGCATATTGGTCCAATAACTTGTAAATTGCTCAATTTAGTGTAAATACTTGATAAATTAGTGCAGCTATGATCCAAACGCAGCTGGTGTGGCAAAATACGATTCATCATGTTAGGTCCTAGTTAGTGTTACTGGATAGTTTGCACAACATGCATTGCACATGACACTAGCAGTGAGCAGTTTAACGGTGCAAATTTGTGCTCCAGGCGAGTGTAGAAATCAAAAGGAACTAGTTACTAAAGACTTTGATCTTCTCTTATGATAGTTACTTGAGTAAAATATGTGGTAGATTTTTATCTAACACTCTCTCACCCGCTCAGGTGAATGCTAGTCTTATACCCTTTTATCATTAAATACATCATCTTGCCAACGTGTGGACCATATGTGCAACAATTTGCTATATTGTTGCCCCGAATTGAAAATTTTATAAGTTGTTGGACCTATCTGCACCCACGAGCCAAGTTGTTGCATCAAATTCAAAAGTTTATAAGTTGTTGGACTAATCTGCACCCACCTGATAAGTTGTTGAACCAAATTAAACAGTTTGCAAGTTTTTGGACCAATTTGCACCCACTTGACAAGTTATTGTATGATAGATGCAATTTACTCTAAGTAAAATATCAAAATATATTCAATAATGAGTATGTTGGTGCTTATTAGATGTCTTAAATGTTATTCTTATTTTCTAGAAAGTTGGTCAAAGTATATCTGGACAAACTTAATTAGAATGTCTTATATTTCAGGACGCAGGGAGTAGGATCATTCTATTAGATGTTTCCTCCAACACTTTTTCATCGGTTTCTAGGGAAAGACCAAAGATCATGCTTTTTGCGCGCCCAATCCATCAGAAAAAAAATCAAAAGGGAAAGAGGACTCATATAAAGGCTGCTTTAACTAAAACTCAAGAAATAAACAAGTGCAACTACAAAGCCCCGTGACGACCCTTCGTGTAGTATGTCTTAATTATCTAGACAAAATAATTGTTACATGATTTTATTTATGCAGGGGGTAACTGGGTTTATCGGCCCAACTTTTATTTTCTGGAGTGTCCTGTGTATGATCTTCGCTGCTCTGTTTTCAGAAGTTGTCGTCAGTAACTCACAAAAATTAGTCCACGAATGTCGCTTTCTCCAATGTAAGTACCTATCGCCTTTTTTCATAACTGCATTAATGCTTCAAACTCCAACCGAACTACACAAGTGGGTGTTCTTAATCAACATAAAAACGAAGGGAAGGATCCTTGCGATGTAGGGGGTGTTCAATTCCCCAAAAATTTTTCACCAAAATTTTTTCCAAGGGAATCTTACATGCATGGAGTAGTAAACGTGTGTTAATGACAAAACCCATTCCATAACCCCCAGGTAACTTTTCGAGACGAATCTAATGAGCCTAAATAGGCCATGATTTGCAACAGTGATGCTACAGTAACCATCCGCTAAACATCCACTAATCATGGATTAATTACCATCATTAGATTTGTCTCGTGATTTCCACACGAGATCTATAATTAGTTTTATTATTAGTCTACATTTAGTACTCCTAAATGGTAAGATTCTCTTGCAAAATTTTTCACCAAAATTTTTTCACCCAATTGAACACCCCGCAGTAGATGAGATGCACAATCACCATCTCACGATGATGCACATAACGTACTAATTAAATAACGTTCCTCGTGATGATAATAAGACAATGAAGGGTTCTCTGTTTGAGAGTAAGTCCTCGAGATCCGTTAAATTATAGGGGAAATAAATAATGCGTTTGCAACCATCCGATCCATATGTCACCTTCTTTCTTTTCTCCCCTTAAGTTTTGTTTTACATCTCACCATCCAACAACTAAATCAGGCATGCGTGTCTGTAGCTTGGTGGCTTGGTGGAACCATCATCTTTCAGTGTTAGGTACAAATCCATCGTGCCAGCGTAGAAATATGAACAGTGTTCCATCGAGCTTGTTGAGTAGGCAGCTCTCGATCCCCATCAGACAAACCCTAATTGTATACTACAAAGGCCGGTGGTTCACCCTTTTTCCCTCCTCCACAATGGGGCCCATTTTAGTGCGCATGCATGCCGTGGCATGGGGGAGAGAGAGAGAGAGAAAGATGTTGGAGAAATATGGGAAGTAAGAGCATCTCCAGCAGATTACAAAAATATCATACCCTATATAGTCTCTCCCTTCCTTACCAATACCTTTTTTGTGTTTTTGGTAACCAGTGCTGCAACAGATTACCAAAACCACTTTAGTGGATAGGGAATTGAGATGAATCCCCTCTATTTGAGTAAGAGGAAGGTGTCTTTTGGTAATCACCAAAAATGTTTTGGTATTGGAGATTGGATTGGTAATCTGCTGGAGCACCTCCATTACCAAAAGGACTATTTTTTGGTATTGGGGAGAGGGATAAGTAATCTGCTGGAGATGCTCTAAAAGAACATACATTAGATGAGAGAGCTAGGTGGGGTTAGGGCCTTAGGGGAGGGCGGTCTCCTCTCCTGGACCCCAAGGCTCACCTAGAATTTTTGCAGAGAAAAAGATGCCTCTCAGCTCTCAAGAAGACTTAGCAGAGGTTGATAAGGTAACATGCATGCGTCTGATATGGTGATTCGAAAT
Source organism: Alloteropsis semialata (assembly GCA_004135705.1). Classification (NCBI taxonomy): domain Eukaryota; kingdom Viridiplantae; phylum Streptophyta; class Magnoliopsida; order Poales; family Poaceae; genus Alloteropsis; species Alloteropsis semialata. Next base: position 64,356,703 of record CM014270.1, read on the forward strand.
GGCAAGGAAATAAAGCGGCACGTGACTTACGGTGCCCACTTTACCAACATGGGATCTAATACTCTAGGGGTAAGCTAAACTACTCCTATGAAGTAGTCATCTTCACATGCTTTCAGTATACATCAGTATATTTTTTGGTGTTAACCAATGGCGCTGAGCCTCTCTCTTTTTGTTAACAAAATTCAAACATGCGTTTGTTGTCCCCATTGAAACGGCATAGGATCCGAGTTCACTGTCTTACGCCCTGCTTGGAGAGCTCAAGAATTTCAAATGGAAGGACATGGAACTAGCGTTGGCTAAATAATATAAGGAGCGATATATATAATAATATGTGTCGGTGCTTCCCGGACTGATATTTAAGTCACGTGACCACATCTTACAAGTAACACAAGCATGCAGCGTAGGCCTACTTACGCTGCTAGTCCTCCAAAATTTGGGAATCTCAGTCTCACCATTTACTACGTGTATATGTAAACTCTGGCTCTGGATTATTAGTAGCCCTGATCCAGTACATGCAGTTCCAAATATATATGTAGCCCATGTGTATCATACCGTATCCCGGTACTCTGAGCCAGCAGGCCCCTTTGTCAGGTTTCTGCAGCGGGCGCAGGATGCTGCACCTTTGTACAGACCTTATTTTGTCACCATGCACATCTGGTAGTCTCCAAGAAAAGGGTAAAAGAAAGTCCTAAATGGCGCAAACGAAGCGAAGAAACATGAAGCTTTTCCATGCCAGTCATGTAGACTCACAGGTCACAGCAGTCAGCAGTGATGATTTGCAGCATAAGCTAATTAAACAAGACTAGCTATCTTACTATTACTAATTGGAGGCTCCTTTTGAAGCCTCCAGGTGAAGCCACGTATCTAAATTACCCACCTGTGCCATTATAAAAATAGCTTAAAGTAACCCCTAAATTTATATCTAAATTACTCACCTCTGCCATTATATAAATAAACCAAAGTAACCCCCTGATCTTCAACAAAATTACCCACTTATGCCATTATAAACAATATTTAAAATAAGCTCCTAAATTTGCAACTAAATTACCCACTACGAATACTTCAAAACTAACTGAAAGTGACCCCTTAATTTTACATATATATTATCCACATATGTCATTATTAAAAACAACTTGAGGTAATCCTACATTTGAATACAAATTACCTTAATTAAAAATATGCACCAATATAAGATTCTAAATTACGTATTTCATACATTGTTGGTATATGATACAATGATTAATGGATATACGCATAATGTATATACACATGATGAAAATAATATATACCTATATAGGTATTAAATATTTAACAAATAAGAGATAACTCAAGATAATAGTTTGGTAACAATGTAGCCTTAATTTTTTTAATTGAAAACTCTGCATTAGTTCTCACAAGACACGCTAAAAAAAACACAGATCCTAGAAATTCTCACAAAAATCAGAAACATCAATCATATAAACTCTAATAACCATGGTCATTGGTTTATTGTATTTTTTAAAAAGTTACCCACCACAATCATTATAAAAATATTCTAAAATAAACCCGAAATCTATATCTAAATTATCGAGCTATGCTATTATAAAAGTAATTTAAATTAACCCCACAATCTTAATCTAATTTGTATCTAAGTTACCCACGTATATCATTATTAAAGATAATCTAAACTAAACACCTAGATCTTAATCTAATTATCTTCATGTGCATCGTACCGAAAAGTCCAAAAGTAAACTAATATGATTTTAAATACCTAATTGTCACTGTTAATATAGAAATAATAAGTTAAGGTATATATGCATGATGAGTGTCACCATGTAGACCATTTGTACATGTATATGTGAGAAAGTGATGAAAAGTATTGATTTTTATGCTAAATATAATGTATGGAAGTGCGATACAAAATGAGAGAAGTGTAAATGTCGATAAAAAAGTGTAGAGAATAATTACTAATTAAAAATCAATCACAAATGAAAAAAAGATAAGTCCATCTATATGAGTATTATGTTTAAGTATTGAAAAAAATAAAAGATCAATATGTAAATAATTTTGATTATTAGATAAAAATTTAATTTCTAAATAATTTTTAAATACAATAGCTTTTAAAAATATTAGCCCATGCAGGAGCACGGGTTGATGGACTAGTTCAAGTAATCACATGCCCTCCATGTTATTACTCCGAATTCCGCCACATGGTACGAGGATTGATTTCTGGATCGTCAATAAAACAGAGCAGAGTCCTTCAGGAGAATAAATCAAAATCGTTTGGCGCTCGATCTCCAGGCCGTGTAATGCGGGAGAATGCAATTCGGTTGTACAAATTGGTAGGAGTTGTGTGCAATTCTGAGGATCTGAATCCTCATTGACGTGTACATACATAAAATTTGGTTAGAATTGCCAAGATCATGGAGACCGTAGGGATTGAACAGAGACATTGCCTTTTGCCTAGACCATTGTATCTCTGCTCTTTGCCTACGCTATATTCCTGCTCAAATACACACCACAAGCGTCAACTATCCGAAAATACCATCCAGTGTGAAGCAAGCATAAAAGCAAACTGAACGAAGTAGAACCAGCTAAAATACAGTTCTCTGACATTTTTTGGAATGACCGGTTTAACGCACGGCGGGTCACGTATAAGGGGAGCATGCGACCTGCCGGACGCACATCCGTCGTCCTTCGCAACGGCTCGTCCTCGTCCTCGAGGCATCTCCTACTCCTCATGTTTCTCCTGAGCCCGATTCCCAGTCGTCCTCACACCATGCCCGCCTCCACCACCACCGGCGAAGACTCACCACCACTCCACTCCGCCCAACCCCACCCCTACCCCTCTTCCCTCCCCCTCCCCCGCACGGCACCGCTCACCAACCCGGTCGGCGGTGCCCTCACCGCTCGGTCTTCCACCTAGGGACCATCACTGCCACCAGGCTGGCTACCACCCCGGCGCCCCTTCTAGAGCCGCCAGGCCAAATCCTGTTCCCAATCCACCCTTCCCCCCCCCCTCCGCCCAACAAAAGCCTGAACTCTCCGTGATAGTGGTGGCATGCGCATGTCATGCGCTCGCTAAAGCAAGCGACCGGTCTTTCAATAAACTTAACATTTTTAAAAGCTCTAGGTGTCACTATGCAGATCACATGTCCCATGAGGCCATGAGGTGGAAGCGGAGGCGGTGAGAGAGGTCATCCCTTGATTCTTGGGCGGGGTACATAGCTCGTTCCATCATCAATGGTTCAATACATGATATTCAATATTTCTTGAGTATTTTATAAAATGGTCAAAAAAATTGACATTTTCTCTCAAATGGCTGAGAGTTTGTAGTCTAATTTGGACAATCCCATATGAGGAAAGCAAATTAGCAATCAAGAATTTTTTTAGGTGAAAGAAAAAATTATATTAAATTGTAGCTGAGTACAACGTCATATTATAAGCACATCAGAATACAAAGATTACAAATGTACCTAGAAACTACTCTTCATCTCCATGGTACTCACGCAACATATATCTCCGAATCGCAACCCCAAACCTGTACGAGAATCATATGGATGACCGCACAAGCAAACACTTAGCAAACAGGCTGAGAAGGTGCCCAAAGAATAGCGGCCAACATTCATGTAGGAGGAATTGAGCATAATATTTTTTCCCTTTTTTCTTGTGTCTTCCTTCTTGTCCTCTTTGCCGCCGAAGAATAAGGAAAATCGATCCTAATCTTTCCAACACAAACCAAATATAATCAGCTTGGGGGGCAGATTTATTCTCATCGGTCCTTCATCTTGGCCAGATATAAACACAACAAAAGAGAAGGGACCAGAGAAAATTATTCCACTATGGCAACATCATCCCCGCCTCGACGTGTTCATTCAAAAATCTAATTCTCCATTTCGTCATGTCATGAAAGTTTTTGACACCATAGTTTTTGTCATCATCTTCGTTTTGGAATCTTCATGGAGAGACCAAATCCACCCTACCTCCTTATTGTCGTTGGCGAAAAGGAAAAGAAGAAAACAAATCTCTAATACAAAGAAACTCGGCATGAAGAAACCCTAACCCTAAACTCGACTCGATCTACTAAAGTCTATTAGAGAGATGGATTCTCGCTTCCTCCGACCTCCAGTGATTTCCGGAGGTGGGAATAGAGGGGGACCAATGGGGTGGACGCGGGGGCTAAGGCAATGGCGGCGTCTGGAAGACGTAACCCAGAACGGGCAGCCGCGCCACTAACCGAGTTAGCAACCAAGAATCCCCAAATAACATTAGCCAAAAAGAAGATACCCTTACTTAATAAACAACTCACAAAATATATTAGTTGGACTAAAATACCCATGGCTACTTGAGAAACTTTAAAGAATAACCAATATTAATAACCACCGCCATTCATAATAAATTTGAAAATATTGTAAATCTAGATACTGGAAGCCTTTGATTCATTTCCTTGTACTTTTTGATAAACGACTGGTCCTTTTGATTGCCCAGTTAATTTTTCATGAACGGCCAGTTGTTTTCCTCCGTGTATACATACACTAGTACAACTAGTCTATCAACCCGTGCTCCGCACGGGCTAATAACATGGGAGAAGTGAACGTTACAAATCATGAAGAGATTAGAACCCATAGTTAATTATCAAAATAATTTACGTTCCACTCTCTTATTTGTCACATATTTTTTTTATTTTGCATCGCCCTCTATAACGTGTTTAATTGAACCCTAAAATTTAAGCTATGTCATTAGCATATAAATCTGTATTCTCATTGTTTCATCCATACATGTATATGTAGTCTACATGGTGATATACATCATGCACATATATCTTAAAAAGTTAGTATTTTCTGTATTAATAATGACAAAAATAGATAATTTATAATATATACTGGTGGTAAGTTACGTGCATGCAAGTTTAGAGTTTGAGCTACGTGCTTAATTAATATGGAAAATCTATGCTCTCATTGCTTTTTTCATACATGTATGTATGATCTACATGGTGACGCACATCATGCATAGATACTTTAAATTATTTTCTATATTAACAATTAATGGCAGAGTTAGGTAATCATATTTTAGGTGTAATTTAAGATATTTTTATAATGACATGTATGTAATTTTAAATTATAGCGTATGTTGTTACCATCTCCTGGTTCATCGTTCATATACGATCAACATCTTGAGTCCAAACGTGGATACCACCTTAAGTTTAGAAATTATATACCAATATATTTTGGGATGGTATAATGACATATGTAGGTTATGTTTAATGATATAGATAATTTAGATATAAACTTAGGGGGTTATTTTGAATTATTTTCATAATGGAATAAAGGGTAATTTAGATGAATATTAGGGGACTTTATGTTATTTTAATAATGGCAGAAGTGCATAATTAATCTACATATTTAGGGGGTTAGTTTAGGGTATTTTATAATGGCAAGGTGGATAATTTTATTTAAAAAAAGATAGATCCAATGGCTATAATGATCAGAGTTTGTGTATTGGGTCAGATGTTTCTAATTTTGGTGAGAATTTATAGGATTTATCTTTTTTTATAGCACGTCTCGTGAGAATTAATGTGGAGACCTCAAAAGGATTCTCAAATTAGTAATAATAAGATAAGATACGTTAATTGCCATGCATAAATTTCTGTGCTCGATGTTATTAGAGTTGTTGATTAATTTGAAGGAATCGGGATGCTTCTGGGCTGGGCTACCTGCCATTGCAGATTGCATGTATAGGAAAGCATTGCCCCCATTCTCATATCCTGTTTAAGCTGACTCCAGGCCAGCGAACTGGCCGAGCATATAGGCCGGACTTATGGTCCCTGCATGCTGAGATTGATCAACACAAAGTCTGATTGATTGTATGGTCGGTCTTGCTAGGTGACAAGATCGATTTTAAGACTGACGACGCTGTGCAAGTTTTTATTAATGGCAGGTGACTATTGAAGAGAGATCATGTGGGTTGTTTTTCTGTGTACCAGCAGAGGGGGCACGCATACATCTGTCCAGAAATCAGATCGCCTGAGAAGTTTGTCTTTTGCATTGTTCATAGATGCTCTCTGATCCCTCTCTGGTTTGTACGTAGCTAGCGTGCCTGATTATACGGGCACGTTATTGAAGAAAAGCCAGTGAAATGTTAAGAAAAATATTATGTTTTGGTCATACTACTGTGCATAACTACTAGCTCTCTAGAGTGAGGACCCATAGAAGGGTTCGAGTCCCATGAACATTAGGGGAAGAGTATAGATCAGTATTCAGTACTCCTGGCTCCTGCATAACGTTCCTACTACTTAAAATATTTTCGAATCAGAAAGGGGTGGTGGGCAAGTGGCCATGCAGCAACATCTTTGTTACATTATTGCCTATATACAGCCGCCTAATCATGTATATATAGCAAACTATATATAATCACGAGTCACTACTTGGTCATTGTATAATGAGATATCTGCCAGATATAGAATATTGTAATTATATATGTTTTAGTTGTAGGAGCTATATATTACAAATATTGGCGTCAATATGCAGGTTCAATTAATTGCATTTTTCTTATATGCCATGGGTGCTATTTGATACATCTAACAGTATGGTACTACTACTTTGCAGTGTGGCTAAAGTATGCTACATATCTTGCTGTATAAGAATGAAAGCATTATGAGACCATTTGTGAACAAAATGCTTTGAGAGGACAATCCCCTGCATAGAGCAATGCTTTTTGTAGTGCTGTATGGAAGAAATTAAATGACAAGAGTTTTATTTCTCCAATTATTCCTTTGGGGCTCAACTGTTTCATGTGAAAATCTAATAAAGTCCATGTTTAATTTTCTAAACATGTCCGAATGTTCTCCACAACCAGGACCCTCTATAAAATTATTGTAATTTTTTAATTTTAAAGAAAAGTACCGCTAAAGTTAATGGATATATATATTAAAGGGAACCATGTTTTGAAGACCAAGGTCAAACTGAGCGTGGGGTGATAAATTGAGTAATTGTGGCGCTACTTATGGGCCGTGGGGACAGCGCTAGCTATCTATATAAACCATGTTTGTCGCGCACTGAACCAAAGTTAGACACTCTTCTATATACTATATCATCCGTCCCCTCAAATATATCGTATAGTAGTACATGCTAGGATACTTAGGCCGTACGAACCTGGTATAATAAAAACTCAAACCTGTATTTAACACCTTATTAACGCTCATAAATCCTCATACGTAGCGATAGAAAGTGAAGCACAGGACCACTGCTGGCATTAAGTCCTGACGCACAGTTTTGCGAGTAAAAGTTGAACCGATTACACATAACGACAATGCTACTTGCTACATCATCACGATATCAGACTATGACACAGAGAAGAAGATTCAAACAAGCAGCAAAATCCAAGAAATTCATAGCATCAAATGTCGTAGGGGTACGTTTCAGGCATCTGATCAACGGTTCAGAGGATTTAAGGTTTAACTAGACCTTGAAGATTCTACAACTTTTGGATTTCACCATCATCTACCAGAACACAGAAAATATTGATGGTGACAAGAAGTCAAGAACAGCCTTGGTTACTGATCAGTACCATATAGAAGTCCCTTTACATGTGTCCTTGTACACGTATTAGCGGTCGTCGTCAGAGTTCCAAACTTTTGCTGCACAAATACCACCTGCGGGAACTTGCCAGTTCTTCCACAAACCCTAGGTACGACGTATACACGTATACGCAGGCATGCATGTACACCACCCAACGCAAACTTTTACAGGTAAAAGCTTGTCCATGGCACTGCTAGCTGCTGATCGTCAGTGCAATGCAAGAAAGCAATAATCGAGAAGACCGGCGTGCAAGCACGCACTCTCAGACGGGACAAGCCTGGCGCCTTTGCGCAGAGCCGCGCACATACATGCACGCTCCTAGTCCTAGCTGCGTGCGTGCATGGGCATGGCATGCCGTATGGAGGAGAGTTCTCTTGTACTCCAGTATCATTTGAACTTTTTGCATGGGAAGATCTGAAGTTTTTCACGTCTTTTTCAGCAGGGAACACATGACTTTAAAGGCCGAAATCATGGCCGGCCGGGCCTCCCTTTGCAAGTACGTACAGGCCCATTGCTACAGCTCCCCCTCGCTCCGTTTGCTGCTGCTGGCTGCTTCGCGTCGCGCCCACAGAGAGAGGAGAGCGCTCTGCGGCGTGGTCCAAGGAAGAAAGAGTTGTCGGTCAGCTGCTGCTGCTGTGACAGTGAGCAGGGTGGTGCATGGCATGGCACTGCTCACATTCATGCCGTCACACAGACCCATGCATGCATGCGCTCTGAAGGCAGCTGGCTTTTGGCCAAAAATCTGCGGCCAGAGTTGGGCACGTAGTACCAGTACCTGGGCCCACCCCACACAATGACGTATACGTACGGTACACCCTGATGCGTACACGCACGTACAGTACGGTGCGTATACGAGCACTTGGCATTTATACGAGTACTCTATATCTGGCGACACGCATGAGCGCGCTACGTGCGAATTGAAGTACTCCTACTACAACGTGATCAGTAGACGCATGCCGCTTGCATTTATTTGGCACCCTTGGACAGTCGCAGTAACGGCAGTGATGAGCAGGTGCAGGATCGATGCTTGGCATCTTTCAGACCTGCAGGAGGCTTCTAATTCCACACCTGACACATGGATCATGGTGTTCTAATCCTTTCCTCGCCGCACTGTCGCGCGCTGTACAGAGCGAGAGGCCTCAAGATTATCCAAGTCCAGGACCAGCGAGGCAGCGACTTCAAGCACAAAAGCGCAACAAGCTCTGCAAGCTTGGTCGTAGCGATCGGCGATCGGAGAAGGAGACGGCCGGGAAGGGAGTTATGGGCATCGTCGCCGGGGGGGTGGGGGGGTGTGTGGCGCCGGAAAAGGGGAGCAAAATCTGATGGCGGCCAATGCAAAGGGAAGGCCCGGCAGCCTTTTGCTATCATAAGAACATGCAAACAAAAGGCGGCTTCTTTTTCTCAGAGCGACAGGCAGGCGCTTTCCTCCTTGCTCCATCGATCCCTCCTCTCCTCTCTCGTGGTCACTCTCTCCCCGACGATTGATCGATCCCTTCGTTCTCGCACAGGCACGGCGACAGCATCAGCATGCATGCATGGTCCCACACTTTCCGATCTGTCGGTCCACCCTGCTTTGCCGCTCTATCGGAACAGATCTGCGCCAACATGCTGCAAGCATCACATCACATAACTCATGCGAGAGAGCAAGCGAGTAATAGCCATGTAAGGGCCAAGGCAATCACTGCCGGGTAATGCCCTCTATCTGCAGCAATGACATCGGTCGCGGCGGCGACAGCGGATTTATTCTGCAGTTAGCTGCCTGCCTGCTCACTGATCCCTTGGCATTTGCATGTGGGATAGCATCGCTGGCGCATACGGCCGGCCACAAGATCACGGGAGAAACAAACCGCTTGTACGCCATGCTGATCAATACTATATTCTTTCAGATCGAGGTAATGCAGTACCGGCTCGATCGTACAGGATCCATCGACGCATACCATAATGTGATTGCTGCTGCCTCGGCGACACGCAGGCCGTCCTGCAGATTAATGCCAGCACGCACGGCATCGCTGCGCGGCGGTATCACTCCGGCCGCGCTGCATCGTGCATGCTAGCATCTGCAAGTTGCTGATGAGGGACGGAGAGAGAGAAGTTAATGAACCTAGCTACCAGCAGAAAGCAAAACGTAGTGTCGGTTAATGATCGAACGTACACCAGGCACAGCAGCTTGTGCCCCAATAGAAGGGATCGATCTCTATACGCGCACGCATCAATCTCGTTCGTACGCACGCTGGTACCGCGCCGCGCGCGAGTGACCTATGATGATGTCGTTCCGACCGCTGGCCCTGCCGGAATTGAATTGGAACGGCTCGCGCCGCGCCGGCGGCGAGCGCGCCCACACGTACTGGGGCGTGCATGCGATGCGACCGGCCGCGGCCGGCTCTGGGGCACGTACGGTGGCGGCATGCATGCATGCATGCCCTGAGCCGCCGCCGCGCCGGCCGGATCGGAGCTGCGCCTCTCGATCGGGATCGCCGGCCTCGGATCAGATCAGGCCCTCGCGCCGCGCGGTCGCGTCAGCTAGCTGCTGATCTGATCGGCCGGCAGCTGGATTGGTCGACGGCGCGGCAGCGAGCCAGCCGCGTGGGCTGCAGAAAGGAGTAGTACACATGTGATGCATGCATGGCCGATGGCAGGCAGGCAGCAAGCAGGGGGGCTAGCTCTAGCACCTCGGCGCCCAGCCCCGCGCATGACGTCTGAGCTGCATGCGGGCGGGGGAGAGGGCCCACGTACGCGTCTCGATCGGTGCTCGCCTCGCCACACCGAGTAAGACACGCACATGACATGCTGGCCGCCTGTCTCTTGCTTGAGTGTGAGTCCATGACGGCATGGCTCCTGCGGCCATGCGCAGACCAGGTCAGGCCGGCAAGCTTCATTGGGTACAGCCGTACAGGGGCTTGCTCGCTCCGGACTCCGGAGCCATCTTGTAGATGCGAGGCCGCCGAGGGGGCCTTATTGTCAGCCCATAATTGGAACCCGTACGTGGTCCAACCTCGTCACCATCACCAACGTCCCTTCGTCCCCTCGAAATTTTGGCTTTCCATGCAACAGAAATTATCAAATCAATGATGGCCAGTATGTACTTTGTATCGCAAAACAGTGACCGATCGAGCACTGTTTAGATAAAGACTCGGTGCTAATTACAGGGTGTTTGGATGTCTTGTGCTAATGCCCAAAGTGCTAAATTTTAGCACTAGCCCATCCAAACACAAGTGCTAATGGATGATGCTAAAGTTTAGCCAAGACTCAAAAAAATTTAGGTAGAGCAGAAGTGCTAACAAGTGCTAAAGTTTAGCACCTCCACTTTATCACATCCAAACATGGCCTTACCTGACAGAGCACACGCGTGTTGTGGAGTTAGTTTTCTCTCACTCTTTCTCCCACATTTTTTAGCTAAAGGCAATTGTGTTTGTGAGGGCTGGATGGAATTGAAGCTCAAATTACACTTTGGCAATTAGCCAAGAATTGGCTGAGATTTAGCAACATTATATGTGTGATGCTTGGTGTTTCTATTTTCCAACATCTTAGGGCTTGTTATATTTTCTATTTTCCTGTGTTGCGCTCCTGTAGCAAATGTAACAATGTGCTGGGCTATTTTTGCATCTCGGCATGAATTCATTGTGTTTGCTTGTAGTTTACCTCCTATGATCTTAAATAATATAAGTCACTTTAGACTCAGAGACAGAAATTGCAGATATGGATAAATTAACTATGTTACTCTTAGGGTCTCTCTGAATCCCAAGTAGAAGTTTTAGCTCTAGCTAATCCATGCAAGCTCAGCTAATTTCTAATAAACAACTTTCCAGCAAGCCAACTAATTACTATCCATCTAGGTGCCTCCACCCATCTACTCTGTAACCAGTAGCTCTTGTTAATCCAAACACAATCTTAATTAGACAATCTCCAGCAAATTGCTCGTATCCATCCCCAATACTAAAAATCTAGAATTTGGAGATTGAAGTCCGATCCACTACAGCAGACGACCAATCTCTTCACCAATACAAGTATCTTTTTGGTGACTACCAATAGCTCCTCTTCCCTTTATGTAGGGGATGCAACACTCTCTCCTATATACTATTGGCATTGGAGATTTGATTTTAGTAGTCTGCTACAACGGCGGTCATAAAAAAACACAAAGCATTTTTGTAGTATGATATAAGCAATCTGCTGGAGATGCTCTTAATCTATAGAGGACATAGCTCGCATACTAGCCATATATATTTAAAAAGGGTAAACGTGAAAGAGGGAGAGAGAATATATTTTGGTAGTGTGATATAAGCAATCTGCTAAAGCTACTCTTAGTCTACAAAAGACAGACACTACTGGAGAACTCGCCATCGGTCACGGTTCGTAACCCTCATAGGTACCGGTTCTGGAACCGGTACCGCGACACCGTGACTAAAGGGGGCCGGCCTTTGGTACCGGGTCCAGAACCGGTACCAAAGGGAGCCTTTGGTACCGGTTGGTAACACCAACCGGTACCAAAGGACCCCCCCACTACTGGAGAGATGCTCATCGGTCACGGTTCGTAACCCTCATAGGTACCGGTTCTGGAACCGGTACCGCGACACCGTGACTAAAGGGGGACGGCCTTTGGTACCGGGTATTTACCCGGTACCAAAAGGTGCCTTTGGTACCGGTTGATAACACCAACCGGTACCAAAGGGGACCGCCCCTCCCCGTCCCCGTCCCTTTTTTTTCTTATTTTCTTTTCCTTTTCTTTTTCTGTTCCTCACAGTTTCCAAACTCAATTTCATTTCATTCCAGCATCAAACAATCAATCAGAGAATAATACTCAAACATTTTCCAAACTTCAATCTTGAACCCAATCACAAACAAATTGATCTACAATATCGAACCAATCACAAACATATTGATCTCATATCCACAATCCTTCGAATATCACAAGAGTTTTCACAAAATTTGGGGGAGAAAAAAAACAACCCGCGGCCGCTCCTGTTCCCACGCCGACGCCGGAGGCGGGCTCGCCGGCCGGGGCAGCCTAGGCCGCCGCGCCAGCGCCGGGGGGAGGGAGGGCGGGGACAGGGGCCGCCGCGCCAGCGCCTGGGCCCACCTCGCCGGCCGGGGCTGCCGCGCCCACGCCTGGGGCATGCTCGTCGCCCGGGAAGGCCGCCCGCCCTGCCCCTGGAGCCCGCACCGGGAAGCCNCAGCATGCGCCAGTGAAGAGCACACACCTCGGCAGCTCCCGCGCGCTGCAGATCCCGCGCGCTCCCGCGCGCTGCCGCCCGCCGCAGCTGCTCGCCCTGCTCCCGCGCGCTGCGGCGGCCCGCGCGCTCGCCCTGCCCCTGCGCGGTGGGGAGAGGGAGGGAGAGATTTGGACTTAGAATTTTGGAGGAAGAAGCGAGAAACGGCGCGAATTAATAGCAGGAGTTAACATCGGTACCGGATGATAATACGCCCCGGTACTAAAGGGGGGGCCTTTGGTACCGGGTGGTGTTATCACCCGGTACCGAAGGGGTTTAGCTCTTTTAGTACCGGGTCGTAACATCACCCTGTACCAAAGGTCACTCTTTGGTACAGGG
>CM014270.1:64370801-64386426 GCA_004135705.1 Alloteropsis semialata
TTTCATATTTATCAGACTCTTTACATTCGATGAGTAGCCGGACGGGACCTTAATACTGTTCAAGCAATCAAACATGCTGGTCTTCTCCTCCTTGCTTAGAGTGTAGCTAGCAGGACGCAAGTTCCAACGCCCTTTCTCTCTTTTCTCAGGATGCAGGGGATCTCGTGGTTTTATACGTTTCAGGTCCTGTCGTGCTTCAAGCGTATCTTTTGACTTTCCGTAAGTACCAAGGAACCCTAGCACGTTTACGCAAAGATTTTTCGTCAAGTGCATCACATCAATTGCGTGGCGGACATCTAAGACCTCCCAATATGGTAGGTCCCAGAATATTGACTTTTTCTTCCACATGGGCGCCTTTCCATTTTCACTTGCCGCTGGCTGGCTGCCAGGTCCCTTCCCAAAGACCACCTTCACATCTTTTACCATAGCAAATATATTTTCCATCCCGATGCCTTGGTTTGCTACGACCTTCCGCCTCAAAATGTTTTCCTTTCTTTCTTAGCGGATGTTTCTCAGAAAGGAATCGACGATGGCCAAGATACACACACTTTCTACAATGTTTCAGGTAAATGCAGTCGGTGTGTTCTAGGCAATGTGTGCATGCTTTGTATCCCTTGTTTGACTGTCCCGACAGGTTACCAAGTGCAGGCCAATCATTGATGGTCACAAACAGTAATGCTCGTAGGTTAAATTCCTCTTGCTTATGCTCATCCCACGCCTTTACACCATCTTTGCCCCACAACAACAAAAGTTACTCAATCAGTGGCCTTAGATACACATCAATGTCGTTGCCAGGCTGCTTTGGCCCTTGGATTAGCACTGGCATCATAATGAACTTCCGCTTCATGCACATCCACGGAGGAAGGTTGTACATACAAAGAGTCACGGGCCAAGTGCTGTGGCTACTGCTCATATCACAGAAAGGATTCATGCCATCCGTACTCAAACCAAATCTTATGTTCCTTGCATCTTCTGCGAAGTCTGGGAACGCTCTGTCGATTTTTCTCCATTGCGACCCATCAGCGGGGTGTCTCAACATATTGTCTTCCCTCCGATCCTTTTTGTGCCACCGCAGCAATTTAGCTTGCTCTTTGTTTCTGAACAAGCGCTTCAGACGTTGTATTATAGGGAAATACCACATCACCTTGGCAGGGACTCTCTTCTTGGGGGGCTCTCCCTCAACATCACCAGGGTCGTCTCGCCTGATTTTATACCGCGAACAATTGCAAACCGGACAGGCGTCCAAAGATTCGTACGACTTGCCCCGATAAAGGATACAATCATTGGGACATGCGTGTGTCTTTTGTACTTCCAGTCCTAGAGGGCAAACGATTTTTCTTGCTTCGTATGTTGTTTCGGGGAATGTGTTGCCCTCTAGAAGCATCTTCTTTATCATTTTCAGTATCTCTCCAAAACCTTTGTCAGACAAGCCATTAGTTACCTTCCATTGCAACAGTTCCAGTGTGGTACCCAATTTTTTCTGGTCCTCTTTGCAATCTGGGTACAACAATGTTTTGTGGTCCTCCAACAAACGCTTCATCTTCTCCCGCTCTTTCGCACTTTCGCAGTCTTTCTCTTCATCACGGATCATGCCACCTAAGGCGTCATCATCCTCATCTTCTGCAACTGCTTCACCCTCGCCCATTGCTGTATCATCTGCAAAGACACCGTATTGTGCAAAGTCCGGGATGTTGTCGTCACCTTCTTCATCACCTTCTTCAAAGAATATCCCCGCTTCGCCGTGTTTGGTCCAACAGATATAGTTAGGCATGAAACCACTCATAAGCAAGTGTGTGTGGACCACCTTCTTCAAGATGTGATAATCCTTCTTATTCTCACAGATCTTGCATGGACAGCATATAAAACCCGAGGTCGATTTAGCCTCTGCCGCGTCGAGGAATTGATGAACGCCATTAATGAAGTCAGATGAGTGTCTATCCGCGTTGTACATCCATTGCCGATTCATCTATTCACAAAATACAATGAAAAATTCATCCCCCAATATGAATTTCTAAAGTTTGTAATAAACCTAAATAAGAATATCATATATAATCTCTAAAAATCTTTATAACCGTAAACATCAACATCATTTATAGTAAGCCTTAACAAAAATATCTTTTATAATCTCTAAAAATTTCGACAGCACCTCCCCTGCATCGGGAGATTTCCAAAACCTGCGACAAACCAAGGGCACGATGGCCGACAACCACATTCCAAAATCATCAACGTCTTACTTTTGCTCATCTCAAAAAAATTTGAAGGAGTGATTAATATTTGCTCATCTCAAAAAAATATTTGCCTCAGATATGTTGTCTTTCATTTGACCTTGAACTTGGAGCATAAGAAACATTACAGGTGGTAAAAAAAATTGGTTCATGGTAGGCATGGAACCGTGGGACACACCCAGCCCAACCATCACAACCGATTCGTTGCTTGGGCATGGATGTATCCCACGGTTTGATGACAACGATGAGAAGCATAACTATACAATACAAGCTCAAGCTCAAGGTCATCATATGTTACCCAGCTAGAAAACTAGGTAAAATTTGATATCATCATAGGCATGCCAAGAGTTGGACTGTTTTAGTTCAAGATATTGACAACCATGAGAAGTAAAATTGAATTTAAAATCTAACTAAATAAGAATATCATTTATAATCTCAAAAAATCCTAATAACCCTAAATATCAACGTCATTTGAAGCCTCTAAAAGATGTAATTCTAAATTTCGTAATAAGCCTAAATATGAATTTCATTTATAATCTCTAAAAATCCTAATAACCCTAAATATGAATATCATTTTAATATCTAAAAATCATAATAAGCATAAATATGAAAATCATTTAAAGTTTCTACAAATAATCCAAAAATCTAAACAATGTCTAAAAATTTGTGCATCATCTCTACACATGCAACAACTAACTATATAGTGATTCTCTATTACAAATTCATAATAAAATGAAGATTAAATCTAAAATCTCTTATTTCAATCCATTCCACAAAACACAAATTACTCAAAACATAGAGCATGAAATAGACCATACTAAACGTCAAAAGAGAGAGGATGAAGTTGCTAACCTTCTAGCGGACTTGGTTTGCAAAATCTCCAAAAGTTATGGAAAAATCGGGCATGAGCTCCCCAACCCGAGCTCAATGGAGGATGAAGAAATGAGCCATGGCTCGGGCTGGGGGAGGAAGAAGGGGACTTATACGCAGAGCCCCTTTGGTACCGGTTGGTGGCACCATCCGGTACCAAAGGGGGTCACATTGGTACCGGTTGGTGTCACCAACCGGTAACAAAGGCCCCGTGGCTCATTGGTACCGGGTGGTGACACCAACCGGTACCAATGTGGCCATATAGGTACCGGGTGGTGCCACCACCCGGTACCAATGAGCTCGCAGAATTATTGGCCGTTGGACCCGGTACCAATGCTTCCATTGGTACCGGGTCCTTTCCATCCGTGACCGATTACGGTGGATGGATGGCGGGTTCTCTGGTAGTGAGAGCTCGCATACTAGCCATACATTTAAGAAGGGTAAACATGAAAGAGCGGTTAAAAAGGTATCTGACACTCCCTCCTTTTTCTTTTGTAATGTGCGGTCCTCAGCATCACACGCATTGACCACTAATTGCTCATATTTTATCTCCATGACTATAAAATTGGCATCATATGAAAGTTTTTGAACGTGAATCTTATGATTCCAATTTGTATGCTATAGTCTAAAATTCTTAGATGAAGTGTTACTCAAAGATTAACAGGTTTGAATCATTAGTTTCATGCACCTCTTACAAAAAGGAATGGAGTGAGTACAATGAGAATGGATAAAATAACTTATATTTCCCGTGGAGCAAACAAATTTTAATTTCTAACACATATAATACTTGCAATCATTTTTTTTCCAGATTCAAACACACATATCGATTTGTTTTGGGGAATATAATAATCATGCATTAGGAGAATCTTATAGTCATCCGTATAAGTGAACGACATGCTTCAAAAATGCATAGTAATAAGTTTAGACAAAAGGAAACACTTAATTTTCTTAGCTGTGCAATAATATCCTACAATAGGAGTATATTGAGATTATTTGCTCCTTAAAAAAGAACTAAGTATATGTTTCAAAATAATCGGAACAAACATATGAAGATAAAAAACAAATAGCAAAAAGTGGCTTACTAGCGTACGTATTCATGAGGGACCATATAGATGGAACTAGGGCTGCCGGGCCTTTGCGCCTCATTGGTCTCACAGCCTCTCTAAGAGAGACTCTCAGTCTCTCACGTACTATCCCACCATCACTTGAACCGCCGTTCTGTACCTACTGCATTATATTTTAATTACCTCGTTTAAACGTATGCTGCTGTTGCTATCGATATTCAGATCTCGTGCTCCAGAAGGACAGCATATAGTTCGAATCCCATGCTGCTTACGTAGTCACCGCGGGCGAGCATAGCACCAGGACTGCATCTAGCTAGCGTCTGCGTCAATGGATCAGATCCAACCAGCAGCTGTTCCCCAGATTTTAACCCCCTCCTGTGATATGTAATTGGCGCATGTGAGATGTAAGCATCCAAGCAGAACCCAACAAGTCCATTAAGGCACGCTCAGATAGTGCAATTCCTGCGACGAGAAAGCGGGGCCGGCCGAGGTCTTTGTCTTTGCGAGAGACAAAGGCAGATTCATATGGTCCGGGCTTTGTGCAGCATTAGTGCATTACAACAGGAGAGAGATAGAGGGAGAAGGAGAGCATAAAGCTCACCCCGATGCTCGTGGAATCGATCGATCTGGCGCCGGCCGGGGGCTCTCTCTCCCGCCGCCCGTCGCCGTCGGCCCGCCGGCCCGCCCGTATTATTGCATGGGACGCGTGGGAAGACCGGAGGAGACGAGCTGAGGCGGGAGACAGCTAGCCCGAACAAATCCCTCCGCCCCCGCGTGCGTGCCTGCCGAGCGCCGGTCCCGCTCTCCCCGCCCGGGCCGGCCCCTCTCCTTCGATCCGCCGTGCGCGCGGCACTGCTCGATCGGCCTGAGATGCCGAGATCTGAACAAACCGTTGAGCTAGCTCCCCTCGTCACGTCGCTTTCCAGGCCGGCCGCGAGACCCTTCCCTTGCCTTATCCCCCCATCTCTCACACACCCATGACCCATCCTGTCGCTCCCGTGGGTGGGCAGGGCGGCGTGCGCTCGCGGAGGATATCCCCGTCCGTGACAACGACGCCCTAATCCTTCTCGCCAGATGCGCATGGCCCCGATCGACCTCGCCGGCCGGCATGCCCCACCGCGCCTAGTCGTGGGAGCAGAATATCCACACGCAGGCCTGTAGCAGAAGCCGAGCCGGTCCCCGCGCGCGCGGTGGGAGAAAGTGGAATCGCAGATGGGGGAGGAGTACGTAGTTGGGAGTATGTGGAGAGCTCCGGCGACGTATAAATAGGCATGGGAGCATACGCTTGCTTGCTTGCTTTTGCCTGCCCCTTTTTTTGGCATCCATAAAGATTCAGCCATGGACTGTTGTCGCCATCCCCAGACGTTTTTCGTTGCGCTGTCTGGAAATTGCACTGCATAATTTTAGCCTGTTCGATTGGCTGGTGGCTGGTGGCTGGTGGCTGGTGCTGATTTGTTGTGAGAGGAAAGTACTGCTGGCTGGTGGCTGATAAGCCAACCCTGATATGGGATAGTGGGATATAGAATTTTCTGACGACGTTTGCGGATGATGATCTCTAGCTACAAGGCACTAGGGATGACCCTGTTGATCGATGACTGATCGACTGACCACATGTGTGATTGAACTAGCATGGAATGCCCGAATAGCTCCAAGCTGTAGCAAAAAACTGGGTCCAGGAACCACGGGCCCTGCTATTGCCACTTGACAGACAGTTTTTAATTACACGACCTACTCCATACCACGGGTCCTGTTGCAGCCAGGTAGTTTCATTCGTCACATTGCAGCCTTGCCCTGGACTAGCCCGGGGCCAAATGGTTTGGCATATGCGCACGGCAATTATGCATCGCCAGATGCATATATGACCGGAGACCTGCAAAACGTAATTGAGGTAGCTTTCGACACTCGATCCCAAACTGACAGTCTGACACTACCGTACCGTGTCGTCCCAAAGCCTGCATTGTATTTAAGTTTCCCGTTTCCCCCGGCCGGCACCGGGGTTTTTTTCCTTTTTTCTTTTTTTTTTTTTTGGAAAACGACCCGGCACCGTTCGAATGATTAAGGGCCAGCACGAAGCAACTGATTTTTTTAGAGGAAGAAAAACAATGTTGGCAACGAGGAGAAGAAGTAAGAATAGGAGGAGATAGCCATGGAGGAAACAGGAAGGATTTTATTCAGAGATGTTCATTCATGTTCGTATTACTTTTTTTTTTTTGAGGGGTTATGTTCGTATTACATGGGTCGGTTCCACTCTGGACCCGGGAGTAGTACGCAAGGTATAGTGGGCCGAAAAGTCCTTTGAGGGCCTAGTCACTTCGGCGCCGACGTGGAGCAGGTTCTGGCGGCTCTGCAACAGCTGCAGGCTCCTGGTAACAAACAACTTGCCGGATGGGCTCTTATACTGAGCAGAAACGGCTCATAAAATATACAACTAAGGACCTGTTTAGTTTGGAAAGAAAGTTTGCGAAAGAAAATTTCTAATTCTAAATCGAAAATTAGGAGGACTAAACATGATCTAATTATAAAACTAAATACACGGATGGACGAAAAATCGCGAGACGAATCTATTAAGCCTAATTAATCTGTCATTAGAGATTATTTACTGTAGCACAATATTGTCTAATCATGGCCTAATTAGGCTCATTAGATTCGTCTCGCAAAGTTACCGGGGGTTATGGAATGGGTTTTGTCATTAACACACGTTTAATACTCTATACATGTAAGATTCTCTTTGATGAATAGTGAAGTTTCAAAGTTTCAAAAGTTTCGTAGTGATCTAAACAGGCCCTAACTAATGGAGCCCAACATTATACGGGCTTACACGGATAAATTCGACGAGCTCTTGGGCTGCATCAGCAGCTGTGCCTTTGCTGACGGCCCGAATCTCAATCGAGCAAAATTTGGCCCAGCGGGCTACTAGGAAGCTGCGAATTGTAGCTGGCAAGTCATGTGACGTCAAAAGTGCCACGATTATCGGATAAGGTGCCCATACATTTTCCAATCCCCCTCGGTCCTTCCTTTCCAAAAAAAATGGTCCCTCCATCCACCCCCGAATCATGCATTGCCGTGTCACTGCGGCAGTGGGGCACATCCCGCGGTGCGGCGAACCTAGCAATATTCCCTCCCGCCGCCGAGCCGGCATCGTCGCGTGTGCTATGACCTGCAAACCAACAGCCGCGCCCACACCGGTCGGACGCTAGAGCGGCCAAAATTATTCGGGTCCCATTTTTTTCAGGAATCGAACCCAGCCCAGCCCAATCTCGTCCGCCGTGATTTAAGGCCCCGCGCGCCGCCCTCGCCCAATCATTCCCTCCCACCGCAGCAGCACCGCTTTCCCAGTCCCGAGCCGGCGCCGTACAGTCTCTCCCCTCGTCTTGTCAGGCGGACAGCCCACGAATCATCAGCGCGGCCCGGGAGGAGGCGAGAGAGATGATTCTGGTGGCGATCGTGGCGGAGCTGATGGAGGAGTACACGGTGCTGGTGGCGCGGATGCTGGAGCAGCTGCTCCACGGCGCGCCCTTCCCGCGCCGGATGCGCTTCCTCATGCTGCGGAGCCTCCCCTTCGCCGCGCCGCCGCTCCCGCCGCCGGCGCCCGCGCACGCCCTCCACGTCGCCACCCGCGGCTGAGCCCCGCGCACGGCGCGACGGCGCCCCGCCCGCCCGTCCGTCACGCTGGTAGATTTGCTTGCTGCTCATTTCGTCAGTCCCTTGTAAAAAGCTCGTTCTGGATAAGCAGTGGCTCCGCGGCTCCTCCTCGTCGAGAAGCTGAAGCGAGACAGAGCGCTTCCGTTCCACGGATCTTTGTAAAAATGTTACTAGGAAGTTCCTACAACAAATTTCACTATTCATCCAACTTCACTATTCATCAAAGGGAATCTTGCATGCATAGAGTACTAAACGTGAGTTAATGACAAAACCCATTCCATAACCCCCCTAACTTTGCGAGACGAATCTAATGAGACTAATTTGGCCATGATTAGACAACGTCGTGCTACAGTAAACAATCTCTAATGACGGATTAATTAGGCTTAATAGATTCGTCTCGCGATTTTCCGTCCATCCGTGTATTTAGTTTTATAATTAGATCATGTTTAGTCCTCCTAATCTTCGATTTAGTTTTGCTACAGTAAAATTGCTACAGTAAATTGCGCGAACTAAACAAGGCCCAGTTTTGTTTATCGAAGCCGTGATTGATGCAGAAGAGATGCGGGGTTGCTCGGTTTTTCCAGTTTGGATTGGACTTTTGATTGCTTGGTTGGTTCAAATGAAAGTTTTGGATAGCTCTCGTTGAGTGCCGCTGCTTCGGGATGTGACTAGAGTTCACTCTTTTCCCACGGCGTCATCAGGAGGCCAGGAGGGAAAGCGTCTGGATATTTCGGCCAGCCACGTGGCGGCCGATGTACCGTACGGTCCGCAACGGATCACCCATCTGATGCCTGGCGGCCGAATCGCCATCGCTGGCAGACGAGACAGTGGAGGGTACCGGCTATCGGTGCCCACCTTGCCACCTTGGCATCTCACTCCCTGGCGGTCCATTGCTGACGTACGAGATGGTCTACATGACGCAGCTGTCTCGCTAGGGCGTGTCGCTCGTCCTACGGCTCTCGAGTCTCGACTACCAGGCCAATATGCGCAGCACAGCGACACGTGTGCGGTGTGTTCCGTGGTTGCTAGCGCTGTCGCAGTCTGACCAAGCTCAAAAGGTTCTCCTGAGGTCGCAAATGGCGCCAGCCGCCAGGTTATTACAGATATAAGTGCGTCCTAGAACGCAAAGTCGCTTCGTCATTCGTTGCTTTGTCACGGACAGTGTGTAAGACTATTTGCATCGGTAGCCTGGAAAGCGTCCTGAGCCGCTACTGTGCCAGACCGTCCGTGGAAAACATCTCTGCAACGGCGCCCGGTAACCCCTCCGCCAAAATCCCGGTCTCCCTCCCCCTCCCCCAAATTTCCCGTTCTTCTCTTCCTCCGCCAAATCTTTCCGTCCTGTCGCCGCCTCCCCCTCCCTATCGCCGTCGCCGCCGGATCCCCACCACCCGCGTCCTCCTCCGTCTCGCCGTCGCCGAGTCCCCCTCTCCGTCTCGCCGTCGCCGAGTCCCCCTCCCTCTCGCCGTCGCCGCGTCCCCCTTCCGCGGCTGCTGCCACGTCCCACCGGCACCTCCCGCCGCGCCCGCCCCTCCGCCAGGACCGCCGGCGGCTGCGCGTGGACACCCGGGAGGTCCCGTGCGGCGGGGACCTCTTCTAGGGCGAGCGCTGGCGAAGCCGCCACCGGGTCCGCCCCCTCCGCCAGCTCCTTCCACCGCCACGCACCACGGCGGCGTCCTGGAGAGCACCGGATCGACACAATCCCCTCCAAGGTGAGATTTCTATCAGCTTCTTTTGTATCGGCACTTGCATTTTTAGATGTTCTAAACCAATCTATGGCTTGATCCCTGCAATAGATGCCTGTCCCATTCATCTTGCAATAGATGCCTCCCATATGTCTCTACTACCTTTCATGGAACAGCATAGTTTTTAAGGTGTTTTTAGTGCCATCTGTGGAGAGAGTAGGTTATGACAAAGGCAGGAATCCTTGAGTAACTTTTGGAAACTTCATAGAAACTTCATTATGGATATGTTTAACCAGCACTTGTGTATTGTTGCTTTCCCATGTCATGCTGTCCACAAGTAACCAATGAAATACTTTTATTTGTCTAGAAATGCCATAGTGCATTGGTGCTTTTGCCTGAGCCTTTACTTGCATATGATCAAGATTTTGCAGACAGAAAAATTGATTTATTATGCGTTGTGTTGTGGTCTGCATTTCTTTTGAGATACGTCGAGGTTTATGCCATTTTTTTTCTTGTATGGTCTTGCATTTTGCAAATTTGGTGTCTGAACCTAATTACTAGATGAGTTAGCCCAAAATCCTATAACTTTTCTTTCTTGTTAGTTATGTGATGAGCACTTCTAATAGTTAGTTAGTTCTGCCCAATGATGCATTCTATATCAGTTTCTATATCAGTTTCTAATGCATTTTGCAAAATCATTGCCGCGCCAATCCAATCAATGTACTGGATGCAACAGCATTGTCTGAAAGT
This sequence comes from Alloteropsis semialata, assembly GCA_004135705.1. Lineage (NCBI taxonomy): Eukaryota > Viridiplantae > Streptophyta > Magnoliopsida > Poales > Poaceae > Alloteropsis > Alloteropsis semialata. The sequence continues at coordinate 64,381,035 of CM014270.1, forward strand.
GTGTTTCAACCTGTACTATTTTAGAAAGATTTTCCTCGTCCCTGCTGATGCGTTCATCGATTTGACTAGGATCAAGGCAGTTCATTGTTGCGTTGTCTGAACCATAGCGCCAAGAATTAGAACCCACCGTTCATATTTCATTTTAAAATTGGCCTTACGTGGCCACCAATTGCAATTTTCAAATTTCCACATTCGATCGACCTTGTCCAGAGCTGCTCCAGCACCACACACAGTCCACAGCACTATGCACCTGCACTTGGCCGTATGCAGGTGCAGTACATTTCTATCTCTCTCTCTACCTGCGTGTTTGACTGCACCTCTGCAACCTATAACTTTTCTTTCTTGTTAGTTATGTGATGAGCACTTCTAATAGTCAGTTAGTTCTGCCCAATGATGCAAATTTAAGTATATATGTTGACTTCATTTTTCTTTGGAACAATGCAGGATGGATGATTTCTTTTTTGATCTCAACGATGCAGCACCGGTTGTTGGTAGTGGAGGAGTTTCTGAATCTTCCATGAGCGGTTCCGCTTCCAAGGTGGGGGCAACAAGGAACAAGCAGACCAACTTCTCAGCGTATGAAGACAACGTGCTCTGCAAATCGTGGCTGGAAATTAGCTGTGATCCTGTTGTCAACACCGGCCAGAGGAAGGAAGCATTTTGGGTTCGTGTTCTCTGCAGGTACAACGCCAAATGTGGCAGCTATCCACAGAGGACCCAAAAATCCATTATGAGTCGTTGGAAATGTAGAAATGTAGAAGTGTATAGGAATCCAAGGGTATAGTTTTGAACTTGTTAGGATCAAGGACTCTGTTTGACTATGGAACAACTGGCTCCAACTGGCCATGCTGCAGCTGTGCTACATTTGTAGAAACAAAAAATTGATGAGTTGCAGATTCCAGTGGTCAACAACATATGCAAAAATAAACATCCAGTTGGGCATCATCCAGAAACAGTACCAGATTACAACTAGATTGAACCATATCGCATCCAGTTGTGCTCGATGAGATCCTTCTGAAGTTGGATATGCCGAGCTTGGTCGCGCAACTTGTGATGTGCTGCTACAAAAGCTTCCCGTTCCAATAAATTTCCATTTGATGGATTGACTTCATCGCTAATGTTCAAAGTTGGTATTGCTGGCCTCAGACTTCTCATCCTCGTCAATCATATTGTGCATGATAATACATGCGGTCATAATATCAGAAAGATGCTCCCTGTCCCATCCATAAGCCGGTCCACGGATTACTGCCCACCTAGCTTGAAGAACTCCAAAAGCTCTCTCAATATCTTTGCGTGCACCCTCTTGCACAGCAGCAAAACGTTGTGTCTTTCTCTCCATGGGATGGCGAACACTCTTGACAAATGCAGGCCAATCAGGGTATATACCATCAGCAAGGTAGTACCCCATGTCATATGTCCGTCCGTTGACAGTGAAGTGAACAGGAGGTGACTCTCCTCGGACATATGCTGAGAAAATAGGCGACCTCTGCAACACATTGATATCATTGCAGCTGCCTGGAAGCCCAAAATAGGCATGCCATATCCAAAGGTCATGAGATGCTACAGCCTCCAAGATCATTGATGGGTGCTTCCCGCGTCCAGTGAACATGCCCTTCCAAGCAGTAGGGCAGTTGCGCCACGTCCAGTGCATACAATCTATGCTACCAAGCATACCTGGGAAACCTCGTCTCTCACCCTCTTGCAGTAGACGAGCCACATCGGCAGGGGTTGGAGAACGCAGGTATTCCTTCCCAAAGGCAGCTATAACAGCACTGCAGAAATGGTTAAGAGCCTCACGAGCAGTTGACGTGCCAATTTGCACGTACTCATCAACGGCGTCTAACGGCAAACCATACGCAAGTATGCGCATTGCGGCTACCACCTTCTGCAAAGCACTCAATCCTAAAAGCCCAGTACAATCCTCACGTTGCTGGAAATAGCTGTCCACAGACTGAACTGCATCAAGAATGCGAATGAACACGTGACGCCTCATACGGAACCTGCAAGATAGGAAATGTAAGAAACATGCACATATTGGGAGAAAAGACAATAATGTGAAATGCCATGTTCTATACCTTTCACGAAACTTTTCAGGGGGGTAAATAGGATTGGCAGCAAAGTATTGGCGTATGATCCTAGCCTCTCCATCAGCATGTTCTCTGGGAACAACTCGTCTCACATGTATTGAGCGGTGGTAGGAGCTCTCTGCGTCCATGGTTGACACCAGAGTGTGTATGTCTTCGTCATCATCGAGAAACTCATAATTTGGCTTATCCTCAGCAATCAAGTAACGAACAAGGGTACAATCTTCGTCGTCCACTGTTTGGTGCAGCCGCAAAGATGGACGAGGCAGATCCATGGTGCAGCCTGCGAGGAAAAAAACAATTGAAAGAATTGAAAGATGGACAAGGGCTTCTCATGTTGCATGAATTGAAAGATTAAAAGCAACCAATCCTCAATTAAAATACAAACTCATGCCCACAGCTAAAATCCAATTTCAGGCACTAGCAGGTACACCAGACATATATACTTTTAAACTAGCAGGCAGAAGTTGAATTCATCGGTGGCAGGTAAATGAAACAGAAGTATTATTTCAGTGTATTGCAAGTTTGAGCATATGAAAGTTAACACAAGCACTAGCAGGTAAATGATGATATGAAGACTGCTTAGTATTGAGCTCTGCCTTTACATGATGCAGAGTTGGATTAACTGCATCCTGTTCTCCAAGATTGGAGACCCTTCAAACGTGATTTGTGACATCGCAGCATAATCCAACGGCTAATTTGTACTATATTGCACTTGCACCACGAAGAATCAGTGGTCTCCAAATTAAATTCCCCACCATGGTTACTCAGGCCTAAACATACTACCGTGGTACTCGATTTACCAAACAAGCTAAGCAATTGAGCCCATGTGATACTGCTAGATCTACCAAGTTCATAGAACCTAGAAGCATTCCCTCAAATAGAGTTAAATCATAAAGCATTCAGGCACCTTCAACTTCTCTTGCATCAACACAAACCACGAAAAATAAGCAGCCACAACAAGATCCCAGTCGCCACTATGCCAGGCATCTCGGAACTCAAGAGAACCGGTGCGAGAAGATAGAGAGAGAGAGAGAGAAATGGGATGCTTGCCTGGAGGAAACTGGAGAAGCCGGCGATCTGCGCTGCTGTGCGCGGCGGCTGGGGCGGGGCGGGGGCGGGTTGCGGTGGCCGTGTCGTGCCGCGGCTTCTCTTTTGTTTGCGGCGCGGCGGCCGTGCGCGTTCCCCTTCTTGTCGCACAAGAAACGCAAAAGGCCCCGTGGGCGGGAGCAGAGGCCGGAGCGCGCGGTGCGGCCGGGAGCAAGAGGGCGCGGCGCGGGCGGCACCGGCGGGCGCGGCGCAGGCGCGGCGGCGCCGGCGTGCGCGGAGAGCGCAGAGCGGGCGGCGCGGGCACGGAGAGCGCGAGGATGGATACCGGTTGTTTTACAGGGCACCGTTGCAACAGATATTAGATTTAGGGGTGAAAAAATTTTAGAGGGTCTCTAAATTTTGATTTGGAGGGTCAAATATAGAGGACACCGTTGCAGATAGCCTAAGCAATGAAAGGGGAAAAAATGCAAAAGAAGTGATCAAATGGGGTTAGGGTCTAGTTTGGTTCCCAAAAGTCTAAAAAGCGCTAAAGAGAATCTTGCATGCATGGAGTACTAAATAAAGTTTATTTGCAAAAGCTCTTCACAGATGGGTGTAACTTTTCGAGACGAATCTAATGACTCTAATTAATCCATGATTAGCTACAGTGATGCTACAGTAACCATCCTCTCGTCATGCGGTCAAACGCCTCATTAGATTCGTCTCACGAAGTAGTGCAGGGATTGTGGAGCTGGTTTTGTAAACTGTCTTTATTTAATACCTCTAATTAGTGATCAAAATTATAAACAGTAGTGTCTTTATTTAATACCTCTAGTTAGTGATCAAAATTATAAACAGTAGTACTAAATTTTAGTACACATGGATCCCAACAGGGCCTAGGTCAGCTCGCCCAGGGACGCGCACATCCCCTTTGTACGGACATCCGTGTCCTACTTCAAATGTTCCCAGCTGCCTCCTCCGACTGGAAGTTTTTGGACCAGTTTTTTTTCGGGTCCGCGGTGGAGCAGCGCAGGCGTCGATGTTTGCGAGCTGGAGACGAAGCGGTGGTTTCCCGTGTGATTCTGGTTGAGGAAGACAACGTGGACTTGACTCGACAGCGTTGACTCGAAGTGTGCCATTATTTTGTTGCGAGTTCTTAACCAGTTAATCTAATCTGTCATAAAACAATTTATTTCCATGGAGATTATAAGATGAGTGGGAATGGGAAGTTGCTCACCACGCCGAACGCTGGCGAGGGTCGGCGATCCGCCGACATCTACGGCTTCGAGTTCGAGCCCTCATCTGCAAAACTTGTCTTATTATACAGGGAAAAATCCATTTTACAACCTTCAACTATGACAAGCGTCTGATTTTCAACTTTTCACTATAAAATCGGACATTATAGGCCATCCAACTATCGAAACCGGTTTCAAAGGTGATTTTCCATTTTATGAAATATGTAAAAATATTGGTTTAATTTAAAAATTTCATAACTAATTTATTTTAAATTATAAAAATACAAAGTTAATACCAAAAAATTCTAAAAATGTAACCTATACGCTAGTACTCCATTGGGAGTTAGTTGAATCTTATTTGTTCTTGTTTCTGCTATTTTATTGATTTTATTCATGCTTTTGTTGATAAGCTCCAAATAATTCTCTATAGAGCACTAACATATAGGTTACATTTTTAGAATTTTTTTGGTGTTGGTTTCATATTTTTCTCATTTAAAATGAATTACTTATGAATTATTTAAATTAAACTAGGTTTTCTAAAATTGTCCGAAAATAGAAAACCGCCCTCAAAACCACTCGAAGGGCCAAATTTGCACGGTTTGGATAGTTGGATGCCCTAGGATGTCTAGTTTTGTAGCAAATGGTTGAAAATCGGAGTCTCATGATTGTTAGAGGGCGGATTTTTCGGAACTCTGTAACAAACTCATCCCAGGTGATAGTGGTGGCATCCTGGGCAGCTGCACAGTAATTTTCCCACCAGGCTAAAGCAGTCCCGGTGAGCTGATGTGCGGCCAAGAGAACCTTGTCACGGTCCTCACAACCAAATGGCTCAAGCTTCCTCTGAATAACCCGCAGCCAATCATCTGCATCCAAGGGGTTATTGGATCCTCCAAAGGTGGGTGGCTTGGTCCTGAGAAAGTCTGTCAGCTTCTCATTCAAGCCATGTCTGCGGGGTCTCTGTTGTGTGATGGCATTGGCCAAAGCTTCCAGTAACAGGGTCTGATTGTTCATCACCTGGACCAGGTCAATCTGAGGTGGTGGTGG
>CM014270.1:64387426-64404725 GCA_004135705.1 Alloteropsis semialata
ACACAGATTTATACAAATTCTTTTGATGCTGTTCAAAAAACAACAAAAATGCAAGGTTCAAGTGTATGGCATGAATTGGTGCAGGAGTGAGCTCGGTGGAGATCGACATGGGCCGGCAGAAGGTGACGGTGACGGGGCACGTGGACCGGCGGGAGGTGCTGCGGGCGGCGCGGCGGACCGGCAGGGCGGCGGAGTTCTGGCCGTGGCCCTACGACGGCCAGTACTACCCGTTCGCGATCCAGTACCTGGTGGACGACACCTACATGGCCACCGACAGGTACTACCGCCACGGCTACAACGACCCCATGATCGGGTCCTACCCCTGCCACGCCTTCACGCACGTGCTCGACGACGACGCCCTCGCCGTCTTCCACGACGACAACGTCCACGCCTGCGCCGTAATGTGATGCACGGCACGGAGCTAGCCCAACAAAGCATCATATCGATCGCAACCAGAATTGCACCGGGATTATTGCTTCTGTGAACACCGTAAAGCAAAATCTTATATTTGAATATCGTAAAAAGAGTTGCTGCTGTGTAAATTTTGACTTTGTTCAAAGCCAGTGGCTGGTATTGGTCAGCAAGGTATCTGTAGTTTTCGCCAGTGGATTGGAATCGTGAACTACAATAATAATGGCCCAGCGAGAAAGTGATGACAAAACCCGTGGCATGATGAATATGTTCCCCAAAATAATACTGGTGCTTGGAAAAGATCTTATGTCATATGCATGCAGGGCACAGTATCTGAATATGCCTTGTCCTTGAACACTTGATCTGATGGATAATGGATTACAACGCAGAGGTACGACAGGTTGATTTCGCATGCAGCAAGCAGGGCGATACGATGGATTGCAGCAAAAATACGATCGGTATTGGCCTGTCTTCAGGAGATGCGATATGTTCACGAACAGCGAAACGTTGAGAAATATTATGTGCAACAGTCTGAAGATATGAGCCCTAAGGGCACGTACAACACATAGACGGCTGCCGTCTTTTTTCGCCACGAAAGCAGCCCGAACCGACGTGGACAACAATTACCGAAGAAAAAAAGAAGAGCCGTCGTCTCACCAGACGACGGCAGAGGCTCGTGCTCCAAGAAAAAATATACCAGTCTGTGCACGTTGTATAGGTCGTCTTCTCCCCGCGACGGCAAGGCTCGATCCCATGCGGCCTACTGATTTTTGGTGCGACAAAACTGCGATGGCGACAAAAAATCCTTCCCCTGCAGTTCATGTGAGCAGCACGCCGGCACCTGCAAAGGAAAGGTTAAAAGGCATTGCGGCACCAGCGCGAGATCGAATCTGAGTGGTGGTGGTACGAGAGTTCAAAGGCGCCTGGTTCCCGGGCTGGATATGACTCCGGCGATGCTTCCGGTGGTGGCGGCGCAGCCGGGGCGATCGCTCTCTCGATAATGAAGCTTTGCCGGCCTTCGAGGGCAGTTGGTTATCCGGCGCCGCTCCTGCAGCCCTCTGCAACCTCAGCTGTACTTGGCACCTCTCCCTCCATGGCGCTTTAATTCTGAACTTCAAGTTTAGCACAACCTTTTTGTTATTTCACAGATGTTTCAGTTGCTGGGAGTATATTTTTTTTTGTGTTTATAGAAACAATATATGTACCCTTTATATTACATCTGTCATTTATTCCCTTACAACAGGTAGCTTATTCATGAAGTGATACAATGTTTCTTATGGTTCATCTAATTCTTTTAGTGATTCAAACTGTAGAAATTAGTCAGAAATTGTTAGCAAATTGTCACGCATTCTCCCATGCAAGCATCAAAATGGCTACAACGATCAAGTTTATACTTGATCACCATGATTTGTGTGTCTATAGATGAATTAAATAACTTGCAGACAGTTAAATAGACAACCCACTGTGTAAACTCTTTTTGACTGTCTGTGTGTGACATGGCAAGTCAAATAGACAGTAGCTGTCAAAACTGTTGTACATGCCCTAAAGATGACAAAGAAAATCAGAGGATATAGTAATCAATACCGTCGGAATCCCGGTGTTCATTGGTTGTCAGGGAACTTGTGCTGAAGATGACACGGAATCAGAAACAGGAGCAGCTAGGCGCATGATCTGCCTGGCATTTCACATCATCCGTTTGGGAAGCATGTTCTCCTTCACATCCGCAAATTGCTTCCCCCCTGAACTTTCAGAACTCCACCTAAAATGCCTCGCCACCAATAATCCCATGACCAAACAACTTGGAAAACTCCACGATTCACCAAACAGCGTGATCTTATCCTATCCATCTCCTACCTCCGGGATTGGTGCACCAACAACAGCGCAGACGCCGTAGCATATACTAGTATCAGATTGTGATGCATGCAATTTTTCGTTCGTCAGGCTTGAGTGCTTGACCACACCACACCCCACGTGGTAACACGCACCAGATTTGCGGTAGATTACTAGATTCGATGGTTGTTCGGACACATTTCACGCGAAACAAAACGCAACAACATCAACCATCCCACAATCTTGGTGCCGAATAAACGAACGAGCTCCACGCACGCGTCACCTCCGCGGATGTCAACTCTCTTGCCCGAGCCGGCGTCCAATTTGCTCGTGGGAAACATGCCTCGCATGATCGCGATGTGGATTAAAAAAAAAAAGAAACCCAAACCGAGCGCTGCCGCTGAGCTCAGCCGCGTCGACGACCAGGCACCAGACCTGGCCGATCGCGATCACCTGCAACCACAGCGCGAAAAACGACGTTTTCCAAAGTCGCATCGACGGCAGAGATCCAGTTTGAGCCAAGTAGCCAACAAAAAATCAAATGATTAACGGGTAATTAATCCAGGCACGGGAGCGGGCCCGTACCGAGCGCAGCCGGACACCAACCTGTGCCCGCCTGTTGGAGCGACGAAAGCGACGCCACATCGCGGCCCGCCCGTATAAATCCGCGCCGTCCGTTGCCGCCGGATCCAGCGAGTACAACCGCGGATATCCGGCCGGAGAGAGAGAGGAAGGCCTCTTGGTGTTGTCCTGTCCTTTCGCTTTTTGAAGGATCTCTCTGCGCGCCGGGCGGCGATGGCGGCGGCGCCGGCGCCCCTGCCGGCGGCCGTCGCGGGGTGGTGGGAGCGCGTGAACGGCTCGCCTGCGTGGCAGGACGGGATCTTCTACGCCCTCGCCGTCCTCTACGGCGTCATCGCTGCCGCCTCATTCGTAAGCTCATCGTCTCATCTGGTCTTCTTCCTCTGTTAATGTAGCTATGGGCGCTGCTAGGCGGCCAGAGGAAGATGCTTCTTTGTTGGATTGGTTACTCAGCTGCGATGCTGGTGCCGTCGCAGGAATAAGCCTGTGCCGTTTGCCTTAATGTCATGGCAGGAGAATCAGTACTTGGTTTTTCTGCCTATTTGACATGATACCATAAATTTGCCATATCACAATCAGCAAATTTTAGTTGGGAATAAAGACAGGGCTTATTTGGTTTGTACCCAAGTGTTTTGCATCCGAACCTCGTGAAAGATATGATAACCAGGCAGAATATATAGGCACATTTGGTTCAATCAAGATGAAAGCTATGATTTAGAATAGAGATTGATAGTTGAACAAGGACTTGAGGTTACTTGTCAGTACTCATCTTTCTGAAACATCCAAATCCCACTTGATAGATAATGCAGGATAAGAATTTGTGCATAGCATCTCTGCATCTGCGTATTTATATGAAGTAAGAGTGGAAATATCTTTATACCTGTGGTTGCCATGTAAATGCTCAATATTTGTTGAATAAATGAAGTACCTGAGAGAATTGAGGGCAAAATGATTATATTGTGCCATGTAGATCCAAGTTGCCAGAATACAGCGCAGAGTTCCTGAATATGGATGGACAACCCAAAAGGTCTTCCAGTTCCTGAATTTCGTTGTCAATGGGGGTACATGGTTCAATCTTTTGTGCAGAAAAAAAATTACATGCTCCACTGTGTACCGTTTGAAGCTAACCTTACTGCATTGCAAATCTGCAGCCAGGTGTTCTATCTTTGCTTTCCGTCGCCTAGTGCAGCAAGTGAACCCTCCGGTTTGCATGCCTTAACTTTCTCCTGTAATATAAACGATAATTTTCATTTGATCGATCAGAGTTAAACTCTTCATGTTCATTCTATTTCAGATCTTTCAGCATGTTATCCTTGATCTTCCGGGGCTTGCGTTCTTCACTACCTATGCAGTGTTAGCACTTTTTTGGGCTGAGATACTCTATCAAGCGCGTGGACTAATGACTGATCGACTTCGATCAAGTTTCTACACCATTAATGGTGTTGTATATGTATTGCAGGTAAAGCAAGACCTTTCTAAACCTGCACTTTTAGTTTAAGCTGTACAATTTTTGCTTGGATTATTTATGCAAGCAACATATAATATTTTCATTGGAGGTGATGTCATCCCACATTATTTAGAAGCCAATTGGAATTGTGAATTTTATGAAATTTGTCAGTGAGAAATGATCGCTACAATCTAGGAAACATTAATGCCAAATATATGCTTACTGACACAAATATGCAGTTGTTAGCAGCAGATAGAAATGACGGACAGGGAGGTAAAGGAAGTATCTCTGATTATTTTGTATTACATAAGGTTGCTCGTGTTTATCTTTGGCATGAATCTTCTCACTTTGATTGCTTGCATGTTTATATTCAGCCACCTTTTATTCATTCCCGACATACTGATGAAAGTGCATCCCTTCAGTGTTTTCTGTGGCTATGTTTGTGGTGGAATCCAAATCATTCTATGCTAGTCATTTCGAAGTTATTCATCGCAGGCCTTTCCTTTTTCACTGCCTTGGGTTTTCTACTATATGGAGGGAGGTAAGATCACGATTCAGGAATACTATATGCTAGAATTTTTTTATATTCTTGTTGGCCAAATGGATCACTTTGTTTGCCTGCAAAACTGTAACACTGAAGTGTTAATCTCGGGAATTTATACTTTAATTGATCTCCAATAGTTCAGGTTTTGATGTTGCTAATTAATATGCTATCATATAGAATGTTAAAAGATGTACTTAATGAACTCCTGGTTTGAGTGGGCAGGCTTTTCCTCATGCTGAAATATTTCCCCCTAGAGTCAAAAGGGAGGCAACAAAAGCTGAGAGAGGTTGGCAAAGTTGCCAGTATATGTTTTTGTTGTTTATTGGCACGGTGCATAATGGTAGGATTTATGTTCACTGGCAGTTGTGCGAGTTTGATTTTACAGTTCAATTATGACATTTATGCTGCCTTTGCTTTTGCAGATGTGTTTCAATGCATTTAACAAAGAAGCTGACCTTGACGTTCTTGATCACCCCGTCCTTAATTTCTTCTATTACCTGGTAAGCACCAGTTCTGCAAAGAATGCCGAAATCATTTCACCTACTGTTTATATTGGAATGATCTGCTCCAGTCTGGTAACTCCAAATCGCTGTCGACTAACTAGCTGTTCTACTGTTCTTATCTTCTTCGCCCGCAGCTTGTAGAAATTCTTCCTTCATCACTTGTCCTGTACATACTGAGGAGGATTCCTGCACAGCTACAACTGTCGCAGTATCAATCCCTCAGCAGCGGCTAGAGATGAGGCATTGTCATCTTGTGAGCTGAAAATGTGGTGGCCATTGTGAGTCAGATCATTGCAAGACCAACGCCCTTGTATAGCACCCGTATAGGCAGCGATCCAAATTTTTCGTATAGCCCACCTGTACCTAACCCTGTTAGTTCAATGTAGAATGTACTGATGCCCTGCAATTAATTCTTTCTTAGGCCAGTCTCAATGGGAGTTTCATTGCATAGTTACCTAGACTGAGAACTAGGTAACTGTGCCAGACGAATTTAATGGTGACGAAACTCCTCTCTCATCTGATGAAACTCATCCTATTAGTTACCTTGCCAAGTCAGCAATTTTGCTGATGTGGCATTGAATTTAATGCCATGAAACTCTCATGAAACTCCCCATTGAGACTAGCCTTAACGGTATTGAAACCGAGCATATGGACGGAAAGCACCATTGTAAATCTGGAAAGATGTGAAAAGTTGTAGCAGTGAGTTATTTTTAGATGTGTTAACAGCAAGTTAGAATCCGGCATCATTTGAACTTGTTTCTTTATTTTCGATGATTTCTGTGTCAATAACTGAAATCGGGAGAAGCCGGATTCAGAAGGAAAAAAATGGTTGAACAGTGAGTTTCTAAATTCAGGACGTGCTACGCCTAGTGATGCATACGGAGAAAAGCAGCTGTAACTTTCAAGTAGTGTGTGACTGAATATTTGAAGGAAACTGATGGCTAGGGTGCCGCGCCGGGCCCTTCGATTCAAAGAGCACCTACCCTGAACCAGCCGACATGAAGCTTCGTTATCCACCTGCCTCCGCTGCAGATCTGATTCTACCAAATTCAGATCCTTGGCTTCCGGTATCTGATCAATGGTGGGCACTTCAATCGAGTGATGATCACATCGGTAGAACGTAGAAGCCTTAGATAGTTAGATTTAGACCTTGCATTGCATGAGTGAATTCCTAGGCCTAACACCTGCTGGTATGATGAAACTGATTGAGAAATTTACAGATCAAATCATTATGTATTCCATGGTTAGGATCGCCTTGTGAGTTGTGATGACTGATGAGAAAGAAACGGTCAAAAGGGTATGAACCCAAGTTAAGTAGATGACAAGTTCGCGCCTCTAATGTTTGATCAAACGGCCACAATTTTCAGCGAATTTGAAGGAAACCTGTGGTTCGAGCGTTCGGCTGCCGCGCTGAGCGCCGACGCTGGCCCACCAGGTAGATCGGGCCCTTCGAGTCAGAGACGCAGATGCCACCAACCAATGAACCAACCACCACCGAACCAACCGAAGTTTCATTTCTTTTTTTCTCCAACATCTCCACCAAACCTCCTCACTAAACTCCGCCGCCGCTCTGCTCCTTCCACCTCAAAGCCTTGGCAATCTCCGCGCCGCAAAACCCTAGCCGCCGCCATGGCCTTCCTCGCCCCCACCGCCGCCTCCTCCCTCCGCGCGCCCATGTCCGTAGCCGCCTCCTCCGGACGCCGTTCCGCGCTCCCCGCCGCCGTCAAAGCCACGGCCAGCTCCGGCTCCGCCAACTCTCCGCACCCCATCCTCTCCTCCCTCCGCATGGCCGCCTCCGCTGCCGTCCTCCTCGCCGCCACCTCCCCGGCCCTCGCGTGCACCCCCTCCGCGCCTCCGCCACCGCCCACTCCCCTGACAGTCACGGTCCACCCCGACGACCCCATCCAGGACGCCTCCCACCCGTTCGAGAAGCTCATCGTCGAGACCGCCGCGCTCGCGCGCGTCGGCGGCGCGGAGGCCGCGCGCGCCCGCCTATCTTCCGCCGGCGGAGGTGAGAGCTATGCGCGCCTCCTCGCGGCGCAGGCGCTGTTCGTGGACGGCAAGGTGGACGAGGCGATCGCGGCCTTGGAGGAGCTCGCGCGGGAGGACCCCACCGACTACCGCCCCCTGTTCTGTCAGAGCGTGCTGTACCTCGTTCTGGGGAGGGAGGCGGAGTCCACGTCCATGCTCGAGCGCTGCCGTGAGATCGGCGGCGACGCGCTGTTCGCGGATCCTGCAATAACGGTCTCGCCGGCCGGTGCGGAAGCAGCTGACGCGGAGTCGGGTGCGGAGGATGTTGAGCCAGAGCCGGCAAAGTTGTGACCTGATTGTTGGAGCGGACGATCTCGAGAATAAGAAAGCATTTTGGTCTTTTTCGTGAAGGGTAACTTTAGATTGGAGCAGATGCTCCTGTGATACGAATTAGAGGGAAACTTGAAACGGCATTGCTGATTCTTTTTAGATCTGAGTAAAGATGCCCATTTACATGGCCTGCTAATAAATTGAATCGATCATGGGATGTTGATCGCTTTCAATCTCGAGTTCTTCTATGGTGCCTTAGATTTGGTCCTTGTGTGCTAATTTCCTCACCCCTGCTGGTGATAATTTCTGTGCCACGATGAATTTGATGGGTAACATGATGTGCAAGGATGTGCAATTGAAGTTGAAGCAAAAAACTGAAGTTGCTTATATCCATGATACTATCAGTACTAGTTACATCCTTGCACATCATGCCACCTTGCGTATGCAAATTTCTCCAGTGAGCCTCAGAGAGGAACTCCAGCAGGGCACATCAGTCCATTCAAAACTACTTCGTGCTGGCTATATTACAGCCAGAATTTTATTTCATTCAAAGAGGATCTATGTTTTATGGCTGCATAAACTAACTGTTGTAGTACAAAAACAAGCAAGATCGTATCTTCTGATGTCGTTTATTTAAGGGGTCAAGATCGATCACTCATAAACAAGCAAGTTAAATTCAGATTGAGTTGCCTTGCCTAGTAGGGCCAAACTTGCATTGAACTGGTATATGCTAGGTTATGATCGTACCCCTGACCGCGACCCCGACGCGCCGCCGATACGCAGGCCATCGAACTTCAGGTTCAGGAGGCTGTCCACTTCGTCCAGCTCGATGGCGGCCTTGACTATGGTGTTGGCGAGGTCCTTGTCGTCCTTAGCGTCGAAGAAGCAGCCCCTGTCCTTGGCGTCCGCCACGATCTGCCGCCAGATCGTCTTGCCGCTCGCCAGCGTCTTCGCGTTTCCCAGGATCCACAGGCAATGTCTGCGACGACACAGAAACAGCCACGGTGAATGAACACACAAAACGTCCGTGCCTGCGCGCACACACGGACACGGCTTGGGGGTTTGGCGCTCACTTGGCCCGCGTCAGCGCGACGTTGGTGCGGTTGGTGTCGGCGAGGAAGCCGATCTTGCCGGCGGTGTTGCTCCGGACGGCGGAGAAGATGATGATGTCCTCTTCGGCGCCCTGGAACCCGTCCACGGACCGCACCTTCACCGAGAACCCGTCGTGCATCGCGTACGCGCCGACGAGCTTCTCCTGGATAGCCCGGACCTGCCCCTTGTACGGCGACACCACGCCCACGCGGACCGGCCTCCTCGTGTCAACGGCCTCTGCGCACAGCCGCACATGTTTACTCCACGTAACATCTGATTCATGGAAGGAATCTGACGAGAGCAAATGAGACACTCTGAAGCCGCGGGAGATACCTTTGAAGAGCCTCTGCACGATCCGGGCGACCGCCGCTGCCTCGACGGGGTTGATCAGGCTGCGGTCGTGCTTGCCGGTGCTCTCGTTGCCTCCGTCGATGTTGATGAAGGAGTAGGAGCCGTACATGGGCCCGGTCAGGTGCTGCCTCTCGTAGTCTCTGTTCAGGACGTTCGGGCCGTCGATGATCTGGCCGCCGTAGAAGCTCGCGACAGGGAACTTGCTGATCCATGGGTGCATTCTGTACTGGACGTTAAGGAGGTGCTTGGGCTGCCCCAGGGATGTCAGCCTCTCGAACAGGCTTCTTCCAAATCCTGCATCCTCACATACCTGTACGATTTTCGTAGCAGATCGCCGCATTTTTCATGTAAGTTAACATTGCGAATTATACATTATTATGAAATGTGAGATGACACAAAAAAAGCGAATCACCTTGCTTTTGACCAGTGCTGGTAGCTGGTACTCATCACCGATGAGCACAGCATGACTAATGCCAGGGAGCTGCAGAGGAATCAGTGACTCGCACTCCTTCAGCTGTGCCGCTTCGTCCACAACAAGGACCTCGAACGGCTGGGCATTCTGCTGGTGGTGCAGACGGAATGAGCTCGAAGCTGTGCAGAGCACGCTCTTAGCCATCTGAAGCAAAAACTCCTCGATCGATCGGGTTTCAAACATTTCTGGAAGCTCAAAATGGGCGGACAGGTGTCGTAGCTTCTGAACACACGAGGATCTCGCTTCCTTGAGCTCGAAACTCACATCTGCCTGCACCTGAGTCACTAGATTCCGGAACAGCGACCCGTGTTTCTCATCTTCTTCACTTTTGAATAGTGCGTGCAGCTGTTCATCTGATACCGACCGCACAAGTTCCCCAAACACGTTGAGCAAGGGCGGGACCTCAGACATACGGCCAAAATTTGCTTGAGATGTTGCAGATCTGGGAAGATCATTTCCGAAAGTTTCCACACAAGTACGCAGAGCGTTCTCAAGCCGCGTGTAGTTGCTTTCGAAGTAGGTCTTGAGCGACATTTTGTCTTTCTTTATTTGCCGTATTTTTTCCTCCGTAACCTGTAACTTTTGCTGTATCTCCTTGATTTTCGAGGTCAACTTTCTAAGAGAATAAAGAGCAGCTTCTCCTCTCATCTTATGTTCTTCTGAAACCAGATCCCTTATCTGTTTCTCGATGCCCTCGATATACCTATCATACTGATCCAAAGGATGCTCAAGAAGTAGAAGCATGGAACTCAGGGACTGTGTCCACCCTGTGCCTGGCATCAAGCATTCACGCAGACGTCGAGTACGGGAGTCCAGGAAAATCTTAGCCAGGTCGCCGTTCACGCCCATCCTGTCCACGTTGCCGAACAGCACGACATCACTCAGATAGCACTTCTTTCCACCGACGCCGCCACCACCGGTGGATTCCTCAATGAGACCAAGGAGCCGAGACGCGACCTCCACAACCGCGGTGTTCGTCGGAGCGCAGGTAACTGTCCTGTGGTTCTTGATCAGCATGGACCACAGGAGAGCGGTAATGGTTTTTGTCTTCCCCGTCCCAGGAGGTCCCCAGATCAACCGCACCGAGCAGGTCGGTTGCTGCGCCGCTGAAACGCAGTCCTGCACCGCCATCAGTTGCGACTCGTTGAGCTCGAAATTTTCGAGCCCACTAAGCGCACCATCCAGAAAATATGAAGGTGCTACTGACGATAACGCGTTGTGCTGCAGACCAAACTGTTTTTACATACAAAAAAGAGAATGGGATGAACGTAATGTAAAGGTAGAGAAATACAACAAGTATTCAATAGCTAGATATTATTGGGTTCATATGTACCTTTGGATTAAGCATTTTCTCGATGATGCCAATGTTCCTGCACGCTGCAGCGTGCACATCCACAGCATTCTGTATGCGATTGTACGTGGTCATGTTGATGAGGAACACTGCGACAAGGGGCAGTCCTTGCTCAGGCCTGCGGGAGAAGCGAACGATCATGCCGTCACCACCCTCGGCTTTCAGCACGGAGCCGAGAATGTAGGACCTGCCAGTACGCCCCAGGTCGGAGCTGTGCTTGGGCTTCCGATCCGTCAGCCCCAGTATGTCCGCGTCTCTGGGGGCGTAGATCTGGTCACGCTGGGCAGAGTCCGGATCGGCCTTCTTCACCATGATGCTGAATATGGCGTGGTCCCTGCTTCGCTGCTCCATCCTGGTCACCACGGTCGCCGGCGCGTGCTTGATGCCTTCGAGCGCAGAGCAGAGGTCGGCACGGGTCTCTTCGATCAGTGGCACGGTGAAGGATTGCAAGTAGTCCTTCAGTGAACTGAAAGTCTTGGGTATTTCCTTAACCTGCATTTGTATTGGATATTTTTACTGGTCATTTTTAGTTTCCCTCGACAAAACAAATCACTTTAACCTTGACAAGGTACTCCTAAATGAGAATATGGGCAGATTTCTGTTCGGCATGAAAAAAAATCGCTGAGAAATGTATTTCTATCCTTGACTGGATGGTCCTAAATCAGGATAAGAAAATGGTATATGGGTCTTTCAAAAAATAAAATAGCATATGCATTTCTTTTGTGCTTGAAAAACAGGCAAATATTGTAAAAGGAAAAGCTGAAAAAAAAAGCAGCTGTACCTTTTTCTTTAGCAGATTCTTGTTGAGCACATCCTGAAGAGACCACGAGAACATGTGCTTCTCCAGCTCGCTCTGCTCCCAGGTCCCGTACCTACTGGTCTCCTTCCCCCTCGCCGACCCCGCGGCACCAGGCGATTCCCGCGGCACCAGCACGACGTCATCGTCGCTGTCGTAGTAGTCGCTCATCGCCGCAACTCCGGCCGAGCTCCGGCGACTGAGAGAAGCTCGATTTCTTTGCAGTGCAGTCTGCCTACCAAAGTACGAATGTGCGAGGTTTGCACGAACGCAAGGCGTCGCGTCGGTGATTTAAAGGGGCGTACACCAGTGGGATTCTCACGAAGTGGTGAGTAAAATCTGAGTTGGAATGCGAGAGGCCAAGCGACCGATGAATGCAAGTCCGCCGTTCCACTTCTCGGTGGTTGTTGAGCTGCGTAATTGAGTGCGGATGACGATCGGTTCATTACCGCGGGAGGTGGCGGCGGAGCAGTTGATCCATCGGAAACAATCGAGGGCAACCGGTTCGTAGACGGCGAATCTAATTTACTAGCAAACGTGTCCGTGCATTGCTACGGGTGAAAGCTATATGGATATATTTGTGCTATAGCATGTCTCAGTGTGACTAAACATGATTCTTGAAAAATATGATCCAATATATATCTTTTGATGTCATATAAGAAATAGATGAAGTTTGTTATGCTATTAGAATCGTGATCCTAGTTAGTTTCATTTTCTATGAGCAATATCGAATTGTATGATCATACTAAGGAATCGTAACATGTATAGACATACTTAGATAACAAAACGATGAAAATAGGCATATTCTCACTTTCAAATCATGTTTTAGAATTGAAAGGAACATATTCTCTATAAATAACTTTCAATCTGAATCTGACAAGTTATACAAAGGGTTCTCCATGGCAATGGAATTCTTAGTCAGAGTGTTGCGCCGTATCGTATGATGTGCACTTTCACAGTTTCTCTTTGCATGCTTTTGCTCAAGTGTCATATTAGCATAAATCAATCTTTGATGATTGTGTATCGCCAGCCTCTGCTCAATTTTTAAATTTGCATAATGCGCCCTAGCATTTGTACCTCTTGCTTCAATTTGCTCGGATGTGCATTGTAGTTTTTGCTGCCTTAATCCCATCTGACCATATTGTTCTAGATCAACAAGATCAATTACTCTTTTCTTTTGCTGACGAGCTTCAGGACGCTTTTTTTTAGTAATTCTTCTTTTAGTTGGTCAGATAATTGTGCATATCAGTCCCTTTCTCGCTGCCTCTTGCGTTCTTTAGGGTACTTTAGGGTCTGTGAGTAGTGTTTGGTCAATGAATGTAGCGGATCCACAGCCATTACTAATTTTGTCACCATCTAAAGAAAAACAATATGTATTTAGTTATGTAGTATAATTGACGGATATTTATAGACAATAGTTAATCAATACTTGTACCGGTGCTGCTGCTTAGGTCTTTTAACGGAGTATCGTCCTCAGATCCTTTCGAAGAAGCTTTCTGCAAGAAATACATCTAGTGATTGGTCAATGCTATCTGTATTAGATTGTTATTTTAAATTGAACATCATGACAACATTACCCAGGAAACCCATCTAAGGGAATCCTATAACGACCCTGATTTTTTTTCCCCCGCGGACGGTCCGTGAGGAGCATCTTCGTGCGTGTCGTGCCCACGAAGGAGCCATGCCACGTGCCTCACCCGACCCTCCACCTCACCCAGCGCCCTTCCCCGCCCCTCTGCTCCTCTCCCACAACAGAAGCTCCCATCTCCCTCTCTTTCTCTTCCTCAACCAAGCCAAGGAGGAGAACCTATCTTTTCCCCCACCAAATCCACCATGAATCGCTGGAGTTCTTCGGAGGAAGGCCGGAGGACGTCGCCGAGAAGCTTCTCCACCACCTCGCCCACCTCTTCCTCACCGGAGACCAAGGAGAAGGCCACCCCCTAAGCTTCTTCTTCCTCTTCTCCAAGCTTTCATGGATAAACTCGAGTCGATCTACTCTAACGCCGCCCTACGCCAACAAGCGGCCCCTTGCTCGTACTCTACACGTCGCCGGTGAGCTCCCCTCGCCGCTCACCCTCTCCCTTTTGCCTTCAATTAAGCTCCATAGCCCATCCATGCCATATTACCATTGTTGACCTCGAGCTCCAATACTCTCATGCATGTCAAATCCCCCACCCAAAATAGGTTCCCCATCACCTAAGGAAGCTATAGGAACAAACCGCACTCAAATCCGTTGCCGGAGCCGCCGCCGGCGACCTCGCCGGCGAGCTTCGGCCGGCACGCGGACGGTCCGCGACCTGGGGTCGGACAGTCCACGAGCCGCGGCCCCGACGACACAGAAACTCCTCGCAAAGTCACAATTTTTGGTTTTATAAGGCGGACGGTCCGCCCTTCACCAGCGGACGGTCCGCGGTTCATTCCCAAACTCCACACAGAACCCATCCGAGAATTCACGTCTCCAGAACTTTTAACGGCGGACGGTCCGCCCTTCACTAGCGAACGGTCCGCAGTTGAATTGCCCTCCGACCACACAGACCCGGGTTGTTTCTAGACCTCGTTTCGCACTTGTACGGCGGACGGTCCGCCTCCTGGGTGCGAACGGTCCGCAGGTACTGCCCAATCAGCCTTTTTGTTTTATCGCGTAAACATGTAGTATATTGCATAATTCATATAAAATTAAATATAGCTTTGATTAATATAAAACAAATTGTGTTGGTTGCATAATGATGTGCTCTATCTGTTAAAAATGTGTTTGATTCTGAAATAATTATATTATTTTCCAGTTTAATTAAATATGCTTTAAACTTTTTTAATACTTAATTAATTCTCTGTTAGCCCAAAAATTGTGAACTCAATTTTGCTAGCTTCCTTTTGATATGTACTATCTAGTTAAGGTGTTTGTTTGCATCAGTTATGTCTACTTTAGTACAGTTTAATCTTTTTGCTTAAAACCTAGTTAACTTGTGTTATTCACAATAAATTCAATTGAGCTCCTAAAATTATGAAACTAATTTTGTTAGACTTCTATAACCATGAGCTACTGTTTGAAATGGATAAACCTTGTAGTATGATGATAGCTAGGTGCAGCTTATTAATATGCTTCACTAGGAGTAGTAAATTAAATAATACATATTAAATTCATGTATGTCTTAAGTTTAGGGATCTAGTTTTGTTAACTGTAGGTAATCCTCATCTATAGTTTCACAATAATAAGTTAGAAGTAGCTTTGAATGTATTGTTTGGGTGAATGTTAACTTACAAATGGTATGATCAATTTAATTGTGCTCCTATGAGTTATAGCTTAATGAGTCTAGTTATAAAATAAATGTGCTATGATAATTAGAGTTAGACACCTATGAAATAAACTAGAATAATGATGCTTGTCTTGATGATTAATGTTGATATCAAGGGTGAAATATCTCACATGTTTGACATAAGTTGTGACTAAGTTAAATTACTATTAATGCTTATGACAATTAAATTAGCAAAACTAAGTTGTGATGACAACCTTATGTTGTAAATAAAGTTAGGTGCACATGTATATGAGTAATTGTTTGGCACTTTCACCCTATGCTATGCTTGTGTGACATAATTACAATTCTTGATTGCTTGTTTGATGACCTTGAACCATGTTATTTCTATTTCTCTCATAAATCATTGCATCTCATATACATATGCATCCATGTCATCCTCTCTAATTCATGCATTCACTTAATTTCTAGAGCATGACGTTCCGGAGTGTCGCGATCGTGGAGCACCAACTCAGGCAGGCACCAATATATCTCAACTCTACTTTTTGAATGTGAATTGCTATTAATTATTAATGGTTGTGCATGGGCTTAGCTCTATCTAGACATATGCAATGAGTAGAACCTATTAGTCATGTACACTCTTGGTCTTAGCTCAACTCAATTAGGGAGAGTATGAATGTTAGAATTCTCGAGATAAATTGCTTAGCCATGCTTAGCCACGGTAGGAGTCAAGAGGTGGCAAGGTCACCACCACTTGCGAGCTATATGGTGTTTGATAATAATAGTAATATCATGTAGCTATGAATGGTTAAAAGATGAGCAACTATGAATGATGACTCGAGACTTGAGCAAGTGTGGAGACTTGCTAAGTCGGATAAGGATATGGATTGTCGCCGGTCTCTTGAGCACTTATTCGTACAAACCACATACTTTGTAAGCTAAGTAGTATAAGTCGCCCGGATCACCCGTCTGGTATGTCCGGATTGGGATGAGGTTTCGCTAGCGGATTCTAGGACATCTATCCATTACCGGGCGCCGGTATGGGCGGTTGGGGCAGGTATACGAAAGGTTGGGACTTGAGCCGACGCTTACTCTAGGCATAGGGTATGGTGGAAAGCCTTGTTCCGTGTGGTCCCAGTTGTACACCCCTGCAGGGTATTAATCTATTGCAATAGCCGCGCTCTCGGTCATTGAGCACGCTCTATGCTCTATGAGGTTCGCGTCAACATAGGTTATCGGATGAGGGTTCATGGAAGATTGAGCTCATATACATGATTACTTTACTTATACAATTGTTTGGTGAATAATATAGAAGGATAGATGCCATATCTTTTGCTTATTCACTTGATAAACCCCGCTCGCATTTTTATTATCTAAAGTTAAAACTTGACAAGCCTCATGCATCCACCAAATTTATAGTATTGTGGATAAGCCCTGCAAGTATGAAATGTACTTACGGTGTTGCCGTTAAGTTGTTTTGCAGGTTTCTCCCTTAGGAGTGATGACCACTTTCATCCCGCCGGAGCCGGCAAAGAGGATGGACGGTGGAAGTTACTCGAGCTTATGCAAGTGGTGTCTTATGGGCAACGACATCATTATTGCCTCTTAATACTCTCTATCTTTCTCGCTGCGTTTAACTCTCAACCTAAGAAAAATATGATAGCATAGCTACACCTAGACCTAGGCTACATCTAAGTTAAGATCTCCATCTTAATTAGTGTAGCTCTTATGTTCTAGTCTTAAATGTAGTTGATAACTTGAGAGCTTGTAATATAATCAAGACTTGTAATCCAAAGTTTAAAATGTGCTCTCTTTTGTATCCATGTGATGGTCGCCATGAGGTGTAAAAATGGTATGCGTGTTGTTCCTGTGATGGTCGCCATGAGGTGTAAAAACGGTATGCGTGTTGTTCCTGGGCGATACTCGAGACGCGTATCGGGGACTACCGGGATTATTTTGCTTAAGCCGAGTTGGTCAAAGGATGATAACTCGGTTTAATCAAGATAATTTGGACGGTTCCTCACAAATCCCTTGTCTACTAAGCTGCCTGAAAACTAATTAACATATATGCACCAAAAAATTAGAGTGATCACTGATCAGCAAAAAATGATTTGTGTATTATTTGGGGTCTTTTCGAGAGAATGTGTGTGCGTCGAGTACAATCCTCATAACTCTTAAGATTCCATCATTACTGCCCCTAAAGGACCTATAAGCGAAAAATATCTTTGCAGAGGGCTGCACTATAAAAATGCAAGGGAAAAAATATTTCTCCGGTGATTCCAATTTCCACCGGCTTTGACACGGCTTCCAATCAGTAACTTATCTTTCCTCGGTCGTTTTTGCTGACGGATGACACAGCACTGACTGGAAC
>CM014270.1:64405725-64427801 GCA_004135705.1 Alloteropsis semialata
CAAACATTCGAGGACTCGGTGTACCTAATCACGTGACATCGGCGTGCGAGACGGCAGGAGGTGGGCGTAACGGCCGTTAGACCCTTTGCCGAGAGCTAGTGCGGAGCAAACGGCAAAGACATCTTTGCCGTGAGCTTGCTGTTAGCTCTCGGCAAAGAGAGCTTACGTGGCACGCGCTACAACACGGCCGTTGCGTCAGCCGTTCGTTGTAACGGCAAGGGTAGCCTGTTTGCCGAGAGCTTTACAGGCGCTCTCGGCAAACAAACCTGTTTGCCGTGAGCTAACCTGGCGCTCTCGGCAAAGAGACTCTTTGCCGTGAGCTTTGTAGAAGCTCTCGGCAAACAATTCAGTTCCCTATTTTTTAAAAATAGCAAACGAAGTCTAAAAATTATGAAATTTGTCTACGTCTAATGATATGATGCACATAGATTATGAAAAAAGTTTTAGAAGGTTTCGGCAAAGTTTGTGTCGTACGATGCACAAATCCGAACATATCAGTAGAAGTTTCATAAACATGAGAAGGGATCTCTAATTTTTTAAGTCAAAGTGAAGCTTCAGTTTGAGTTTGACTTCAAAATTTTTTGTGCATGATATAGACACTACAATATGGTCATGCCGAAAGTTTTGTATGTTTTGGGATGTTTTTAATATACTTTTGTATTTCAAATAGACATGAAATAATGAAAAAATCTTGAAATATACATGATACAATGAAATAATATTCAAACAAATAGGATTAAAGTTATTTATATTAAATTACAAGAACTAAGTGAGTATTAGCATGACTTTATACGAAAGAAACAAAAGAAAAGAAGTGAAAAGAAGAGAAAAACAAAAAATATTGACCAATCTTTGCTGTGAGCTTAGACAAAACTCACGGCAAAGAGGGTGTTTGCCGAGAGCGCCGTCGAAACTCACGGCAAAGGCCTTCTTTGCCGTGAGCTGGTCTCCGGCTCTCGGCAAAACTGGGCTAAATGCCGGCCCACGGAACGAGGGGTTTGCCGAGAGCTAGATCTAGGCTCTCGGCAAAGGCCCTCTTTGCCGTGGACCGTATCTGGGCTCTCGGCAAACCCCTCAGTCATAACACCCCGCCCGGCCGTTTTCCCCTCTCCTTTTTTCACTGTCTCCTCTCCTCTGCTGTCTTCTTCCTCCCGTGCCGCCACCCGCCGCCACCCGCCGCCCACCGCCCACCTCGTGGCGTCCCCGCGCGGCCGCCGCCACCCGCTCCTCGGCGTCCCCGCCGGCCTCTTCCTCGCGCTCCACCCGCTCCTCGCCTGCGCCGCCACGGGGCTCCTCGCCCTCGCCCTCCAGCTCACCGCGTCCCCGCACCCGCGCCCTCCCCCGCTGCAGCGGCGCTTGCTCGCGACCGCCCTCCTCGCCGCGGCCGGCGCGCTCTTCGTGGGCGCCGCCGCGGGGATGCTCCCCGAGGACGCCGGGTGGCCGGCTGTCGCTGGGCTCGGTTTCCGCGGGGCCGTGCTCGGTGCCGTGTTCGCTGCGCACTACTTCGGCCGTCGGAGGTGGTTGCTCAGGTTCCCCGTCGTGCAGGTGAGTGGATTGGGGAAAGTTAGGGTTTCTGGTACAGCAAATTGTTTCGAGTCTTCTCAAATAGAATATGATCTTTAAGTTCTCACATCACTAATGCAACAATAGAATTTGAACTTTTAGGCCTAGGTATCACATTGGTATGCGATGGATTTACCTGCTTAGGGTGATGGTAGTGACTTCTGTTACTAAAGTAACACAAGTGTTAAGGCTATTTCTGATTTACTCTAGTGTGTTGCGTGATTCCTACTGTGTTCTAGAGCTTCAGCTTAGTTTATGTTTTAACACAAGTGTTAAGGCTTGTGCTTCATCCACGAGTTATGGTCAATTTCGCATGCATATAGTAAATTGTTCCTTCTATTTATGTTGGCTGGGTTGGGTTACCCAGTTACATTCTCTTATGCAGTGTGTTGATACTTGATACATGGTTGCTAGTGGTGTGACTTCATATAAACTAATAGAATCAATAATTATTTGAAAGGTTTGTTTGGTTAATTTTAAGTCCAAATGATTTCTAATTAGCTTGCCATTTCACCTGCTGATACTTTCTTCTGAATTACGTAGACTCTGGGTTTCCTTGAAAAGAGAAAAGCAAGGAATTGATGCTTTATGACTTGGTTTTGTGCTGCGGATAGTCATCTATCTATTACCATTATTAATAGGGTCACATTGGTAAAGTGTTCCCATGAAAGCATGAAAGGATCATCAAAAATCAACTTACTAAATCATTGTTTATTTTTGGTTTGTGCGGTACCCCCTCCATTTCTTTTTTAGGGTATATTGATCTGAAAAGTCAAAGTTCTTAAGTTTCTATGAGCAGTTAGTCAAATTATTTGCATGTTTACTGTACAAAAGTTGTATCAATAGATTCTTGGCAGGGTATTTTGTAGCAACTAATATTATATTATAAGTAAAATTAATTGTCTAGGTATAAAAGAAACAAAAGAAGTATACTTCGGTGGTCCTACGAACCACTCAAGGATTCGGCCAGTACTGTTAATTGCCACTTCTTTTTTGTGCAGAGACCTCTATTCTATGGATTGAAGATGGGGCTACTGCCATCTGGAAAAAGGGCCCTAAAAGTGTCACTTCAGGCCTTCTGCCTTTCCTTTGTCCTTATTTTACTCCTTCCTCGGCAATTCAGAATCGGAGGCTCTATTGGAAGCCAAATACTCACTCAGATCAGAATTTTTATAATCACTGCTGGTGTTTCCTTCTGTTTGGAAATAAGCCATCATTTTGTCCAGGTTTCTTTTTTTTATCCAAGTTTTTCAGTGTTGGGAGCATGAGTAACTTGGAATCCTTTGATCTGTAATTCAACTTCCCGTCCAACAAATTTCAGGTTGTACATACAAGGAGGTGCAGTTTTGCTCCACCTCAGAGCACTGCTGCTGCAGAGACTAATCCCACTGAGTTTATCCTGGAAGCATTGGAACAAAGTGATCCACGATCATTGATACAATATCTTGCTTACCAAGATTTGTGTGTGGTATCTGAGTGTAACTTGGAACCTTGGCGCCGAAGTGCCTTCTTTGAGGAATCTGGTGAAACTTATAAAAGAATTGTGACTGCATGTTTGAAGCCACTTGAGGAGTTTACTTCAAAAATTGCTGGAGCCCTTGAAGATTATTCGCCAGGGTTTATGTCACAACAGTCCATACTATTCAGTGCATTTGATGATTCTCAGGTAAAGCTACACAAACTTGTATAAATATCAAACTGTATTTTACTTGTAATGTTGTATTTTCTGCTGTGAACTCTCTGTCACTATCTGTGGTTATGTCCTTGTTGGTCTACATAGTGCATTCTTGGTTGGGCCACAGCTAGTCACGATTGCTCATCTTTGCGGCTCTCTTTTTTTTTTCTAATAACATAATACTGACACATATATATTCATATCTTTATATGATTTTGGTAACTTCAGTTAGCAATTACTCTATATGCTTTTTCTGTCCTCCTCCATAGTTTTTTTAGTTCGCATCGCACCTCCATGTGTGTTCAACATTCTTTTAGTTGAAAACTAGCTTTAACTATGTGTTTAACATGGAAGTAGATTTGTTCACTGCTTTCTACATATATGTATACATAGTTTTCATGGTGACATGCAGCATGCACTTAATTCTTTTTGTATTAACAATATCAGAATAGGGTAATCATAACCACACATGAGTACTATGGGATATTGTTTTAATAATATCAGTGCCAGATGTTGGTAATAATTTAGATGTAGAGTTAGTGGTTATTTTTAATAATTGGGGACATTGGTAAATTGGATGCAAATTTAAAGGGTATGAATATTAAAGGTGTACTTTATATCCATTCCGTTCTTAAATATATGACGTTTAGGGCAAGCTAAACGTTATATATTTAAGGGAAGAGGTAATATTATTTTCATAATGACAGATGCGGGTAATTTATACGTAGATCTAGGGGGTTAAATTAGACAATTTTCATAATGGCAGAGGTGGGTAATTTAGGTATAGATTTAGGGGTTACCTTAGACTATGTAGTTGGGTAATTCTTTATTAGAAACATAATAGATCTATTATTATTGATGATGACTAGATAATGAGTCTTGTGAGGATTAAGGTGGAGGCTCCAAAAGGCGCTTACTACCAGAATGGAACTGTTAGCAGGCATTCATGTAGTTTTCTATTCACAATGAATTCTTGCAAAACATGATCCATTTGATAGAAGACATTTTTTTTTGGTATTCGGGGTCAACACACAGTTTGAACCCTTTGTTTCACATCATAAAATCATTCATGTTGTAATAATTTTGAAAATCATTAATTATGGTTATTAGCATTCACATTGACATGTCTTTTTTGTTTGATGCTATGGAATGTTTCTAAGTGCTCAGTAACTGTTTGATAGTTGGTCGTTTCAAGTCATGCAGCCAATGGCACTTTCATGAGCTAATGCATAATTAAAAATTGTTCTCTGTGACTTGTTGATTGTAGATATGCACATGGTGTGCTCGGACATTGGCAGGATTAACTGCACGCTCACGCCGGGAGGATCGCTATGGAGTTGCTCAACTCACTGGCTGCAATACTGCTGTAATGACCACGTTACTGTCTGCTCTAGTGGCAACCGAGGCATGTTTAGGGAAGAAAACGAACCTAGAGCCTTTGCACCCACTGGGTCCTGAGCACATTAGGTGGGTTAACCTTTCTGCAGGATGGAAAGCCACTGGAGCTGCAATTACACAAAGAGGTGATTTGTACAAGATAGTTTATGCCATGGCGGATGTTCTTCGGACTTCGGTTTACCAGATAGTTTCAGCATTCATTGATGACCTGCGAGCAAGTGCAAAACCAGCAAGTTTGGAGAAGAATTGGATTAGTGAAGGGAGGAAACCTATATATGGTTCACAAGCAGTGTTGGTTCAGAAGTTGAGTTTGTTTATTGAGTATCGTGCTGTCTGAACTTGGTTCCATGCCTCAGATTCCTAACTACACATCAGACCGTAATGGAAATCTGGTTTTTTGAACTTGGTTCAAGAACCGTTGTTTTGAACAAGAACCTATGAGAAGGAGACAGATTTTTTTTTTCATTCACCATTTTTCGGAGCGGATATGGAACTTGACTTGTTCATGTGGGCTGCTGTGCATAACTCTTAATCAGGTTCATTGTACCGATGCACCATGGAGAAGGCGCCCTCTGTGTGGTGGGAAACTATAATGTTCTCGACCTGTGTTTCTATCTTGAATTGTACTGTATATCCCTAAGGTTGACAGCTATCCGTGTGTTGTAGTATCATGAGAGGGGGAAATTGTAATAGACTGCATCTTTGATCGCTTTCCAGATTTGCGATTACTGTAGCTCCACTTTCAAACGATAGCCAAATTCTGAATCCTTTCCATTAGTTGGTGGAACCTGTATCGTCAGGTTTCTGTTTGTTATGCAGGACAAGTTCAGGGTTATCACCAGGAACAGGTCCCTAGTCCATTTGTCTTCCCCAGTTGCCCTTCCCTGATTGCAATTTCTTGGTCACTCCCGTACAATCCAATGTGTTGTCCCGGTCAGTGATTTGCGACAGTGGAGTGCGTGCAAAGAGCAGACATCGCAACACTGTTAAGCAATTTGGATGTTTCAGTACGATGAAAATGCGATGGATGTTGAAATGCTCCGTGCTCAAGACATGTAAAGTTTCCATTTTGAAGTAGCCTTTCTAATTCAACAGTGGATTTACATTACGAAAGTAACAAACGCATTAGGAAACAACAAACAACGAACATGCCATTGCTTTGGCTGTTAGTTCTTCAGGCAGGTGGACGCGGCGCCGCGTAGCTGCGCCTGCGAGGCTCGAGCATAGCCAATCCGATGAACCCCTCTAGCTAACGACCAGAGCCTTGCCGGCCACGCCATCGGTCGTGGGCACCGCCGCCAGCGGCGGCCTACTCGGCGCGGCAGCCGCGAGCACCGAGAGCGCGGCGCTCCTCGCAGCCGCCACCCTGTTGTCGGCGGCCTTGTTGCGACGCCCGCGCGGCGAGAGGAGGCGGCCGCGGTGCGCGTCGAGGCCCCCGCCGCAGCTCCGGGACGGCTTGAG
This sequence comes from Alloteropsis semialata, assembly GCA_004135705.1. Classification (NCBI taxonomy): domain Eukaryota; kingdom Viridiplantae; phylum Streptophyta; class Magnoliopsida; order Poales; family Poaceae; genus Alloteropsis; species Alloteropsis semialata. The sequence continues at coordinate 64,411,823 of CM014270.1, forward strand.
GCGCTTCCGGGGCGGCTTGGCCAGGTCCTCGAGCGACCCGACGGCGGCGAGCGAGGCGAAGGACTGCGACTTGCCGTCGAAGAAGCGGGACAGGCCCCTCTTGAAGGGGAGCTGCGCCATGAGGCCGGACATCTCGAAGCGGCCCGAGCCCGAGGAGCTGGCGTCGTCGTCGAGCTCCGACGACGACTCCCCCGACGTCGACAGCGACCCGGACTCCGACGGCAAGCCGATGTCCTCCTCCTGCTCCTCGCACGCGGCGACCCTCCGCGGCGCCTCCGGCCGGAACAGGAAGTACGCCTCCATGATCCGAGATCTCCCAGCCCGATCAGACCAGACGAGAAGCAACAGCGACGATCGGAGCAGGTAGATACAGATAAGAGCAGAAGCAGCGCTGTGACACGGCGAGGCAGGGACGGGCAGGGCAGGTATATAAATGGGGGCATGGACTGGGGTGGTGTGGCCCGGGGGTGGGGGGAGGATAAGAAGCGGCGGGGAGGCGCGCGAGAGGAGTCAGCGGACGCGCGCGAGAGGAGGGGATAATAATAAAAGAAGCCGGGGTTTGTTTATGCGGCAAGTAATGCGACGCGATGCGGTGGATTCGGCATTATCATCAGCAGGAGCACCCGCGCCTGCCGTGCCGGCGTGGACTGCCCCCGCGCGGCCCGCACCGCACAGCTATTTCTTTGTCGCAGGTTTTCCTTATTCTTTTTTTTTTCTCTCGGCGAGATCAGGCCGGAGAAGATAAGGTCGCCACATGCTTTCCGCTCGCGCGGCTTTGGAACCCGCGTGCGCTTGGACTTGTTGGACGAGATGCTGAGCTGCTCGCGCTCGCTGTCGCTGGGGCCGGGGGAGCAAGCAGGGCCACACGCTTTCAATTCCTACCTGCATCGCGGGTTTTGTTTTCGTTAGTTTCTTCTTTTTTTTTTTGAACGGGAAGCTTTTCTCCTTGCAAGGGTGTAGGATTTTTGGGAGGGGAGAGAGGGCCTCGCTTTCGAATTTCCAATTTTCCATTGACCTGCGCGTCGAGGGTGCGTGGCATCCCTATCGCCTCTGCACTGAACCGGACCTCAGTTTGTCTGCTGCAGCTGCGGCAAGCCGGCGGAGATGGGGTTTAGGCTATCTCCAACCATACATAGCCTGTATACGCTCCTGGATCGGTAAAATAGAGGAGATTCACCGAAAAACTTCCTGCAGCGGTACCCTCCATAGCGTGCTCCAAAAATCCCGGATCCCTCCTCCTCCCCTATCTATCCAGGACGCGGTCCGCTCCCCCTATAGCTTTCTGCGCCGCTGCAGAGCTCGCCTGCGCGCCGCTGTAGAGCTCGCCTGCGCGCCCGTCGCGGGCCGGGAACTGCACTGGCGCGGCGGCAGCTCAGCAGCCGCCTCATCGACGCCGCCGCCCGCCCGCACCTCCCGCTGCTCCACCTCCCCGCCGCCGCGCTCCCGCCGCCCGGGACCGGCGCGGCCGGGGACCCGCTCGTCCGCCTCGCGCCCTCGCTCCGCGCTCTCGCGTCGCGGCTCGACCCGCTCCCGCTCGCGCTCTCCTCCCTCGCCGCGCTCCCGGCCTCCGCCTCCTCCCCGAACGACAGCGTGCTCTTCCTCGCGCCCACCCCCTCCGCGGCGCTGCTGGGCCTCCACGCCCAGCTCTGCGAGCTTCTGCGGAAGGACGCGGGCGTCGAGGTCCCCGACGCGTTCCGGCCGGACCACTGGGTCCCGCGCTGCGCCGTCGCAGTCGACGTGCCTCCGCGCCGCGCCGCAGCACCGGGTCGGCGCCGCCGGCCTCGGCCGCTCGCCGCGCAAGGGAAAAAATAAAAGAAATAAATGAGAGGTGGGACCCACGAGTAGGGATGGAAATAGAGGACATTGCTGCAGCGCATTGTTGTTTGGAGGGTGAAAATTTTTAAAGGATCCTTAAAACATTGCTTTAGGGAGTGATATATAGAGGGTACCGTTGCAGATAGCCTTAGGCCCTGTTTTGGTCAAAGGAGCATCAATTCAATCAAAAGCAACATATTGAACTACGTGTCCCCTTTCTATTTTTTTCAATTCTCAATGCACCTTCGATCATTGAATTCGATTGAATTCAACCAATCTAAACAAGGTCTTATTTGGCCGGAGAATTTACCTGGCTGAAATGAAAGCCGTGTCCAGATTCTTTTTCCCCTCGATGGCAACTTGAAGTAGCAAAGGAGTAGAAACTACTTTTGGGAGCACGACCAGTCACAGTTATCTGGAAATTTCTGATAGGCTGTGGTGTGATATGTGAGGCGCTACAGTCGCATAGCAGTGTACGGTATTGTTTTGCAGGTACCTATCTGATTTTTCATACCAGGTAAAACAAATGCGCTGCTGATGTTCACCCCTTTTGGGTCAAATATCCTTCCTTTGGTAAAAGGAGATTTAAATGATGTGCTGTGTTATGTTATGCACTGCTTATTATATAACACTGGCCGTGCTATAGATTAGACGTTTGTGAATCATATGATAACCTAAGAGTGGAACAGACAACTTGCCTAAAGTGAGAAACAGCACAAGAAAGTAGCTGCATTAGAATTAGACGGTACTGTCTTCGTCCAAACAGGGGGTTAAAGAGCCCCAGGGGAGGAAACCAAAAGAAGTGGGGAACATTCCGTTAGTTCTCAACGGTCACTCTAACCAGATGCCCTCTTGTGCGGAGCTGACTCAGCAGGCCTAGTCCTGTCCCCCCTTGACCACTATCCAATCTTCGCTTTTGGCCACACCTTTTTTTCTCCAACGTGGACTGGCATTGTCTATTCCTGCGCCTTATCTTGAGAGCTCGCGATGATTACACTGTGCAAAGTGAAATCAAACGTCCCCAGAGACCAAGGCCTTGTTTAGGCCCTGTTTAGTTCAAATGGCAAGTTGCAAATTTGCCATTTTTTACTATTCATCAAAGGGAATCTTACATGCATGGAATATTAAACGTGTGTTAATGACAAAACCCATTCCATAACCCCCGGTAACTTTTCGAGACGAATCTAATGAGCCTAATTTGGCCATGATTAGACAACGTCGTGCTACAGTAAACAATCTCTAATGACGGATTAATTAGGCTTAATAGATTCGTCTCGCGATTTCCCGTCCATCCGTGTATTTAGTTTTATAATTAGATCATGTTTAGTCCTCCTAATCTTCGATTTAGTTTTGCTACAGTAAACGGTAACTTTTTTTGCCAAATTTGAGGGCCAACTAAACAGCCCCTTAGTTGCACCAAATCGGTGCAACTCGACCAAAAGTAACGCATTGAAAAATGTGTCCCCTTCTCTTCAACACGTTTTCCAATGTACTTTTTCTACAGAAAATTCGACCAATTTGACTGGAACTAAACAAGGCCCAAATGTTGCCACAACATGAGGTTCAGACCAAGACCACAGCTGGAGACTCTTACAGTTGGTGGTTATGCCATTCACAGACAGGTTCAGCATCTTTCAGTTTGGGCTGAGCTTCTTGCCTGTAGTGTATGGCAGAACGTTTCCGCCGAGAGCATCGCGGAGGAATACGCCCACGGAATCCCATGGAAAGGCACCAAGATCAACGACGGGATACGAATGTGCCATCCATCGCCGAGGCCCCCGGGCAAGTTGTTCAGAGTGCAGCGAGTCAAATAAAGGGATTGAAATATTCAGCTCAGGCAATGGAAGAGAAGAATACCATATCCATGTTTGGGCTTGGCCCTATGGCATGAGCTTATCTGCTTAGGGGACAAACTATAGTCTATGACAGGTTAGTTAAAGTTGAGACCGGAGCTAGTGCGGCTAATCGATTACGCTTATCCACAGCTGCTTGCCTGCGTGTCGACATAAACTGAAATCTAAGCAGTGGACATTGCTGCGAATTCTGACAAGAAAGGTACGAAGTACTATGAAGCTGTGGGCCAAAGTTATCCTAGTCAGGCAATGCATGTTTTGCGGCCAAGACGTGACAAGCGGCGCAAGAAAATGAGATCATGGTGACGGGTGCATTATGTCAATAAACTAAAGCATTGCGTTCAAGCGCAGAGGTGACAGTTCCAGGCTGCTTATATCTCAGCTTCCAAGTTTCTTAAGATTCCAAAAAGAATTAAGACTCCATAGTTTATAGTTGCATACTTTATGCACATTATAAAATACGTACCTTGATAGTCTGATGTTTAAAATCGTTGAGTCAGAGCATAAGTCGGCAATTAAGGTCCTGTTTGGAATGCAGGATTTTTTTTCAATTCCTGCGTTTTTCTGTGAAATTAAACTGTTTTCTGTGAAATTCCTGTGTTCCAAACCGCGCCTAACAAAAACGAAGTCGCCTCCGCAAAGGAATCGTGAAATGATTTTCTTTTAGCTGTCCGTCATGACTCATGACGTCGGCTGCACTGGCCTGGCAGGACAACGAGCGCACCACTCCGTGGCCGGCGGTTTTTTAATTTTCTTTTACGAAATTTCAAAAATAAATACTGGGTGGCAGATTTTACAAATCTGTCACCCAACCGCCGTATCAAATGGCTACCGCCAAATGATACGGCGGTAAGATTCCGTAACCGCCGGTTCAAACGGCGGTTAGCTGAACCGTCGTTTGAACCGGCGGTTTTATTTAAAACCATTTTTTGTCGGACGGCCAGGACCTAACCGCCGAATGAAACGGCGGTTAGGTCCGTGCGCACCCTATTCGGCGGTTAGGTCCTGAATTCAGAGGTAAATTGTTTAATTGTTTAAAATTGTTATTTTCATTATTATAATCGTTGAAAATTATTTAAATTGGTTTTTAATTTTTTTATTAATAGATATTCACTTTTTTAGGTAAATTGTTTATCTGTTTAAAATTGTTATTTTCATTATTATAATGGTTGACAATTGTTTAAATAGGTTATTGATTTTTTAAGTAATAGATATTCTGTTTGTTGTAGGTAAATTATTTAATTCTTTGAAATTGTTATTTTCATTATTATAATGGTTGAAAATTGTTTAAATAGGTTTTTGATTTTTTTCCTAAATAGATATTCTGTTTTTTCTGACTGACTCGAACAAACACATCCCACGGATTCAATGGCCCACACCATCTCCTTGCTGAGTGACTGCAACAAACACACCTCACGGATTCAATAGCCCACACCATGTCCTTCCTGAGTGAGTGCAAAAACACACCACACGGATCCATTGGCCCACAGGCTGGGGTGGGGTACTTGGTGGCCTATTAATATCACGTTCATTCGTCCCCTTCAACCCACATCACAAAAACCAAAATGGCTGACCAGAGTGGAAGTGGGTCGAGGCATAGGAGGCAAGGTGGATTCATGCATCTTCGCCGAGAGATGGAAGCCATGGAGGGAGCTCCGCGCAATGATCCAGACAGATCAATCCTTACTGCCAACCAGAGGCCAAAGGATGAGATTCCACCCGAGTGCTATTGTGGCATGAACAGCGGGATGGCTATCTCATTCGAAGAAGGCACATACGGGAGGAGGTACTGGTGTTGCCAGAGGATCCATGAGATAACAAACAGTTCGCAGGTAATGACCTCAAAGAATAAGAACTGATGATTGTTTGAAGTACTAACATTATTATCGTTTTTTTTATGAATTGACACAGGGAGGCAGAAGGACCGCTACACCAGAGACCAGGGCATGTCACTTCACCGAATGGATCGACGACTCCATCAGCTGGAAGGACCAGATGCGCTGGGACGAGATGAAGATGAGAGCCGAGGAAGGACGACAGGCGGCACAAAGGGCTGAAGCTAACAGACTTGCCGGAGAGCAATTCAGGTAGGAGATTGAAGAAATTAGGAAGGAATTTCGTGGGAAGAGGGATTCACGAGGTCCCTGAAGTTATCTGCCAGGCTATCTAAATTCTCTAAGGCATGTTAGGTTTAGGACGAGTCATGTTAATCGTGTCGCGTCACGGGCCAATGCAAAATGTAATAGATTGTGTAGGTCAAAGGTTAATGGCGTACCATGACCTTTTCTGTCATGCAATTTAAATTCAATGAAAGCCAAGGCAATTGAATGCAGTGATGTGTATTAAATTTTCTGTGCATTCGGTCTCACAATATTATGAACTTAAAAATAAGAACAATACAGAGTCAAACACAATATTACGAGCTTAAAAATAATAATATTAAACCTCGAAGGACATTTAACTTGACTAAAGTAGCACTAAGATACATATCTTGACCTTGCAATGGCATGTACGGCACACCTTTCTAACCTAAACATGCGCCGTTACTAATCCTAACATGCCTTAGGGAAATTAAATTGACGCTTCGACGATGCGTCCAGTTCTACTGCTCGAAAGAGAAGAGAGATCCACCCGAGTGTTGCGAGGGAAAGGAGTACTTAGGGCTAGGCTCGGTCGGTGGCGCTGGTGGTGGTGGTTGGCTACTGTTTAGGTGGCATGAGCACCGATAGTTGGGGTCAAAACAAACTGGTGGCGCAAAGCTTGGTGCACTGCCCTCCTCAGAATCATCAGGAACGTCATCCTGAAGAAGCCTAGTGTTGTCCACCTCTTGCTGTAGCTCATCGATGATGAGGTGGAGGTAGACGATGTACTCTTCATACGGCTGAATTGGTGGGGGATCCACCCACCTTGCGAATCCACAGCCGTCGGGAGCCAACGAGCTCTGAACGTTGTAGAAAAACGATTAGGATGACAAATGTGGATGGAAACATACAAATCCAGGGTTATGACTTACATATCCCCTAGGGCATCGCCAGAATCGCCGTCCGCCCTCCGAAGCTGAATGCTGAACCTGCACAACACAGTACTCACCGTGCATACATCTTGGCCACTGCACCGACTTTCTGCGCTCATAAGGTCGGAGGCTACGCTGCGGGCCGAAATCGCTCTTGGATTCGATTGGAAAATGTTCTGCAAACTCTGGAGGAAGTTCAGTATAGATGGTTGGCCCTAAGTCGTCGTCGGTTGCCATTTTGGTTTTTGTGATGTGGGTTGAAGGGGACGAATGAGCTCGATATTAATAGGCCACCAAGTACCCCACCCCAGCAAGTGGGCCATTGAATCCGTGTGGTGTGTTTTTGCAGTCACTCAGCAAGGACATCGTGTGGGCCATTGAATCCGTGTGGTGTGTTTTTGCAGTTACTCAGGAAGGACATGGTGTGGGCCATTGAATCCGTGTGGTGTGTTTTTGCAGTCACTCAGCAAGGACATCGTGTGGGCCATTGAATCCGTGTGGTGTGTTTTTGCAGTCACTCGGTAAGGACATCGTTCAAGTACAGCTTTGTTATTAGATGGTGTTGATGAAAACTTGAACTCAAATGGAGCATCTGATACTTTTGATTCAGCCGATTCAGATTTTGAGGAATACATTGATTCTAGGGGAGAAGATGGCGAAGATACAGATATAAAAGGGCATTATGGGGAATAATACAATAGGCTTTTAAGAATTGCATTGCACGCACTTTGAATCCGTGTGGTGTGTTTTTGCAGTCATTCAGGAAGGACATGGTGTGGGCCATTGAATCCGTGAGGTGTGTTTTTGCAGTCACTCAGGAAGGACATGGTGTGGGCCATTGAATCCGTGTGGTGTGTTTTTGCAGTCACTCAGGAAGGACATCGTGTGGACCATTGAATCCGTGTGGTGTGTTTTTGCAGTCACTCAGGAAGGACATGGTGTGGGCCATTGAATCCGTGTGGTGTGTTTTTGCAGTCACTCAGGAAGGACATGATGTGGGCCATTCAATCCGTGTGCTATGTTTTTGCAGTCACTCAGGAAGGACATGGTGTGGGCCATTGAATCCGTGTGGTGTGTTTTTGCAGTCACTCAGCAAGGACATCGTGTGGGCCATTCAATCCGTGTGGTGTGTTTTTGCAGTCACTCAGTGTTGACACCAGATTTTCGCACCTGATATGTTGAGTCAGATGGTGACGTGGTGAGGTTGAAATTGCACAGTGGGCCCGTTGAATGGTCAAACAGTTGATGCCGAAGAAGGGAGCCGATGCAGGGGAAGAGTCCGATGAAGCAGGGAGTCCGATCCGATGATGAGTACCAGAGAATGTGCATCGGCCAAAAAGGAAGCGTGGCATGAGCAGGGACTATTTTTCCTTTTCAGAAGGCTTATTAAAAGTCCCATTCCATGTTAAATATTAGATTACTTTATCTGCAAGTTAGCCTGGTCCGATCAGGACTCTTCATGACCAGGGTATAAATATAAACACTCGTCCATTGTAAAGAACTATTCTCACAATCAATACAACCCGGCTTCACGCCAAAAACCCTAGGAGTAGTATCTCGACGAAGCTTATCGGTGGACGGGCTGCATCAGTTCTGATCTCCGGCTTACCAGTAAGTTAGTCAATTTATCGAACTATTATAGGCTTTGAATTGAGGCGCATCGCCCTTTCTCGTTTATACTGTTCAACCGATTTATCTTTGAATAAGCAAGATTGATCTAGATTCCCTACGTCGGAGCTAGATCACTATTGATTATTCAACAGTTGATCGTTTATCGGGTTGCACTTTATGTCTAGATTCCCTACGTCGGAGCTAGATCATCAAGATTAGGCTAGATTCCCTACGTCGGAGCTAGACTCATCTTGGTTATTGTCGGATGTTTGGACCCGGCAGTCCACACAGGGTAGCCTACGTGGTTGATTTGTTGAGGGACAGATCGAGGATCAGAAGTCGATGGTAACACAAGACGCAAGAATTGAACAGGTTCGGGCCGTCGAGATGACGTAACACCCTACGTCCTGTGTTGGCGGCGATTGTATTGCTGTGTATGAAGTTCCTGGAAGGATCTCCGTAGTTGGGTTCTGTCCTAGGGTTGTATGATCGTGGGTTGTAGCGTAGATGTTCGTGGATGTTGATGCTCTGGAGGGGGGTCTCAAGGCGCCTTATATAGTCCGGCTGCCTTGAGTTACAAGTCGGCCAGAGATCGTAACCTACCCGAATTACAAGGATTTGATCCTATAACGATTACAAATATCTTTCCCTATAATTCCGGCTAGTTTATCTTGATCTCCGAGCTTCTTGCGGGATACGCCGTGTGCTTTCCTTGCCGCGCACGTCGTCGCGCCCATCCGGTTCGCCCGACTGGTGGGCCTTCCGACTGGTGGGCCCCACCCAGTCCGACAAACCGATCCAGATGTACTCGGATTGGGCCGTCCCTTGCTGGTTGGGCCAATCCGCCTTCTGGGTACCCCTGGGGGTCTACCCCCGACAAGCCCCCGAGTAGTACGTGGTTGAGGGACAAGTCGGCGAGGTCGTGCTGTCCGATGAGCGTCGAGCCTGCTGCAGTTGGAAGCGAAACCATGTGATACTGGAGAGAAAAGAGCTGTCTACCAACGGATGCGCCGCGAGGTGCGTCCGTTGGCCGTAGCCCCCGAGCCTTGAAGCGATTCCGAAGGAATCGGTCCAAGGGTTAGTAGCCTTCTTCTGAGGTCGTCAGACAATCAACGGATGCGCCGCGAGGTGCGTCCGTTGGCCGTAGCCCCCGAGCCTTGAAGCGATTCCGAAGGAATCGGTCCAAGGGTTAGTAGCCATCTGGCTAAATCATCCGACGTTAATTTCGGCGTCCAGCCCCCGAGCGTGAGGGCCAGCGGAGTCCAGCGAGACACGCCGAGTGGTCGTCCCGGCGCCAGCCCCCGAGCGTGAGGGCTGAGCACGCCGAGTAGTCGTCCCGGCGCCAGCCCCCGAGCGTGAGGGCTGAGCACGCCGAGTAGTCGTCCCGGCGCCAGCCCCCGAGCGCGAGGGCTGAGCACGCCGAGTAGTCGTCCCGGCGCCAGCCCCCGAGCGTGAGGGCTGAGCACGCCGAGTAGTCGTCCCGGCGCCAGCCCCCGAGCGTGAGGGCTGAGCACGCCGAGTAGTCGTCCCGGCGCCAGCCCCCGAGCGTGAGGGCTGAGCACGCCGAGTAGTCGTCCCGGCGCCAGCCCCCGAGCGCGAGGGCTGAGCACGCCGAGTAGTCGTCCCGGCGCCAGCCCCCGAGCGTGAGGGCTGAGCACGCCGAGTAGTCGTCCCGGCGCCAGCCCCCGAGCGTGAGGGCTGAGCACGCCGAGTGGTCGTCAGTACCCTGTAACAAGGTAAAAACTCGAGGAGAAAGTATTCGGCGATACAAATACTAATGAACTCCGCTTCCTGCTTTCAAGTCTTTTAATTTCCTCGGGTAGTTAGCCTGTTACGTTTATGCACCTGGTCCCCGATAGCCGTAGTCCATAGCGCAGGGAGCTGGGCCGCGTGCACGCGTAGGAGGGTAGGCGTACGGAAGAGCCGAGGTTTCACGGATTAAGGCGTGTGCTCCCCGAGTACTTTAGCAACTTGTTTTAAAGCTCGCGGGATTGGCGAAAATAATCAATTGAAACTTATCTTGGCGAGAGGTTCGAGTCCCGGAGGATTCCTTCTTCGTAGGATATGCCAAGGAGAGGCAGGCAAGGCGGCGTCGCTTCTGTAATGCGGCGTCAAGAATAGAGTTCCCGTGACTGCACAGGGCACTCCCGTGGCCGAGTGGAGCCAAAGGAGATAAGGGCAACCTGTGCATTCCATGCTGGAGGAGAGACGCGTGGCGCGGAGCCCGCGCTCGTCATCACGGAGTAAATTTCCCGTCCTTCGGCGACCAGGGGCTATAAATACCCGTCGGGGAGCCTGAGCTGCCACCCAAGAGCGAATAGATATAGAATCCTTGTAGCCAACATGCCGGAGGTTCATCGTTGGGTTCATCCACCAGGGAGAGCTCATGGAGTCGTCACGGCGTGGTGCTAGAAGAGTGCTTGCGAGGGATCTGAGGCGTTGATCGGCGCGTTAGTGCTGCCCTGTTCACCCCCGCATTCCCATGTGACGAGGGCCATGTGGGGTGAAATGCTTTGTAGAGCCAGGGATAGCCGAAGGCGTCCGTCATCAACCCTCCACCGGTGCTGTCCCGTCGACGGCTGCAGTGGTGCTACAAGAGAGCTTGCGAGGAGCTCATGTGGACCAAGCTTACTCCGGATGTAGCACTGAGCGCAGGGACGAGTGCCTCAGGCCGTCACCTTGGCGGCCGATGTGTTTGATGTTTGTAACCGGCGTAAGTCCGGCTCCGTTGTAACCGTATTTCCTGCAAAAAGAATTGCATTGCTTGATCGTGGCGCCAGCCCCCGAGTGTGAGAGCTGTTCGAGCCTTTGCAGCACACCACTAGGTTTGCAGTGTTGGCTCCCGAGTGGTTCGGGGCCAATCGAGCCCGAGAGGCACACTGACTCGATCATGGCGCCAACCCCCAATAGTGGGAGCCGTCCGAGCCTTAGCGGCACGCCAACTTGGTTTGCAGTGTTGGCTCCCGAGTGGTTCGGGGCCAATCGAGCCCGAGAGGCACACTGGCTTGATTGTGGCGCCAGCCCCCGAGCGTGGGAGCCGTTCGAGCCTTAGCGGCACGCCAACTTGGTTTGCAGTGTTGGCTCCCGAGTGGTTCGGGGCCAATCGAGCCCGAGAGGCACACTGGCTTGATTGTGGCGCCAGCCCCCGAGCGTGGGAGCCGTTCGAGCCTTAGCGGCACGCCAACTTCTTCGTCTTGCTTAATTGCTGTGGAGTAACTTTTTACCGTTGACGCCCGGCGTGTAACGGAAGGTGAAGCGCCCAACGGCTCTTTGTACCGTTTCGCCCGCCCCCGCTGATCGCGCTATCTCGCGGTAATTTCGGGCATCAAGGCGCGCTATAAAAGGCGAGGATTAAACCCGGAGGGGAAACCTTCCCATTTCCAGATCCGCTCTCCCCGTTCTTCGCTCTTCATCCCGCCGCCACCAAAGCTCCCCGCGCTCGCAAGTCCTTTGCGCGATCTCAGCCAACACGGGGAGCGCGGCCTCGCTGATGCGTTCCAAGACCCCTGCCGTAAGATCCATGGCGGGGAGGAAGAAGTTTGCTGCCGGCGCTGTCCCGAAGACTGACAAGATTCCTTCCCCTGTCCTCGCGTGGACGCGGGGGAAGGTGACAACGGAGGCGTTGGAGGAGATGGTGGAGCGGAACGTCCTGCCGCCTCAAGCCGTGGCGGAATGGCGGCCGAGCGCGGGGGAGGTATTCCCGTCGGAGAACTCCGGCGAGTTGGTCCTCTTCAAGCCCTTCTTCGAGGCGGGGCTTGGTTTGCCCACGGGGGCATTCTTCCGCGGGCTTCTGCACTACTACGGGATCGAGGCGATCAACCTCAACCCCAACTCGGTCATGGCCATCTCAATCTTCATCCACCTCTGTGAGGCGTACTTAGGTATTTCTCCTCACTTCAATCTGTGGAGGTACTTGTACTGGCTGAAGCCTCAGCCAAGCGAGGAGAAGATGGTGGTGGTCGGAGGAGCCGGCTTCATGCTTCGTCAGGGGCGGAAGGACGACTACTTCGACATCGCCCTTAACACCTCCAACAAAGGGTGGAAGGCCGAGTGGTTTTACGTCGGGAACCACGCACCGGCGATCCCGTGCCACACCGGCGAGCGGCCAAAGGTCCAAGACTGCTGGAACGAGCTTCCCGACGCCTCGGATATGGATCAGGTCGAGGAGCTCCTTGAGCTGATCAAGGAGTTGAAGGTTCAAGGCCTGACAGCAGTCGGCATCGCCTGCAACTTCAGCAGGCGGTTGGTCCAACCCATTCAGGAGCGGAAGCACCCGGGCTTCGAGTACTCGGGGCGAGACGACCCCACTCGGGCTGCCAACCGCACCGTGGGGAAGGAGGAGATGAAGGAGCGGGTCGGCGGGTTCTTCCTCGGCCGTATATCGGAGAAGGGGCAGCCGCGCCCTTTTTCGTTGAAGAGGCCTCCACCACCGGTGAGTTTCCTTTTCCGAGTCCTTTTGAGTGTTTCTCTTGACTTAATTTCTGTTTGCGTCCGTTGGCCGTTCTGATTTTGCGCCTATTCTTGCGCAGGATCGGGCCTTCGAGTTCTTCTCTGCTGCTCCACTTCCGGAGGACTTCCCGAGGAAGGTAATCCTCGAGGATACGCCTCCGGCTGCTCAGGGAGGCACTCGGCCAGAGGGGCCAGTTCGACCCACTGCGCCCCGTATATGGGCGCCGAGTGACACGGAGGGCTCCCTGAGTCCTTCTGATGAGGAGGTGGTGGAGGACCGTCCGCGGAAGCGCCGGGCGGCAGTGGCGAAGAGGAACAGCCGTGGGGGCGGCGCTCCCAAGCGGGCGGTGGAGGTTGACGACGGTGCGGCCGACGACTCGGCCACACTGTCAGACGAAGCGCCCTCCGTCCGGGACGCGGTGGCAGGTACGGCGCCACCGCCTCCCAAGCGGAGGCGTACAAAGAAGGTGTCGGCGAAGGTGGTGAAGAAGCCGGACGCGCAGCCGGCCCGGAGGCCGTCTGCGGGCTCGGAGGCCGACGTTGACGAGCCGGTGCGCTCTTCCCCGGTCGTCACCGAGGAGGAGGAGAAGGACGAGGCGGTGCCCGACGAAGTGTTCCAAGAACAGGAGCACGCCCGGGCCATGGGCGTTTCGGTGGAGGAGAGGCGGCGCATGGTGGCGGAGACGCTCGTGCAGGCCTCGGCGGGTGCAAGGCCGGTCTCCGAGTTGGTGACCGGGCCGATTTCCATGGCGGCTCCGGCGCAGCGGCGTCCCAAGCTCCCCGTCATTCGGCCCCGAGTTGCGATTGTGAAGGGTACTCGGTGAGTTATTGGTCGTCGCATTTCTTCTTGTTTTCCGAGTTCTTGTACTAACTTCTGAGTGCTTTTTTCAGTAATGCCTCCGATCTGGACGGAGAGGCGGCGAGTGGGAGAGCTCCCTCGACTGATGCTCTGCGAGATCCGAGTGCCCCACCCACCGCTCCTGCAGGGCAGTCGTCCTCGGGTGCTTCGCCCAAGGCGGCGGATTCGGCGAGTGGTCCGGGCGCGGCGCAGACTGCAGAAGTTCCAGTCAGGCCTGACCCGGAAGTGGTGGAGGAGGTGCCGGCGGCCGATGATGCTGCGATCACTCCGGTCGTTGCTGGGGATCCTGTCGCAGACACGGTGATCGGGTCGCCCGTTGGCGCCGGTGATGTCACTCGGGAGGAAGTCCAGGAGGAGGACTCGCAGAAGGAGTCGGACGCCTCGGGGACTATCGCTGTCCCTGGGGCGGATGCCTTGGCGGAGAAAGAGGGCTCGATGATCGCCGAGCTCCAGATTGCTGTCGACCACGTGCAGCGCCTTGCGGCGGTAAGTTTCCTCCCCTGTCTTGTTCATCTTTTCTTTCTCTTTGTTGGTATTCTGAGTCGTTTGTCTTCCCTGAGCGCTTGTAGAAGTTGGCCACGCTCCGGCAGTCGCGCCTTGCGCAGGCCCAGGATGCGGAGTCGGCGCTCCTTCGTGCGGCGAAGGCGGAAGCGGAGCTCAAGCGGGTCAAGCGTCAACGCGACGCTGCCAAGAAGAGCTTAAATGACGCTGTCGTGGAGCATCGCCACATTCTTCATCGTAAGGCCTTTTCATTGTGATTTCTGAGTGGTTGCTTTCTTGCCCTTTCAGAGAAGGAGATGGAGAGGGAGCGCCACATCTCTGAGCTGAAGCAGTTGCGGTTTGCAAACGCGACTCTTCAGCAGTCGGAGGAAGTGATGGCGGGCAAGCTGAAGCAGGAGCAGGACTTCCGGAAAGGTGCGGACATGACGATGCTCCAAGCCATGTATACAATCCAGAATAACTGTCAAATCATAACAGGCTTGGAGCAAGATCTCTCATCGGCGCATCTGGCCTTGACGGAGGTCAACGAGGCGGCGAGGGACCTGCTGGACTCCGTGGCCCCGGAGGAGGGTGAGCCGACTGCTTTGGTCCCGCGCCTTCAAGCCGCACCAACCCGCATCGCCGAGTTGATCAAGGAGTCGGCGGTTGTGTGCGCGAACGACGCCTTGGCGCGTGTTCGCACATTGTACCCGCGGATCGACCTTGCGCCGGTCGCGGACGGTGTGGCGGCGGACGCCACGGTGGAGCAGGTGGATGCGGCGACGGCGGAGACTCGCCCGATCGCCGAGAAAGTCGGCGAAGCTCTCAAGTTTGAGTAGAGTCCTGTATCCTGTACAAAGTAGTGTAAACCTTTGTGTATACAAGTATTCAGAAACAAGTAAAGCAAAAGTATTGGGTACTTTGTTTCGTATTTTATTGTTTCCCGAGTAGCCTTTGGCTGGAATGTGCTTTTCCCTTTGCCTCACTTATCCTAAGTTCATAACGTCGAGAGCAGATCCCGTGCACGTGTAGAAGGCTTAGGCGTCGTTCCGGGCCCGGTTACGCAGCATTTAGTTAAGAGCCACTCGGGAATGGAGTAATTCCGAGAAGTTTTGCGAGGAGAACAAGTATACGAAAAGCATATAGTATTATTGAACACTGTGATACATAGCTTTTCATGGGTAGAATCGGCGTAAATGCTCTATGTTCCACGGGTGTGGGACCTCGGTGCCATCCTCGTATTGGAGACGAAAAGTACCCGGACATATGACCTGAGTCACGATGAACGGGCCTTCCCATGGAGCGGAGAGTTTGTGAACCCCTGCAGTGGATTGCACTCGGCGTAGGACGAGGTCGCCAATGTTGAAGTCCCTTTCCTGGACGTTCTTGTCGTGGTAGCGTCGGAGTTGTTGCTGGTAGCGCGCGTGCTGTATGAGCGCGTTAACTCGGTGTTCTTCGACGGAGACCAGGTCCACCTCGCGAGCTGCCTCAGCTTCACCTTCGTCGTAGTTGTCGATGCGCGGAGATCCAAAAGCAATGTCGGTGGGGAGGATAGCCTCGGAGCCGTAGACGAGGAAGAACGGCGTATGACCTGTTGCTCGACTCGGCTGGGTTCTGAGTCCCCAGATGACTTGTGGTAGCTCCTGGTGCCACCGTCCGGCGAATTTCTTCAATGGGTCGAAGACCCTCGCTTTTAATCCTTGGAGTATCATGGCGTTGGCTCGTTCCACCTGTCCGTTGCATCTGGGATGGGCGACGGAGGCGTAGTATACGCCGATACAGCTGTTCTCGCAAAAGTCCCAGAAGGCGGACCCGGTGAACTGTGTCCCCAAGTCGGTGATGATCTTGTTAGGGACTCCGAACCGGTGTGTGATTTCTTCGACGAAGGCGGCTGCCTGC
>CM014270.1:64428801-64440844 GCA_004135705.1 Alloteropsis semialata
AATAATGAAGGCCGAGATGACACTCATGGCCCTGAAAAAATGAAAGAAAAGACTTCAGTTCGGGATCAGACCAAAGAACCTCAAATGAAGCCTGGACAGTGGTGCCCATCAGGGATTTCTAGGTCCAAAAAGAGACGTGTTCAGAGGTTGCGCTATCATGAGCAGATTCAGGAGCAAGAGTTAGCCAAGGAGAAAATGTGGCGCGTTAAGATGGCCAATGATGATGAAGCAAGCACATCGGCCCCGGTAAACATGGTTTTAATGTTGCCTTTTGATTTTTGCTGCTCCTGGTGAACAGAATGATGATGAGGCCGATTATGAGTTAGAAGAAGCCGCCGCATGCTTATTTCTTGATTCAGAGAAGGCGATCTTTGAGAAGCCAAATGCGAATGGATATCGGCACCTGAAGCCTCTGTACATCAAGGGATACGTTGATGGGAAGCCGATGACCAAGATGCTTGTTGATGGAGGAGCTGCCGTCAATCTCATGCCATATTCCACATTCCGTAAATTGGGCAAGGGGATTGATGATCTGATCAAGACGAACATGACACTCAAAGATTTCGGCGGTAATATTTCAGAGCCTCGGGGGGCAATTCATGTGGAGTTGACCATCGGCAGCAAGACATTGCCGACCACTTTCTTTGTGATTGATGGACAAGGTTCCTACAGCATGCACCTCGGGCGAGATTGGATTCATGCCAACTGCTGTATCCCATCCACAATGCATCAGTGTTTGATCCAGTGGCAAGGCAATAATGTAGAGATTGTCCCGGCTGATGATTCGGTTAGCATTGCAACAGCTGAGTCAACGATTTGGGAGTTTGAAGGGATTGAATGCCTATCAGGAAAAACATGGGATGGTGACTTCCTCAAGGTGTCCGATCAAGGACTACAGCCGATCCAAGCAGTCGGCTCTGAAACTTTATTTTAAATGGCCGATTGTATAGAAGATTTTGAAGACCGAAGTGAATTCGGTAAGTTGGGATTTGGATTTACGTCGGCCGACGAATTAGAAGAGATAGACATAGGATCTGGTGATAGACCAAGGCCGACGTATATCAGTGCTAAATTGGATCCCGAGTATAAGCAAGAGTTAATAAAACTTTTGAAAGAATATTCTGATTGTTTTGCTTGGGAATATTATGAAATGCCAGGTTTAAGCCGTAATATTGTTAAATATCGGCTATCCATCAAATCAAGTTATTGGCCACGCGAACAATAAGTTGTTTTGGTTGTTTATCATTATGGATCTGGTGTTGATGATGTTGGAAAACGAACCATGGAAATTGACGTGGCTGGTCCGGCGAAAACAAAGGCCGATATGGTTGATCAGTTCTTTCAAATATGTCCTTGATAGTTCTTCTTACAAATTGAATCGGCCTGATTATTATTTTGTCCTGGGGGGCAAGATTTGAGTTTGTTTATCCAATTGTACTACCCTAGCATTTGGGTAAATTTGTAAAGCCGATGCTACGCGTCAGGCTTGGAAGCCGATGAAAAATCGCCTCAAGAAAAAATAAGAGCCGATGTAACATGCATCGCCTTAAGGATTATATACAGCAAAAGAAGAGGATATTATATCATTAAGCCGCTCGATGGCGGAGCAGGCTATCAATGTATCAGACCACTTGGTGAGACAGGCAAGTCTCAATGTTCAAGGCTGCAGGTATTTAACTATCAAATCAAGAGCAGTCTGACGAATCTTGTCAACGTCGGCGATGATCTTGGCATCAGCTTCAGCGTTCCCTTCTACAGGCTTGATTGATTTATGAATTTCTTTGGCGGCCTTGATGTGGATCTTGTAGTCCTCTTCAGCCTTTGACTTCAAAGCCGGAATGTCGTCAAGCTCTTTTGCCTTGGCCTGGATGCTTGATCGGACTTGGATACGTTCCTGCTCCAATTGTTGTTCTCTGGCTCGAAGATTCTCAAGCTCTGATTGGATGGAAGCAGGACGAGCCGATAGTTCTTCGATCAGTTTTGTTGACTCGTCAGCTTGGGCACGTTTTTCATCCCTGGCCTTGATCAGATCCTGCTGGGAGGTCCGATTCTCGATCCGGCGATTAGCTTGCATCACTAGGAAGGAATGGCCTTCTATGTATGCCGCCAGAATCAATGCTTCCTCCAAGTCTGATGGGAGCTGACCTCGCAAAGTCTTAACGATTTCACGAATCGGCTCTGCATCCTGGACGAGGTTGACGATGTTTTGATGGAGTGCAGATATATCAAGCAACTTTGCCTTTACTTCATCAGACAGCAAGCCTTGCCCAGAACTGATTTCTTCCTCTTCAGTTTGCAGCTGATCAAAATCAACTGATATGGTCTGGCTGGTTTGAGGAGTATCTTGAGCCTACAAAAGAAAATAATTAGATATAATATCAAAAGGCTGATATGATTATGTCGGGCTAGAAAGCTTACTTGTTTCCAGGCTAGTTCTTGCTCGGGTCCGATTGAAGGGTTGATATTACTGCCCTGGATGTTTACTTGAGCAATCTCAAGATCTGTCAAGACGTTCTGAATGATTTGCTAGAAAAGAAAGAATAAGAATAAGTTGGTTATCAATTATTAAAGAAATTGGTCGATGATTACCGTTGCTTCTGTAGAATAAGGTGATCGGACCTGTGAAGGAGTTACTTGATCTTCTTGAAGGCCTTGATCTATTTGTGCTTGAGGTGGCGGGCTTGATTGACGAGGCGACCCAGTTATAGTCCTCTCAGATGAAGACGAATGGCCCGAGTGTTCCTGGACTGGGCTTGATTGCATCTGAATAGGGCTTGATGATTTTTGTGGGTCCGATTCTAGCTCTTCGTCAGCCAATAAATTTGGAGACTTGGTCGGACTGGGCCGAGTTGCAGATGATTGTCCAATAGTCTAATTTTGCAAGAAAATTGGTTTCGATGAAGAGAATAATTGAATTTGATGAAATTTTAAAAGGCTTACCAGAGTGGTCTTTGGGCGCTTGTGTCGGATGTTTGGACCCGGCAGTCCACACAGGGTAGCCTACGTGGTTGATTTGTTGAGGGACAGATCGAGGATCAGAAGTCGATGGTAACACAAGACGCAAGGATTGAACAGGTTCGGGCCGTCGAGATGACGTAATACCCTACGTCCTGTGTTGGGGGCGAATGTATTGCTGTGTATGAAGTTCCTTGAAGGATCTCCGTAGTTGGGTTCTGTCCTAGGTTTCGTAGATGTTGTGTATGATCGTGGGTTGTATCGTGTTCTGGAGGGGGGTCTCAAGGCGCCTTATATAGTCCGGCTGCCTTGAGTTACAAGTCGGCTAGAGATCGTAACCTACCCGAAATACAAGGATTCGATCCTATAACGATTACAGATATCTTTCCCTATAATTCCGGCTAGTTTATCTTGATCTCCGAGCTTCTTGCGAGATACGCCGTCTTCTTCCTTGCCGCGCGCGCCGTCGCGCCCATCCGGTTCGCCCGACTGGTGGGCCTCCCGAGTGGTGGGCCACCCAGTCTGTCAAACCGATCCAGTTGCACTCGGATTGGGCCGCCCCTTGCTGGTTGGGCCAATCCGCCTGCTGGGCACCCCTGGGGGTCTACCCCCGACAAGCCCCCGAGTTGTACGTGGTTGAGAGACAAGTCGGCGAGGTCGTGCTGTCTGATGAGCGTCGAGCCTGCTGCAGTTGGAAGCGAAACCGCGTGATACTGGAGAGAAAAGAGCCGTTTCCCAACGGATGCGCCGCGAGGTGCGTCCGTTGGCCGTAGCCCCCGAGCCTTGAAGCGATTCCGAAGGAATCGGTCCAAGGGTTAGTAGCCTTCTTCTGAGGTCGTCAGACAATCAACGGATGCGCCGCGAGGTGCGTCTGTTGGCCGTAGCCCCCGAGCCTTGAAGCGATTCCGTAGGAATCGGTCCAAGGGTTAGTCAAGGAGCATCTGGCTAAATCATCCGACGTTAATTTCGGCGCCCAGCCCCCGAGCGTGAGGGCCGAGCACGCCGAGTGGTCGTCCCGGCGCCAGCCCCCGAGCGTGAGGGCCGAGCACGCCGAGTGGTCGTCCCGGCGCCAGCCCCCGAGCGTGAGGGCCGAGCACGCCGAGTGGTCGTCCCGGCGCCAGCCCCCGAGCGTGAGGGCCGAGCACGCCGAGTGGTCGTCCCGGCGCCAGCCCCCGAGCGTGAGGGCCGAGCACGCCGAGTGGTCGTCCCGGCGCCAGCCCCCGAGCGTGAGGGCTGAGCACGCCGAGTGGTCGTCCCGGCGCCAGCCCCCGAGCGTGAGGGCTGAGCACGCCGAGTAGTCTCCCATACCCTGCAACAAAGTAGAAATTCGAGAGGAGAAGGCATTCGGCGATATAAATATTAATGAACTCCGCTTCCAGCTTTTAAGTCTTTTAATTTCCCCGGGGAGTTAGCCTGTTACGTTTATGCACCTGATCCCCGATAGCCGTAGTCCATAGCGCAGGGAGCTGGGCCGCGTGCACGCATAGGAGCGTAGGCGTACGGAAGAGTCGAGGTTTCACGGATTAAGGCGTGTGCTCCCGAGTACTTTAGCGACTTGTTTTAAAGCTCGCGGAATTGACGAAGTTATTCAATTGGTTAATACTTAGCTTGGCGAATCGATTCGAGTCCCGGAGGATTCCTTCTTTGTCAGATATGCCAAAGAGGAGGCAGGCGGAGAAGTGTCGCTTTTGATATACGGCGTCAGGAACAGTGTTCCCGTGATCGCACAGGATGCTCCCGTGGTCGAGTGGAGCCAAAGGAGATAAGGGTGACCTGTGTATTTCAGGCTGGAGGGAAGACGCGTGGCGCGGAGTCTGCGCTCGTCATCGTGGAGGAAATCTCTCGTCCTCCGGTGACCAGGGGCTATAAATACCCGTCGGGGAGCCTGAGCTGCTACCCAAGAGCGAATAGATATAGGATCCTTGTAGTCATCATGCCGGAGGCTCATTGTTGGGTTCATCCACCGGGGAGAGCTCATGGAGTCATCACGGTATGGTGCTAGAAGAGTGCTTGCGAAGAACCTGAGGCGTTGATCAGCGTCTGAGTGCTGTCCCATTCACCCCCGCATTCCCATGTGATGAGGGCCATGTGGGGTGAAATGCTTTGTAGAGCAGGGGATAGCCGAAGGCATTCGCTACCAACCCTCCACCGGTGCTGTCCCGTAAACGGCTGCAGTGGTGCTACAAGAGAGCTTGCGAGGAGCTCAGGTGAACCGAGCTTGCTCCGGATGTAGCACTAGGCGCAGGGACGAATGCCCCAGGCCGTCATCTTGGCGGTTGATGTGTTTGATGTTTGTAACCGGCGCAAGTCCGGCTCCGTTGTAACTGTATTTCCTGCAAAAGGATTGCATTGTCTGTCGCAATTTGTTCGCAGCGTCAGTTCCCGAGCGTTTCGGGGCTGATCGAGCCCGCATGGCGCGCTGCTTTTGATGTGGCGCCAGCCCCCGAGTCCGAGTGCTGGTCGAACCTTAGCGGTACGCCTTCAATTCTGCAGTGTTGGCTCCCGAGTGGTTCGGGGCCAATCGAGCCCGAGAGGCACACTGACTTGATCGTGGCGCCAGCCCCCGAGCACGAGAGCTGTTCGAGCCTTAGCGGCACACCACTGAGTTTGCAGTGTTGGCTCCCGAGTGGTTCGGGGCCAATCGAGCCCGAGAGGCACACTGACTTAATCGCGGCGCCAGCCCCCGAGCGTGGGAGCTGTTCGAGCCTTAGCGGCACGCCACTGGGTTTGCAGTGTTGGCTCCCGAGTGGTTCGGGGCCAATCGAGCCCGAAGGGCACACTGGCTTTGTTACGGCGCCAGCCCCCGAGCGTGGGAGCTGTTCGAGCCTTAGCGGCACGCCGACTTCTTTGTTTTTGCTCGAGTGCTTTGGAGTCGTTTTTTACCGTTGACGTCCGGCATGTAACGGAAGGCGAAGCGCCCAACGGCTCTTTTTACCGTTTCGCCCGCCCCCGCTAATCGCGCTATCTCGCGGTAATTTCGGGTGTCAAGGCGCGCTATAAAAGGTGAGGGTTAAACCCGGAGGGAAATCCTCCCATTCCCAGATCCGTCCTCCCTGTTCTTCGCTTTTCATCCCGCCGCCACCAAAGCTCCCATTGCTCGCCAGTCCGTTGTGCGATCTCAGCCACCACGGGGAGCGCAGCCTCGCTGATGCGATCAAAGACCCCTACCGTTAGATCCATGGCGGGGAGGAAGAAGCCCACTGGCGTCCCCAAGTCTGACAAGATCCTCTCCCCTGTCCTCGCGTGGGTGCGGGGGAAGGTAACCACAGAAATGCTGGAGGAGATGGTGGAGCGGAGCATCCTGTCGTCTCAGGCCGTGGCGGAGTGGCGGCCGAGCGCAGGAGAGGTGTTCCCGTCGGAGAACTCCGGCGAGCTGGTCCTTTTCAAGCCTTTCTTCGAGGCGGGACTCGGCTTGCCCACGGGGGCGTTCTTCCGAGGGCTGCTGCACTACTACGGGATCGAGGCCATCAACCTCAACCCCAACTCCATTATGGCGATCTCGGTCTTCATCCACCTCTGCGAGGCGTATCTGGGGATCTCTCCCCATTTCAACTTGTGGAGGTACCTGTACTGGCTGAAGCCTCAGCCGAGCGAGGAGAAGATGGTGGTGGTTGGAGGCGCTGGGTTTATGCTGCGTCAAGGGCGGAAGGACGAGTACTTCGACATCGCCCTCAACACCTCCAACAAAGGGTGGAAAGCCGAGTGGTTCTACGTCGGGAACCACGAGCCGGCGATCCCCTGCCATACCGGAGAGCGGCCGGAGGTTAAGGATTGCTGGAATGAGCTTCCTAACGCCTCCGAGATGGATGAGGTTGACGAGCTCCTTGTGCTGATCAAGGAGCTGAAGGATCAAGGCTTGACGGCGATTGGTATCGCCTGCAACTTCAGCAGGCGGCTGATCCAGCCGATCCAGGAGCGGAAGCACCCGAGCTATGAGTACTCGGGCCGAGATGATCCCACTCGGGTTGCTGCCAACCGCACCGTGGGCAAGGAGGAAATGAAGGCGCGTGTCGGCGGGTTCTTCCTCGGCCACGTGTCGGAGAAGGACCAGCCGCGCCCTTTTTCGCTGAAGAGGCCTCCACCACCGGTAAGTTGCCTTTCCGAGTTCTTTTGAATGTTCTTTCTTGTCGTAATTTCTGGTTTCGTCCGTTGGCCGTCTGATTTTGCGTCTTCTCTTGCGCAGGATCGGATCTTCGAATACTTCTCTGCTGCCCCACTTCCGGAGGACTTCTCGAGGAAGGTGATTCTCTAGGACGCGCCTCCGGCTGCTCAGGGCAGCACTCGGGCAGAGGGGGCGGTTGAACCGCCTGCTCCCCGTATATGGGCGCCGAGTGACACGGAGGGCTCTCTGAGTCCTTCGGATGAGGAGGTGGTGGAGGACCGTCCGCGGAAGCGCCGGGCGGCTGTGGCGAAAAGGAATAACCGCGGGGGCGGCGTTTCCAAGCGGGCGGCAGTTGCTGACGACGGGGCGGCCGACGACTCGGCCACGTTGTCGGATGAAGCGCCCTCCGTCCGGGATGCAGTGGCGGGTACGGTGCCGCCGCCTCCCAAGCGGAGGCGCACGAAGAAGGTGGCGGCGAAGAAATCGGACGCGCAGCCGGCTCAGCGGCCGACTGCGGGTTCGGACGCCGATGTTGACGAGCCGGGACGTCGTTCCCCGGCCGTCATAGAGGAAGAGGAGAAGGACGAGGTGGTGCCCGACGACGTGTTCCAGGAGCAGGAGCACGCCCGGGCCATGGGCGTCTCGGTGGAGGAGAGGCGGCGCAGGGTGGCGGAGACGCTTGTGCAGGCCATGGCGGATGCAGGGCCAGTCTCCGATTTGGGGACCAGGCCAATCCTCATGGCGGCTTCGTCGCAGCGGCGTCCTAAGCTCCCTGTCTTCCGGCCCCGAGTCGCGGTGGTGAAGAGTACTCGGTGAGTTGTCGGTCTTCACATTTCTTCTTGTTATCATTTGTCTTCGAGTTCTTGTTTTAACTTCCGAGTGCTTTTTTCAGCAATGTCTCCGATGTGGACGGTGAGGCGGCCAGCGGGAGGGCTCCTTCAATTGATGTCCCGCGAGGCCCGAGTGCTCCCTTGGCCGCACCCGCGGGCCAGTCATCCTCGGGTGCTACGCCCGAGGTGACGAACTCGGCCGATGGGCCAGGAGCGACGCAGACGGCGGAGGTCCCAGTCGGGCGTGACCCGGAGGTGGTAGTGGAGGTGCCGGCGGCCGACGATACGGCGATTACTCCAAGCGTCACTGGGGATCCTGTCGTGGACACGGTGATCCAGTCTTCGCCCGTAGGCGCGGGCGACGTTACTCGGGGAGAAGCCCAGGAGGAGGATCTGCCGGAGCAGTTGGACACCTCGGGGACCATCACTGTCCCCGGGTTCGACGCCACGGCGGAGAAGGAGGGCTCGGTGATCGCCGAGCTTCAGATTGCTGTCGACCACGCCCAGCGCCTTGCAGCGGTTAGATTCCTCCCCTGTCTTGATGATCTTTTCTTTTTCTTTATTGGTTTTCTGAGTTCTTCGCCTTTTCGGACGGTTGTAGAAATTGGCTACGCTCCGGCAGTCGCGCCTTGCGCAGGCTCAGGACGCAGAGTCGGCGCTCCGTCGTGCGGCGAAGGCGGAAGCCGAGCTCAAACGGGTCAAGCGTCAACGCGACGCTGCTAAGAAGATCTTGAACAACGCTATCATGGAGCATCGGCATATTCTTCATCGTAAGGCCCTGTCCTTGTAATTCCCGAGTAGTTGCTGGACTGTAGGACTTTACCGTGTTGTTTTCGTCCTGACCGAGTGCTTCTTTGCCTTTCCAGAGAAGGAGATGGAGAGGGAGCGTCACGTCACCGAGCTGAAGGAGCTGCGATTTGCGAACGCAACTCTGCAGCAGTCGGAGGAGGTGATGGCGGGCAAACTGAAGCAGGAGCAGGACTTCCGGAAAGGTGCGGACATGACGATGCTCCAAGCCATGTATACAATTCAGAATAACTCTCAAATCATAACAGGCTTGGAGCAAGATCTGTCATCGGCGCATCTGGCCCTGACGGAGGTCAACGAGGCGGCGAGGGAGCTGCTGGACTCCGTGGCTCCGGAGGAGGGTGAGCCGACTGCCTTAGTCCCGCGTTTTCAAGCCGCGCCAATCCGCATCGCCGAGTTGATCAAGGAATCGGCCGTTGTGTGCGCGAACGACGCCTTGGCGCGTGTTCGGACACTATACCCGCGGATTGACCTTGCGCCGGTCGGAGATGGGGTGGCGGCGGACGCCACGGCGGAGCAGGTCGATGCGGCGATGGCTGAAACTCGCCTGATCGCCGAGAAAGTTGGCGAGGCTCTCAAGTTTGAGTAGAGTCCTGTATTCTGTAGCAGAGTAGTGTAAACTTTTGTATATACAAGTGGTCAGAAACAAGTAAAACAAGAGTGTTTTATACTTTGTTTTATGTTTTAACGTTGCCCGAGTAGCTTTTAGCTGAAATGTGCTTTTCCCTTTGCTTCACTTATCCTAAGTTCATAACGTCGAGAGCAGATCCAGTGCACGTGTAGAAGGCTTAGGCGTCGTTCCAGGCCCGGTTACACATCATTTAGTTAAGAACTACTCGGGAACAGAATGATTCCGAGAGGTTTTGCAAGGAGAACAAATATACGAGGAAAAAAAAGGCATATACTATTATTGAACTTTGTGATACATAGCTTTTCATGGGTAGAATCGGCGTAAATGCTCTATGTTCACGGGTGTGGGACCTCGGTGCCATCCTCGTATTGGAGACGAAAAGTACCCGGACATATGACCTGAGTCACGATGAACGGGCCTTCCCATGGGACGGAGAGTTTGTGAACCCCTGCAGTGGATTGCACTCGGCGTAAGACGAGGTCACCAATGTTGAAGTCCCGTTCCTGGACGTTCTTGTCGTGGTAGCGTCGGAGTTGTTGCTGATAGCGCGCGTGCTGTATGAGCGCGTTAACTCGGTGTTCTTCGATGGAGACTAGGTCCACCTCGCGAGCTGCCTCTGCTTCACCTTCGTCGTAGTTATCGATGCGCGGAGATCTGGCTGCTCGACCACGTCGCGATCGGCTTCTCGGCGGCTGGCCGACTTGGAGTGGCGAGACGAGGAAGCAGGAGCCCTGTGGGCATTGATCATGCCTGCGGCTGCAGTCAGCCTAACCTTGATACGGTTGAGCTCCGGGGTTTCCGGAATTCCTTCTAGCTCTTGGTGCGCGGCGGCAAGGTTGGCTGGCGGGGTGGCGTAAACACCCACGCCGCCAATTTCTTGGACGAAGTCGTCTTGGAGGTTACGCGTGGCCCTAGGGTTCCGGCGTTCTCGCCGCGACGCTACTTTTCACCGTTGCGCCCGATCCTGGCAGTCGCGGTGCGCTTGATCCTCGCCTTGGATCGTTGGCTCGTCGGCGGATATATCAGAGACGAACATCTCCCGCTTGGCAGGCGTGATCCTCTTATTCGGAGGGAGGATACGTGTCACCTACGGGAAAGTCGGAGTTGGTTCTGGTTCAGGCGGAGTCGGCGCATCGTGAGGATGAAGGTGTTGTGTTGCCGCAACGTCCGTAGTAGATCCGATCTGGGTGGTCGCGATGGGATCGACCGCCCTGATCGCATCTGGGGAGTAGTCGGCGTTTATGCGTTCGCCGAGTGCTTGCTGGTAGACGGCCCCGCTGTTCCCGAGTCCCAGTGGGAATCGTGTCGGCGAGGCGATGCTCTGACGAGCGGACTCGGTGAGTTCGATGCATTCACCGATGGAAGCAATGGCGTGGTCCATGTCCGCCTCAAACTGGCGTTGGCGTGCAGCCCATCGGCGCCTTCGCTCCTCGTGCGTCTCCTGCACCCTGTGTGGCGGAGGCGGAGTGGACGAAGCAGTCGGCGGTGCGAGAGGAAACGTGTTCCCCCCGGATGGCGGGAGAACGACGCTGGCCGTCGCGGTCGCCGAGTTGTTGGCGATGGCTGGCGACGGAGTGGTGATGGTGACGATCCCGTCTGGCGTAGCGTCAAGTCGCGGCGCTGTCTCCTCCGGGGTGGCATCACGGGTGAAGGAGAGCTCTCCCTCGGGTCCGGCGGTGAAGACCATGGATCCGAAGAAGAACATAGCCCCCTCAGCGATGGAAATCTTCACGGATGCCGGCGTGATGACGGCGGAAGTGGATGCCATCGAGCTTGCAGATTGATCTCGTCGATCAACCCCTACCTGGCGCGCCAACTGTCGGATGTTTGAACCCGGCAGTCCACACAGGGTAGCCTACGTGGTTGATTTGTTGAGGGACAGATCGAGGATCAGAAGTCGATGGTGACACAAGACGCAAGGATTGAACAGGTTCGGGCCGTCGAGATGACGTAATACCCTACGTCCTGTGTTGGGGGCGAATGTATTGCTGTGTATGAAGTTCCTTGAAGGATCTCCGTAGTTGGGTTCTGTCCTAGGTTTCGTAGATGTTGTGTATGATCGTGGGTTGTATCGTGTTCTGGAGGGGGGGTCTCAAGGCGCCTTATATAGTCCGGCTGCCTTGAGTTACAAGTCGGCTAGAGATCGTAACCTACCCGAAATACAAGGATTCGATCCTATAACGATTACAGATATCTTTCCCTATAATTCCGGCTAGTTTATCTTGATCTCCGAGCTTCTTGCGAGATACGCCGTCTTCTTCCTTGCCGCGCGCACCGTCGCGCCCATCCGGTTCGCCCGACAGGTGGGCCTCCCGAGTGGTGGGCCACCCAGTCTGTCAAACCGATCCAGTTGCACTCGGATTGGGCCGCCCCTTGCTGGTTGGGCCAATCCGCCTGCTGGGCACCCCTGGGGGTCTACCCCCGACAGCTTGACAGTTTTGGAGGACACCGGCTTCTTCCTTTTCCTACTATCACTGAGAGCCGACAGCAGGTTGCCAATAGTTGGGGAATCACAGCCGATCCACGGATCTGGCGAAACGTTGCTGTAGACGACTGGCTTCCCAGATTGAGTCACCATTGGGGGAGAGCAATCAATGTCCTAACAAAGGGGAAGAGATTTAACCAATTAAAATGATGTAAAGAAAAGGGGCAAGTTTGCGGATGTTACCTCTGATCTACCCTTGAAAGTAGGGTGTATTTTCTGAACATAATTCTTGC
>CM014270.1:64441844-64460616 GCA_004135705.1 Alloteropsis semialata
CCTCTGTTCGGCCGAAGAAAGAAGAAAGAGAAGGGGATGGATGGCCATTTTTTTGGAAAACCCCCTCCACTTTTCCCAAATCACAAAAGAGCCCTTCCCCCTTTTAGACAGATTCAAAGATAGCCCTTGTTCTTTTAGAATAATTCCAAATAAGCCCCTGCACTCTTACAAACCCCCAACCACTTTTTCAATATTACAACTAGGTCCTTCCACTATACAAATATATTTTCAGAAAAGCCCCTGGCCCTTTATAATATTTATAAAGAGGTCCTAAACTCCTAAACTAGCCTTAATCATCCCTTTAACCCGTCATTTTATACGCCAAACTTCTCCGAAATTCCTCCAATTTCGAGCACACGTCTCTTTCATCTATTCCGGCCGAGCTATACAAGAATCTCTCAAAAATACTTCTCCTTTCTATTTTATTTATTTACTTTCCTTTTTAAGCTCATCGGTAAAGGCTTGTTGTTTTTCTTATTGTGTGTTTTGTTGTGTGCCTTAGAAGACGGAGTGAGCGAGGAGGGACAGTACCGCGAGCCGGAGTACGAAGGAGAGTACCGCGAGCAGGAGCCTGAGGACTTGTACCGCGAGTAGGAGTTACCCGAAGGCTTTGAAGACAGCAAGTCCAATCTCATCCTTTGATGCATGTTTATCCCAAGTTTTATAAACACAACCTATTGGCCTTTTCTATAAATTGTATGTTGTTTTACTACTGAAACCCGATTGGATAGCCACTCCTTGATTGTTATGACAATTCCTTGATGACCTAGTTATCTCTAAATATGATATGCTATGTTTGGATGATAATTACTGCTAGAATGCTTAGGACTTTGTTACTCTCTACTCAATCAATTATGACTACATACCGTTTTATCAAAGAATAAAGGTGTGAGTATGGAAAATGGGTTTTGGGTTTTAAAAGAAAGAAAGGCTTGGATGAGATGGATGGGTATTTCTTTGTGAAATACCATTAGTAGGCTTGTACCTTTGTGGTTAAGCAAGTGGGGAGATATCCATTTTGTCCTGTTTTAAACCGAGGTGATGTGTCATCTTGCCTAACCCAATTTATCTCGTACAACCACTCGACTTTTGTATGTGGCAAGGGCTTAGTCTAAATCCCACTAGCCAGACTGGTAGTTGTCTGGAGGCAGGTGTGCAGCGGGAAGCCAAGTGCAGACTTAGTGTCATGGTTGTAGGCCTCACTGGATGGTCAGAAACCCCTTGGTTATTTCTCGTAGATGGCTAAGTAGTTTTGGCTATGGTGGGTAATGGCTTCGATAGGATCCGCACTGGCACTAAGGTGACCATGTTGCGGTACCCTACTTGTGGGAAAAGTGTACACCTCTGCAGAGTTAACATCTATTCGAATAGCCGTGCCCACGGTCATGGGCGTGTTATGGCTTGGTCACAATACCAAAGGTTTTAGGGAATGGGTTGGAGTGTGTTGGTTTTGGAAAGAGTCTGGTTTTGTGCTGGAAGCTACGGCAGATGGGGAATCCGGTAGCATTAAAATTTGGATCCTCTGTGGATCAACCCTCACTTATTGACTTGTTACCAAACGTTCTTGCTTTGCTAAAACAATTTTTGACAAACCCTTGCATGTGTAAAACTCTAGCTTTACCGCAAATGAAACTTAGCCTTATCCTTGATATACCTTGTGCATACTTCTGTGTTAACCCCTCCGGGGTGTGGTTGGACTTGCTGAGTACTTTTGTACTCACCCTTGTATTTGTTGCTTCAGAAGAAGACCCGGACTTTGCTGTTGAGGACGCTGAGTAGGTGGTCGCTTCCGCACCCAACTTTGCCTGTGGAGTTTGGCCCTTCCCAAGATGTCTTCGCTGTCGCGTAGCTCTGATCCCTTTGTTGAGCCGGCTTGGTTCATAGTTTGGCTCATCGCCGTTATCTACCTTCTAGTTATCTTGACTTGTATCAAGTGCCCTCTCCCTCAGGGAATGTAAGGTTCTGAACTATCTGTTGAATAAATGTGTATTAGCCTCCTGGGACTGATAATTTATATCACATTTAGTCTCTGCTTAGACAGAGGCGCTTCAGGTCCACGTATTGATATGGCTACACCGATTTGCACAAAGTAGCGGACCGTGGTTCTGAGAAACCTCCAACAAATTTCGGTCAAATCTGCTAAAATTTGAAAGTGTGAACACGAACTTTTAATTCTAGGGTCCGACCTTACATATGGGGCCCACATGCAAATTTGGCTACATTGATTTGCATGGGGTAGCGGACCGTGATTCTAAGATATCTCCAATAAATTTCGGTAAAATCCGCTAAAATTTTAAGGTGTGAACGCGAGCTTTTAATTTTAGGGTCCGGCTTTGGACGTGGGCCCCACATATAGACATGGCTACACCGATTTGCACAAAGTAGCGGATTGTCATTCTGAGACATTTCTAACAAATTTGAGTCAAATTCGTTAAAATTTTCATGTGTGAACGCAAGATGTTACTTACACACATAACCATTATAATTGTAAACCATTCTAGACTGTTGTAACTATTAAACCAAACCAAATCAAACCATTATGTGTTGCAACCTATTATTCACCAAACCAAGCTAATCCAATCAAAAACCAAACCATAAAAACTGGTTTGAGACCAAACCATTGGCAGCTTTAGTCATATCCAAGGTCTTGTTCCTCTGAAAGTTCCGTGATGGTGATCTCTTGTACGTTCATCTTCTATAAACAGATGAAAAAGCAAAAACAAATAATCAAATTAAATATGCCATGGACTGAAGAAGGCTGCTCTTGTAAACTACACCGACAAATATAGCTAGCACCTGCTCATTATATCAGGGATCGGCTGACCAACAAAACAGCAATCACCAAGCCTCCATGCAGGCTACACGCTGCTATATCATCCAGCAGCACGCAATGCGGATACTTGGTTCAGAAAAACCCATGGCCACAAAGAGTTGGCTGAAACTCATCTGTTTACGGTAAACCGGTCCATCTTGTCCTGAGGTTAAACTCCTGGATTGGGGGGTTTCTGATCAAATTAGAGCCCATTACACAAAGTTGAGGAACTACCAGACTACAGTGCTCACTGCAACCTCGTCCTTCAAGTGATTCGTATGAGCAGAACCACCACCACAAACATGCAGGTCATCACAAACATGAGCAGCCACTGGAAGCACGTCGTCTTGGAAGTCAGCGAGTAGACCTCCGCCGCTCGAGAGGTTGCACGACCGGTGCCTGCCAAGCTATGCTCCACGGCTCTCTCAGTGGAATCAAGGATCTACATCAGCAAATAAGTAAACTTTCTCAACAAGCACCAAACTGAGGGGGGTCTTCGTTGCAGTATCACCATAATAACTTTATCCACATAACACCTGATGTCAACACAGCAAAGAGCTGTAAAGGACTAAATGAAAGAAACATACCTTCTCCGTCTCCTGCACAGATTGGTTCATCATAAGGCTACTTTCCTTCAGCTGGCGTGCTAACTCGACCATTTCATCGGTTAAATCTTCTTGCAGTTTCCTGTGCAGTAAGAAGATCAGGTAACAGTAAGAGAGAGAATAGCCAGTATATATTCATTTGATGACCTTGTGTAAGGCCTAAATCTCCATGCATAGATCTTAAAACGCTTGGGACAAAAGGAAAATTATAGTCAAACATGGCACATATTATGGCTTCCAGTAGAACATCTTAGTTAATTAACCAAGTAAAATGGATGGAGCCTGTAATCGGTTGCTTGTGTGCAACATAGAAACTGTGGATAAGTCAACGAGGGGATTGAGCTGCAGACTGAGATATTTACCAAACTTTAGCAAAGTAGAATACCTGTGCTTCTCAATGTGAGCCTGAGCTTCTGCATCCAATTTGATAGGTGCACCGATATCTCCTTTTCTCTCCTGATGGCTTGGACGAACCTCGACATGAGCTCTATTTAGTTACATCTGTTACTTCAGTAGTTGTAACGGTGAGAAAAGGGAAACAAGTGGACCAAATTTTACTTACGCTGGTCTCCTTCGCAATCCTGATGATAAAGATATTGGGCTTTCTGCCTTAGCAGCTTCATCAGAGATTTCTTCTCCTCTGCTTTCAACAACTGGCTTCTCAATTTCAGGCTGCACCGACAGTAACATGGAAATAAGAATTAAAGCTTAAAGCTATATGAGATAAAGTAACAGATAAAAAGTTGACAACAACATCAGTCATGGTAGCTTTAAATCCTACAAAGAACCGGCAAATGAACTACGAACGGTAATGAGGAACAATGAATCAAGGCAATAACATACCACTGAAGCAGCGAGCCTGGCAGCTAGTGCTTCTATCTTTTCTGAATACTCAGAAAGCTTAGCTTTAGAAACACTGGAAAAAGAACAAATTCATCAAAAACATGTTCTTCTACTCAACATAAACAGTGAATGGAAAGTTTTTTTTTTTAACACAAAGAAGTGCGTGCTTTGCTGAACCAATTAGTGATAGCACAGAACCAGATACATGAAAAAGGCCAGCAATATCTGAAAAATTCTTAGTAGCATAAAAATGCAGGGCATCAAATAAAAAATGGCAGAAACTTATGGCTCTTAACTCTATGTTTGGGGACAAAAGAGTATCCAGATTTCAGAAAACAGCGTTTTAGTTAATATGAAAGAAAAACATGCATTTATGAAGTGGTGAACCAAGGCGCCTTCGATGAAACGAGAAGGATTTTTTGGAAGACAGGTTAGTGAAACCACTTGTATCGAGATTATAGGAAAGGCAGCGTAATTCCAGTAATGTTCCTGTCCTTATTTGTGTCTTCTCACCGTCAGTCCAAGAATATGCCAGCAGGGTGCATTCACTAATTAGCAGCCAGAACTACCAGCACAGACGTCAAGATCAAATGCAAGATGGATGGCCATACTGATGCACTGGCAAGATCTATGCATAACAGTTTTAACAATGGAGTGATGGACAGACAAATTTTGATGTGTTTGTTTGGTATTCTCAAATGGCAACTGGTTTCCTTTCAGCTAAAATTATAGATTTTTGACATCCATTAACTGGGTCACAGCTAGTGTATCACTATATCAGTGTTCCAAAAAGCTCCCGCCATCGCAGAATTACACACCTTGATGTCCCTTCTGGTGTGGTCTCTGCTCCTAGCTGCTCCAATAGCTCCCTGGCTGTGGTTACATACTGTATTCAAATGGAAGCCGTCAGTGATTAGTGCCACTACTCACTCAAAATGATAAAGGTTTAGATACCATATGCGGGAACTGAAATAAACCAGAAGGAGGCTGTATCTGTTTCTTCTCTTCCTAGAACTAATCACTCAAAATGATAAAGATTTCGATACCACATGCTGATACTGAAATAAACCAGAACGATGATATATCTATTTCTTCTCTTCCTTTAAAGGAAGTTGAACAAGTCATATGTCTAACATTACCGATGTGGGATGGAAATCTAACTACCCAAGAGAGCCACACTTACATACATGGACAAGCTTAGCCTGATTCTGCTGCCGGGGAGCCGCCTCCAGCAGCCTTCTGAGGTTCACTTCCACCTTGTTGAGCCTCATGTTGAAGAAGTGGCCAGCTTGACCTGGGGCATGAGCAGTCCAGCCGAACCGCTGGAAATCTTGGAAAATGAAATGCACTCGCGCCTCGGGTGATCAACTTTCCTCTCGCTGAAGAACAATAACCTAACCAAACAACGGAGGAATTGGATTGCATAAGATTAAAATTAGGAGAACTACCACGCAACAAACGAACCCATAGCTAAATGAATTGGATTTGATTGATCAAAATCGCAACAAAGAGAAGAACATCCGGACTGCCCCCTGCCACCGTCGGCCTCCGCCGCCGCCCCGGCCTCGCCACTCTCGATCCTCCGTGCCTGCCGCCGCCGCAAGACACTCCTCTAAGCCCGCCGGCCATGGAGCCCTCCCCCGACAACCCGAACCCTAACCCAGCCACCGACCACCATGCCTCAACCCGAGAGAGGGAGGAAGAGCAGGAGTAGGAGGACCCACCTCGTCGCCGGCCGTCTACCACTACCCACCAGAGGTCCAGAGCTGGAGGAGCACGGACCGGAGGAGAGGAAGAGAGAGCGGCTGAGCTCGGACGAAGAAGAAGGCGCGGCTGCGGCGCCGGCGCTAGGCCTGTGGACGAGCCGAACAGAAGAAACAGGAGCCAGCGAGCCGCGCAGTGCTGTGGACGAGCCGAGCCTCTAGCGAGCCCAGCTAGCCAAGTACGTAAGCCTTTCAAAATTTGACGTCATGTCCCATGTGTCATTAACGCAGAGTGACCCTACATGTCACTGTGATAGCGATGTTAAATTCTGAAAGACTCACGAATTGAAACTCAAATAATGATATCTCTCGTAAATGCTAGTCATCTTCGTGGAGCCGCTGCGTCGATTTTGTTGTTTGGTTAAGTTGATGGAGTTGTAATATAAACTGCACATGCACGTATGATTGTAATGTTTAAACGCGCACATTCGGCTTGTATGGAATTGAAAAACACACATAAAGAGTTGCCACTGTCAAGTTCTTTGTAAGTAGAGAACACTGTACTCATAAATATTTAAGTAGAGAACATTGTACTCCTAAATGTCTAGGTAGAGAACATTGTACTTGGGCTTGTTCGGTTCAAATGGAATTGAGTTGGATTGAAAAAGATTAAATCCTCTTCAAACCCTCTCAATCCACTTCAAATCAAACCCTAAATGTGCAGACTTGTCGTCGTTCTATCAGTAGAACAGGCGATTCTGTAATACCTCTTTTGTGCAGACTTCTCGTCGCTCTATCCGTAGAACAGGCGATTCTACAATGCAACGCACGTTGTTTTTATAAGCTCACTTAGCAGTTTCAGGAAAGAAAAAAAAAGATAGTGGACAGAGGCACCAAATGGCATCAGTGCATCACATAGCCATGGAACAAAGGATGCTTCCATAGCAAGCGATGGTAAATTCAGATAGCACAATGCATATGGTAGCAGATGATGCATTTACGCAGCTGAAAGAGCTGTAAATAAAACCCAATGTCAAGCCAACAACCACCAAGGCATCGACGAACAGCTGCATGCCAATATCTTCTCGGTAGCACAACAGCACGGATTGGCATTTTGAATTCACAGTGAAAGCAAAAGGCACACGATATTGGTTGATTACCAGATACAGGAACGAACATCAACAGCAATATAAGAGCAACACAATAAAAACCAATTTCCTCCAACGTAACAGAACCAGCACCAGATGGAGGGAAAAGGGACGTATAACATTGAACCGTGTAAGAAATTCTACATTCACCTGACCAATCAATACCAAGTAGTGGAACGAAATGATTATACAGTCAACTATACCGGATATATCTCGCACTGATATTAACACTGCCGGTCACACCTGAATACTCGAACCAGGAACCACGACAATCAACAAATTCCTGATAGGATGTAACGAAGGACCAACCATAAGCATGTACAGCAAAAAAAAAAAGGTGATCTGGAAGGAAAATCGCAATCTCATTGCGGCCGTGTTTAGATAGGTCCTGAAAATTTTTTCAGGGTAATAAATGCAGCTTTGACCACTAATTAGGGGTATTAAATAATGTCAGTTTACAAAACTATCTCTACAACCTTTAGTAAATTTCCGAGAAGAATCTAATGAGGCCTTTGACCGCATGATTAGAGGATGATTAGAAGATGGTTACTGTAGCATCACTGTAGCAAATCATGGATTAATTAGGCTCATTAGATTCGTCTCGGAAAGTTACGCTCATCCGTGAAGAGGTTTTGCAAATAGACTTCATTTAGTACTCCATGCAAGAAAGATTCCCTTTTGCAAATTTTTTTGGGAAGGAAGTAAACACGGCCGTGCATCTACTAACTCCTTGTGCTAGCAACCCACAGCCACGCCTTCTTTTGGAGCAGAGTTGACACCTGCAGTTACACCCTCTTTTGGAGTAGAAGAGGTGACACGGAGGATGGCCTGGGCACTTAAGGCAGAAAGCTTGGACTGGCAGAAAGCCTCCCATGATTCAGCATCTGGTGTGGCAGAAGGTTCCCCCTCATTTTCGCCAGAAATTGAGGCCTGAGACTTCTCATAGAACACTTGTAGTTCCAGTGCCAGGTTGCGAGCAGCCTCCCTTGATTCTGGAAGCTGATCACTAAGTTGGGTTGCTGCAATTTGGATGAGCTTATCCATTCCATACTCTTTGATTCCCTCCACATCCTGGACAAAAGGAAATCATATTGTTGTAAAACAACCAGAGTAAGAATGTATCCTTCACATGTGGGAGAACCAATATTGATTGGTGCAAGCAGATCTACAGTACACAAAACTGATGTATTCAACCTCCATTTATTGTTGTTCTATTGACAATGACAGCAAAATACAGGTTAAGGCATGAACCTATTTAAACATACAATTTGCAGCTAAATATGCATCTGCCATCTTAATATATTCTCGGCCAATCAAACCTCTAACGCATCAACTAACTAATTGTTTGGCTCACCCGGTTCCACTATGACACATGAGGTTCAATGCTCGCAGCATACAGCAAAGTATCTGAAAAAGATCTAAAATATATTGGATGTGGACTCTAACCAGGATCGTGAATGTAGGAGACAAGTATGCAAGCACACTAAATTATCAAAATATTCCAAACCTCTAACACATCAATTATCTAATTATTTGGTTCGCCCAGTTAGCTATGACACCGGAGGTTCAATGCTCATAGCATACAGCAAGGTATCTGGAAAAGATCCGGAATATATTGGATGTGGACTCTAACCAGGATCGCGAATGTAGGAGACTAGAACGCAGGCACACTAAATAATTATTATATAATATACCTGATTGGTCACCTGGGACATCAGATAATCAAACTATAATCTGAATTAAATTAAATTTTTTCCTATTAGTTCCTTCACACTAAGAATTTTTCCGCTACAGAAGCTGCAACTGTAAAGAAATTTTCAGGTAAGGAGTTTCACTTACAAGGCGAGGTACACTCTTGCTGAAACACACTGATACTTTTGCTCGAATCCGTGGATTCCTGTTTTTGAGGTAGGGCTGCATCCTCGGTAACAGTACTGAAGGGGAGATCCAACTTGTCATCGATATAAGAGCTGCCTCAGCAGCTTCACAGACAAAACGTTTATCCTGTGAAGCTTTTAGAAACAACTGAACTAGCTGCAAACGCATTTGATAGAAACAGATGTTTTCAGGGGGTCTGTAGTTGATAGAGGAAATTCTAAATTGCACATATGAATGGTACACACCAGTGGATCAATTGAGTCGACAATCAGGTCACCGTAGGCCTTAAAGATGTCAGCACAAGCCATTAGTGCTGTTTTGCAGACGGCGCTTCTTGGGTTCTTGACAGATTTCACAATAAGAGGAACTAGATGCTCCCTGCAATTCAAATAGTTCATAAACCACACGGAACAACAAATAAAGGAGAGGCCGTGCGATTCTATATCACTGGCTGAGTGGCATGAATATGTGGCTCCAGATGATATAAAAAAAGATTGTCCAATGGGGTAACCCATTTCTAGTGCATATGCTAGGGGAACTTACAGCAGCTCCTGCAATCTTTCCTTGTGATATATTGCCAATTGACGAACATTGTTGAGAGCTTCACATGTCATGACCCAGTCCTTTGAATCCAACCTTTTAGCCAAGGTCTGTTGAAAAAATGGAAACGATGAACTCAGCTTTGACTAGAACAGAAGAAGTCAATATGTCCAACAAAATATCATCAAGAAGCAAACGGTGCAATACACTGATAGTTGCATCAGCATCTGGGAGATCTACTAGGTTCTCAGAATCAATGTACTCTAGGTCTGCACTTCCAGCTTCATTTCCATTAGCCACACCATCAGGGCAGGCAGACGGAGAATTTTCTTCCTTGTTGGCACATTTGGTGCCATTCAACGCAGGGTTGCTGATGCAGGATTTCATAAAATTGCCTTTTCCTTGCTCCAGTTCTGCTGACTGAGAAATATTGAGATCTTTCAAAGCGCTTGCTGAAATATTTGCACCCTGCATGACAGAAAAAGGCGCTTAAGAACAACACAGCCAAAATTCACCTCTTAACAGGTGTGGATGAATAGTTAGTATTTCACTATTTCTGGTGGTCGTTTGGAGCATTGTCCATAAATAGACACAGTGTCTAGAGAACCATTCCACTGCAACAATCAAGTAAAACAAGAGTGCAAGGACATAATATATGGAGGCTAAAACTTAGATAGTTCCACCAGATCAATCATCATCCAAAGCTAGTCAGAGCACAAAACACAGCCTACAACACAGATGATAATCCAAAGCCACAATGTGGATGTATATCAGTTCTCATTGAACTGAATTACACAAGCATTAGATCCCCCCAAGGCTCAGGCCAAAGCCACCAAAATTAAAGTGACTCTAACATAGTCAATTGATCCCAAAAAATGTTCAAAAAATTAACAGTAGCAGCACCTTTGGGTAGAAACTAACCGGACCACACACACAAATCCGCAATTAAATGAATGGAGTCAGGGAAATTGGGTTTGATTGCCCACATTTTTTTTTGAGACCAATTTGATTGCCCACATGGTCACCGCCCAGTACCCAGTAGGCCAGTACAAGTAGAGTACGCCGAGAAGAGAGACGCGTCTCGTTTCAAAAAAAGAGAAGAGAGACGCGTCTCGACTCCAGTCGAAAGGTGATGCGCCTCCTACAGAGGGAAGCGCGGCTAGCTGTGGCCCGTCGACGGCGACGAGGCAAGCCCTCGCTTCCTCGGCTCTCCACTCCTACCTCCACTGCGGGATACCGACGCGGCTCCGGCACCGCAATCCCTAGCCGGAAGACGAATTCACACGCGGAACAGGGCTCGCAGCCCAGATCCGCGTGGCGGCAAATGCCGCGTGGGTGCGGAAGGAGAGATCACGGTGAGCAACTGGGGGACGGAGACGGGAGGGGAGGGAGGTCCGGGAGGAGGGTTACCTGGGAAGGGAGAGCGGCGACGTCGGTTCGCTTTCGCGCGCGGCAGGCGGGGCGGGGGTGGCGTCGACTGCCGTCTTTGGGCTCGGGCTGCTGCCACTGAGCGGGGTGACTGCCTGCTGCGGAGAACCGGAGAATCTTGCGGGCAGAAAGGGCCTACGCGCGTAGATCGGTAAACTTTAAATCGAAGATTAAATCGAAGATTAAATCGAAGATTAAGAAAACTAAACATAATCTAATTATAAAACTAATTATATGGATGAATGGAAAATCACGAGACAAATCTATTAAGCCTAATTATTCCGTCATTAGAGATTGTTTAGTGTAGCACGATATAGTCTAATCATGGTCTAATTAGGCTTAGGGCGTGTTTAATTTTGGCAAGTTCACATAAAGTTTTCACCTTGAGAATCGTATCAGTTCATTTCTTCTCTCTGTGCACGCGGCCCAATGCATAAACTTTTCACCAACTCACCAGATTTAAACACCCCCCTAATAGATTTATCTTACAATTTCACCTGGTGGTTATGTAATGGGTTTTATCAGTTATCCACATTTAGTACTCCTAATTAGTATCAAACATTCGAATTTACTATAGCGATGAAAAAAAGTTGGCGAACTAAAGAGGGCCTATGTGATTCAATTGCTGTAAAGATGTCTTAGCCGTGCGTTGATAGAAAGAGCTTATCAGTTGCTGTTGTAGGGTTGTTGCTGCGCTATGCTATGAACTGGGCCTGTGTAAATGCTATATGACGATGAAGAAATTTAAATTACTTCCCTCAAGTATGACCAAAATCTAAATAACCTTAAATTATGTTTTGGTTCA
This sequence comes from Alloteropsis semialata, assembly GCA_004135705.1. Classification (NCBI taxonomy): domain Eukaryota; kingdom Viridiplantae; phylum Streptophyta; class Magnoliopsida; order Poales; family Poaceae; genus Alloteropsis; species Alloteropsis semialata. The sequence goes on from CM014270.1 coordinate 64,453,607, forward strand.
TTTTACACCTTAAAATTATGCTATTGGTCCAATTCACTTCTCGATAAAATTTATCTTTTCTGTTTTTCCACATACAAATGGAGTCTTTAAGTTATTATTCAGCGGAATGATCGTGGACATCATAACGTATGTTCGAAAAATATACCACGATTTTTCACCATTATTTTCATATGGTAGAATATTTAATAATAAATTAATCCTTATAATACCAATTATATAAAAAATAATAATGAAAATCATAATATATTTCTTAATATGGGTTGTAATGTCCACTACTAGCCTATAAGTTTTCAAATTAAGATTCAACTTATATGCGGAGAAACAAAAATGATAATTTTTGCTAAGAAATAATTTGTACTAAATGATATAATTTAGAGGGTAAAATGAATCAAGAAATAGTTGAGGAGTCATTCATATTTTGGCCATACTTGAGTGAAGTAATTTGAACTTTTTTCTATCACAATCTTTGTCGTGTCACTTACGTGACCACTTTTTTTAAACAGCATGACCACATTGGAACAATATGTGTCAGCTAGCACGTGCCACGTGCTACATCTCACATTGTTCCCAAATATGAGGCAAGAACCGAGAGAAAAAATCTTGCGGATTTTAGAAGGTCAACACTCGTAGGTAATAGTACGAACGGAAAAATTAGGGTTTTAGGTGACACTCATAGGCAGTATGAATTTGCCCTCAAAAACATAGGCAGTATGAACGAAAATCATATATGTTACTAATTTATCTAATAAAACTAGTATTTTACAGTATAGGTATCATTTTGAATCTAGTGAAAAGAAAATTATCGAACTTAGAAAATGTCATCACAACAGTGAGTCCTCGCGCTCTCTTAAAAAAAACAACGCGGCTTTGACTCAAGCTAACTCGGCCCTCTTTGGTAGAGCTCCCAGAGCTGATTCTCGGCTGAATCCAGCAGGAGCTCTGCCAAACAGTTTTCCAGAGAGAAGTGATTCTCTGCTGGTTCTGTGAAGTGATTCTCTGAATTGAAGCGCCCCTGCCTAAGCAGAGACTAAATGTGATACAAATTATCAGTCCCAGGAGGCTGATACACATTTATTCAACAGATGGCTCATAACCTTACAACCCCCGAGGGAGTGGGCACTTGATACATGCCAGGATAACTAAGAGGTAGACAACGGTGATGAGCCAAACTATTAACCAGCCGGTCTCAACAAAGGGATCAGAGCTACGCGGCAGCGAAGACATCTTGGGAAGGGCCAAACTCCACAGGCAAAGTTGGGTGCGGAAGCGACCACCTACTCAACGTCCTCAACAACAAAGTCCGGGTCTTCTTCTGACGCAACAAATACAAGGGTGAGTACAAAAGTACTCAACAAGTCCAACCCCATTCACGGAGGGGTTAACACAGAAGTATGCACATGATATATCAAAGATAAGGCTAAGTTTCATTTGCAGTAAAGCTAGAATTTTACACATACAAGGGTTTAAGTTCAAGGAAATTTTGGCAAAGCAGTATTTTAGTAACAAATTCAATAAGTGGGGTTGATCCTAACCAAGGAATCCAAATTTTAATACTACCGGATTCCCCATCCGCCATAGCTCCAAGCACAACTGCCGGACACATTCCAAAAACCAACACACGCCAACCAATTTCCCCCAAAACCTTTGGTATTGTGACCAAGCCATAACTCGCCTATAAACGTGGGCACGGCTATTCGAATAGATGATAACTCTGCAGAGGTGTACACTTTCCCCACCAGTAGGGTACCGCAACACGGTCAACTTAGTGCCAGTGCGGATCCTATCGAAGCCATTACCCACCATAGCTAACACTGCATAGTCATCTACAAGAAATAACCAAGGAGTTCCTGACCATCCAGTGAGGCCTACAACCATGACACTAAGTCTGCACTTGGCCTCCCGCTGCACACCTGCCTCCAGACAACTACCAGTCTAGCTAGTGGGATTTAGACTAAGTCCTTGCCACACATAAGAGTCGAGTGGTTGTACGAGATAATCTGGGTTAGGCAAGATGACACATCACCTCGGTTTAAAAACAGGACAAAATGGATATCTCCCACTTGCTTAGCCAATAACCACCAAGGTACAAGCCTACTTTTGGTATTTGACAAAGAAACACCCATCCATCTCATCCAAGCCTTTCTTTCTTTTAAGACCCGAATCCCATTTTTCTTTCTTATTACACTCACACCTTTATTCTTTGATAAAATAGAATGTAGTCATAATTGATTTAGTAAAGAGCAACAAGGTCCTAAGCATTCTAGCAGTAATTATCATCCAAACAGAGCATATCATATTTAGAGATAACTAGGTCATCAAGGAATGATCATAACAATCAAGGAGTGGCTATCCAATCGGGTTTCAGTAATAAAACAGAATACAATTTGTAAAATAGGCCAATAGGTTGTGTTTATAAAACTTAGGATAAGCATGCATCAAAGGATAGAATTGGACTTGCCGTCTTCAAAGCCTTCGGGTAACTCCTACTCACGGTACAAGTCCTCGGGCTCTGGCCCGCGGTACTCTCCTTCGTACTCCGGCTCGCGGTACTGTCCCTCCTCGTTCACTCCGTCGTCTAGGGCACACACAAACAAGCATACAATAAAAAAACAACAAAGCCTTTACCGATGAGCTCAAAAAGGAAAGTAATTAAATAAAATAGGAAGGAGAAGTATTTTTGTGAGATTCTTGAATAGCTCAGCCCGAATAGATGAAAGAGAGGTGTGGCCGAATTTGGGGGAATTTCGAAGAAGTTTGGCGCATAAAATGATGAGGTAATGGAATGATTAGGGCTAGTTTAGGGTGTTTAGGGCCTCTTTGTAATTGTTATAAAGGAGCTGGAGCTTTTTTGAAAATATTTTTGTATGATTGTTATAAAGGAGCTGGAGCTTTTTTGAAAATATTTTTGTATGGGAAAGGACTTGATTGTAATATTGAAAAGTGTTTGGGGGTGGTGGTAAGAGTGCAGGGGATTATTTGTAAAAGTGTATAAAGGTCAGGGGCTTTCTTGAAATTCTTCCTAAAGGGGGAAGGGCTTATGTGTAATTAGGGAAAGGTGGGGGGTTTTGGGAATTTGGCCATTCATTCCCCTTCTTCTTTCTTTCTCCCGGCCGAACAGAGGAAGGGGGCGGGGCGGCGTGGGCGGTGCAGCTCGCTGGCGCACCGGGCCTCGGCGGCGGCCGGGTAGCAGCGCAGGAGGGAGAGGAGGCCCAGCGGAACCCGTTCCCCCTCTCACCTTGGACAGGGGCGGCTTGGGGAAGGCGGGCGATGGTGGGGGTGGAGGAAGGAGCGGCGGCGGTGGGGTGAGCTCGGTGGGGCGGCGATGCGCGGCGTGGGAGCGTGGAAGGGGCTTTCAGATGGCGCGGGCAAGGTGAAGCGAAGGGGGCCTTTTATAGGCCGGTGAGGGGGAGGTAGGCCGGCGGGCGGTGAGAGCTCGGGCGGCCGAAGTAAATGGCGTGGGCCAGTGGCTGGGAGGCGGCACGGCAGCGGCAGCGACTTTGCGAGCTCCTAGGAGTTGACGCGGGCCCGGGATGGAAGGACGGCACGGCAGCGGGCGGGCGTGGCTGTCCGGCGGTCTCGGGATGCCGGGGCTTAGTCGGGCGCGCGTGCGCGCGGCAGTGAGGAGAAGGGGGCATGCGGCGCGGAAGCCGAGGCGTGGACGAGGACGGGGCCGGAGGGGGAGGGAGCACGGCGGCGCGTGCGGGTGGTGGAGAGCGGCCGGCACCGGTGGGGCTCTATGTCGGGTAGAGGAGGGAGAAGAGGGAAAGAGGAAGGAGAAGGAGGGAGAAAAAGAAAAGAAAAGAAAGGGAATGAAAAAGGAAGAAAGAAAAGGAAAGAGAAAATGGAAAAAGGTGGAGAGAGAGAGGGAAAGAGAAAATAGAGAGAGCGGGATTCGCGGCGACGACCGCGAGCTCGGTCGGGCACGCATGACGGTCGGATCAGAAACGTGACGCGCGGAACGAGGAAAAGGAAAGAACGGCGGGAAGAGTTTTGGGAGGTTGGAAACTCATCGGGAAAAGGGTTTTGAAAATTCGTTAACCAATATTTAGAATTTGTGAATTTTGGGCTGTTACAAACCTACCTGTCGGATATCAATATCCGACCCTCTCACCGACGGGTGGGGCCACACAGTTTCGGAATAAGATGGGGATAGGAAAACCCGCAAACAAGGATAATATCAGGTCAGGGGAGGATCGATTTTCCCCTGACTCGGCCGACCCCTGTCCGCCTCGGCCGACCCTTGTCCGCCTCGGCCGACCCTCGTCCGCCTCGGCCGACCCTCGCCTGACTCGGCCGACCCCTGTCCGCCTCGGCCGACCCTCGTCCGCCTCGGCCGACCCTCGTCCGCCTCGGCCGACCCTCGCCCGCCTCGGCCGACCCTCGTCCGCCTCGGCCGGCCCACTTCTGTCGCTGTCTCGCCCGACCTCTCTTCGTCTCGCCCGAATCGGCGTGGGCCCGGGACGGAGTGGGGCGCCCGGAAGACCCGGCATAAGGATGTGTCTCCATACGCCCATGCCGCTTCCCATCAGCATTTATTGGCCTCACCAAGCACTGTCCGATATGGCCGACGGATGTGACTACCACTGTTTTGCCCGTACGCAGGTGTCACGCGGGGAGAGCCACGTCCCCAACAACCCCGACCACGCAGGTGCCACGTGGGGAGAGCCACGTCCCCAACAACCCCGAACAGCGTCCCGAACAGCGTCCCGTACGGCGTCCACAGTATCCCGCAGGCGGCGGAGCTTCTTCAGCAAGCTTTCTATTTTTTACCTTCTTGAGCACGCCTTGTAAAGCCTCACCTCTCCGGAGTATAAATAGAAAAATCAAGCCTCAGGAGAGGGGAGGACGGTCACACGACGCACACATTAGAACACAACTCACGAAACACTCACTCTCAGACGCACCAGAGACTTGGGAGCCCCTCCCTCTCTCGACCGCTTGTAACCCCTACTACGAGCAACGCGAGTAACACGAGCAGCCTCGAACTGGACGTAGGGCGTTCGTGCCCGAACCAGTATAATCCCTTGTGTCCTCTCGCGAACCATCCGGAGCCCAAACGCGCAATCCACTAATTTACTTGTTGGTTATTTCTCACACCGACAGTTGGCGCGCCAGGTAGGGGCTTTGCGCGTTTCGGCGATCACCAGGCTTCGGATGGCCACCCGCGGATCGAGCTGGACTCCTGGGACGCAGCTGCGTCTCGGGAGCTTGGATTTCGTCATCACCGACGCCGGGGACTTGGAGAGAGTCGCTCTCACGCCCCCGGTCAACTCTGCCGATGCTGACGTCGCGACCGCCACCGAGGCCCTCGCGGACATCAACATCAACGCCCCTGGCGACGAGGCCAGCAATCCTCGTTCGAGGGCCAACGAGGCCCCGCTATGGGAGCAGCTCGAGGTCTTCCTGGGACCACGGCCCACGCAGGAAGACGCGCGCTTTGTCAGGTTCGCCCTGGCGAATGTCGCTGCTCAGCTTGCGGGAGGAGCTCCTCTCCCCCCGGGGATGCTGGACTCCATCCCACCTTATGCGGCCCCATACGGTCTGCGCAACGCGGCTGAGGTCGTGTCCCGCCTGGTGACACGCCTCCTGGGCCCCACCCCGGCGGACAGCGAGTTCGTCGGGGTGATCGATCACGTCTCCGAATCGGTCTTCGACCTGTTGGACGATCCCGTTTCGGAGGCGTCCGACACGGAGCTCGTCGGAGAAAGCCACCACCCCTCCCGGGAATGTTTCATGGCGGACACCCCCGACGGGGCGGAGGGAGAAGCGAGTGAGAGCGGCTCAGGGCCAGCGGGCCCTGACGACGGTCACCCGGTGGCCGACGCGCCCGTTGCTCCCGCTCCGGTTGCAGCCCAAGCCGCGGCAGCGGCAAGACAGCCAGCCCCGCCACGAGCGGCTACACCGCCACGACGCTCCCAAGCCGACGACGCCCGGCAACGCCGGGAGGAGCTCCAAGAGGCTCGCCGCCGGTTGGAGCAGGAGCGGGTGCGGATCGAGCAGGAACGGGAGCGCATCGAGCGCGAGCTCCTGCAGGTCAGAGACGCGCCTCCGGCGCGGGAGCGCGCCCGGGACGTGCAGCGCCAAATCGTCGACGACGACGGTGCCCCGCCCCCGTGTTTCGCCCACGCCGGGCAGAACATAGCCGCGGCCGCCATGCTCGTGAGAGGGCTCCCGCCGCCGGTGACCCCGGAGGCCCGCAAGGCGCAGCGGGAACTCGGCGAACTACTGGAGCGAGCCGCGGCGCAGCAGGCCGAGAGTTCGCAGTCGCGACGACGAGCGTCGCAGATGGCCCACCGCGGAGCCTCGAGACAGCCGGCCGCCGGGCGCGGCGGACGCGCCCAACAAGGGGACTCGGTACACCAGCCCCGTCCCCCCGGGGACGCGCTTCCGGTCCGACAACGGGTCGGCCCTATCCAGGATGCTCGGAGCATACTGGACGCCCGTCGGCGGCGACCCCCCGCGGGCGAGCCCGAGCGACCGCGAGGACGTGTTCCCCGACGAGGTGGCCGGTACGACGACGAGGATGAGGACGAGAGGACGCCGAGTCCGGAGGCGCCGGGGCCACGGGCTTTCAGCCCGCGGATCCGTGTGGCTCCTCGTCCCGCCAACTTTAGAGCCCCGTCGAACTTCCCGAGGTACGACGGGGAAACCGACCCCGAGCTCTGGCTCGAGGATTACCGACTTGCCTGCAGAGCCGGAGGAGCCGACGACGATGACTTTATCATCCACAACTTGCCGCTCCATCTGGCCGACTCGGCGCGGGCCTGGCTCCAGCATGTCCCCGCCGGACAAATCGGCAGCTGGTCCGACCTGAGGGAGGTCTTTGTGGGTAACTTCCAGGCGACCTATAACCGCCCTGGAAACCCATGGGATCTCAGGAGCTGCAGGCAGAAGCAGGGGGAGACGCTACGGGAGTACATCAGGCGTTTCTCCCGACAGTGCAACGAACTCCCCAACCTCGCTGACGCCGATGTCATCGGGGCGTTCGTCACCGGGACGACGTGCAAATC
>CM014270.1:64461616-64477899 GCA_004135705.1 Alloteropsis semialata
GGTTCTCACTCGAGGGAGCTCCGATCCCTTTTCACTTGCGGACCAACCGACCAAGGGACTTACCGGACCCCCACCGCGGACGCACGCACGCACGCATGCGCCGGCGAAGGACATGGGCACGGCAGCGATGGTAGCTCCAAAGAATGGAACACACTCCTGCCCTGGGCACGCTGCTCTGCACTGTGCGCAAAGCGTCCGTCCCGACAGTTTTTGAATCGATGGCTCGGCTCGTCCGTGCTCTTCTTTTGACACCGAATTATTACGTCGCGCGCCCGACGGAAGAAGGACGGAGGCATGGGCTGGAAGGGGTCCTACGAATCAATGCGAAATTGCGAACCTAATATGGGTAGGGCACGGCCAAAAGGACCACCGCTCAGGCGTTAGGGCGCTTTGAGAATTGAGACACGGCCAACTTCGAGAGCTCCAAGATATACTCTGCTAACCTGGCTTTGATAAAGCAAAACTAGCGGATCACAATTCACAAGCCATCGATCTGCACTAATCCGTACTCCTAAATGTTTGGGGTTTATAATTTCGTAAGGATATCTGAACGGGAGACAGAAACACGCATGATTCAGACGACGTGCGCGTCTTTTGCCCCTTTGGCTTTGGAGAATCCTTTGGCGGTGGAGCATCCGAGCATGCTAGTTGCTGACGGAGGGGCTTTGCGTTGGGCATCGTTTTCAAGCGCTTTATGATGTCACGGTGCCCTAAAGAGGAGGCAGTGAGGTGAGAATGACTGAGCGAGAGCAGCAGCAAGCCAGCAGCACTCGATGGCTCCCTTTTGATCCTCCTGTGTCAAATGCTTTGCTCGCCTCGCACGAATTGTTGCGCTGGCTGGGGACATTTCTGCCACGGCAATGAGTAGTCGTCGTCCACATGCACGCGTGGGTGCTGGCACAGCTCCTCGCCCTTGCTTGGCAGCTTGCCGGCTTCACCTGGACGCAGGACGCTAGCCACAGCCCACTGCTGCTCTGCTCCTCCACGTCCTATACCACTTTTGGGAGATGCAGATGCTAACCACATCACTTACAAGTAGTCACACTGTAGCCTTGGTGCCAGGAAACTGCATGTGTGGATCACAGGAGGCTGGCAGATTTTGTAGCCGAAGGCAAAGCATCGCCAGTGACGAGAAAAATCCGAATAGCAACTGGACGGATCGCCCAGAGCAAAATGAAAATTACCAACCTCTCCGACATGAAGCCACTCGATCAGTAGACGTATGGCCCACCGCGGTACGTGCCTACTGGCAGCTTCAACTACCACGGTTAATTTAGGCCAAATCACCCATAAAGCTGAACCCAATCAGGGATACTACTAGATTCTTTCACCTAGGAATGGATTGATATGGCTTCCCATGCCTCCTAGTCCTAGCTCACAATACTTTCCGCTGTCCAGCTCCCACCTTGGCAGCTGGCACCTTGCCCATGTTCACCATCAATGGCAAGTGAATGTTTTGGTACGATTTGGAATTATTAGCGACAGCAAAACCTGATCAGATGCTACAATTAGATGACACAAGCATACGGCAGATCAAGAGGACACCTAATTAGGTGCTGGATTTGCTCTCTTACTTGATGCGTACTAGTAGGACAGCACTGACGCCAGTTGCCGCCGCCATTGTTCAATGCCACTGCAGTGACGTTGCATGGTAAAAGCAGAGGTACAAAACCAATCGATTACACTCGTGACCTAGCCCGAGACAGGATGAGCCTCATCGTCCCCCTGGCCGTCACACGCTTTGTCCGTTTCACATGGACGTGGTGGCCTCCCTCCTCTCATCTCTGATCTTTCTATCTACCTGCATAAGACTGTAACAGCTTCGTCACCGCATTACATCGTGTTTGCACATGAAACGGACAAGCATCACACACTTCGGTACGGCAGCAGAGCGCCGTTACCTGATCGCTGTAGGCTGCAGACCTGCAGTAGAGTACGGCGTCCTTGGCGATGCGCACGGGACATGCGGCCGTTAGTACGCACATTGATGGCGACGCGACTGGCGTACGATGAAACGGCAGTAAATGGAGACGTGGCGAGTAAAGGCGGCAGCACTCGTGCTCGTACTCGTCCCGCACGGGGTAAAATCCAAATGGATCCATGCGTGTTCACGGAGAAATTACGAAGGCCACCCCGCCCGTTGGCATCGCCGTCCGTCACGGCCACGCTGAGGAGAAGCGGTAGCGGGAGATGAGGACGGCAATGGCGAAGCCTGCCTCCGAGACGGCACCATTTGCGGCTCTGTGTGCAGGCGGCAGGCCATAGCGGGGGCACGGGGCAGCGCCTTGTGCCCCCCATGGCCCCATCTCTCTTCCATCACCCATGCCATATTGCCATCCATCATTTGCTGCCCCAGAACTCCACAAGCAGAATCCTAGCATTTTAGGCTGCAAAATCGCAGACTACTAGGTTAGTTTGTAGTAAAAAAAAAAGCAGGGTATAGTAAGCAAAATGCACAGTCAGAGTAGACCATAGGTGGAGTGGAGGACTTTGCACGTCCGACAATAGCAGGTTCTGGTTCAATGCTGCCCGGTGCTAAATGTTGCCGGACAAATGGCAAGAGTATCAGGGGATTAGATCACACGGTTCTGCGAGATCTTCCGCTAATTAAGGGCAGCCGAGTACTGTCAGGTGCTCGGGACGAGGACGGCAGCGCCCCGTTTTTTTCGGGGCCTTGTTTGCAACCGCGACCACCGATCCTGACATGGAATCCAACATTTCAGAAGCGCCTCGTACAGCAGTGAGAGCAGTATAGTATAACGGAGACGCAGTAGGGTTGGAGAATGGAGAGAAGAGTTACCTCTGCAGCTGTGGTTCTGGCCGGCACGGAGAGACGTCCTTTGTGCAATTGTGCATGTGTGTCCATCAAGCACACTAGCACCGGCGTCTGAAGTCTGAACCTCCACAGGCGGCTGCGTGACTGCGTCTCTGCCTCGTCTCTCTCCTCTTAAAGCGCGCACAGCTTAAATCGCTGCCGTTTCCCGTTCCGGCTCCCTTGAATCGCGCAGCTCGCCTCCGCCACCGTCCTCCCCAGTCCCATCCTCAAGCTCTGCACCGTCTCTTTACCTTCTGCTGCTCGCTTTCATTCTTTCCCTGCGCCTCTCTTTCTGTCACCTCAATGCCATCTTTTGCTCGCTCCCGCTGTTGATCAAAGGAGAGGTCTGGACTTGTCTCACGGTGCTGCCCTCCTTTTCCGTCCGCTTAATCTTTCACGCTGGATGCAATGGCTGGCGGCTTTGAAGGGAGGAGCTCTTCAACTACAGCCAGAGGAGTCGAGCAGGTACGCAGCCCTTCTGCTCGCGCCTTCTTCCAGAGCATCGTGGATTTGTGGCACCTCAAGCAGATCTACGTGTAAGACATGGCCAGCAGCTTCCGCCTTCCGCGCTCCTCTTCTGCAGTTTCGCTGGCTGCTCCAGTTTCATCCCTGCATCCCGTTTTAAATGGAAGGAGAAATTCTTCCTCTTCTTGGCATCTCTTTCTCTTGGGGACCCAATAAACGCCCTGCATGTATTCAGAACAAGGCATGTGCATTAGACAGCATGATGGACATGATTCTCCTTTTGGGAAGCATGATGTGCATGATTTCTTATGAATGCGTATTCTGAATGTGCACATGACATTTCCTTCTGTGCATGTTCCAGCTTTGAACACATACTTTCTTGTTTGTATCCTTTCGGATTCTGAATTCACATGTACAACACAATATCAATAGTGGGAAAAACAAATCTTAGATAGAATACAATTTCGTGTTTTGACAGGCCATTGTTTCTCTCAAGAAGGGTGCACATCTCCTGAAATGTGGCAAGAGAGGGAAACCAAAATTCTGCACTGTCAGGCTATCTTCTGTGAGTAGCTTTGACTATGTAATTATGCTTATGCAGTGCACAATGCGTTAAGGTTACATGTTTACATGTTCTTCCATTTCCTTCATAATTTTTATTTTTTTCAAGAGATTGTGCTATGCAACCTTTGCATTTGCGTGTCTATTTTGCTGTAAATATTTTCCCCCGTGGTTTTTTGGAGGTAACTAAAGACCTGGAGCCTAACAGTGACACCTCCAGAATTCCAAAATCTGCTACCTGACTACCTAAGGAGATGGGATGGATGAGGACAACATCAATCTCTTAGAACTTTTAGCATGAAACTCCATCTATAGGAACATCTGTCTGTTTACATTTTCTATATCATTTTTCAGAGAGAATGGGTACCCAAATTCGAGCAGGAGAGAACTCAAATTTGGGTGATGGGGATGTACACCCACACCTCTGACCTCCCATATATATATATATATATATATGTATATATATATATATGTATATATATATATATATGTATATATATATATGTATATATATATATGTATATATATATATATATATGTATATATATATATATATATATATATATATATAGAAATTTCATGAAAAAAAGTCAGAGCCATCCTTTCATGCAGTTAAACAAGTTGAGAAACAAGTGCATGTGAAATTTATATCAAAGTAGATTAAATGACACTAGATAGTCTTTTCCATTTTCTGTTTCTCAACCATCTCTTTCGTTAGCAATGGCGAGAATCCTTTTTGTGTACGCTGCTTGACTTTCCTCTGATCATTTATAGCTATCCTTGTTTCCATGCTGTTGACAAAAAACAAAGCAGATGCTACAGCTCTGTTGATGACTTGAAATGGCCATGCTATATTATTCTTACACCTACAATGCATTTTAGTATCAAGATAAACTTGCAGGCCAATTTGGTGCTCCAACAAAACCAACCGAATAAGCACATTTCACTCAGCCCCAACAATATATATTTCTCATTTAAGATACGTAAAGATTAACTAAAGCTTGCCATGGCCAGGAAAATTGGCTTGTCTCCTGACTAGGCAAGGAGAAAGCAACAGAAAATGAAATAAGGACTGTGCCAATAACAAAAAGGGGAAAACTGATAAACATTCAGGCTGTCTTCCTATATTACTGTTTCTCCTTGTCCCGTCCAACAATATCAAGATGCTCAGCTTTGGTTTTACTAGGTTTCTGAAGCTTGCTATAAATCGACCAACTTGATTAAATTGAAAATGGATGCGTTCCGCTTGTATAACTACTATACTCAAATATTATATATCCGAGATTTTGCTCCTCTGTATCACATCAATATGTTTCATATTATTCTATTTGCAGGATCAGAGAGCACTAATATGGTACTCCAAAGAGAGGGAAAAACATTTGAGCCTGAATTCTGTGTCCAGTGTAGTTCTTGGACAGAAGACTGTATGTGATTTATTTTTCCAAATATATGCTATTATAACTTAGCAGTGACACATTATAGTTGGAAGACACTGATTTTCTGTGAATTCAAAATTTTACAGACAAAACTTTTGCGCCTGCATTGGCCAGAAAAGGAACCCCACTCCCTGTCAGTTATATACAAGAACGGTGAATCCTCACTTGACCTGGTATGCCCTTGGTCCTCCGCGGTTGGCCACGTGGATCTTACGATCTATTTACTTATATAATGTTTTATTTGGCAATCACATTTACCCAGGTCTGCAAAGATAGAGATCAAGCTGAATGTTGGTATTTAGCCCTTACAGCCCTAATATCAGCTCCATGCACCCCATTACTTCTGGTTAACTCAGCGAACAGCCGTCGGATAAACAGCTGCACGAATAGCCCTCCTAGCTATATCCAGCAAAGGAATAGGCTCTTTGCTTTGCATGATGGAAGAAATTTCACAAAGGTTCATTCTGAATTTCATATATGTCATGATTTTTATGCTGGAACATGGTAGCGGTGTCTAAGCGTGAGTTTGACGATGCTTGTGATTTTTTTATATCACATTGAGTAACATGTTTGAACTCGAGAAGCAGATTTGTCTCAAAATGCAGTTTCATAGAAGTATACTTTTGCCACATTTCATAAATATTTCGTAACGAAGTACTAGTCCAACTTGTGTTTTGAGGACTATGCCGATGTCCAAAATGTCCCTTATTTGTGGCTAGAGGGGGTATGGTCTAATAGCATCATGCTTTTACTTCTATTTTTCAAATCAAATGACAGCTTATCTAATCAATCTATTCATGAAGGTACACTCCCTATATGGCAGTCCTAGGTTGATACAGAACAGGTACTTGCATAGTAATTTGGATTGCTCAGAACCATTCTTTTCTCCAAGACAGAGAGCATGGTCAGAACTAGATTCCTATTTGGAAAAGATTAGTCCTGAATTGGTAAATCGAGTAAAAAACAATTTGGAGGACATAAAATCTGCTGAAAAAGTTAAGGACCAAAGAATCATGCAAATGCCTAGACCCAAACAATCTGAGGGATCAAATACAGCATCAGATTCTCTGAAGGACATCTTTGTCTGGGGCGATGTTCTGGGTTGTATGCTAGATCACGGACATGTATCAGTGGCCAATGTCTCACTTCCAAGGTTATTGAAATCAGCACAGATTCTTGATGTGCAGAGTATTGCCTGTGGAGAGAAACATGCAGCAATAGTTACTAAGCAAGGTCAGGTATTCTCATGGGGTGAGGAGAATGGTGGGAGATTGGGACACAAAACAAGTGACAATGTCTCTCATCCTAAAATCATTGACTCTCTTTCCTCCATACCTGTGAAGGCTATTGCATTTGGGGCAAAGCACACCTGTGCAGTTTCAGTTTCAGGAGAACTTTATGAATGGGGTGCAGGGATTCATAGCCTAGGGTTGTGGAATGATCAGTGCCGAAGAAGCCAATGGTTCCCGCATAGACTGATTGGTACTTTGGACGGCATCTCTGTGTCGAAGATTGCATGTGGTCAATGGCACACAGCTATCATATCCTCCACAGGTCAGCTGTTCACATATGGAGATGGGACATTTGGTGTTCTTGGACATGGTGACACATGTAGCATTGCTCAGCCGAAAGAAGTGGAGTCCTTGAGAGGGTTAAGAGCCAAGTCTGTCGCATGTGGACCATGGCACACAGCTGCTATAGTGGAAACATCAGGGACTCCCAAGAGCAATGCTCCTGGTGGGAAGCTGTTCACATGGGGTGACGCGGGTGGAGGGAAGCTGGGCCATACTGACAAAAAATCAAAGCTTTTACCAACTCGTGTTGAATCACTCGTTGACTGTGATTTTACTCAGGTATCCTGCGGTGTGTCACTAACAGTTGTACTAACAATAACTGGTGTTGTATTTACCATTGGAAGCAAGGAGCATGGACAATTAGGGGACCCTCGACCCGAGAACACATCTATTTTCATGGTTGAAGGGCCACTTAAGACTGAGTTTGTCAAAGATATATCTTGTGGGACTTCCCATGTCGCAGTCTTGACAATGAATGGGAAAGTCTTTACATGGGGCAGAGGCACAGAAGGGCAACTTGGTTTAGGGGATTATGTTGACAGGAGGTCCCCAACTCTAGTGGAGGCCCTGGAAGATAAACAGGTGGACAGTGTAACTTGTTGTTCCAATTTCACTGTTGTAATTTGTGTGCATAAGGCGATCTCATGCAAGGAACAATCTGTATGCAGCAGTTGCCGGTTGGCATTTCGGTTTACAAGGAAGAAGCACAACTGCTACAACTGTGGTTCCTTGTTCTGCAATGCCTGCAGCAGCAACAAGGTTCCAAGGGCAGCCCTTGCACAAGATAAGAGCAAACGGTGCCGTGTTTGTGATGCTTGTTTTAATGAGCTGAATAAAACCGCAGAGCACAGCAAAATGAGTTATCATGAATGCTTAAGGAAGATCCAAAAAGAAGAAACATCATTAACAGAAATAAGAACATACACACCAAAGTTATCACGCATGCTTAAGGAAGCAAATTTCATCATGGAAAAAATGGGCTCGGCACACAGCCCCAGCCAGAGAAATCAGGAACTGGCCACTCTGAATCAAGTGCAAAAACAGAGATGGGGACAAGTGGACTGTCCCGATCAATTCAAATGTGCACGAGACAGCACTCCACACTGGTTGACATCAAAGAGGAAGACAGTCGATGTTTGCTGCATAGGGCGAATGATTGATCCATTGTCACAAAAGACTGCTACCCATTTGCCACAAGCTACTAATGATAGGAGAAAAGAAGAAGATTTGATGGAAAGGATATTGCTGGAGGAAGTGAAACAGCTTCAAGCACAGGTCATTTTTGTAACTTTTAATTTTCTAGGGACACTCATGTTAACTTTTATATCTTTCTACCAAATGTTTTTGTTGTCTTCATTCTATATTGGAAAACATTGATTTGCTTAAGGCATATGGTGATCTTTCTCTTATCTATGCAGGTAACCACTCTAGCAGAAGAATGCCAGAATAGGAGCTTAAAAGTTCAGCTGTATAAACGAGAACTTGAGGAAACCTGGTTGATAGTCAGGGATGAGGCCACAAAGTGCAAAGCTGCGAAAGATATTATAGAAATTTTAACAAATCAGGTATAAGTTTGACTTATAACAAATACCAACTTGCTTAAGATTATTTTTGTCTGATGTCAAATAAGTTACCTCCTGCAAACTTATGCAGAGGAATGCTTTATCAAAGAAACTTTCAGATGGTCTGGGACTAGATAATTCCAGTATTGTACCTGACCCGCCCGACAAAACTCTTGTCTCTGGCAAAATTCCACCGCTAAACAGCATCAGGGATCAACACAACATAGAGGAAGTGGATATGCAATCTACAGCATCTTCTAACACTGTTGCGGCGGACGACTCAGTGCATCAGAATGGCAGAAGAGTCTCAAATAGCAGCAGAGGTTATGATGCAGGAACAGATAGCACAGTTGCTCCTACTGACTCCAATGGTGTGATCGAGCAAATTGAGCGTGGAGTGTACATTACAGTCGTTACATCCCCCAGTGGTAAGAAGGGAATCAAGCGCATCCGGTTCAGGTGAACCATTGAAACCCTCATCATGGTTGCCTTAAAAATTGAATAATTTTTTATGTTTACAACAACTTGTTCACGATTCATCTTGCAGCCGGAAGCATTTTGGAGAGGCAGAGGCGCAAAAATGGTGGGAAGAGAATGAGAGCAAGGTGTTTGCAAGGTACGACAACATGGAGTACCTGGTAGCAGTCTCCAAATGAAAAACGTACAGGAGTAGCCAGTTTTTGTGACCGTATCAATAATTCAATAGGAACATGTATACAGCAGCGCGATACTGTTCAGCAAAGACCTAGGATATATAACGTGGAAGGAATCATGCATGATGAGTTCAGGGAATCATCATTTACTTCCTTGTTGATAAACTGCATTGTATCCCCGCTGTGGATTAGGCCCATGTTTTTGCTTCAACTCAATTCTGATTGTACGCCAATTGGAGTTCGTGTTAGATGGCCGACAGGGATCAGATGGGGATCAGGCTGGTGTCTGTAACTCGGATTCCTAACGCAAGAGTAAATAAAATTTATTGGCTGCACACGGCTGGCGATTATTCAGATCGAGCGTAAGCTTGTAGCATGGATTGGCATCCCCTCCCTAACCCTAGTTCACTCAACATTCAAATGATACACGGAGGCACAGATAAGAGACGTACCGTACCGGAACGGCTGCTCGTGCTCGCCGTAGCCGCCTGGGCGTACCCCACCCCTGCGGCGCCTTCTGTCCTTCGCGCGGCCAACGACGCCTCTCCCCTCCCGCAGCGCGCCCACTCCAGCTGCTGCCTCCAGCCCCGCCGCGAGAAACGCCCATAGGTGGAGCAGAGACCAACCAATTTGGATTTCAGAGATAGTTTCAGGTTCAGTTTCAGGCTCGGAAAAGGCAGGTCTCTTCCGTGGTTCATCGGTCCAACTGGCCCTGCACCGTAGCCCAACAGGCTGCACCCATCTTACAGCAGCTGTATTTGAAGGACCCCAGCCATACGGTTCCAATTTGAAATTGCTCGGTGTCTTTGAGAGTGTTTGAGAGTCCAAATCCAGCAATGGTTCCTTCACATATTCAGACAAACAGTGTGGAACATTTTTTTTTTCGTCTTCATTCCATTACATTTCGTTTCAGACGGTCTAATTTTACATGTGGTCAGACTAGGACACACAACACAAACCCCTCTGAGATCCAAGTTAGCACAACCCCCAACCACCCCTGAACCTCTAAATTTGGAGCAAACTTACACAATCACATGGCGAACAAAAGGGGAATATTACAAATTTTACCTATACGTTTATATACCGAAGGACTAACAAGTAACAACCAGGATTGTCCATCCATTTCTGGAAAACCCATGTGGTTGGTTGGTTGGTTTCCCAGCTGCTTCAGACTAGCAGAGCTTTCTTCCGCAGCCAAGCCATATCCAGCAGCTCAAGAAATCGGAGCAAACCTGGCAAACATCCAAAATATGATGTGTGTCGTGAGTTGTCTCGCCGACGCTTCCACTTGTCGTTACAAGCACAGCCTCGTCAGCTCGCCGTCGGCCTCCTCCACGGGCCGCGGCGCCTCGCTCTCCGCCGCGCACCGCTTGTACGGCACGAACCCTCTCCGGCTGAAGGAAGCCGAGCTCGCGCACTTCGTCAGACGCGGGACGGCAACGGCGGCGCGGCCGCTCTCGCTGGTGGTTTCTTGCCCGGGACCGTGGGACTCCGCGGCGTCCGAGTTCTGCGCCGCCGACGCGGCCGGCACGGCACTGGAGCCCGTGTTCGAGCCTGTCAGCGACCCTTCCCTCTGCATGCGTTTGTGATCCAGAGGTTCTGAAGGCTGCTGCTGCTGGTGATGCTGATTCGGAGGCGCCGCCTGCGGGTAGAACAGAGCGCACGGCAGCCGCCCGTTGTAGGCGAGCAAGGGCACCACGGGCTGCGCGGCGAAACCGTCGGCTTGCGGAACGAAGAACACGAGCTGCTGCACGCTCCTCGGCCATGGGTTCCACGCGCTCCCTTCTGCGGCACCGAAAGGCATTGCGTTTCTGGTTGCGCTCTCCGGTGAAGCATCGGTTTTCAGGACGCCTCCTTTGTGCAGGTGCTCATGGGAATCCTTCACCGCAACTTTCTTTCCGAACAATTTGAAGACTGGAGCTTCTGTTCCTAAAGACACTTTTGCATCACCGAAGAACAACTGAAATACACGTTCAAGAAACTTGTAAGATTTTGAAGGTCACAATTCAAAGCAGTGCACATTGTTTATGCAGAAAATAGCAAAGGGCACGGCATAATTACAAAACTTAGATCCAGAGAAATCTAATATCTGTGTGTTGAGACTGGAAAGTGATTTCAGAATAACTTTCTCCTTGAAGTCTATTCTTCCCTGAAGAATTGACCTTTCCACCGTCATCCTTTAGACACTTTATTATATTGCTTTCTATTGGGTATTGCAAAATTGAAAGAATTTATGCTTCACCGTCATGAATTTATCATCTACTGTACTAGGCTGCCTAACTGCCCAAGAAAGAGAATATATTACCTTGGTATTTGCTGTTCTCGTCGCCAACTCAACTGTTGCTACGCTTGGCGACACGCAGCCGTCCTCTCGGTCGACGGACGAAGCCGGCGAACCGCCGCCGTTGCCATGCTCGTCTGAACCGGCGGCTGACGAGGTCGGCGACCTGCTGCCGCTCGAGCTATTGGCGAACACGCTGCCCAACGCCTCCGCCCGTAACGCCGTCCGCGCGGTGGTCAGCACCGACGTCGGCGACCCGTCGTCCTGGTCGCGCATCGACTGCATCCGCCGCAGGGGCGACTTCTCCAGCTGCTTGAGCGCCACCTTGCGCGGGTACGGGTGGGCCGGCTTCCTCTTGGGCCGCGGCGGGGGAATCTGAATCGCCGGCGCGGCGCCCGCGGCGGTGTCGCTCCCCGACGACTCTCTGACCACCTGCATCATGTTCATGCGCGATTCTGACATCAGAAAGAGCCTAAGCGAAGTTTTTCACCGAATTTAAACAGACCCTTGGTGAAGAAACGCGAGACAGCCGTCTGCTCTACTACCATGATCGATTGCAGGTGACTTACTTGGGCAGTCAGTCAATTAACACACAACCCCATTGATTGATTTTTTTTTTCACTGCAGAGATGAGAGAATTGGTTCGTTTACACGGGGATAGAGGCGGAACGGGTTACACGACCTTGGTGAAGAACTTCTGCGCGTGGCTTCGGATTTGCACGGCAGTCTTGGTGCCGATGTGCTCTGCACGCCACGGAGAAGAGGGTGAGTGCTTCTTGGTTCGCCAGAAACCACCCGATCAAGAACAGAGGCAGAGAGACCGGCAGCGGCAGGCACGCACGTACCTTGTATGCGGCGCCAGGCGCGGCCGTGTAGCTGCAGGGCCTCCAGGAAGCGCCTGTGCTCGTCCTCCGTCCACTTCTCCCGCTGCTTCGTGATCGTGTACGGCTTCCGCGCCTGGTCGGGCAAGCGTGGAGGCGAGAAATTTCAGAACACGCGGACCCGACCGCACAGATTCTGCGGTGACGCAAGCAGCCGCAATTCGCCAATTTCGGGGCGCGGGAACAACAATGGAAAGAGGGCGGCGGGGTGGCCGGTTGCTGTACCTTGGGCACGTGCTCCTCCCCGGACAAATCCATGTCGCCGCCGGGGTTGAGGGGACCGTCGCGATGATCCATGGCGGCTTCACCGGCCACGCCAATGGCGACGGCGACCTCGTCGGTTGCCAACTGATTTTCCTGCAGAAACAACAGGGGGAACATCCCGTGATCAGGTGCCAAGAACATCGTGCAAACCCCAGATCGCCGCTTAAAACGATATCTCCCAGTTACACCAAGAGAACAAAAGAGAGAGATCAACGAATTACCTCCAGAGAGGCCATGTCCGGTGCTCGAGAGCAAGACCAGTCCGACCCAAATCGATCAGTCCCCAAGGTAAGGCACACCAACTGCGGGATTATCGCAGCGTCGCTCGCCCCTGTTCAAGCTCTCGTTGGTGACGAGGACAGCGCGCGCGGGGTGGTGGAGAGGAGGCAAAGGGAGAGTGAACGTTAGGCCGGAGAAGATGATAAGAAGAGAGAGGGGGTCGAGAGGGGACGGGAGAAAAAGAGCACGGCCGAGGTGCCCACGTCGGACGGGATTTTTCGCTTTCGCCGTCGTGTTTTTTTTTCCCCTCTCCCTCGCTTCTCCTGGCTGCGTTTTTCTCGGTCGCGGCCGGAATAATCCAATCCGGTGGCGGTGGGGGAATTTCAATTCAAGGAGAGGGTTCGGGAGGCCGCTCGTTCTCGTGGCTCTGGCTGCTCCTCCGGCACCGTCGCTGTCATTGCAAATTGCAAATGCTCCTCCCTCGGCCCCTCCCTCAAAAAACGAAAAAAAAAATGCTCCTCGGCCCCGGGCCTCCAGAATTCTGACTCGTGGCGTGGGGATAGCAGCCTGAAGTGTGGGCCCTCCATGCACGCGGAAAAGGGGTTTAGCGCGGGAGATGACGGCATAGGCTTCGCATGTCCGTGCGCGCGTGCATTCTGCGTGGGAACATGTGCGAATCGAGATGCATGATGATGTGGTTTTGTACAAAAACCTCTTCAAACCTGGGCCTTGTTTAGATTGGGAGAATTCGATTGAATTCAATTATTGGAGATGTATTGGAGATTGAAAAAGTATAGAGAGGGCACGTAGTTCAATGCATTGCCTTTTGATTGAATTGGTGCCTTTTCACGAATCTAAACAGGATCCTAATGCTAACATGCGCAAATCGTGATGTAGGATGTGGTTCATGTACAAAGCTTCTTGGACCTAATTGCTGAGCCCATCGAGTAGTAACGTCCTCATGCGGCCGTGCGGGAGAGCTTCAGCTAAGCTTTTTAACCGTTATTAGGGCTGATGCTCATGCCATGTTAAATATTTGACGCTTTTCCATGTGGCCTGGCTCTTGACATACTGTATTCTGAGGCCGCGTTTAGATTCACAATAACTTATTGCTTACTGTAGCAAAACTAAATCAAAGATTAGAAAGACTAAATATAATCTAATTATAAAACTAAATACACGGATGGACGGGAAATCGCGAGAGGAATCTATTAAGCCTAATTAATTAGTCATTAGAGATTGTTTACTGTAGCACGACGTTATCTAATCATGGCCAAATTAAGCTCATTAGAAGTTACCCGGGCTGTGAAATAGGTTTTGTCAGTTATCCACATTTAATACTCCTAATTAGTAACCAAACATTCGAATTTACTGTAGCAAAACTTATCTAATGGAACTAAACATGGCCTGAGCCAAGACTAAGCTCTCGAATTAATATAACAAAATAAAAAGTGGTGCGGACAAGCTGGATCGACAGGATGAGCTGGCATCAGGAAACATCCGGAGGAGGCAAATATCTTCGTGCAATATCACTCTGTTTAATTTCCTAAAATGATAAAGTCATCAAAAAATTTTCACATTGACAACTGTACCCTCTCTCACAGAACATGTTTTTCAATGCAAAATTTATCACCACTTTTTAGAATTAAACACCCCCATGGTACTACGGTGCTACTCCGTAGTCAAAGACAAGAAAAGAAAAAATTCGTAAGGGGAGAAACTTTGTGGCCATAAAAATCGGGGAAATATCTCAGCCTCTAAATTTGGGGCGACAGGAGCGTGGCGCGGGCGCCTGTGTCTTGTGTCTGTGTGGACGGATAAAAAAAGCGTGGGCGCGAGGGAGTGAGGGACAGGATAAAGTGGGGGGCTTTCGCTGCGCTTTTATGACACGTCACGCGCGCCCACCAGGCGCTAGTCGCCCCCGGTCCGGCTGCTCGACACGCGGCGCGAGCCTCTAGAAGCGATGCGTCCAGTCGCTGCGCCGCAGTGGGCCCGCCGGGCCCTGGCCACAAGTGGCGCGCCTCCTGGCCACGAGCTCCCCAGGGGTGGCAATACACAACCCAGGAAACCTCCCGGCCACATGTTTGCCGCGGGGCCCGGCGCCAACCTCGTGGCCCCTGGAACTAGGATAGGGATGGATTCGGATCGGATACGCATGGAATCGAATCTGAATGTCATCTTTTTACCATATTTTAATTCGAATACGAATCGAATATGAATCTTGTCGGATACGAATACGGATGCGAATGTTGTCCATTTTTGTCGGATACGAATACAAAACAAATACATCGAATACGGATTCGCATTCGGATAGATGGCTTCATCACGTGTTAATTCTTCACGGATACGGATAATATCGGATATTCCATATTTTATTTGAATATGGATATGGATTCGGATAGAGAAAAGTAACAAAAAATAAATTCGGATATTTCCATTTAACATCCACATTAAAATCAAATACGAATACGGATATCCATATTGACGTTTTAGTCGAATACGAATACGGATAATTCGGATGTCTGAACATCCGAATCTATCCCTGCCTGGAACTGGAAGTGGAAGGGAACGATGCGTGGGGCCCGGGGCGCGATTTATCCGCGGCAGGCGTGTTCAGATGGTGGGGCAAATTTTTTGCACCCTACTTTGACCACTAATTAGGGGTATTAAATAAAGTCAGTTTACAAAACTACCTCCACAACCCCCTGGCAAATTCGCGAGACGAATCTAATGAGACCTTTGACCACACGATTAGAGGATGATTACTGTAGCATTACTGTAGCAAATCATGGATTAATTAGGCTCGCTAGATTCGTCGCGCAAAGTTGCACTCATCTGTGAGAAGGTTTTGTAAATAGACTTCATTTAGTACTCCATGCATGCAAGATTCCTTTGTCCCCAACGATCTGAACACGAAGTCGCGTTTGGTTTCTACAGGGAAAATTTTCCCCCCAAGAAATCTTGCATGCATGAAGTACTAAATGAAGTCTATTTACAAAACCTTTTCACACATAAGTGTAACTTTTCGAGACGAATCTAACGAGCCTAATTAATCCATGATTTGCTACAGTAATGCTACAGTACTCATCCTCTAATCGTGCGGTCAAAGCCCTCATTAGATTCGTCTCGCGATTTACACGGGAGGTTGTGAAGGTAGTTTTGTAAACTGACTTTATTTAATACCTCTAATTAGTGATCAAAGCTGCATTTATTACACGGCAAATTTTTTACACCCCCTGACCAAACGCGGCCGTGGCGATGGTTCGTTTTGCTTGCTTGCACGGGCGGGGCGAGGGGGCCGCGTGCGCGCGGGTACGTGGCGGGGAGGGCTGGATTCGTAGGGCGCCGGGGACTTTGGTGGGGTGGGTGCCCACCAGATTCGGTCCCTGTCATCTCTCATCGGTTTGTTTCCATGAGCTTTGCCAACCTTGGACCTTTTTTCTTTTGGAGGGCAAGCTTTGCCAATCTTGGACTGGGCGGGTTGGAGGATAGTAACGTCGATCGTTTTGCTGGTTGGTTATGGGAGCCGTCCAATCGTTTCCGAGATAGAAAGGCTGCTGGTGAACTACTAC
>CM014270.1:64479499-64524871 GCA_004135705.1 Alloteropsis semialata
GCCACGGGGGTCGACTACGCCTGCAAGTCCATCTCCAAGCGCAAGCTCATCACCAAGGAGGACGTCGAGGACGTGCGCCGCGAGATCCAGATTATGCACCACCTCGCGGGGCACCGGAACGTCGTCGCCATCAAGGGCGCGTACGAGGACCACCAGTACGTCCACATCGTCATGGAGCTCTGCGCCGGCGGGGAGCTCTTCGACCGCATCATACAGCGTGGGCATTACAGCGAGCGCAAGGCCGCCGAGCTCACGCGCATCATTGTTGGTGTCGTCGAGGCCTGCCACTCGCTCGGGGTCATGCACAGGGATCTAAAGCCCGAGAACTTCTTGCTGGCCAACAAGGATGACGATATGTCGCTCAAGGCTATCGACTTCGGCCTCTCAGTGTTCTTCAAGCCTGGTGAGTCACGGATCTAAAGCCCGAGAACTTCTTGCTGGCCAACAAGGATGACGATATGTCGCTCAAGGCTATCGACTTCGGCCTCTCAGTGTTCTTCAAGCCTGGTGAGTCACTGTTGAATGTTGTGTTCATTGCACTTGTTTTGTCTCCACGCTAACTGGCGAGATACTGATATGGTCTGCATTGGCTTAGTGCTACACATGTCGGATTGTATGCTTTAGTAATGCTCACTGGATTGGATAAAGGAGATTCTATTTGGGAATAACACTGCTGTGAGGGGAATGATGTTCTTTAAGTTTATTTCCACGCAATTTTTCAAGAATTGTGTTATTGCAACTCTGAAAAAATGTTTTGCTGTGCATTGCAAATGTTACTGCATCTGAAACTTACCTAATGATTTGTTTATGCACTGGTTTGTGACTCAATGTCACTTTTCTTTTTACTGTTCCAGGGGAATCATAACCCTTTTTTTTGTCATTGAGATTACTGGCAAAGCATTATTCAAGATAGCATTGAAATCGGAATACATTACTGGCAAAACCTTATTCAAGATAACATTATTGAATTTACTGGCAAAATATTATCACAATTTTCTATGGCTGAGGGCAACTTTTGATGACATTCAAATGGCCATGTCATTGGTTTCCTTGAGACAGCATTCTAGTCTCTATCCCAGTTAGTTATATTTAAAACCTCCTTTCGCTTCTCCTCTAGTGCGAATGTTTTTCATTTGAATGTGGTCTTGATGTTTTAATTTCAAAGACGAACGCCATTAACCATATTTCTGTTCGTTTTTATTTTTAGGTCAAATTTTTACCGATGTTGTGGGAAGCCCTTACTATGTGGCTCCAGAAGTGCTGCGCAAACGCTATGGGCCAGAAGCTGATGTGTGGACAGCTGGAGTAATTCTTTACATATTGCTAAGTGGCGTACCACCATTTTGGGCAGGTACTGGTTCATCTTTATTTTGTTCCTATCTTAAGTGAAATTTTATTGTTAACTTGTAGGCTCTCAAGTCATAATAAAGGTCAGCCGTAATGATTTAAACCCAAGATATTGGCATTCTAGTGACTCTGGATGCCAAAGACCCAAAGTCATTTTTTAATTGAGCGACCTTTTCCTCTTCTGGACTGATTTCTAAATGTGCTTGTTGCAGAGACACAGCAAGGAATATTTGATGCTGTTTTAAAAGGTGTTATTGATTTCGATTCGGATCCCTGGCCTGTCATCTCTGAGAGTGCGAAGGATCTTATAAGAAGAATGTTGAATCCTCGCCCAGCAGAGCGCCTGACAGCACATGAAGTTCTATGTTAGTTTCACCTGTACAGAGCTTCCTTCCCTTTTCTCTACTAATTTTGTTGTTTTGTTCAATATACTGTTCTGTTATATGTTTCTTTGGCGCAGATACAAGTGCTCCCTCTGTTTTTAAATATGGATTTTAGGACAAGCTAAGTAGTTCATTTTTCAACAAGATCGTGCACCCTATACTTTTTATATTTAAAAACAGAGGGACTGTATGCTATATTTACTTGAAATTATGGATAATGATCGTGCACCCATTTTTTAATGCATTGATATGTGCACCGCATGTACAGTTGTTTATATATCAAAGCCTAATTTTCTTATGTTCAGGTCATCCGTGGATTTGTGACCAAGGAGTTGCCCCTGATCGGCCTCTTGATCCAGCTGTCCTTTCTCGCATTAAGCAGTTCTCAGCAATGAATAAGTTGAAGAAGATGGCTTTGCAGGTGAGTGCATTTATTTTTGTTTTGGTGGACTGTACAGTTATTTTCATAGATGTGACAATGCTGGACCTGAATAACAGTGAAGTTCTTGCCAATTGTGTTGTGAAGTCTAGTATTTCCACCGGTTTAGATGGACTCTTCATTGACTGAGATGATTATTGATCTATATATATCAACTGGATTCCATTGTCTGCAATTGATCTACTGATTCCATTTTCCAGCTAGTATTTCTGCTACCAGCCTGAGTTGTTACTATTCTTGGTATACGTTCAGTTATATCGTGGTGTAGCACCTGTTTTGAGTTTTCTGTTAATAAAGTATCTGTATTTGTTCTACTAGGTAATTGCTGAGAGCCTTTCGGAGGAGGAGATTGCAGGACTGAAGGAAATGTTCATGGCAATGGACACAGATAATAGTGGTGCAATTACATATGATGAACTGAAAGAAGGATTGAGAAAATATGGCTCCACACTAAAGGATACTGAAATTCGTGATCTCATGGATGCGGTAAGAGATCAATTTTCGCTAGAACTTACTTTTTGGATTTTTGATCTGCTACGAGTCAGCTTCAGTTTGTGGACAGAAAAGACCTTCCCTAAAGCTTCAGCCTGTGGGTATTTCTTTCACGCGCACAATGAGGCGCTAATATTGCAGTGGCGTATTTATGATCAGTATTCTTGGATATGTGATTTTATTCATATAAGTGAAAAGATTACCTGTGCTAAGATTAGGAAATCTGATATGCCATGTATATTGCTATGCCTTTTTAGTGTTATGAGGTGGTCCCTATATTTGACAGAGCCAGGAGTGTTTTGGATACTAACATCTCTCTTGAGAGAAAGCTAACACATCTGGCCGATATCCAGAAATTTGAGGTTGAATAATTTTATCTCATTTTCATGTTTAGGGCATTCCACCCCTGAAATTCCTTAACATAAATGATTTATTTGTGATGAACATTTGCTTTTATGTTATCACTGAATGGTGAATGTGCGTGAAAGCCATTCTGATTTTGCATGTCCCCATAATTCAATATGTGTCTCGATATTGAGGCTATGAACGAATTTTAGAATGAGTACTTTTTGTTCCCTGTGAATTCTCTGTGGGAGTTTCCACCTGGAATTGATATTTATAATTAGTCCTAAACAGTGAAGTAACCTACATGATAACTCTCTTACATTTTTTGTCTTATTCCAATCATTCAGGCAGATATAGACAACAGTGGGACCATTGATTATATAGAATTCATTGCTGCCACATTGCACCTAAATAAACTAGAGCGTGAGGAACATCTAGTGGCAGCCTTTTCGTATTTTGACAAAGATGGCAGTGGTTACATTACAGTGGATGAGCTTCAGCAAGCTTGCAAAGAGCATAACATGCCAGCTGCTTTTCTTGATGACGTCATTAAAGAAGCTGACCAGGATAATGTAAGTGCACTGGTCTTCATACATTAACTTCGCATTAGATTGGATTTATATTTTAGTTAACTTTTGCATGAAGGGTGCACTGAATCATTTTATTCTCCTTTTAAAGAAACAGAAAATGCCATCCTTGGACAAGAATGCTCTTTGATTGATATGCACCTGAACTGATAGTGTAAATTCTCTGCCTGGACAAATTTGATCTGAATGCTTGCTTATTGAAATAAGACCTGGATATGTATTTATTTACTGTTGCATAACCTATAAATTCTCTTGCCCATTGATATCTGTGGTATTTCTTTAGTCCTTTGTTAAATCAGAATGTTACAACTTTTGTGTTATGTCTATAACTTCTGTCCTGTTTGGTACAGCTTTACAGATTTGTAGAGCTAGAGCTGGTCATCCCTGGCTCTAGAAATCTGTAGAGCTAGAGCTGTGAGCTGATTGAGGGTCTTTTATTGAGTCACCTTGACCTTCTTTTATATTTAAATTAGAAATTTAAGATATTTTACTTTATTAAACAAACACCAGATTCTGTATAGAGCTGGGAGCTAGAGCTCTACCAAACAGGCCCTTCCTAGATCACCTTGCCCATAGATGACTTTGTGATACAGCATATGACAGGGATCTGACCACCCTTGTTCTGTTTTTCTTAATTAGGATGGCCGCATTGATTATGGGGAATTTGTTGCCATGATGACAAAGGGCAATATGGGAGTTGGGAGAAGAACAATGAGAAACAGCTTGAACATAAGCATGAGAGACGCTCCAGGTGCCCTCTGAAGTCTGAAGAGAACATCCAAGAAGTATAGTACGGCTGCAGAGAGCTTCCAATCCTTTCCTCCACGGATAGTACCTACATTTTTTTGTTTGCTATTTGTTGTAGCAATGTAGGTGTGAGCTTCAGGAATTCAGAGTACTGTAGGGTAACCCCTGTTATTATCTTTGTTGAATGTGTGAAAAATTATCATGCATTAGTTGGGTTGCAAATGTTCATATAAGTCGATGCCCTTCCACTAATTGTGAGTCGTTACCTGGACGTGTAACCGTGGATATTCGAAATCCTGATATGAAAAAGGAGGAATTTGCAAGCTGGCTTATGCATCTGTAATGTTTGTCGTGTACTAATGCGTAGCAGTCTAAGTTGTTGGACCGCTGTGATGTGCCTGTGATACAAATTTCAATCATGCAGATTGCGGGATCAAACTGTTGAACACAAGCACCACAGAAGCTCTGCATTCAGGACATTTTGTTGAGCTAGTGGCATGTAAGACAGTAAGATAAACAAAAATTGGTAGAAAATGTATAATTTCTCATGTCATAGAAGGAATTTTCTCCACTATATTGAGTACTCTCTATTTCCCCTACTTGTTTTTTAGGGCATTTCCCCTACTTGTTTAGGAGTGCTTGTCTGCAGTAGTGTGCAAACGTAGTTGAACTAGTTTTTTGGAATTTTTTTAAAGAACTTATTCAGTTTCTTGAAGTATTCCTGAAGGTCATGTGAAGAAGTTGTCGTGAAAAACATTCATAAATATCACTTCATAAGTTTTCCGAAAATACATAAATAGAAAACCAAGGAGGTAATATGAAAAGTATATAAAAGAAAAATAAAGTTTGGAGGGGAAGGCGGAACCATCGAGCGCCAATAGCAGGCCTCTCGCCTGTTGGCGCGCGGAAACCTGTGGGCCTGACTCGAAAGCCGCACGATTCCAACTGGGCCAGGCCGCGCAATAAAGCCGTCTGACCCCGGAGATCCTATATATCTTCCGAAAGAAAAAAACTTATCTATCTACCACTGTTTGAGATTCGTGCTGAAGGAATGAGCCGCTGGCGCAAGCACATGCAGGGAGAGGCAGCCGATGGAGCCAGTGGGTTGCGTTACTTGAATTTGAAGATTAAAAATCATTTTTCTCTTGAATCGTCTATCATTTTTTCAAATCGTTTGAACCATGATGTTATTCAGAATTAATATAACAAAATAAGATCCAATATAAATCTTTTTTAATTTTTTTAAATACTCAATAATTTAAACTAACCATTTCAACATTTTGAACTTAGTTTTCAATATTTTCTGATTTCAACCTTTCAACATTTTGAACTACGGTTCGTCCTTCGCAGACCATGCTTTTAGATTTTAAACTTAAAATGCTTTTTTCTCCCAAAATATGAACACTTTTTAAAATTCATTTGAACCACTGTGTCGCTAAGAATTAATCTAACACAATGACGTCCAATATGAATGCATTTTATTATTTTTAAAATACAACATTTTATATGATCTACCTCAACATTTTTAATGTTCTACTTCAACATTTTCATATTAAATGTTGAGATAATTTATTCGAAATGTTGAACTTGATTTGAATAAATGTTGAAACTTGTATTTAGACTAATTTCTTAGGTTTCTATCCCCTGTCATAGAAGGGTGTACCGGTTAGGGTTGGGGATTGTTGGGGGGCGACTCTGTCCTAACGAGTACAGAAGGTTGGTGGGTTTGGGGGCGACACGTACCCCCTGCCATAAAGGGCCTACTGACCGGTTAGGGGCCGACCAAGTACCCCCTGCCATAGAAGGCCCTACTGACTGGTTAGGGTTGGGGATTGTTGGGGGGCGACTCCGTCCTAACGGGTACATAAAGTTGGTGGGTTTGGGGCCGACACGTACCCCCTGCCATAGAAGACCCTACTGACAGGTTAGGGGCCGACCAAGTACCCCCTGCCATAGAAGGCCCTGCTAACTGGTTAGGGTTAGGGATTGTTGGGGGCGACTCCGTCCTAACGGGTACAGAAGGTTGGTGGGTTTGGGGGCGACACGTACCCCCTGCCATAGAAGACCCTACTGACCGGTTAGGGGCCGACCAAGTACCCCCTGCCATATAAGGCCCTACTGACTGGTTAGGGTTGGGGATTGTTGGGGGCGACTCCGTCCTAACGGGTACAGAAGGTTGGTGGGTTTGGGGGGCGACACGTACCCCCTGCCATAGAAGACCCTACTGACCGGTTAGGGGCCGACCAAGTATCCCCTGCCATAGAAGGCCCTACTGATTGGTTAGGGTTGGGGATTGTTGGGGGCGACTCCGTCCTAACGGGTTCAGAAGGTTGGTGGGTTTGGGGGCGACACGTATCCCCTGCCATAGAAGGCCTTACTGACCGGTTAGGGGCCGACTAAGTATCCCCTGCCATAGAAGGCCCTACTGACTGGTTAGGGTTGGGGATTGTTGGGGGGCAACTCCGTCCTAACGGGTACAGAAGGTTGGTGGGTTTGGGGGCGACACGTACCCCCTGCCATAGAATGCCTTACTGACCGGTTAGGGGCCGACCAATTACCCCATGCCATAGAAGGCCCTACTGACTGGTTAGTGTTGGGGATTGTTGGGGGGCGACTCCGTCCTAACGGGTACAGAAGGTTGGTGGGTTTTGGGGCGACACGTACCCCTGCCATAGAAGACCCTACCAGTAATGTTGATTGAACATTCTTATGTTTTTTAAAAATATATATCAAAAAGTTTGTAAATTATTGAAAACATTTTTAGAAAATGTTGAACTGGTTCATTTATATTCTTTGCTGGATAGGCTGATCTGTTACCTTTGCGTCAGAAGTTTCTATTTCAATTATTGTCCTACAAGTACAACAAGTTTGCTGCCATTTTTATTGAGATGCTGATCTAGTTGTTGTCATGCAATTCAATGCCTAAATACAGGTTTGTAACATTTTCCTTTAGTGTTCTCAACATTTGTTTTCATAGTATTTCAACATCTTCAACATTATTCCTGCTCATACAACTCCATGCCTAGATTCAATTTACTAACTTTTTTTGTTGTTGCACACAACATTTCTTATAACAATATTTCAACATTTCATACATTTTACTAGAACTAGGTTCAACTTTATCTGTGCAATGTTGAACATATCTATATGTATATTTCAACATATCTATTTGTACATTTCAACTTTACTATATTTAATGTTCAACATTATTGTATTAATTAAGAATGGAAATGTTCAAAATTTCTTGTTTTTAATGGTCAAAGTCACAATAAAAATTAACATAATGATTAACATTTTGAGCATTGTTTCATTGTTAACAGGTTCTTGCTACACTACTTGCTGAAAAGTTGCTGTGGAAGATCAGTTGTCAAAGGAAATGCTACATTAGAACTAGATTATGTTACCTATAATTTGTGCTCTGAAATCTGAAGCTACCGAATGTTAAGTTTATTTACAAATTTGCAACTTGCAACTTCATTTTGTGAGTTGGTTCCCACCCGTTATGTTTCCCACTTAGAACCACGTACCCAGCAAAAAATGAAATGCAGGCAGAAATTTTTGCGCGCGGAAAACACAACGTTCCAACATTCACGATAAAAAAGTCAGGCGCCCAGATCGTAACGGAAAGTCAGGCATACAACATTTGCATCAATTAAAAAAGTCAGGCACGGCTAGATGTAACGAAAAAAACAACGGGCTAGTCTATTTGCTAATATTTGGGTCTTCATAAACCTAATTGGGCTTTATAGATGATTTGCTTATATGCCTTCCGGTAGATATACAGGAGCTCCCGTCTGACCCTCTGTTTGGTAGGGAGTGTAGTGCCGAGCGCCCTCCGATCGCCATCGCGCACGAGCTCATCTGGATGCAGCCCTGGCCTCAAGCTGCCTTGACGGACAGTTGCCTGCTATCTGCCTGTGTGGTATTTGGTTGCAGGCCTGGAACCTTGCCTGGGCCAGGCAACGGTTGTCCCAGCCAAGCCGACGAAATCGAGTGCCTGGGTCAACAGTGCGTCTGCCTGGGGTTAAAGAAGATAGTTAAGCAGCAATGCATGTCCATCGTCTTTTAAATATTTCTTGAAAATAAAAATCAAGCACATGGTTATATGTAAACAGTTGTTAAAATATATTTTATTTTTATTTTCGTCTTCCTCTTTAATAAAGTTAACATATATATTTATTATTGAATATAATTATTTTCCCTAACAAAAATTATTTAGTTTTTATATAATTATTAACTTAGTAAAATAATACAAATCGTTTATTTTGATAATCAAAGTATATTACTGTCAATTAATCATATGTTTATAGCATAAAATCTTTTTCTCTCTCGTTAACAATCTCAGGCTCAGGCCTCCAACCAAACAAACCTTCTTCATATTTGCCTGGCCAGGCAGAAATCATTAATTTTTCAGACTACTCTCAGACAGCACTTTTCATCGGGAAGTCACCCAGCTCCAACCAAACAGGTCCGACATGCCATGGTGCCGGCGCGCCGCAGGCCAGCAATGGCTCGAGCAACCGGCCGTTGACTCCGGGCAACTTGGACACCGGTCCAGCCGCCAGCGCGGCAGGGCAGCGGCAGCGAAGAACACCACCACCAGTCCACCACCTGCCGACTGCGGTCGTCCCCTCAGCGACGCCACACGCCATTTGCTCCAGGCATCTCCGGCTTTCCGCCGAGGAGGGAGCTAGTCTTGATATGCTTATCAAAACCTCAGTGCGCGGGTCAAATCCTTCCCCTGGCCGCTCAGCTGAGCCGATCGCGGTCGAGGATTGAGTGATTGACTCGAGGTCTCGGGCTAATGCGCGCGGCAACACTTGGAGCTGCTCCAAGGCTTCACACAACCCACGTGCGCCGCCACCTCTCCCTGTGAAGCTTCCGCTCGGATTCATGGCGGCGCCCTTTGCCCTTTCCGCCGCCGGCCGGCTTCGTTATCAGGACCTGGCTTTACCCGCCAGCGAGGAAGCATCCGGCGATATTGGAGCGCCCAAGAAGATTCAAGAAGATTTTCGTTTTAAATTGCCGCCAGATAGGCTCCAGAATTTTCTGAGACGCATCCACCGATTTTATATATGAACTCTGTCATCCATGGTTGGTTGGCAAAGTGCCATGGAAAAAGGACGGGCTTGGCCATCTTGCAACCGACTGGGCTCCATCCAGCCACCACAACCTCAACTGCACATCCTAACCAACCCAACCCCACTACACTGTCAGTGCACCGCCGTCGTCCATTGATACGAACGAAAGTGCAAGCAAGAAACCACAAATTATGTTATCTTTTGGATTAAATTAGCTCTCTGATTTGACTCCAGCGTACACGGGTGCCAGGATATTGGTTGACCCAAAACAATCTGCTGCTGCCACTGGCCAGTGGAAACTGGCAGGAAGCGTCTCAGTGTTCGTGTGGTCCTTTCTGTTTTGCTTGCTCCATGCTTTCTTCTTCCAACGTCGACGCTAAACTAGTGGCATGTGCTCGCATCACATGTCTGAATTAGGTTTGCATCTGCATGGTGCATTTGCTGAGGTGGCCGAGCCATTTCAGGTCCAGGGGCCGGGTGGTGGCTCGTGGAGGAGAGGCTGCATGCGTGCGTGGTTGACTCCTTTGGACCCGAGAGGTCGCAGTCGGATAGAGATCTCCCAGGATCCGGCGTCCGGCTCTCTCCTTTGCGTTGCTACTATGCTTCTGCCTTCTGCTGCGAAGATTCTAAGCACTGTTGCTTACCATTGCTCATTGCTCTGAAAAGTACCATTGCTCATTGTGAACAGCCTATGGCCTTCAGTCTCCTGATCATAATGAGATGGGCCTGTATTTTCTTCCACACAACAACTGCTGCTCCTTGTACACAAGGTGATGCGCCTTTTGGATGGAATAAACAGGAAAAGGGCGGCAAAATTCCCCGCAAAAAAAAGCTTCAAAAAAGGGCAAATATTTTTTTTAAACCATGGGAAAATCGTTGAAGTATCTTAGTGATAACCATTGATTTATAATCTTGCAATACAGATTTGGGTTTCGGATTGTTGATTGAGCCTCTTGAACGCTGGCCTAGTTACTGAAATTCAAACAAGCATTCCTGATTAACAGCTAAATTAACGGTTAATCGAGATTCATATCACATCCTCTCCAGTGAATACGGCAACTTATGATCACTTAGTGATTTTTTTTTTGTGAAAGATCACTTAGTGACTGCAATACAGATTTGGGTTTCGGATTGTTGATTGAGACTTTTAAATGTTGGCCTTGTTACTGAAATTCAAACGGGCATTCCTGATGAACAGCTAAATTAGCGGTTAATCGAGATTCAAATTCGCATCCTCTTCAGTGACTTAAGGCAAGTTATGAAAACTTAATAATTCAGACTCTCCCAATTGAAACTAGATTCAAGCTTTATATCATTGCGCATCTGTACAAATAATTTACAAGGAGTCAAAGACAATGTTTTACCATCAATCAGCTACACACATCTTGATGCTTGCCCCCCAGACGCTCCCCATTGCCAGGACCCAGCTAATCACTACTTCACACCTAAAAAGAAATGGAACCTACGAGGCTAAAAAAGTTCACCAATCACCAGCGAGCTTGCACATTGGTTCAATTCCTGTGTTGAGTGCGCATGGCACTACGCCAAGAACGTCGGCCCCTCGGCGCTGCAGGGCGCCTTCCAGAGCGCGCTGATGCCGAGTCCGGGGCGCGCGCCGCAGCGGCGGCACCACTCGCCGGCCGGCAGCTGGGCCGCCAGCACGCGGCGGCAGGAAGGGCAGGAGGACTTGGTGCGCAGCCACGTGTCGACGCAGGCGGCGTGGAACGCGTGGCCGCACTGCGGCAGCACGCGCATGGCCTGGCCGTCCTCGAACTCGGCGAGGCAGATGGCGCACTCGTCCGCCCCTTCCTCCGCCGCCTTGCTGCCGTCGGGGACGTACGTGACCGTCGGCAGCGAGCGCAGCACCTCCTTCTTGACGCCCTTGTTCGCGGCGGCCGCGCCCGTCGCCGCCCGGGCCGCGGCGGACCAGCGGCGCGAGCACGCGCACCGGGCGACGAGGCCAAGGCCGAGGACGCAGACGAGCGCGCAGAGCAGGCCGGCGAGGATGAGGATCATGTCCGAGTTGAGGGAGTCCGCCGGTGCGCCCGAGCCGACCGGCCCTTCGACGAGCAGTCTCGCCATGGCTTGGCACTAAGCTGAGACGGCGGCCCGAGTCGCGAGCTGAGCCTCTGCTGCTGTCGTTGGCTGATGCGGAGGCTTTGGGCAGGCAGCGTGAGAAGTGTGGAGGGAAGGGGTTGGTTTGGCCGCGCTTTTATAGAGCGCCAGGTGCCGTTGATCGGTGACTTTATTTTTTTTGGTCTTTGAAAAAAGAGGAGAAAAGAAGCAGAGGTCACTGCAGGCCAGTGGAATGGCCTTGTGTGGCGCAGGCAGGGAATCCTTTTGGGTTTCAACAGCCATTCGCCGTTTCAGGCTTAAACTGGCACTCGTAATGCTGTCTTTCAGTACTTCTTTTAGCCAAACATCTATAACTAGCCAAAGAATTCCGGTGAAGTGGCTCCTAAATATTTTCGAAATTCCTGGAGATTACTTTAAACATATTTTTTTTAAATAATGCAAGGCTCCTAAATATTAGCGTGTCACCGTGACTGACAAGATCTAGGTCGTAGTCTCGTGCTACTACATGATAAGCCGTCAGCTCGTCACGACAACGTGAAACAGATAGCGTACGAGCGAGGGACACATGTCCGTCCCTGGAGCCACACGAGCGGCGCACTCCGCCGCGGGTACAGATACTTTCGGCTTCGCCGCCGCTACCTGTCACCCTGCCATAGCATGTGCTGTTCCACTGACCTTCTTCTCGGCGCCGGTGGTCACGTCCATCTCGTACCCACCGCGAGATCGACCTCCTCGCGGCCGTTCTTTAGATCCCGTGCCGTGCGCCGCCGCCGCGCGGCATCCGAAAGCGCGGCGCCGCGCACGCCTCGGGCAGAATTTTGCCGTTCCCGTAGCACTGGAAAACGATGCGTGCGGTGCGCGGCAATGCACCCGCGCGAGGCGAGCAACGCTTTGCCGCCGCCGCACCGGCGAGCTGCCCGTAAACGCCGCCGCGTGTACGGTGCGAGCGGGGTAGTAGTGCGCGGTGAGCCGGTGACGCGCGCGTATCCGGAAGCCGGGAGACGGACGGACGGACGGCCCGTGCTCGCTCGCCGCGGTGGCGGGGTTTCTCTCCGGGGAAACGGGGCACGGAGCTCCCGCCTTTCTCCGGCGACCTCGTCCCGCGGGGCCGCGGCCCCTGCTTCTTCGGGCAGCGGCAGCGGTGGTAGTGGCGAGCCAAAGCGGCGCTCCACTACGCACATGGATGGAGGCCGCGGGGCCTTTTCCCGCGCGAGCACATGCGGATCACATGCCCGGCCGGTAATGGCGCGCAACAGAACTGACGGCCGGCGGGCTCGCTGAGGCCTGCGGGTACGATCGCACTGCCGGGCCGACGTGTGGATCTCGCAGGGGCGCCGGTGCCGGGCACGGCGGGAGTGCGCGGTGCTCGTGTGATCTGTCGAGGCGCGGCGGTTGGGTGGTCTCGGTGGGGGCGCAGCCTTTCCGGCCCTGCTTCCTGAAACCGCATGTTCTCCGGCCCGATCTTTCCTGCTTGCTTTGGCTGAATGGGGCAAGAGCCGCGGCGATCTTTCAGTTGCTGGTCGGAATGGTCCTGTGGCCTGGACAAGCACGGCGCTACGTGTGCGATGCAGAGACGGGCAACAAAATATTCGACCGAATAGTGGTCTCTTTTGGTAGACACAGTTTCATTTCCTGCTTGGAGCGAGAAACTGCAGGATTCCTGCGAATAACATGTGGCGAGCTGTTTTTCTGCCGAGTCACTGAATATCACCGGGAAGCTGAATTCGTTTCCAAGGATTAAAGGGGCCATCCGAGATCGCGAGGACTAGGTGCAAGTGACAGTCACTTCAGCTCTTTAAAAAAAGATGAACGCCCCCTTGCCCGGAAGGCCGGAACGGTCTGTTCCAAAGACGGGGACTGGTCCAAAGGTGAGACGCACAGCCGCCTAATTGCCTTCGGATTCCACCTGAAACAGCCTTGCTACCAGTGCCTCACGTTAACGGTGCCATTGCTTTCTCTTTGGGTCCCCATTAGACCTTGCAGATCAAAGCATGGTGTGGTATCCACAGAGATCTATTGGATGGGACGGGGGGCAGCCTGCATGCACATTGTTGCACTGTGCACTGATTTCGATCGGGTGGCACTTTCGTTCGCACGACGCAGCAGTGAAATACCAGAATATCAAGAAAAGGGCTTCGGAATGGCACCAGCTCAAAGCGGGGGCTGCATATGTGGTTTCTCTAAAGCCCTACAGCTACTGGCATGGACACGCTGCTCGGCTTCACCGAATCACTGCACGCATGAATGATCAAAACATTATTTTGTTCTAGGTGGCCAAGTGTTTTCATCGCTTCAAATAAAAAAAAAACACCGATGGTCTGGAAGGTTAAACAAATAAACAAGAGTGGCTGTGTCTAGGTCCCAACTGGGAGATGAATTCCTGCTATTCACGATAGAATCAATGTGTGTACATTAACAGAGCTTTGAAAAAAGGTAACGGGGTGCTGCAACTTTAGATCCAAGGTGACTAGGACCGGCAAAGCGTGAGCACGAAAAATGACAGGGTATCTTGGATAAAGACTCTGGTTTTCAGATAAGATAAGATTTGCCTTAAGTGGGTGGCATAGAAGAGCGAATTTATCTTTTCTAGCCATCTGAATAGCAACACTACGGACTGCAGTGTCTGATGCACATGGCTGAAACATCTAGGGTTTCAGGTCCACCGATTGGATTGGTTAGTTCCAAAGTGAGCTGACGTGGAGGTTGATCAACTGAATTTGTAATCCTTGTAAACACCCTGCCAAAAGACTAGGGGGAGTTTCTATGTTCGCACTAAGGATTAGTTTAATCGACTGTCCAAATTCCATTCTACTCATGTTTCACACCCGAAGTAAATTAAAGAGTCAATCAATAAATTGCTCATGTCAAAGTAATGCGCAAAACTGAGGGCAGTTGCCCGACTGCGCTTGAAGAGCAATTGCTTCATGTATGAAATCTTCTGACTATCAAGATGAGAAACACCCTCACCTGGAAATCAGGACCATGCCAAATTGCTAATAGCAGGTGGGGAGTCACTTGTCCCATACTCAGAAGTCAGAACCCCCTTGAACAGCAACTTCACTTTGTTGGGCAACTTGCCCCTTGCCGTTGCTCAGTATGCAGATAAAACACCTACCGCTTGATGCAATTCAAAAGATTCACATACATGGCTGCAGTTTGAGAATAAAGATAAACCATTTTAGCACCAAAATGTAGAGACCTGCAAACAATATAGAAGGGGAGAAGGTATCTTCTACCCACGGTTGATTTTCCAATGATGAGATGCATAGCATTAGTCACATGTATAAAGTTGGAAGCAACGATATTGATCACGCACCAGCTTTTCCTGAAAGGCAAGATTTGCATGTAAGCTGTTATCTAATGGACAGTGCATCCCGGTAATTGAAACGTTATCTAATGGACAGTGCATCCCGGTAATTGAAACAAACTATTTCTGCTGTAGAATAAAGGCCCTAAGGTCTTCTGTAAAAAAAATGGCACGAGCTCCGCCTCTGCATTAGATTAGGGAAGCCATATTTACAGAATAGCGCCATTAGAGCAGGGTGTGGACAATTTTGGATCCTATTACACAGTTCCAAGTCCAACAAATAACATCTGGTGAACATAATACTCCATCAGATACATTTCTCCAGGACTGCTCTTAATTCTGTGCACCACTTGTAGCATACTTAACAAGATTTAATAGAAAAATCTTATGATCATGCTCTCTTGGAATGTTTGAAGCAGTGTAGACTGCTACATCTCTTTTGGTGTTCCTCTTTGTTTAGCCCTGTGCAGGCTCTTAAGTTTAAGGTCATACTTACATTAGCAACAGTGACTACTAGCTACAGTAGACTAAGTCAAATAAAACAGAATAAATGGGATAGAAAGCATGAAACTAACCTTTGAAGTATCTCCTTCCTTAGCATACGCTAAAAGTTGACATGTTTTGCAGCAATGAATCATTTCAGTTTCACAAGCATGCCTCACGGGCTTTGTAATGAGAGACTGAAAAAAATAAATCAAACATGATCAGATTGCTATCGGCAGAGAGAAAATTGTCCTCATACAGAAGACCAGCTACACTTCATTGAATCACAGAAGTTTTTTCATAAAAGACTACAAAACTCAAATCGAAGGAGGCATCACACCTGCAATTTTGTGGTACCCTCCATGACAATGCTCCAAAACTTTTTAAGCCTGGTGGCATCGACATATAGTTCCTCCAGTCTTCCATCATTATTCTTAAGTCATGAATTTTGCTCTGCAGTCCAATACAACAGTTTGCATGCATGGTGCAAACCTTGTTTAAATCTCTGCTTGGCTCACAAATGCCACCAAAGTATGAAGTGCTTAAGAACTTAATTGTCAGACCAATATCTGTAGTGTAGGGATCATGCTTTATAAAATTAAAAACGTCCTGATCGTGGTACCCAGGATACGTATATCGAGAAGAATACCAAAACTTGTAAAACTCTATGCTTTGATCATTTGACTTGACATAGTTGAACCCTCCATTGGCTATGTTCCTCAAGTCCGTTGCATTGCCTACGTAGTGATCGCATGCAATCTGAAAGTCTCCATCAGAATAGAAGAATGGAAAAGGATTGCGGAACCACATGATATCGGCATCCTGAAATGCAGGGGGGAAGAGACAGTTATATCAAGTGAAACCACCAATAAGAAACTCACAATGAACAGTTCAAATGCTGAATATCAATGCCTTAGTACAGGATAAATCATAAACGTAAAGGGATAAATTTACCGAGAAAACGAAGCTGTAACCTTTTTCAAGCACTAGCCGCAAGAAATTCAGCCTTCTCCACATCATTTCTAGATACCCAGTAGTCTGAAACCTCTTCTCTTCAGAAAAATCCACGTCCTCAGTTGTAAGAGCAAAGCAGTAGGGATGGATCTTGACACATCGTTTATATGCCTTCCAATCAAATGCTACTATCACAAGATGTCTCAAAAGTGAACTAGTCCCAACACCACGACGGAAACTATCAATGAAAAGATCTATCACTGAGCCCGGTGAAGCCCATGCAGCATTCAAGGTCGTCAATATTACGGTCTTATTGTCCATGGAAGCCTCCTGCAGAACCAGCTCTAGTCTGAGATCTTCACTGTCCTACAACAACAACAATCGTGTTAATGTGATACAGAGTTACAAGCTCTGCCTCATGACTGAACTTGATACCATATTAAGTTATTAACAATGAGGCAGAAATTGGAAGTAAATCCTTGACTGGAGCAAGAGAGTAACAAACTCATCAGGTTATTCCTGACCTAACCTAAGGATCTTATTCTAGGTGAGAATATAAGAGATTGTGCACAAGTTTGCACCAGAACTGCACTCAAGTTTTTTTTTCTTATTTCACAACATAGCACAAGGCAAGCAGTTGTACTTGAGTAAGCGATCTCCAATGAGAAGTAGTCATGCAAAATCAAGTATCATAAAAAATGACCAGTTTGACCGACAAGGCAACAACATTGACGTATAATAATATATCAGGAATCGCTGCATGATCTCAAAGGGAACGCACCCAGACACCACTAATATCAGGGTAAGGGATGCATGAATTGCTAGCTAGCTCTGAGACCCGAAATTAACAGGACCAGGAATGTTGAGATCGCATTGAGGAGCATTCAGGAGCCTAAGTAGCAAACATGAATAATACCCAAAAACATGCTAAGCACAAGGAAACTATGATCGATAGAATTCTGCGAAACATAGCAAAAAATAAATAAACAACAAAGGTAGTAACAAGGAGGAGGCAAACCCCACCAGATCGCCGGTGGGGAAAGGATCGAACTCGCCGTCCTCCGCGGGGACCTCAACCAGAGGAAGCGGCGGCGGCTCCAACAAGGGCCGGCGCGCCCGCGGGACATACACTTGCGCCGTAGTATCCAAGGCGGCGAGGTATAGCACGGCGCAGAGCAGCGCCACCGCGGCCGCAAGGAGGAGCACCGCCGCCGCTCCCCGGACGCGCGAAGGCGGCCGCGGCGAGCGGCCGCGGAAGCGGGGCAAGGATGTGGCGGAGGATTGAGTCAGGATCGCGCGCAGCGGCCTCGCCATTGCAGGCGGGCGGCGGCCACCACGCGGGGCCGGGGCCGGCCACCGACGCGGAGACGAGGGCTTGAGACCAGACGAGACGACGAGCCAGTCGCTCAGTGCCTCAGTCTAACGGTCGCGGGAGGCGCAAACCACACGGATCCGGGTCCGGGCTTCGAAGGCGTAAAGCGGCAACCGCGAAGGCGGAAACCGCCTTCCACTGAGGACTTGGAGGTTGGCAAACGGAGAGCACGTGAGACAGGACACTGCCAGATGGGCCACAGCGCGTGCGAGACGTGCCGTCGTCGGGCGGCAATCACGTCCCGAGTGGATACACACATGCGCCGCCTCCATGACAGTGGGGCCATGCGCCGCCTGACTCCCGTGGGACCCACGTGTCAGTGATCGAGAATATTCTCCACGCTTCTTTGGCGCGGTGTACGGGGCTGCAGACACGGCCACAAAGCCGCGAAGGGACCGCAAGCGGCAAGCCGTTGGCCGCATCTAACTACCGGCGGGGGCCAACGACCTTTCCTTCTCCTTCCCGCATGTTCCTCCTCCCCCTCCTCTCCACTCGTCGTCCATCACTCGAGCCCTCCTCCTGCAGCTCCGGATCTGGAAGGCCGGGGGAGTAGCAGGCTGTCAGAAGAGAAGCAGCACTGTTGAGCCGTAGGCAGAGGAGAAACAGGCTGCTGAGTCGCTGGCCTCTGAGAATTGGGGACAGAGACATCGCGTAGCTTGTCGAGGTGAAGACATGGATTGGTTGCCTGGAGAGCTGTGCCTCAAGATCTTCCAGCTTCTGGATCACCAGTCCCTCGCCTCAGCTCCCCAAGGTTTGACGCCTCCCTCGTCAGTTTATGATTCCTCAATCCCAGCGTGGCAGCGTGAGCGACTGCCATTGTTCTGTAATTCTGAATTCCCCACTGTCTGAATTCTCACGTATCCAAATTAGATTTAAGTCGCGACTTCATTTGGTTTCCGATGACAATTCCAATTTTGATCGGCAAGCCTCTGACTTCTTTCCGGCCACAAGTTGTTGAATCGTATCAGCTTGTATATCCTGTGCGCTGTACTTGCTGAAACCTGAAAATTGCTCCTGGCATTGCGTCGAGAGATAACCTGATGGTAGCAGATAGAAATAGATTGTAAGGTAGTAGTTTCTCAAAAACTGAATTCGAACTGCTGTGGTTTCGTTATCTCTGGTGATGAAATTCGGGCGTAGCCCTTTTGGAAAAAGCAAATAGAAATAGAATGCACTAGCACGGTAGCAGAATCTCGTTCTGGTGAGATGCACACACACAGCCATGACTGGGACGATGCTGCCCGAGCTCAGTTTGCAGGAAATGGAGGGCGTTGACCTCCGACGATGAGCTATGGCGGAAGCTGTTCAACGACAGGTGGGGAGCGGACGCCGCGGCGTTCTACGCGCCGGAGGGCTCCAAGTCCTGGAAGGACGTGTTCGTCGTGCAGGACCGATGCGACCGATACGGACTGTAAGCCACTCAGGCACTCATCCATCCTGATGTTGCCAATTGCCATCATCAGCAGCTTGTACTGACTTGGAGCGTGGCGGTGCCACGTTCTTCTCAGGGGCGTCAGGATCATCAGGGAAGGGAAGGACTACTACCTGATCTACCAGGGCGAGATCCAGAGGTACTTGGGCTCGCGCCAGGACACGGACGGTGATGGCGGGAAGGAGGCGCCGCGCAAGGACGATGAAGACGAAGACGAGCAGCGGCAGATATCGAACAGGATCCTGTTCTTCCTGGGTGATCTGGAGGCGGCCTGCGCGGACGCCAAACGTGCTAAGGCGTGAGCGCGTGTTGCCCTATGCCCCGGTCCAGAAGTACATTGCTCAACACCTGTATGATTCCTGTTAATTTGCATAGCTCATGCATAGTGTTATATCTATGAGGGTGTTTATATGCGTGAAAAGGAGTGCGAAAAGTTTATGCATTGGACCG
Organism: Alloteropsis semialata; assembly: GCA_004135705.1. NCBI lineage: Eukaryota > Viridiplantae > Streptophyta > Magnoliopsida > Poales > Poaceae > Alloteropsis > Alloteropsis semialata. Next base: position 64,498,995 of record CM014270.1, read on the forward strand.
CGTGCACAGAAAGAAGAAATGACTGACACGGTTCCTAATGCATAAACTTTATGCATTTTGGGGTGATCTGAACACGCCCTATGTATACTTCATGTATAGGGCTTTACCTCGTTTTATGTAAGTTAAAGAATCATGTTTACATTCACCAGACATTTTGATTCTAGTAGGGGTTTAGAGGGTAGATCGATTTGATCGCCCTTCGCTTTGTTTGTATTACATTTTAGTCTGTCAATGCATACACAGTAATACCAGATTGTGTACCCAACGAGGGCGACAAATGGATAATAAATAGCCTTTTTTCAATAATTCGTCACATTCAAATGATTACCGGATTGCAAGAAAAAGTTCAATGGATCTCTATCTCTACTGTAAGATTAGGATAACAGTAGATGACTACTCATGTCAGCCTCGGCTACGAGTCAATGTGTTGGGCACAATTGCAGACTCTTCCGCTGAAACTTTACTAAACCAATGGGGACTACGAAGTGCATAAGATTACACTGAAAACCTGTTAAAACTACGAAGTGCATAATTTCCCAAGCAATGAGAAAAACATACATTAGCTGGTGATACAACCCTCAATTCATTAGCGAACACTAGTATCACTCTGAAACTAGGATACAAGCACACATGTATTTGAAGCTCTTCCATTTGGAAATCAACAACTCGATCTTCCACAGAACCACATCAAGCCCATAACACGAAAAACACAAAACATATACTTGTTATTACAAGACAGAACCGTATAATAGACAGTTAACCATCATAAAATAATTTGAGATAGAAAGCATAGTTTCTTCACTTGTTGAGCTGTTTCAGCAGCCACCTCTTCCTGAGTGCAACTGGAAGTGCCAACAGGGACTCGTACTTGCGTGCATTAGCAGTAAAGATATCAAACAACTCAAGCAAGGTGTCTTCATCTAGTCCATCTGCCTCATTCAGTGTCTTGAGAATTTCCTTAGATGTCAGGCCTTTTGGTGCTTCATCCTTGAAGGCTTGTGTAAAGTTGTCAAACTTCTCAGCCATCGTTGAGGTGAAGGAGTTACCTGACTGCTGCCTTTTCAAACTTAAGTTGAAGATGAGGTAGGCTCTTTGTTGCTATTCTGTTCCCTACACATCTCCTTTGCGCTTTCAGCTACAGTCCTTGCGGCATCACCGGTTGCATGGTCTTACCGTACACCAAACTAATTGAATCTCAGTACAAGACGACCTTGTGTCTATACTGAGATGCCACTTTGTTTTTCTGCAAAATAATGATCACACAATATTAGCGAAGACAAACAACTCAGTGCAAGCAAACAGTTAAGCCATCACTCCTGTTGAAACTACAAGACACAAATAGGACTGAAAGCAAACAGGCATTTCTCATTCCTGTGTTCAATAGCTAATAATATAGTAGCCTAATCAACTGGAGCTAATAAGTCTATCTCATGCCTTAGCTAGAAAAGCTGGAAAAGAAAACACTCTGATTAACACTGCAGATTCAGGCTAATCAGCTGGACATCACATGGACTCTCTACTCTACTAGCTGTACTGATGTAAACTGGACTAATAAGCAAAGAAATGCAGCTACAATTTATTATGCGCAGCTGGTAGCTCAACTCAGCTGCCACCAAACGTAGATTAAACACGGTTAACTGATGAGTTCTGTGGCCATTCTCTTTCTAGTAGGAAATATAAAACCTCACTTTTGCTGGCTAACACTAAAGAAAACAGGTATAATCAAGTCGTTTCACTGGCCATTCTTTGCAGTCTTGCACAAGACAAGATCAAAGGCAGACAGAGTAGCATTTCTTCAGTTTTCGAAAGTAGAGGAGGCAAGTCAAGCAGTAGGACAGTTTGCAGATTTGGGGTTTCAATAAACTTAACGAATATAAAACTTAATGAATATAAAACCTTGCATTTGCTGGCTTTCACTTGTCATTCTTTGCTGAGATCAGAGGCAGACAGAGTAGCATTGGAAAAATGAAGTGGTAAGGAAGGCAGGTACAGTAATCTAGTCACTACTATAGGTAATACTCCAACCAAACATAACGGCAAAATCATTGGAAAAATTAAGTGGTAAGGTAAGCATGGGGATATATCTCTTCTCACCAACATTAATCGAGTTATCGAAACAGTAGAAATCCAGAAACAACACTAATCATGTACTCATGTTCACAGAATTAGAGATCCAGGAAAGCTAGGCAGTAGAAATTCAAAACAACAGAGTAGAGATTCAGAACACTAGCACTTTAGCACTCGTGTTACAAACCTGTTGATCCATCAACCTCCCAGTCTCGATCCTCTTCTTGTTCATACCTACTATTTTCTGCTGTAGTACTGGTATCGCCTTTGCAAGATCTGCAGGTTCAGCACAGTTGAGTAGTCATATTTCTGAAACAGGGTTAACTAGATTGATGGAGGCTGAATTGATGAATGGGCCACTATAATGTCATACCTTCAAAATTTTCATGCACGAATTTGTCTTCAAACAACTTCTGTATCTCAGGAATAACAGAATCAAGTTTTCTTTTGTATGTAGTCTGCCTTTCCAATGAAAACATCTCCCTTTGAAGATTTTCAGATTCCACGTTGGCCTGACCGAAAAAAAATGAAAAGTACTAGCAATTGTTACAGAAATCTATATAAGCTAAATCATGAAAACTAATGTGCTTACACTTTCGAGCTTTCTCCTTAAAGAATCAAGTTCCAAATCCAAATCTGAATCAGAAGTCCCATCTTTGTGTGATTCTTTTGCGCAAGAATTATCCTGATGAAAGAAAAGATCATGTACATACTCACATAGATTGATATTTTTCAAGATCAATGGAAACAATAGTATTGCAATTGTTGCATTCACCAGAAACACTGGTTTCAATAACATCAAATTTGCAAGTCTATAAGAGAAGTAATGTTCAGTTTTTTTTTAAAAAAAAACTTCAGTATTTCAGTCAACTTCTCAACGGAACAAATCCAGCAGTTTAGTAAAATGCTCTAACCAATATTGAATCCACAACCTCTTGGCTTTTATGACTGTGCAAGAGTGTGCGCATCTGTAGTTGAGAGTTTACACCAATAAACTCTATAAGCATCAGATTTCAAAATTATGAACCTTCATAAACAGGATTGTTTGGTACCCCCTCCATCTATAATGAATGAGGAAAGATGAACACAAATGAATTTTGCTACAGAAGATGAATGCTAAATTTAACATATAGGAGACAAATCTTTTACTTTCAGATATAAGGTACATACATCTTCAGGCACCATAAAACCTTCAGGTACTTTCAAGCAATGTTGGAAGCAGTATTTCTCCCAGTTGGCCATTCTCTTATCCAGTGCATCCTTTACAACATGGCGAATGGCATTTAATCCCTACAGAGAAAACATAGAAATGCTTCTACTTGTCATAACAGTCCTGCTGGTCCATAGAACAATGAAATAAGAAGTACAAGATTATGAATGTCATGAAAAACCTTTTGTAGGAGAAGACATGGATCAAATTAATGCATGAAGTACATAGTTAACTGCCTAAAACATTTGAAGCGCCAAAGCAGCTAAGTGCAATGCTACAATTGGAAGGCTAATGCACCGTATATAGTTCATAATATACTTAATGAAGCCAAGCTTTTCTGGATCTGTCATTCTTCGCAGTACAGCTCCATAAACAAGCACAAACTGAAATGCCGTAGCATGTAACAGGTCAGCTAGCAGTCTCCACTGCATAAATAATCCAAGACAATAAAAGTGGCCTAGTGGGCACTGGCGGAACTACCTGGAGGCCAACAGGGAGGAAATTTCTTTAACCATGGTATACTCACATGTTCGGCATGAGCAGAGTTAGCTCAGTTAGTCACTTTCCCCCCTCCATATGAGTAATGTTCCACCACCATTACTGGGAAACCCCTCCCGCCTCCTCTCTCTTCCATATGAGTAATGTTCCACCACTGCTACTGGGAAACATACGCTATCAGATGGCATGTGGTTGTGATTTGAATTCTGGTACAGAAGAAAACTTCCATGCTCTATTTTCACCATTCTGGAGTTGCATTCAGTCTTTTATAATTTTGTGGATCAGAAATTTGTTTATCAAGGCATCTTCACACATCAAGGTACTCTAATGTTTGTCCCATTTCAACAATATTCCAAAATAATCAGATGAGTGGAACTCAAAAGAAACGCGATTAAGCTGAAGGACAGACAATTAACTAACTATCCATCCCCAAATCTAATCTGTGAATTGGCTGTATCAAATCATGTTGTCGGAGCCCATCACTTACCCGCTGGAGCTCCACAGCTTTCTGGGCCGCCGTGGAGGCGCCGAGGACCCCTGGTGCGGCCGCTTCCCTGGAGAAAAAAAAAATCGACAGCAAAATGGCATGTTAACCAGCCTGCCGGTAGGCGGCCAAGGGGCAGAGAGAATTGCTGAAACAAAATGGAAATTCGAAGCGGGGAATCGAGAGGGAAGGATCCGGAGAGAGCTTAACTGGAGGCAGTACTCGAAGGCCTCGGCGCTGACGTCGGTGATGCTGTCGAGGACCTCATCTACGAAGAGCTGCGGGCTTAGCCCCAGCGCCGCCTCCGCCTCCGTGGCCGCCACACTCTCATCACCGTCTTCCATCGTCGCCCTCCTTCCAGGTCCACGGAGCTCCTGGCTGGTGTGAAGTGGCGGATCGGAGCGGGGATGGCTCGTCTGCCGTCGTTGGCTCGGTGCTCGCTCGAGGGTTTCAAATTTCGCGGTGCTCACGACCGCTTTTCTTTCTGATATGCCTGATTGCCTTTTTCTCTCAGACGAAGAAAGTGGAACGAGCACACATATCCACTCAAGAGTTTTACAAAAACAGCTAGAAATGAGCCAAACATATATACGGCTTATGGACAGTTAATTTTTTTTAGAGGGCTTATGGAGAATTCTCAGAAGTCCATTGACTGCATAGGTTCAAGGATAACAAGGCCCTTTGATCGTTATTTCTTTTCTTTCATATCAGTAAGCAATAACATAAGATACCATATCAGTGTTGGCAACTACTCATACAAAACTTTAAGGCTTCAGAAAAACATCCTTCTTAGTATTACTAGACTAGAAGCGGAAATAAACATACATGCCCATTCAACAACTGTTTGAAGCTAGTATTTTTGGCTTATAAATACTGAAAAACTAACGACAAATGCAGAAATTTTAAGCACTGCTTCTATCTATTGGATAAACCAAACAAATGATGACAGGCATGCTCATAGAGGTAACTATGATTTGAATTGATCTAATCACTAGCCTAAGCATAACATTATGCCCACATTGCATTGTACTGTTACTACATAATTAGAAAATTTTTAATGTGACACCAACTCAGAATGCTAACAAATAGTTGCGGTCTAAATTTGTACGTGGTACTATGATCGTAAGGCAACAGTTCATAGGGCAAAACAGGGTAAACTCAGAATGTCACATCAACAGTTCAAAGAGTGAAGTGGTACTTGAGTATCCATCCAGTCAGATGTAGATAAACAGAGCATGCAGCATTAGATCTAAGGACTGGCTACTAGTATAAACAAAAAGCTGGATATATGGTCCCGCCAGAGAAAGGAGCTAGTGCATTCAGATTAATCAATTGGGTTGATATCAACCTCTAACAGGCATGGCAATCCTTCAATTGGTCATGCAACGGGATATATGCACCAATACGTATTGATCAGTGATACTGGTATCTCTTAATGTGCATGCAGACAGAGAGATCCATTTCTCCAATTAAGTAAACTAGTTGCACTTACTCTAGCACTACTATCAAACCATTTTAGCTAAAGTCTGCAACTCCATAGTACAGCATGTAGCAGCAATTAGATGGAACAAGCAAATTGGACTAATTAAGAGGAAGGCACAATCAATCTAGCAGATTCTACTGCTAATTAGTGTAGGTGCTACTGCTAATCATAATAATTATCAGGATTCTACAACACAAGATAAACAAGCACAATCTAGCATAGAACTCAAGTAATTTGTGCTCTACAAATCCACCGATTCCATTCCAGGAAGAGAGCTGAAGAGTTGGGGCTCACCTTCAGTGGAGTAGCACGTGGGCCTGGTGAAGATGGCCAGACGTCGCCTGCTAAAAATGGATCCGGTGCGAAGGAAGACGGAGGAGGCCGGGTCGGCGGCCGGCGGCGTCGGCGGCTAGGTCGGGGATCGGCTTGGGGCAGCGTCGGCGGCCGGCTTGGAGCGGCGTCGGCGGCCGGGTCGGGCGGCGGCTTGGAGCGGCGTCTGTGACCGGAGTAGAGGAGGCGGCAGATCAGGCAGGAGGTGGAGGTGGGACTGTGGTAGGCGATGGAGGCGGCAGCACCGGAACCCTAGCCACCGGCAGCTGCAGGCCTGCAGCCATGGTCGGGAGAGAGGAGTCTGGGGCGAGACGGGCGGGAGATGGAATCGTTTTCTAGTTTTGGGGCCACGAATTGGACCCACTGACCCAGGCGTTCATTTCTGCCTTGGAAAAGCATGGAATCTAACATTCCAATTCCAGCCTGATGCAGGAAATCAATTCCAATTCGACCCATTTCCAGGGATCCAAATAGGCTACTATTATAACATAAATTCATATTTAGCCTACGTTTGTACGAATCCTCGCATACATACCTATAGGCCAGCAACCAATGCCCCAGGCACAAGAAATCTTTAGAAGGGAAGCGAGAAAGGGACCTGGGAGTCGGGGGTGCGGATGACATGGGCACCGGCGAAGCGACAGGTGAGGCGGATAAGGAGCCAACTCCTCATCGGTCATCGCAGTGTAAGCTGCCGATGTGGATCCCCATGGGAGTGGGTTAACGCGCGATGGATCGCGCGCTGGGGGAGAGCGCGACCCGTCTTCTTCCTCGCGTCGCAGCGACCGGCTCCCCCGCCGAACACCGCTTCCTCCGGCTCCGGCGCGGCCCCGCGCCTCCGCCGCCGCCCGCTGCCGCCGCCGACGCTAATTCGGCGTCCGAGCTCCCCCGCCCACCGCCGCCTCCCCCGGATCCGGCGCGGCCCCGCGCCTCCGCCGTCGCCCGCCGCCGCTGCCGCCGCCGACGCTAATCCGGCGTGAGACGACTGCCGGCGCTGCCCTAGGAGCTCCCCCGCCGCCAACCCCGCCCGACCGCCATCCTCCGCCGCCCTGCGGGCGACGTCCCCGCCGCCCCGCCTCGTCGCCGTCTCGACCAACCCCACCGCCGGTCCGGCGACCTCCTCTATAGCAGGAGGACAAAGAATCCGGCAGCCCCAAACCCTGAAATCCTAACCCGAAGGCGGCGGCGGCGGCGGCGGCAACGACGAGCAGCGGCGGTCGCGGTCGCGCGCTCGCACACGAGCGCGACGGGTCTGGGTATAAACTTAACGATCCCCATGCGCTTTCTGCTCCCTGCATCGGCGGCGGCGGCGGACACGTAGACCCTCAGCATCTTCGGCGATGGCGAGGCGGCTGCGACCGACGAGAGAGACACCGTGGCGGGAAAAGGAGTCGAGATCGCCCGATGGCGATTGGCGAGGACATGAGAAGGAGACGTGACGGACTGACGGCTCGTGGCGAGCGTATGTGCTACACGCCGACGCGGACGGTGGAAATATTTTTTTCTAGAAAGGCCATGCCCGAATTTTATTAGCAGAAGATAACGAAATTACAAAATTCAGAGTTTAAACGAACATGCGGTGGGAATATAATTGCATCCGGCCCACAAAATGTCGAGATCAAAATGACTTCGCAGTGGTTTCATATAAATATAGATGGGCTTGATACACACTCAGGCCCATTTATGTTCGTCCAACCGCCCTAGAGCCCAACATCATGTACTGAACAAGTTTTGCTCAAAAAAAGATGTACTGAACAAGTGAACATGCGGAGAAATGGACAAATTGACTGGATGGGTCAACCATCAAAGTTTCGTGATCTCCGATTTGGTCTCATGGAGTATGATCTATTAATTTGTCGTTCCACTCCCGTATGATTCTCTTTTTAATCCCCCGGCTCGCCGATAGTACTTCTGCTGTACGTGTGCTACAGTCCGAGATCAATGCGTATTCGAAACACGTCCTGCTCCCCTTTCCGACGGTCGCATCACGGAAGGCTTGTCCATTTGCTCCGCCCCGTGCCGCCCCGGCAGCGACAGGCGCGGAACCGACGGCGACGGGTGGGTGACCCAGCGCGGCCGGCCACGCCCCGATCCTGCTGCCTTACTGCCTGCTGTTGCCGCCACCGCCACCTTTTCTTTAGTGGAGCAGCTGGAGCCAGTGCACCACCGGCTCCGGCCGGGGCCTCGTCCTGTGCGTGACCAATCAAGCTCATGGCATGGCTCGGCAGGTCGCACGTCCCCTTTCCGATCTCGCTCCGATTCGTCACGCGTGTCGCGCTAAGAGCATGTGTACGCTCGCCCAACATGTCGGCAAACTCGGCATGCATGCACGGGCCGGGCGCATGAGCTAGATGCTTTTGTTGTGTCGTGTGTCGCGCTCCACCCCCGGTTAAATCACATGTCGCGACACCATCAGATGCGCATGCGATGATGCAAAGGATCAACACTTCAACAGAGAGTCTGCCGGGTGCCGTCTGGTGCTGTGGCTCTGTGCATCCGTGCCTGCGGTGGTGTGCACGGTTTAGCATGTTGCGTTGGAGAGCATGGGTTGGAGCGAAGAAATATATATGCTCTTGGATTGTTATTAATCACTGATCAGTGATCAGATTGGTCCACGTAGTTTGTTTGCACGAGCTGAATGGCTTTATTAAAAATTAAAGGACCCACTAATTCAGGACTGTACTGTGTGAGCATCGCAGCGTGAGGTGTCTCCAGCTAGCCACCTGCCCCGCGCCCCGCAAGCCCGGTTGCATCAAAATGATCACGCGAACCGCCACCAGATGTAAACGGGAAAACTTTCGTACACGCGATAATAATCATACGTACAGATAGAGACGTGTCGACACACTTCTTGGCGAAGCAATGTCGCAGCATAGACATCACCTTAATTATTTCCTTGTAGACTAACCAATAATACATGGCATGATCGCAAGGCAAGATGCATGCAGTATACATGCATGGATCACCAAGCAACACACACCACCGGATGATCACAAAGGGGTTTTCAACAAAAAACACAAACCCGCGCACACGAAGGTGGCGACCTCTGGTGGTGGTGCGTTTCGTAAAGGCAGAGAAATACTACTCCATGGAAATAATAAACAGAGAAAAAAAAGGAGATACTACTCCATCCTTGAGATTTGAGAAGTTTCTGGTCACAGGGCCAGTATGGACCCGGCCCGGGCCCGGACCTTGTCGCGCTCCTGCTCCTGCGGGCCTTCCGCTTCCCTGCTGGCGGGGAGGGGCCCATGTGTCACCGCCTTGGCGCTGCTCGCTCTCGCCTTCCTCTCCGCCGCCTCGTCCGCCGCCATCTGCGCGCCCCGGCACTCGTCGCTGCAGAACGCCGTGTCCCCTCTGCTCTCCGCACGAGAGACGGCATGCATGGCCTCGTTAGGGCGCCGCTCGAACAGGGGAGTCGAAAATAACACGGGGAGGAAGAAAGAGAGACGAAGTGACGAACGAATAGCGGCCGGTACCTGTACATGAAGATGTCGCGGTTGCCGGCGAGCGGCCTCCGGCAGAGGAAGCACGCGTCCAGGAAATGCACGCCATGCCCCGCTCCACCCATCGATCTCTCGCTGTCCCCCGCTACCGCTTCGGTCGCCGACGACGCCGAGCACCACCGGCTAGCGAGCGATCCCGGCAACACGCGACCGCTCGACGACGCCGGCGATGCCAAAGGAAGAGCGGCCGGCGATGCCAAAGGAAGAGCGGCCGGCGACTCCGGCGAGGTCGGGGATCCTGCTGTCCTCGCCTGCAGGGCTGCAGCTGCAGCTGCAGATCGTCCGTGCTCTTCTTCCTGCGAATCCTTCGTGTGCTTCTTCCTTGCGCGTCCGCGTCAAATCTCAAATGCGTGATGATGCTTGGTGGGGAGGCAAGGCAAGGTGGTGCCGCTGGCGTTTAATAGGGGTTGAGGGGACCGCGTGGAGATCGTTGTGGACCCACCTGTCAGAGAGACCTACCTGGAACCCCACCTGGTCCTGGAGGCCGGCGCGCTGGTCACGGGTCACGGCCGGGGTGCGGATCCGCGGGCCCCACGCCCCCCCGATTCGTCCACTAGCTGCCCTCCAGCTTTCCCGGGGGCCTGTCACGACGCCGCGTGGGGCCCGTTCGGCTGATGGCCCCACTGGCCAGCGAGATCCGGACGGGACCCGCGGTGGGGGAGGCGGCGACGACGACTCGGCGAGCGAAGTCTTTCTCGTCGACTCGTCCACGGGTCGTGTGCCCGTGGGATCGCAACAGCCTTGCGTTGCAAGCAGCAAATCATTCAAAAATGGAGTCTCGGATTCGCTTTCGGCGTGGGTGGGAATCTACAGCCATGCTGTCGATGACTTGAAGATCTCGTGCAGCTTGTACATGAATGCAGCATCAAGTTCAGTCTGAAGCCTTGCTGCTCGCTCTTGAACTTTTCGCTCGCTTCGTGTTGTGCCTGCCGTATCAATGAATGATTCATGAACTTGCTCGAGAATTTTTCTTTCCGGGAAGGCATCAAGGACATGTGCACCATGGACCTCCCCTTGAGCGAGAAGGGAGGCACAGATTCGTCGGTGTTCGGTGCGGCATGGACCGCAAGGCTCAGGTATCCAGTCAATGGGGGAGGCATTTTCCCGAGTAGCTGAGCTACTCGCATCGAAGCATCGACCGGCCTGCGCTGCACTGCAGCGAGCCAGTGATTGCATGGCTCCGTGGCCTGAATTCCCGAAACGCTGAGAAGACCTTGACCCCGGAGCCCCCTCGATCAGTTGACGTGTCCACGGCATGGGGCGTCTCCGCAAGCAGCGTTTCAGTTTCTCCGGGGATCTTTCTGTGGCAGTGCTTTTGCACAGTTGATGTGTTGGAACCATTGACTCGCACGAGTGGCCGTGTTTGTTCCAGCGGTGGGTTCACGATGCAGACAGCTATTGGCAGTTACCGCTAAAAACCAACGGCCAAAACTGCATCAGTCACTGATCAGCTCAGCCGAAAGGCTGGTTAATTAGTGGTTACTGGCGATTCATCAAGATGGAATTCTCCAGTTGGCAGGTGTGAACGAAACCAAAAGCGTGACGAGAGCGACGACCGCTTCAAGTTTGTGTTCACCTGGGTTCCTCAACCCAGGGGAGCGCACGCGGTTTGGTCGCACGTGCAGGGACGGAATCGCAAGGCTAGAGTCCCCGGCATTTTCTTTCGCGCTTCGTTGTCGATTCAGACATGCCATGTCGAGCAGCCTATTATTGGAGACGTGTCGCCGTGATTGTAGCGGCAGTAGCGCGGCTTACCAATCAGCAATCTGTCGAAAGTGTTTTTGTCGCAATTCAGATTCACCCATTCAGCTTCAGGTCAGATTACGACGTGAACCAACGACATCGATGATCCATTCTCGCACGCAATTCTATTTCTTCCACAGAATTGACGGCATCGAAAAGAGCTCAGTCATCACGGGCTCCAATGGCCCCGGTCTGAATCAGGAATCGATGGAAGAAAACGAGTGAGGCCTGGATTGCCAACTCGTTGTAATTGCATTGCAGGACTGTGTAAAACCTCCGCTACCTTTCGTTTCACGTCGGGTACAAACGGAAACCAGGGGTCGTGGCTACTTGGTCCTCACGAGGGGGAGGAGAATCCTTGTCTACTAGTAATACAAATGTGCAAGAATTCATCCGTCGTCCATGGTGTACGGTGGGGGGACGCGTCCGGAACCGGTGCGTGATGAGCTCCGTCTAGTGCTGTGGCTGAAGCTGCCGCTGGGGACGGTGGTCCCTCTGCGCCATCGCCGCCGCCTGCTGCTGCGCCATGAGGGAGTGCTGCTTCTTCCTCCGGTGCCTCACGCGGTCCGTCTCGATCTGCTCCCTCCTGCACTCGTCGCTGCAGAACGGCGTGTCCCCTCTGCGATCCCCGGCCGGCACACGCAAAACGCCATGTTAATCGCTTCCTAAATCGCAGCAGCGATGAAACAATACGATGCTGATAATACGCTTCCTTAGGCAGCGCCGACCTGTACATGAAGATGTCGCCGCAGAGCGCCTTGCGGCAGAGGGTGCACTCGTCCAGGAAGCGGTTGGGCTCCTCCGCCTCCGTGTCGGGGACGCAGAACATGGACGGAGCGCGCCGCGCCGAGGCTGAGGTGGGGCTCCTGCCGTCCTGCTCCGCCGCCCTCGCGCCGCCGTCCGCGGAGCGCCGCGGCCGGTGGGCCTGCGCGCTGCCGCCGCCGCCGCCGGAGAACACCGCCGCGAAGTCCGGGTTGCCGAACGCGTGGAAGTAGGACGACGTGAACTCCATCCGGCCGGCCGGCGTCCCCCAGGCACGTAGCTAGCGAGCGCGCGCGGGCCGGTCGAGGGAGCTGTCACACCGCACGCGGAGGGCGCAGGACGGCAGGTCGGGGCCTGGGGCTTGGAGACAGGATCGGCGGAGAGGGGCAGGTTTTAAACCAAGCCAACAAGGGAGTAACGGACATGGCGGTTAATTAACCAACTCGTGCCTGGCTTGCTTCGTTGCCAGGGGAGGAGGGCTAGCCGTTAGCGACTAGCGAGGACCAATGGTTAAATCTGGCATGCCAGCTAGGTGACTTGCATTGTGCTCTGGCGTACAGCTCTATTTACCTGCATCTGCATCGCCTAAAGATAGATAACACTAGCAGCTTAGCTTAGCATCTGTTACACTCGATGCATAATGCTCTGCAAATTCAAGAGTACTATTTCAGGAGATACTTGAGTTGTTTTCTCGCCTCATACTACTACTATGTCGTTTGAACAAGCGTTTGTTGTTACCTGTTTCGAAAAAAAACAAGTATTTGCGATATTTTTAGAAGCGAGATCAACCCATTTTCATTGAGCAACTGAAATATCAGATATTCGATTACAGTGAAGAACATAATAAAGAAAGCGGGAGAATCGGCTAGCCTGATTCAGACAAGCCTACAACCAATCTCAAACATTCCAGTGTCTAGTTTAGGGAAGTTAACAGAACAACCACAAAAGGCTTTAGGACCCAGACATACAGTCTCTCCCAGTGACTCATGGCAGATGGCGACATGTTCTCCCATCAAACTTCATCCTTCCGGCGTAAATTCACTCTTCTGCATCGACCTCCTCATCTTCCTCGATTGCTGGCATCGTAACCTGGATGCATTCATTCGGTGTGGTGACTATGGAGGCCATTCTGATACGTACAAGCCCTCCCTATGGTGCCGTAAGTCCCCTATCTAGGAAGGATAGGCTGGTTCACTCGAGGAGAATATTTTCTATGATCATACCCCAACCCTTAGTCTTGGTATGGGTCTCTGCTGGGTGGTCATGATCTGACAGGCCAGAGCCAGTAGAGTATGTATCCCTTCATTCATCTTGACCTGAAACTCGTCTTTGAATAACTCTATCCTAAAGAACATCAGTGCACATGCATGGCATATAATCTCTGCCGGATGCTTTATAGTTTTTCCCTCAAAATAAGCCTTATTCCTAGCTTTCTAGATTGCCCATAAAATTTCTGGTACTCCAAACACATGAACATTTTTTGCTTCTGGAAGCCATTTGACATCCAGAGCCAATACTGTTGTAAATTCATCGGTATGTTATTTGCCCCAAGGGCTAACGCAACAGTCCCCCAAACTACTCTTGCTACTGGGCATTGGAACATAATATAGTCCACTGTTTCGTGTGCTTCACAGAAGCGGCAGGTCAAATGTTCAGTCTTGATAAACTTTGGCTGTGGGTGGGTGATGCGCTTACAGTTCAGACATTGATTACTTTCTGCGATCTGAAATATAAGTTCATTAGGACATCGGCATGGTCTCAAGATCACACCTTGAATAGTAGCATCGGTAAAATACACTATCAAATGAACAGGTTATACAAATGGACTTGTGTTTCCGATTGGAGGAAGTACTTCAAGACTGCAGCAGATCGTAGAACTGGTCGCTCTTCAGGTCGTGGTCATGAGTTCCTCAATAGTGGGGTATTCATTTTATCATTTAGTATTTTCCCTCTGGAAGAAGGTGAAAAAATAACAGATTCTCCCATGGCGACATTCGAGCACATTATTTTCTAGAACCAAAGTACCCAGAGGCCCCCTTGCCACCAATCGCGTGTATTCGTGATTCGTGAACATATTGACGTTCCAATCAAATGAGTGGAAGTCCATATGATGCCATACTAAATGGCCCGATAACCAATTCAAGCTCCAGTGGCGAGCAAATGGTCTGCTTCTAGAAAACAACAACATTTTTTTGAATAAATGAAAACAACAACATAACTCAGCTTCTTTTATGCTCACGTTCTGGTGCCCGTTTCGCCATCGATGCATTTGTGTTCACCAGGTGATGGAGCGAATAAACTACCACGGGCGTCGCCGTGCGGTTGGTCGGCCGGCGTCACCAGAGGCCCGGCTCACATGGCGCGGCAGCGCCCAGAGGGAGCACACGCCAGCTAGCACAAGCAGCGCGGCCGGGCGCTCACGTGTGCGCCCCGAGCGCCCGGCACTTGCCGCCGGCACGAGGCGAGGCGAGGGCGAATCCGTGCCTCGGCTGCTGAGATGTCGTAACGTGTCAAGAATCTCCGGCGCGGGGAGGCGAGGAGGAGGAGCTCCACAAAGTGCGTGGTTCCTTTCTTTAGGGTTTTGGAGGGCGCGCGCAGGCTGCCCCGGAACGATTCCCTCTTCTCTCTTCGGAGCGTGCGAGCGAGGTGGGCACATGGCTGCAACTTGCAAAGCACCAGCGGTGGAACTAATCAAATCAACAGGGCTCGTCGTCGATCATCCTTTGATTTGTTAACTCGGAGGAGCACTTTTCAGAAGAACTGTTCCATTAGTACTTGTGGTTAATTATATGACCATTCCTGCTCGTAAAGTCAGATGTGATCTTGCAGCGGTTTGGGATCGATTCCCGTGGCTTGTCCTCCGTACAGGGAGTACGGGTATGTAGCCTTAGCGTTTCTGCTTACACGCTCTACTGTACTAGAAATTCTTATTTCATTTTAGCCCAAACTGAATAAATGTGTATATATGCCAAGTGAACAAGAAGTGACATTATCTATTTTTCAGTCTTGGATTAGACATTTTCTAAGTAGCTCATGGAACACAAGTGACATACTCTACGGGTATATATGCCAGGGAGTCGCGAATGATCAGTTTATTAGGTGTTCTGTCTGTACCTACTGTATCTCTCATCCTGGACATGACGGTGACGGGCTAGGAGACGACGACGATATGGCTCGCTTTCTACAGTGTCCGGCGTATTGTAGAATCATGGTCCGTTCAGTAGCTGAATCTGAAACCATGTTACCGAGTTTGACTGTTATCTGTAGCAAACTGATACTGCATATGTGAAAACCATAGCTCGTATTTTTGCATTTGCTCGTCATAGTTCGTACCAGAATGTTGGAGTACATGGCAATCGCACAAAAACACACAGTGACACAGACACACAGAGACCAGTCGCTCGAGCTTGATCGCGCCGAGCAACGGAACAAAAACCTGACCTATAATCCGGTAATCCACACAAAAACCGACCAAACTGAGCTACTTTTTCTCCGAGACAGCAGGGACAAGCAGATTCTGGCAAGGCTAGCCTGCGTCCCTCAGCCTCAAGCAGCTTCTCATCGCACTTCGTTCGTTGGCAACTAACGAGCTAGCTAGCTGGAGGCCACATGCGTGCGACGAACTTGGGGGCGTCGAGCCGTCGACTCGCCATGCGCGAATCAGTTCGTGCGCAGTGATTAATTCTGAAGCTCATATTTTGATGCCGCTGACTCGATCGATCTAGCGCGCCCAGAGGGGGATTCTCTGCGGGCTGCTGCTCTGCCGCTGCCGCCGCTCCCGCTCCGGCTCCCGTTTCGTCGTGGCGGCGGGCTGCTTGGACCTCTTCTCCCTCGCCTCGTCGGCCTCGATCTGCTGCTGCCGGCACTCGTCGCTGCAGAACGGGGTGTCGCCCCTGCAAATCCACGCGACGGCGCGCATCGATCACTACCAGAACAGGAGCGGCTTCTCGCAAATTCTCGCATAATGAATCTAAGCGTGTTGGCGCTTGATGGTTACCTGTACATGAAGATGTCCTTGTTGCCGCCGAGGTGCCGCCCGCACCGGAAGCAGGCGTCGAGGAAGTGGTGCCGGAGCTCGCCGGCGCCCGCGTCGTCGCGGGACGCGCGCCGGGGCCTCGGCGACGGCGTGTGCGAGGCGACGTGGCGTGGGAACCCCGCGTCCGCGTAGCCGGTGGTCTCCCAGGAGCTGGGGGAGCAGTAGTAATCCTCCATTAGCTTCCTTGGCTAGTCAGTCGTCACCCCGGCGGCTTTGCTCTTGCTTTTTATTGGCCGGGAAAGGGGCAAGGGAGGAGGAAGGTGGTGGCTGGTGGTGGAATTTGCTGGGGCGGGACGACTTCTGGTTATAAAGGGAGGGGAGGAGAAGACAGAGGAAGGGTGCGCCCTTTTCTGTTTTGGACCCTCTGTTTTCTATGGTGTTCGACGGTGGTCCAGTGCAGACTCTGCTTGACATCTTGAGGTGGTTTTGGTCTGTGCTACAACTATGTGGAGTTTGGAGGACCTTGTGGTTTCGTTTCCGCTGTTGGTGTTTTCAGGTAATTTTTTTAGTTCCTTGTGTTAGTAGGTTAAAAAATCACTTTTTTGTTGAATAAAAACAAATTAGATGGAAGTATTGCTGCTCCCTCACTTTGGCTACGAGTAAAGAGCGACTAAAAAAAAGTAGGTTAAAAAATCACTTTTTTGTTGAATAAAAACAAATTAGATGGAAGTATTGCTGCTCCCTCACTTTGGCTACGAGTAAAGAGCGACTAAAAAAAAGTGTTGTTAGAGCAACTCCAGTAGAGGACCCTAAATGGCCCTACTCTAAATTTTAGGGTCTTCCTCCAAAAAATCAACTCCAGCAGAGCCTCTAAGAGCAACTCCAGTGGAGGCCTGCAAATTAAAGCCCCCAAAATCCATTTGCAGGCCGGATTGCAAAAAATAGGGGCCCAAAATTACCTCTCAACTCCAGTGGGAAATCAGCCCAGGCCTCTATTTTCTTCTAAAAATAGTGGGACCCAAGTTTTGAGGGGGTGATTGGAGGCCCCTAGGAATGGGGGCTTGGAGCTGGAATTTGGGTGGGCATGGAAAATGCATGTTTATTTAGGGGCCCTGCTGGAGTTGATTTTTTGGAGGAAGACCCTAAAATTTAGAGTAGAGGTCCATTTAGGGTCCTTCACTGGAGTTGCTCTAAATAAATATGCATTTTCCGTGCCCACCCAAATTTCAGCTCCAAGCCCTCATTCCTAGGGGCCTCCAATCCCCCCCCTCAAAACTTGGGTCCCACTATTTTTAGAAGAAAATAGGGACCTTGGCTGATTTCCCACTGGAGTTGAGAAGTAATTTTGGGCTCCTATTTTTTGCAATCCGGCCTGTAAATGGATTTTGGGGGCTTCAATTTGGAGGCCTCCACTGGAGTTGCTCTTAGGTTGATTCAACTAGAACTATCAATCATCAATGCATATGTAAACACATAGATCGCTTATACGAAACTAAAGAGTGGAATTATGGAACTACTATAATAATCAAGTTTGGCCGAGGACATGCTTTTTGAGGTGATCTTATTAAATTTGATATCCTAAATAAAGTTCGTGTTTGTCCAAAAGGAAGGAAATATAAGTTTTTTTATTAAAAATAACATATATTTGAAATAAATATGAAGCAGGAGCACGATGCTTGGTGGGAGCAAAGAGAGCGTGGTTTTTACCTTTTTTCTATGGCCTCAGTTGCCCTGCTGCTTTCTCGTTTAGCTTCCTACTCTGCTCTATCAATATATTGAATGGCAGATCTCTTGCTTGTTCTCTCTTTTTAAAAAAAATGAAAGAAAAATCGTGAAGGTGATACAAATTAATATTTAGAGATGTTCAAGCAGACTTCATGATTCATCCAGCATTACAACTTGAACAGAACATGTATATTGTATGAATGTATGAGTATGACACAGACATATTGCCATACGATAACTGAAAAAAAAATTCTAAAGTGGGCAAGCAAAGGTTACAGACCACGATAATTTTAAATGCGTATGCACTTTTTTTTGCTCACTTACAAGATGCTAATACCATAGTGCCTTTGTAAAAGGGGGAAATACTCTAGAAAAAAACAACAAGCCAGTCATCATAGAACAAAGAAACAAAGCTGGAGGCGCACGCATACTGAAGGTTCCTCACAATCACGGGGAGCAACAATCTAACCAATGCAAACACCCACCAATGGGAGGTGGATCCTCCAAAGAGAATAAGAGGAAGGTGGTTAGGCAACTGGCCAAGTTGCTACAAAATCTAAAGCTGGCTCCTTTGAGTGCTGTGTGGCGAATCCGGCGGCCGAGCAAAACCCCTGGTGGGCTGGTACTGGTAACGAGCAGCAGCAGCACCTCGTGGGCTCGTGGGGCACTAAATCCAGGTATTCTATGCGCTTCCCATTGGTGTTTTAGAAGTTCAAGTACATCTGTACATGGACCGTCCGATTTGAAGCCTATATTAAAACTTGGCTTCTAGAGCTTGGTTGGCTCCTGGTTTTGGGTGGCCCTAAGTTGCAAGGGTGTACTAGGCGAGGCTTGCTTTGCTTGGTCTCACATCAATACTATTTGAACTTGGGTGCAAATTGCGAGTTGAACTTAGGTTTTACCCTAAGAGTTGAAAGGATAGGGTCAATTTTGTCGTATTGGATTGGAGGTCTGACAATAAGCAGTATTCGTTAATTTTTTAAATAAGGACATGAAATGCGACTATGCGAGTAAAGTATGTGTTTTGTCCCTTTAATTTCTGCTGTTGAACGACATTCATTACAAGGTACTCGGAACTTTTCTTCCAGTCCTAAAAAAAGCTTTTAGTTTTTTTTTGCAAAATGAAAAAAAACAGCTGTTCTTTCATACGCCAGTCGCAAACTTGAGGGCACAAATGAAATGTTGAAAAAGTCAAGGTTAAACATATGGAACATACACAAGTGTCCATGTTTGGTGGACTTATTTGAAAAAACGGTATATTTTTTTTTTCAAAACTGTGATTGAATACAATGCTTGTGCACCATACTTGCGGAGTTGTGGCACGTCTTTGTCGATTGTCGCTTTCATGACACCCCCAATACATTGGGTGCACACCTTCCCATATTTCTTGCAAAATAAAAGGAGAGAGAAAAAGAATCATAGCTCTCTCATTACAAACTAAAAAAAAATGCTTATGAGCAGCGTGAGGTAAGAAGCATTATTGAAAGGAGAAGTGGGGGAGGTGCAATTCCGCGTGCATGCATCAGCAATCCATTTTTACCAAGCCAGTCGTCGATGAAATCGATAGGACATGGAGAGGCCTACACGCGCGCGCACACGTTGGATGTTCGTGTGCACACAATTGCAGCGTCGTTTTCGGCGGAAACGCGACGGGAACGTGTTGGTCTCGGCGGACCGTGTTGGGGACGTCGCCTTGGTTAGACCGTTTTCGCGAGACGCAGTTGCAGAGCTTACCTTTTTTTTTTGAGGGGTAGTTGCAGAGCATACCTGGACTCGATGCATGGGCTGTGGACTGTGGGCTGTGGCGCCGCGGGTGATGGGTCATGGGCTTATGGCTGCATGCCTGCGTACCAAGGACGAAGCGCGCGAAGCGTACGTGGTGGGCAGTCCGTGTTCTGCTGCCAGTGCCACGTTGTGTCACACGATCTGTGAAGCAAAATAAGGTGGCACACGGAGATCGATTCAGGGGTAAACCATGGTGGGGCATCGGTGCGCCGACGAGGTGAGAACGAGACGCCACATGGAGCAACTAACACTGTCCCACAGCTACAGGTACGTGTGCCGGCCCACACAAAACGTCTATCAGAAGATTCTCTAAAAAAAACTTCCGCCGAGTCGCCCGTTTTCTCCCACTGGACTACACTGAGGCGCCCTGTTGTTTGCCAGCAATCTAGCTGCTATAAGCAGGACCTGAAAAATACCAGTCAGCTACGTGCTTTCGTGTGATGATCTCTCTTGGCTCTCGCTGGAACCATGTGCCAGTCTTTGAGCTCTAATAAAAAGTCTAAAAAACTAAGGCAACCTTGGCCCGTTTGATTTTTCAGCGCTAGAAACTGTTCACAACTTTGACCACTAATTAAAGGTATTAAATAAAGGTATTTTTACAAAACTAACTCCAGAACTCCTGCACTAGAAACCCTGAAGAATCTAATGAGGCCTTTGACCGCATGATTAGAGGATGATTAGAGGATGGTTACTGTAGCATCACTGTAGCCAATCATCGATTAATTAGGTTTATTAGATTCGTCTCGAAAAGTTACGCTTATCTGTGAAGAGGTTTTGCAAATAGACTTCATTTAGTACTCCATGCAAGAAAAACTTCCTTTGTGATCCTAGCAATACTAGAAAACCAAACGCAGCCACCTGTTCTCGGAGCGCAAGAGCAACTATTGTCCGCGCGCGGGCACATGCATGTGCATGGTAGGCAGTTTGTGGTGGCGCTGCCGCACGAGTGCCGGTCAAACCAAACATTTGATCACAGAACCTCAAATCTCCCTCTGCATCTTCACTCTTTTTTCTCCCGTCGGAGGAGCCTCGTGCTTCTATATACATTTTTTTCTTTTGACAGATGTGCTTCTATTTTTTTTAAGAGCTGCATAATACCAGCTCACTACAATTTGCAGCTCGCTACTTTAATTTGATGGGATGATCTCTTTGAGTCTTGACCCCTCGCTGTCGCTGCTGGAACCATGTGCCGCCATGCCGAGCTAGCCTACAGCACTAGGTCTATAGCAGGGCTACGTCGTCTACGCTTTGTTCTAATGCAACAACCCTCTAGGCCTCGAAATTTAATTAGGGCACTTGCCTTTAGAAAACTCCGAGAATCGCCTCCGCCCACGTACTTGACGAGTGACAGTGGCGAGAGGCTTCTCGACCGCACTTGGTCGCATCGCTGCATAGAATCTGGTTAGGTGGTGGACCGCCCAGGACCGGTGGCCAACGCGTTCAGCTGATTGAGAACTTGCACCGGCAGGAGATCGAATGTGGGCAGCGCGCCACACCTGCATGTACGCCAATGAGCGGGTGACCAGTCGCTCCCAGTTCCGCGTACTGAGAAACCTTAGGCCCTGTTTAGATGGGAAAGAGTTACCAAGAAGTGGTAACTTATTTCACACTGACAACCGTGTCTTTTCTCACAGAACACGCTTTTCAATGGTAACTTTCTTTCCAAACTTTCTGAAACTTTCTGAGGTCTTGTTTAGTTTCCCAAACTTCTCTAATTTTTTTGAAAAGTTACAACTTTTCAACTAAACACCTCCTTCAACTAATTTGAAAAGTTACAAAAGTAACGCATTGGAAAACGTGCCCCCTCTCTACTTTTACGCTTCCCAATGCAATTTTCAACTAAACACCCTCTTCAACTTACTTTTCAAACTTTGATACACACTTTTCAATGCACCAAAGTTTAAAAAGTTTTGTCAACTAAACAAGGCCTGAACCCTTAATTTCGCGCAGGTTTACACACGACACACCATTTTATGAGCTTTTGGGACTCGTCCGGCATGTGAATCCGCCGGTGCTTCTTTGGCATTGATGATTTGGAGAAAGAACCGTGCGCCGCCCAGCGAATCTGCATGAGTCTAGTGGAGCCGTCTCATTGGCCGCCGTTTAGTACTGGTCCCGGTAATTTGTTTCTCCGTCCGTGTCGCCCTGGGCCCCTGGCTTTATGCGTGATTCGGTAGGTCCAGGACTGGGCCGGCACCCAGGTCTTGTTTAGCCAGTCCCAATGGAGAGTTTTATTTTGTTGCTTTCAACGTGTCACATCAATAAAATAGAAATGAAATTATGAATAAAACTCATTCTACAATGGATAGTTTCATCTTTGTTGTTTCCTAGGTTCCGATAACATTTAATTCTATGACTCATTGAGAGTTGGAAACTGTGCATAAGGGCATGTACAACCCACACACAGCTGTTGTCTATTTGGTGCCACATAGACAAAAAACGCCTACATGGACAGCATTTACCGAGGAAAGAGAGCGGAGCCGTCGTCTGACTCATCTACGGCACGGACTCGTGCTCCCAGACGAACAGACGGCTCGCGCCTCGCGTTGTACGAGTGTTTCTCGCTCGTCGACGGCGGCCCGAGATCCGCTGCACGCGCAGCGATTTCCCTCCCCCGCGGCAAATCTCCCGCCCCGCGATGGCGCGAATTCTTTCTCCCGCGTGGCTCCTTCCCTCCCCGCAGCTCTCTTCCCTCCTAAAATCCACTGCCTTTTCTTCCTTCCGTATAAACCTAGTAGACAACACCTGAGGGGATGGGCGAAGCATGTTGCGGGTTCTTATAAGAAAGAGAAGAAAAAACTGATCTCTATATTGGACGCTTTAGATAAAAAAGCGGAAACCAGTATGCTTTCTGATAATGAGATTAACCTTAAACATTACCTAAAAGAGAGATTAGTTCGCCTTCTAAGGGAGGAAGAGATGAAATGGTATGAACGGGCAAAAGTAAAAAGCCTGTTGCAAGGAGATGACAACACCCGTTTTTTTCATCTGGTGGCCAATGGCAAACACCGAAAACAACACATCTTCAGATTAGAACAAGAAGATGGGATAATAGTGGGTGATGCTGAATTGAAAAGGTACATAACAAATTATTACAAAAACCTTTTTGGGCAACCAGATCAATCAAATATTTCTCTCATCGAAAGTAGGATTGCAGACATTCCACAAGTGTCCGACACTGAGAATGAAATACTAACTTCCGCTTTCACGGAGATGGAAATTAAGGAGGCAGTGTTCCAAATGGAACATAATAAAAGCCCCGGTCCAGATGGCTTTCCAGCTGAATTTTATCAAGTATTCTGGGAAGTTATCAAAAAAGACCTGCTGGCACTGTTCAAAGATTTTCATGAAGAGCGCCTCCCTTTGTTTAGCCTGAATTTTGGAGTGATTACATTACTGCCAAAGATAAATGATGCTAAACGAATACAACAATATAGACCAATTTGTGTTCTGAATGTCAGCTTTAAGATATTTACAAAAGTTGGCACGAATAGACTGAACAGAGTAGCTCAAACTGTGGTCAGCCCCTCTCAAACCGCATTTATGCCGGGGAGATACATAATGGAAGGGGTCATTATTCTCCATGAGACAATTCATGAGCTACACACCAAAAAGAGAAACGGGGTCATTTTCAAGATTGATTTTGAAAAGGCCTACGATAAAGTAAAATGGTCATTCCTTCAACAAACACTCAGGATGAAGGGGTTTTCCCCAAAATGGTGTAGATGGATAGAAGGAATGGTCACAGGAGGGAGTGTAGAGATCAAGGTCAATGATGACGTTGGTCACTACTTCCAGACAAAACGAGGATTACGACAAGGAGACCCAATGTCACCAATCCTGTTCAACATTGTAGCTGATATGCTTGCAGTATTGATCAAACGTGCAAAAGAGGATGGACAGATTAGTGGCATAATTCCACACCTGGTGGACGATGGTCTGTCAATTTTGCAGTATGCTGACGATACAATCATCTTCCTTGAACATGACATGGAACAAGCAAAAAATATGATACTTTTGCTTACAGCCTTTGAACAAATGTCAGGGCTCAAAATCAACTTCCATAAAAAGTGAAATCTTTTGCTACGGGCAAGCTAAAGAGTTTGAAGATGAATACATCGAACTCTTCGGGTGCAATGCTGGAGAATACCCATTTAGATATTTGGGTATCCCTATGCATCATAGGCAACTACTTAATGCCGAATGGAACAAAGTAGAGGAACGCTTTGAGAAGAAGTTGAGTTGTTGGAAAGCTAAGCACCTATCGTATGGAGGCAGATTAGTGCTCCTAAACTCAGTGCTTAGTAGCTTACCTATGTTTATGATGTCCTTCTTTGAGATACCGAAAGGTGTCCTTAAAAATCTTGATCAATGTAGATCAAGATTTTTTTGGTAAGGCACCAAAGATAAGAAAAAATATCGCCTTGCAAAATGGGATATCATGTGCCGTCCTAAGGACCAAGGAGGACTCGGGATCATTGATCTAAAGATCCAGAATAAATGCCTATTAAGTAAATGGATAATTAACTTACTTAATACCCAAGGGACGTGGCAGATGATGCTTAGAAATAAATATTTAACCTCCAAAACTCTATCACAAGTTAAAGCCAAACCTACTGATTCCCATCTTTGGAGGGGATTAATGAAAATCAAGGATGAGGTTTTAGCTTGTGGGTCCTTTAATGTAAAAGATGGGACTCAAACGAGGTTTTGGGAAGATACATGGGTAGGCCAAATACCTTTCAAGGAATGTTTCCCATCTATCTACAATATTGCTCATTACCCACATGCTACTGTAGCAAATGTGATGTCCACCGAACCTCTTAATGTAACATTTCGGAGAGCTTTGGTAGATGGTAAACTAAGAGAATGGCAGGACCTGGTAGCCAAAGTCAGTAATATCAACTTAGAACAGGGGACAGATACCTTCATGTGGAATTTACATAAAAATGGAACGTTTACTGTGCGTTCTATGTACCTCCATTTGTTAGACCAAGTAGTCCCCTTTCATCACAAGTTGATATGGAAACTAAAAATTTCTCTTAAGATAAAAGTTTTCTTGTGGTTCTTGACCCTCACAAAAGATAACCTGGCGAGGAAAAATTGGAAGGGAAGCCAAAAATGTTGTTTTTGTAATATAAACGAAACAATTCAGCATCTCTTCTTTGAGTGCCATCATGCAAAGGAAATTTGGCGCTTGATTTTTTTGGCTACTGGTCTCACTCCACCTAGATCCAGCTCCCATATGCTAGGTAGTTGGTTAGCTGCTCAAGATAGTAAAAGTAAACATAATATTTTGGTGGGGATATCGGCAATTTGTTGGGCTATTTGGAGATGTCGTAATGATATTGTCTTTAACAAAACCAGGTACTCCTCATTTTTGCAGGCCATTTTCAGGGGAACATACTGGCTGCGCTTTTGGTCGCAGCTACAGCAGGATGAAACGACAAAAGAAATGTTCTTGAAGGCGAGCTCAACTTTGGAGTCCATCGCCTTGGAGCAAGCCAACTTTGGATGGAAACATAATAATAGGCTGTCCTAGATTAAAACTTTTGTTTCTTCCTGTTTCATCAGCTGTGTTTGCTGAACTTTGTAATAATTTTGGGCTGTGTACATTTCGTAGAGGCCGGATGTTTATCCATTATCTAAAAATAAACCTAGCAGAAACTTTCCAATCCCCAATCCAAAAATCCCCCAGATCCCGGCCGGAGCAGCATGCGGCAGGACGAGAAGTTGGCGGCGGCGCGTCAGCTATTGTAATTTCTGTATATGCATCAAGCGATGATGTACATTCAACTTAGAAAAGCATGACTGATGATATAATATTTCTGTGAGCCTGATTCTTTTTGGATGTCTGTGCAGCTTAACCTGAATCTCTATCTGATATTACCATAGATCTCTTGCTCTGTAAAAGCTCTCAGGCTTAAAATATGCTCTGTCGTAAAAAAGAAAACTAACACAGACTGAGAAATATATGATCTGTTAGTTAATATGATGCCTTTGTTTATGGTAAAGTAAGAAACTGATCATTGTTTTCATGACTGAGTATATAATATATTAGTTAATTTGATGCCTCTGTTTTCAGAGAAATATTTTCCTTTTGGCAAAATACTATCTTGCTAGCAATGTCTGTCTGTTAATTTGACTCTGTTTTCATGGATGTTGTTTAGTACCTGAATCCTAGAATGAAAATAATTTAGATGTAGGAACCATGCCTGAGAAAGGACATGTTGTCTTTTCATTATTTTTTGGTTCTAAGAATTATATGCTGTCATGTGTGAATGTGAACTGTGCGTGTGCACTGCTAAGTG
>CM014270.1:64546687-64577398 GCA_004135705.1 Alloteropsis semialata
TCAGTGCATTAGTGTACAACAAATTTTTGAATTTTCATCAAATTGTATGTTCAAACTGGTACAAGAACTATTTCACGATACAACAAACCTATTTGTGAATGAACAGTTTCAAGCCTCTGCTTTTCATAAGAAGCAAAATCATTTTTAACACCTGTATAGCAAAATCTCTGTTGTACGTATTTTTTTTGTTAATGTTGTTTTTAGATTAATACAACATGATACAACAGAGAGTAAAAGGGCATCGGTGTGATGGTGTATAAGAGAAAAAAATGATAGATTTGTTTATTATGTACCACGGCTATGTATCAGGTTGGTGATGGATTTATTCACGTGCACAGGTGATTGTGCCCAAATCCAGCCGGGCTGCCGGCCACCGGCACACGACATCTCGAATGGCGGAGGCAGCTCGCCGTGGACGACATGGAGACACGGGCCTTCTGGTAGCAACCACCATCAAGGTTCAAAGAATGATTTGGATGTTCTTGTAGACACGGGCCTTCTGGTAGACATGGAGACACGCATGGGGGCAGGACGGCAGGAGATGCAGCTAGCTTGGCATCTGCATTTTTTTTACTCTGCTGGTTCGTTCTCTGCTGCAAAGCACAGATCTTGGGAGAGTAGATTCATTGAATACCATTTTCTTTTTTTTTTGCCATGGTCAATATGTGATGGCATGATGCCATCAAGGTTCAAAGAATGATTTGGATGTTCTTGTTTCCATATTCAGATTTTGTACATGCTGGTGTTTCCAAGTTTGTGGCATAGATTTGTACATGTTTGATGTGTTCACTTCATGTGTTTTACATGGTTCAACAAATGTTGATATCATGCAGGATAGAATTGGTATTTTTATCATCTTATGGTGGTTCAGATTTGTGATTCATAGAATGAACTATAGATAACAGGAGTACATAAGCTTAGATCTTTACAGAACTTTACATGTTCATCCTTCGGTTAATCTCTGATCTATTAATCTTCCATTCTTTTGATTGGTACATGCTCTTGACGGATGAATTTTTCCTTTACAATGGATTTTTTATATTTCCAATCGATTAATGTTCGGCTAATCTAATTGCTTTTGTTTTGGCTGTGTGCGTGCATGCTGGTGCATGGTAAAATCACTTGTTCTTTGTTTTTTTAATTTCTTCACAACTTTTTTTGTTCCACTTACCACTTTACATATACTGGTACATATAGTTGTTTTTTTTTTGTTGAACATGTATGTGTTTATGTGAACCATGTTCTGTGAAACAATTTTCTTTTAGTTAGATAAATATTACTAATGAATTAGATTGATGGTACCATTGTGTACATGTGGTACCTGTTTGCTAATGTATTTTTTTTAGGTACAGAAATAATGGATTTTATAATGTAATGTTAGAAAAAAAAAATGGTACACGCGTGTACCGTAAACATGTACCAAGTTGTGTACAACAGTGTGAATCTGTTTTAAAGTCTCAAGTCACGGTAATACTTTTGAATGAATCGGTTCAAAATATGAGTTAGTGATCATTTATGCATAGTACTTGTACATAACTTAGTGAATCGATTCAAAATATGAGTTAAGGTCACTTGTACTTAGGATCTGCACATAGATTATCGGTTTTGCTAACCATTTAATAAAATATTATCAGTGGTGCAAAATATATAAAAAAAATGTGGAATGTGTCAGTGTAGACCAGTGTGCAACGGTAAAATTTTTGAACAGAGAGGAGAGGGGAGCACATGCAAGTGGTTATGACGGTGTGAAAAGGAGAGAGAAACACATGCTGCAAGTGGTGTGTCAGCGTCAGCCTGTCAGGTGAGACTTTTGTTCTCCCTCTCCTATACATCAACAAAAAATACAAATACAATGAGAATACAAACACTAAAGACAAGATCTCACGGTTCCCAACACAAAATGAAGAGCCGGGATTGACTCCATCACGGCTGCCGGGAGTAGAAGTGATTTTGCCAATCATGCAGCCAAGCTGCAGTCACCAGTCAGCCACGGTTCATGGATTTTTCCGTATGGGTCCAAACGCCTGAAAGCTCCTGGCTTCTGTGGCAGCATCTGGTGCTCGGCAACGGGTGATGTCATTGTCATGGGGAATTTGGTCGCATGCGCGTCACTTCGCCTGGGTCTGCATCTGCCCTTCCAAGCAACCAGTAGTCCAGTACTGACAATATAGTAGCTGGTAGAAACCCCGATTCAGAGTCGCGATTACGACTGTAATTTTGTTTAACCTTTCAGAAAGTAGCATCACGTGTTGTTTTTTTTTTCACACCGGACACGGATCAAGCAATTGACTAGTTGGGAGTCGTTGGCCGGATGCATTGCCTTGCACGTCAGCAGATCACCATCCATGAAGCTGTTACCACGTCGATTTTAGGATAACTTGGGTACCAACTGCTTGTCAATAATTTGATTAGACCACGGTCAATAATTTGCACTGTGTTGACTGCACTGTGTTGACGCTAAAACGCGCCGCGCCAAACACTCACACGCGCGGAATCGCAGGATGCAGATCTGACTGTGCAGAAACCGGTGAAACCGGTTTGGGAACCGGTTTCCTAGGGTTTCCTGCGAAGACCAACGAACGCACGCCCGGGAGGGATCCCGTTAGGGTGTGCGCACCTTGGGTTGTTCTAGGATCGGTCAGGCCACCTAGAACGCCCTCAATCGCCGTGGAGACGAAGGAAGAACAGCAATTAGGGTTTGGAAGAGGCTAGGGTTTGAAGAACGTAAAGTAAAGGCAAAAAGTAAAGACAAATAAAGGATAAATTGTGTTTGATCGATTGGATGATACTCAATCGGCCGCAACCCTTTATATTTATAGGGTGGGGAGGTCTTGCCCCGCAAGGAAAGTTCAAATACAAGTCGGATCTACAAAAAGAGTCCAAACCTATCACAACTCGGGGAAAACCGGTTCTACCGGTTTCTAAATCCGGTTCCACCGGTTTGCGTTATCAGACGCAGCACAGTGTAACAAACCGGTTACACCGGTTAGCAAATCCGGTTCCACTGGTTTCCCTGCAGAAACTATTCCTTGCCAATTTTGATCGCTAACATATGCCCCCTGTTTTCTAGTAAACTTGTGCACTAGAAAACACTTCTAAGA
Organism: Alloteropsis semialata; assembly: GCA_004135705.1. Lineage (NCBI taxonomy): Eukaryota > Viridiplantae > Streptophyta > Magnoliopsida > Poales > Poaceae > Alloteropsis > Alloteropsis semialata. Next base: position 64,549,789 of record CM014270.1, read on the forward strand.
TCAAAATTGTTCTTCTGGACGATACTAAACATATAAAGCATCGGCCATGTCATGCGTCTCACCTATGTTGAAGTTGAAGCAACTTGTTTTGGTCTCCACACCATCCTTGTAGGTGCCGCTGATCTTTGTTCAACTTCTGGCTCCATTGATTGCCTGCGCATTCTTTGTAATTTTCTCTTTTGAGTGCGAGTTAAGCCTGAGGGACACCACCTCGGCTGCATATATTTAGAATCTGATTTGCTACTGTTCTCACACTGCTTAGGATCAGTACATGCATCTTTTCTAACCGGATTACCATTGTAAGCAATCGGTTGTTGAAAGACACCATAATTTGGATAAGAAATAATATGTGGTGGCATGTACATACTACCATAGTCACTAGGAGCATAATAACAAGGATATGGCCAAGACAACGGCATATATGATCCACCAAAATAATATGGCGCAGCAGCATAATTACCTTGGTATTGGTGAGATTTTCGACTACCTTGATGTCTTGGTGGTGAATTTGCATCTCCAGTGCTATGTGATCGACTCCTTTGTTTCTGGGCAGCTCCCTTCTTCTTATACTTTTCAAAAAGCTCTTCGAAGGTCGGCCCTGCTTTCTTTTTTGAACCATCAGAGTCTCCAGGTGAAAACCGGTTATACCAGTTTGAGGAACCGGTTTCACCGGTTCTATCAGAACCAGCACACTTGCTCTTGGTTTGCCCCCCGAGTATCGAATTCTTTTTTGCAACTTGAGGGTCTTTTTTCTGCCATACCTTCTTGCTCCTTTTCTGTTCTGGTCGTGCTTCACCAATGATTACATTTTTTCCTTTTGTTGTATCGGCTTGATTTGGCCGGATCAACACTTTAGGATTCTGTAATTCAATGGTATTGACAGAGAAATGCTTAGGAAAAGGATCAGAATCAACCTTCATTTCATGCAAAGTCAAATGGCCTTCATTAAGGGCCGATTGAATTCGCCTACGAAATACATTACAATCATTAGTTGCATGTGAAAAAGAATTGTGAAATTTACAATATGCACGTCGCTTCAACTCATCAAGAGATGGTAAAGTATATGCACACTTGATGTATCCATTCTTATGTAACTCATCAAATATCCTATCACATTTGGACACATCAAAAGTAAATTTTACTTCTTCTTGCCGATTTTTGTGGATCGGCTTAAGTGAAGGGCAACTATATGATTGAGACTTGCTTGGCCATGTAAATTCAGCAGCACATACTTCTCCATTCTCATCGTCCACTAAATCATTATTTAACATATGCATGTTAGGACGATCAGATTTTGGCCTAGCATCTTTACTTCGGCTTTCTTGAACCAAAGCTTTTTGTAATACTTGATTAAGGGTAAGAAACTCATAGCCTTCTAATTTATCTTTGATATGAGATTTCAAACCTTTAAAAGCTAATTCGGCAAGATCTTTTTCAGAAATAATTAAACTATAACATCGATTTTTTGTATCTCTAAATCTTCTAATGTAATCAGCAACAGATTCATCATTCTTTTGAATAACCGATGTTAAATGAGATAGCCTCAATTCATTATCACCACTATAAAAGTGCTCATGAAATTTATGTTCTAATTGAGACCATGTATGAATAGAATTAGGAGATAATGCCGAAAACCATGAGAAAGCAACACCAGATAATGACAAAGGAAATAATCTAACTTTCAAATGATCAACACTACCATGAATACCCATTTGTGCATTAAACTGACTAATATGCTCCCATGTAGTCCTATTGTCTTCCCCAGTAAATTTGACAAATTCTGGAACTTTAAAACCTTGAGGATAAGGCATAGTATCAAAAACTGAAGGATAAGGTTTCTGATATACTAAAGTTTTATTCTTAACCTCTACGCCAAAAGTATCCTTAATCAAAATAGCCAAATCTTTCTTATATTCTTCCATCAGACTCTGAATATAAAGATCATTTGAGCTTTGCTGATCATTGACATTTGGCACATTTTGGTTCGGTGATGCATGTAATGGTTGTTGCAAATAACCCGAACTTTGGGAAGACATAGGATTTGAAGTATTTATCATTGGAATACATGTAGGTACATTACCAGAAACACCATTAACTCGGCCAGGATTAGCCTGAGCAATTGATGTACTAGTTATAAGCTCAGGTGTTGTCTGCTATGTAGCAACAGGGTAAGAACCGGTAGGACCGGTTCCTGGAACCGGTTGAACCGGATTTTGGCCGTACTGAGTATTAGGATTAAAACCGGTAGGACCGGTTACAGAAACCGGTTTTACCGGATTTGCCTGGCCAAATCCCTGAAAATTCTGTCCTGTCAAATGATTTAACGGCATCCCATATTGTGGATTTCTGGGTGGTATTGCTGCCGATAAATTCTGAGGTACAATTGCGTGCTGTGAAGTACCCACTAGATCAGAATTAATAGCATTACTAATTACGGTCGAAGGTTGTTTTCCTACGGATTTATCAATCATGCCTTGAACAATCGTAAGAAGATTCTTTTGACCAGAAAGTAATAAGCCATTAATTTGCTCAAGGGTAACAGGAGCGGATGCAGCACTTACAGTAGGTGTTACCTCATCTTTTTCTTCTTCTCCTTCTGAAAGAACGACCACCTCCTTGTCCTTGGAGATAGCACCTTTTCGATCCTTGGAGAAGTGTGAGAGGAACCATTGCGCCTTATCTTCAAGTTTCTTCTTGGCCCGTTCCATCTCCTCCTTTTCTTGTAACAGGAGTTGCTCGAAAAGATGACGATCCTCAGCCGAAAGCTCATTGGCAGTCGGCCTTTGAATATTATCAGGATCCACCTCGCCTGGCTTCGGTAGACTCGACATGATAGTAGATCCCTTTTTTCTTGTCCCCAGCGGAGTCGCCAAAAAGTGTGTTGACGCTAAAACGCGCCGCGCCAAACACTCACACGCGCGGAATCGCAGGATGCAGATCTGACTGTGCAGAAACCGGTGAAACCGGTTTGGGAAACCGGTGAAACCGGTTTCCTAGGGTTTCCTGCGAAGACCAACGAACGCACGCCCGGGAGGGACCCCGTCAGGGTGTGCGCACCTTGGGTTGTTCTAGGATCGGTCAGGCCACCTAGAACGCCCTCAATCGCCGTGGAGACGAAGGAAGAACAGCAGTTAGGGTTTGGAAGAGGCTAGGGTTTGAAGAACATAAAGTAAAGGCAAAAAGTAAAGACAAATAAAGGATAAATTGTGTTTGATCGATTGGATGATACTCAATCGGCCGCAACCCTTTATATTTATAGGGTGGGGAGGTCTTGCCCCGCAAGGAAAGTTCAAATACAAGTCGGATCTACAAAAAGAGTCCAAACCTATCACAACTCGGGGAAAACCGGTTCTACCGGTTTCTAAATCCGGTTCCACCGGTTTGCGTTATCAGACACAGCACAGTGTAACAAACCGGTTACACCGGTTAGCAAATCCGGTTCCACCGGTTTCCCTGCAGAAACTATTCCTTGCCAATTTTGATCGCTAACACACTGCTGCTTGTCAATAATTTGATTAGACCACGGTCAGGGTACCAACTGCCAAGTAAACACGCGGTTGTCAATGGTTTGGTTTCACGGCAGTTAGACTGACTGAACACGCCCCCTGGAGCAGGATTCAGGTTCAGTTTCAGACCCTTTTCTGCTCCATTGGATGGAATGGGGGCAAAAAATGAAAAGGCATGCAGGCAAAGAGGTAGCGGTCGTAGTTTCGAGTATCTTATGGACTGTTTGGTTGTTCTTGACGGCTTCCATCATGACATGATAGCCCTGGGATATTGTTCAAAGGCCAAAAGGGATGACCGAATGAGCAGGCAAGTGCGAGTTGCCGCTGATGCTCATGATGCCGTGGCATCAGGGATGAGCGAATGAGCTGCGAGAGACAGAGAGGCGGGGAAGAAAGACAAGAGGATCTTAGTGAATCATGAGGTATGGAAGGAACAAGAACTCAAATTGAGCACCAGACAGCTGCCTGCTTCCCAGGCTTCTCTTGCCTCAAATACAAGAATGACTGCATGAGAGGTATCCAAGAAGATGCAGCGCAGGCCTGCCTTGAAGCTGCAGCCTTAGCAATTGTCACCATTTTATTTTATAAAGAATAATTCACATGGCATCTATTGCAAGGTAGCGCTTTCTTCTGGTCCATAATAACAAAAAAGAACAAGGAATCGACTTTTGCACTTTTCTGGCTACTTATAAAAGTGTAAATGTGATCATAGTTCAAAAAAGTGCAAGTGTGTAGTAGAGCCGGAGGACAGTATAGTTCAGCAAGTCCAATTGCAACCTTTGCTGTAAAAAAAAAGGTTCACTTTTACCATAAGGTACACAAGTACTGGTAGCCAGTACCAGTAGGAGCTAACGGCATTTCACATCTCAAGAACAGATTCCAAATGGAACCACGCACTCGATCCAGATTCCAGAGCCAGTACGAACCATCGGTATTTGCAACAAATTTGACCGTTAATGACATCATAAACAAAAACAAATCGGCCAATCTCGATCATGTCAAAAAAAAAATGCCGGTGCCTCACGCACCTCGGTCTCCTGGATCCCTAGGCTCCCTGCACTGCCCTGCCGGCAACATGCATGAGAGAAGCTGAGAAGAAGCTGTAGAAACAGCAAGCCTTGTGTTGCTCTGTTGCCCTTATTTTTATCCCCTCGAAGAAACCTAGCATGCTCGCGGACACTACAATATTCCTGAACTCCTCCCGGTTCCAATGCCCCATGGATTTACTGTACTAAACAAGGCCAAACCACGCATTAATCTAGCTTTGTTTGTTCTGATGCTCCAGACAACGGCGAATCGGCGATGTGATGGGTGCGTTGCTGCTCGCCGCTTTGGAAGGTCTCCAGGGGCCCGGATGGGGAGGACAAAGAACAAGGTTGTAGTGTGTCTCAAGGCATCTCTAGTCTAGCTCCGTAACTTAAGCACCTAGCTTATCCGCCCTCTCGGCCCCAGGTTATGTTATCGTCAAAGCGTTTCAAGTTTTCTGTACAAGGGACAAGGCACAAGACTACAAATCTTGGGGCACCTCTAATGCCTGCGCATGTTTTTGCATATGGACCTATGCTGACTCTCAGCTTAAGCCTAGTGACATAGAGTGCCTATAATCATGCAGTAACATCAGAATTACTGGCCTCTTGACACATGGTCAGCAAGTGTACAACTTCTCTGGAGTTTAGTTAGCATTATTCACCAGATCCAGGGCAAACAATTACATATGCTTGGTTAAAATTTGATGGGGCTGTAGTGTAGGATGGAAGGCCGGTTGATCCGTCCCGTCCAAGGACGCAGAGGTTGGGCGGTTAAATCCTCTTGGTCGTGCCGGGTACAGCTCCACCAACTCCTACTGTTGGCTTTACGATTCGAGAGGCACACACCATGGACAGGCAAGGGTTAATTTTGGGTCATGCACACCATCGCCGCCGTGCGTTCAGATATGCATGTGTGTGCGCGCCGGCCATGGCATGGCACATCACATCTCGAGTACACATCTCTCGGTCTCTCCGCCTGTTCCCCGGGAAAAGATACCACAGGAACTCCATGCATTGTTGGAACAGCATGAGGTTATCCATGTTAGGACCCTTGTAAAAGTTACCATAATGTTCCAGTCACGGCTCTTAGGCCACGCTGTCTATATATTCAGATGATCGATCGGATCTTACCAATAGCGAGCGGCCAACGGGTCTGGCGTGAGAATTCAAAACATATACTACTCTCTCCGTTCTTGGACATGTTTTAATTATAAATAAGTAAATAACCTAATTAGTTAAAAACAAATTAATCTGTTTGTTCCAAACGTCATATCTTATCTTATCTTACTATTACTAATTGGAGACTCCTTTTGAGGCCTCCACGTTAATCCTCACGAGACACGCTAGAAAAAAGATAAATTCTAGAAATTCTCACAAAAATCAGAAACATCTGACCATCGAACCGTAAATTCTGATCATCATAGCCATTGGATCTATCATATTTTCTAAAAAAATTACCCACGTTGCCATTATGAAAGTACCCTAAAGTATCCCCCTAAATCTATAGCTTAATTACCCACCTCTGCCAATATAAAAATAACATAAAGTAACCCCCTAATATTCATCTAAATTACCCCTATGCCATTATAAAAATAATTCAAAATAACCACCTAAATTTACATCTAATTGCCTATATCATTAAAACAACCTACATATGTCATTATACCATCCAAACAACCTACATATGTTAATTAAGCATGTACCTCAAACTCTAAACTTGCATGCATCGATATATAATTATAAATTACCTAAATCAGTCATTGTTAATATAAAAAAATACTAACTTATTAAGGTATATATGCACGATGTGTAGCACCATGTAGACTATATGTACATGTATGGATGAAACAATGAGAATGCAAATTTATATGTTCATGCTATAGCTTAAATTTAGGGTCCAATTAAACATGTTATAGAGGGCGATGCAAAGTGAAAAAAAAATACTTATCGAATAAAAGAGTGGAAGGTAAATAATTTTGATCATCAATTATCGTTTCTAATTTTTTTTCATGTTTTTTAATACTCATATCTTCCATATTAGTAGCCCGTGCAGGAGCACGCGTTGATAGACTAGTATATCTAAAAACGAAGGAACCAATAACATTGCTAGTGTACAACTCTGACGGTCCTTTTTCTTCATAAGAAAGCTTACATATACTTAAAAGTACATAATATTAATAAAGTGTGTTCCATGATAAAAAGATAAATCTACTCATAAGAATGTTCCAGACATTTATAAAAGTTATTTTTAGAAAAGAGGATATATATATGATCAAAATTGTAATATCAGCTTGTCAGTGACGATATAATAAGTTAGTGTATATATATGATCATCCACCTTCTGGCTCATTGTGCTAACTAACTTTAGGCAGGTGCTCATCTTATAATCTGTTTTTTTTTCCACCAGTGAAATGCAGGGCCTCCTGTTCATTTCTCTCGGAAAAAATTAATAACCCTCAAAACTATATATGATAGGATTGATTAATTAATGAGAATGAAACATGGCATGCTCAACAACTTCCACCAGTAATACATAACACCAATGGATCCTACCGACGCGCTTTGCAGATATTATACGAGCAGTATTAATTTTATGCAATCCGATACAAATATTTGCATCACGCACTAGCATTTACATGTGCCTCGTCGACGCGCATGTGAGGCAATTAATCCATCAGGCGACAGCATATATCTCTCGCTGTGCTGGATGCTAATTGCTAAAAACAATTCCACTCCTATTCCTGGTTATTAATCGACCATGACATTTGCCTCCAAAAAAAATCGACCATGACATTATCCGTACGTGTTACAGTAGAGAAAAATTCCTGTATAAATAGCCTATATAATTTCATGGACCGTGCGCACTGCTCAGTAGGAGCCAGTACAAGTTTTACCGGCATATTATTATTTCTAGCTGCACGACGCTCCTACCCCCAACAACCACTCTATGCATGTGCAAGGGAATTAGGAAATGGCTAAATAATTCCAAGTCAAATTCCAACATGTCTCCAAATCATTCTTAACGATTGCAAGCGGCTAATTTAATCAATGCAAAAATCATCGAGGTAACTGACAGATTGGCTGTCAACATATGTATGCCACCTGGCCCTGGCACACAGTAGAATATTGGTTCTCACTTACTGCTTATTAATTGAGTGTATTTTCCCCTCGCAAAAAATGAGTTTATTTTCAAAATGAATTTCGCCGGTTCTAATTTTTACCAATATCAATAATATTTGTAATATAGCACACATTATTTTTTTGTTAATTGATAAGAAATAACAAAAAAAGATATTGTATTCCAGTCTAGGAGGGGGAATCTTGCCAAATCCAAGAGACCATTTCTTCTAGATTTGCTAGTAATTCTTCATCGGATAGCTCATAAGTGCAGTGAGAGCAAGGGGCCCGAAGGGTTGATACGTGTCTCATGGAGTTCATAAATTCCCAGGCCCGAGATGTTATGGCAGCAGCATGGCACGTACCGAGAACGTACCAGCAGGGGCATTACATTGCTCAGAGTACTTCTGCTCGATCGATCTTGATGATGTCGCTCCCCATCGCTAGCTGTTAATCTCGCAACCCGGCAGAAAAATAAAAATAAAAAAGTTTACTGCCACACGCATGACGCATGCATTTCCAAGTACATTATTTTGAGATTAATCGCATGGATCTATCAACTCAACCGCAAGCAGCTTCGTTGATCCGTATAGATCTCGGTTTAACCGTAGTACACACTAGCTTCTAGTGCTAGTGATTTGATGCGAATTCATGGCCGATTTGATCGAATTAATTCTGCCTCAACCGATGCCTTGTCGGTGCTGTTATTCTAGCTCGCGACTGGCCTGTTCGCCACAGTGCTGCGCATGATCGGAAAGGGCTCGAGCAGCTTCTTCCTGAAGCCACCACAGAGCCTGGCCTTTTTTAGGGGTGCAGCTTCCCAAGTAAGCCCCATAGATTGTGTTTGATCCAAAAGCAGATGGGGGTTCTTTTCTCCATCCATACGGCTCAGCTTCTGATAGTCAACATTATCCGAAGTGATGATTCTTCTAAAACCATTATCAGAATTCAGATGGGGAATTGGAATCTAATGCTGGTACCGGAGAAGTGATTAGCAAAAAGAAAGCAGATGATGACCCGAATAGAAACAAGGTAGTTGCAACCTCTGTGCCCTACCCTACTCCCCAATAGCCCAGCACGCTCCGTTCACCAAACCTCGCTCCATAAGACAACAGATATATACATCCAAAGCAAATCAAAGCTGAGGTGATACAATTTTTCTTATTAGTGTCATGTTCTGGTTCTGTTATATTAGATCTTTCTAATAAGCCATTCACATTTTTTGGGTGTTGTGAGCTGTGACACTTTGCTTGCCCTGGATGATGATAGACACTAGACAGTGATTGATTCATTAATTTGCAGGACAAGCTGCCAATGCAGTTTCAGGTTTGTGCTATTGTAGGGATGGCACTTTGTCAAAAATGATCAAAGTGCATAAGTTAGCTTATCTCGAGAGTTCATATGAAGGGATATTGAGTCCTTAATATACTGGGGGTAAATAGTATCCTTTACTTTGAAGGAAGATCGTAGGGATCGCTCTTCTTCTTTCTGAAAGTTATACTTTGGCAAAGATGATGTTGCAGACTTGGCAACTGCCGTATTGCCTATTTGGATGTGCTGGCTTCTGACATACTTGCTATACAGTGAGTCAACGATAGTATTTCGCAAAGATTTTTGTTGTAATTTCTTATGCTAGTGTTCATGATGAATTGATGGGCATTCTGAAAACCGTGGCCGCATATTGTAAAATAAACTCTTTCGTGACCGGATCAAGTAAGATGAAAGAAGAACACAGAACAAACCACAATTCCCTGGAAATTACAACAACCGGCACAAGAAAGTTCTTTTGACTTGAATTGGAAATTAACAAGAGCAATTGGATGAGTCATCCACTAAACTTTAAACTTATACAGCCGGTTGACCTTACTTGTGCAATTTTGCCACACCTCACTCTCACAACCCAAAGAGAGAAGATTACCCAAGGCAAGTCACCAGCACAAAACCCAGATCATCATCGAGATTTTGCAGAGAAGAAACTGAAAAAAAGTTGTCACGTCCTCAGATTGCTGTGAACCGCACAGGCTGTGCTCTACCATTACTACTAGACTACTAGTAGTAGATGGTTTCCCGTCTCCACCTCCCAGCTCAGCTCATCTCTTACCTATGGCTGCAGCGGCTGCTTCCCCCCGTCCACCACGCCACGCACTCCAAAACCCATAAATAAAAGGCACGAGGCCACACACACGCAGCAGGCCACCATAAACACCACACCCCCCTCTTGTGGGCTGCGGCTGCTCCCCGCTCATGGACGCCCTCCCGCCGCCCGCGCTGCCGGCCACCAGCGACCCGTTCGCGGCCACGCTCCCGCCGTCATTGCCGTCACCGCCCCCGCCGTCCTCGTCGTCGTCGTCGCTCAACCTCTCCCCCTCGCTGCTCATCATCGCCGCGCTGCTGGCGTTCGTCTTCTGCGCCTCCGTGTCGATCCACTTCCTCCTCCGCTGCCTCGCCCGCTCGTCGTCGTCGTCGCACCCGTCCCCGAGCCCGTTCCTGGCCAGGGCGCGCCGCGCGTCGGAGGCGGAGACGGGAGATGTGGGGGCGGGGTCGGCGAGGCGGAGCGCCGCGGCGGTGGGTCCGGAGGAGGCGCAGGCCGCGGAGGTGGACGACGAGAAGGAGCGGCTGATCGCGTCGCTGCCGCTCTTCACCATGGCGTCGGCGCTGGCGGCTCTGCCCAAGAGCTCCCCGGACTGCGCCGTCTGCCTCTCGCCCTTCACCCCCGACGCCGAGCTGCGGCTGCTCCCGGCGTGCCGCCACGCGTTCCACGCCGAGTGCGTCGACGCCTGGCTCCGCACCACCCCGTCGTGCCCGCTCTGCCGCGCCGCCGTCTCTCTCCCGCACCCGCCGCTCCCCACCGCCGCTCCGGCCGCCGCCGCCGCCGCGGGGCCGGGCGCGCAGGAGCCGCTCGACTCGCGGGTCGGCAGCAGCAACAACTCGAGGAGCTTCCGCGTCGAGATCGGCAGCGTCAGCAACCGCCGCTCCTCCGCCGCGGGCGACGACCGCCGCACCTACTCGCTCGGCTCCTTCGACTACCGCGTCGACGAGGAGGTCGAGGCCGTGGTGTCCCGCATCACGCGCCCCGCGGTGGTGTCGGCGGCGGCCAAGTCGGCGGCCCATCAGGCCGCGCCGGCGACCCCCGTCGAGGCGCTGGCGGAGGCGGCGGGGTCCCGCGGGTGGCTGCGCGAGTACGTCGACCGCCTCGCCTCCTCGGCCTCGTCCCTCTCCGGGCGGTGGAGCGCGCGGTGGAGCCAGGGACACCACAGCGCGCGGTGGAGCCAGGGCCACCACAGCCGCACCCACAGCCAGAGCCAGCGGCAGGACGACTCGTGGCGGTGGGACCCGGAGGCCGCCGCCGCCGCGGCGACGCACCGCGCGCCGGACGAGGAGGAGCCGGGGTTCGTGGCCCTCTACCGTTGGATCGTCGGGGTATAGCCAGCTGTAATTACGGGACCTCATGAGGGCGTTTTTGCCAGCTCCTTCCGTATTCTTTCTTTCTTTCTTTCTAGTACTATTTAGGACTCCATTGTAAAAACACAAGAAACAATCGGCTCCAGACTCCACAGAGGTGAGTGAGAGTTTAGCGTCTTCGAACCTTCTTCTTCTTCCATTGCTCCGACTTGTTCGTTGTTGTTTACCGGAGCTGCAATGCCATGCGATTTGGGAATTGGAGCCAACCAGGAAGCCGGGGAAACCGTGCGGCAACGTGCTTCCTTCTTCCTCCTGTGCGGCTGTGCCTCGCAGCTGGTTGGGTCGTCCTCTCACCTCTGAGACCGAGGCGGTGGTGGTGCGCGCGTGGTTGTCACTTGTGTGGCATCCATCCATCCCGTCCATGGCCGTAGTGCGCTGCAGACTGCCAGACCGCAGTCAGTCGTGTCCACTGCTCAGTGACAAATACGTGGATGGGCCGGGCCGGGCCGGGCCAGCTCAGGTCCGTGTGCACGCATAGTTTAGGACTTCAGGTCGTTGTTGGGGATCCTTTTCATGCGACGGCGAAGCCCATGGCCGTTTCTTGCATTCTTCAGGATCGAATCAGGATCAAGACAAAAATCCAGACGAGTCAAGTGTAGCAGTCCTTGTCCAAACTCTGGAGTACGTATATCTTCTCTGCTCATCTCGGCCTTTGGCATATACCGGCAAGTTCGTCTTTTTGCATGTCGTGGCGCCGGGGAACTTGGCTGCTGGTGGGCCGGTGGTCCAATGCCCTTGGAAATGGACGGGTTTGGTGGTAGCGTCGACTAGCATGGGCACGCGCAGTTCGTCAAGTCGTCATGGCATCGACCAACTTCGCCAAAACTATGGGTCCTTGTTTATGAATCCAGGTCGCATTCTGAATTTCGATGCGTCGATGGATGCACATATACACGACATGGTAGTACGACATGTATGGTACCTAACCGTGTTCGGCAGCCGGGACAAAAAAAAATTGTCCCGGATTACTGTCGCATGTATGAGGGCCTAAATGAAGTTTATTTACAAAACTTTTTCACAGATGAGTGTAACTTTGCGCGACGAATCTACTGCACCTAATTAATCCATGATTTGCTACAGTAATGCTACAGTAATCATCCTCTAATCGCGTGGTCAAAGGCCTCATTAGATTCATCTCGCGAATTTGACAAGAGGTTGTGGAGCTAGTTTTTGAAACTGACTTTATTTAATGGCAACGTATCTGGTGCAAACCAACCTCTCCGTGCAAACTATGCAAAACTTTAATCTGGACCACATGATCTTGATCTAAGAGGGCACGTAGAGAGAGGTGGGAGGGGGGATTTGCAAAATCACCGCCCACCCTTAATCACAGCAAGATCACTTTTGCAAATCCTCCTCCCACCTCTCTCTACGCGTCCCCTTGGATCAAGATCATGTGGTCCAGATTGAGGTTTGCATAGTTTGCACGGGGAGGTTGGTTTGTACCTGATACGTTGCCTTATTTAATATCCTTAATTAGTGGTCAAAGTAGCATTTAATACCCTAGACAATTTTTTTACCTCCCATCCGAACACCACTTTCACCTCCTCCGTCGATGTGGACCCGCCCATCATTAGCCGGTGATCGAACGTTGACGTACTTGCCCACACGTACCTGGAGCGCCGGCTTTGGCAGGATGCCAGCCACCAAACGCACTGCCCCGGCCGGCCGTCGTCCGGCTGCTGGCCGCAGAGCATCCGGCGATCGGTACCGATGCAGAGCGGCGAGGCGCGGCGGTGGCAACCGCATTGAATTGAGCCGACGGCCTGGGCTCCGGAGCAGCCCAGCGATCGCGGCAGCGCCCAACTGCGCGCGCGCTCGCCCCCGGACGGAATCAATGCCCGGCCATTAACTCCGCTTCCAACCGCGGCCGGGTGACCCCGCACCGGCCGCTGTAGCTTGCTGCCTTGCTCTGCGCGCGGAAGAGACGCCGATCCAGACGTCGGTCCGGTAAAAATTCGCGGCCTCGTCGGCGTCGTCCACGGTCCACCCCGCGCGCGGGCGTGTGCAGGAATGTGATTTCTCGCCGGGCGTCCGTGCCCGATGGCAGGGACAGAGCTGAAGCCTGGGAGCGGGTGGGTGAAGGGATTGAATACCGCGACGTGATCGAGCGTCGGCTTGACCGTGCGCCCCATGCCATGCGTGTACCACCTGGGTGTATGCCGTGACAGTGCGAGCCACCAGTGTGTGCAGCGTGCTCCCTGTCACCCTATGGACGGACGACGTTGCCCAGGGCCCGGGCATCTCGCCATGCGGACACGTAAACGTGTTAGAGCAAGTATAATGGTCGGCGTGGAGCGGGCGACGTCCTACGTGGGGGGAGAGAGAAAGCAGGAGAGAGAGTGGAGCGAGTGGTTCGTGAGTCGGTGACGGAGTGCGGGCGAAAGGGCTGGCGGCGTCGCTGCTATCGGACCCCACGTGAAAGAAACGCCAGCAGCGGGTGATTCAACGGGCGGAAGAGCAGGCGTCGACCCCGGCTGGCGGGCGTATCCATTATCCTTGCTCTTACCACGGCTACTCCGTAGTCCGTAGCGAGCTCGGACGCTGAGGTCCTGAGGCAGGGCTGAGCCCCACTACGCAGGGCCTTTACTCTCTCTGGGCGACGAACATGGTAGGACATGGGTGGATCAGCCGGCCCAGTTTTTTGAGAAAATGGTAAAAGGCCTAAAAATTTAGTCTTCTACTTTTAAGGATAGGGTTGGATAAAGACCGAGTTAAAATACTATATATTTTTGAATTAAAATTAATTAGAGCCAAGTTAGATGGTGAAGGAGGCATAAGGATCATGATAAATTACCACCCCTAGCACTTCGGAGGTGTTTAGATGCAGCGTTATGCATAGTGTTTTTACGTTATGCATAATATTTATAGAGAGAAAAAGTGCATTAGAGAACGTGTGTTATGCAAAACGTTATGCATAGTGCGTGAACTAAACAGGGCCTTAGTTCACCCCCTCACCAACCCATTTTGCAAAATATGCGCTTCCCCATGCACTTTTTCTCTCTATACACGCGGCCCAATACAAACCCATTTTGCAAAATACAAGGAGCTAAACACCCCCTTCCCCGTGTTCCGCGGACTCGTCAAGCGATGGAGGCCCGTCTCCCCTGCGCCTGCACTGTAGAACATGAGCCAAACACATGTATTCATGTATGCGCATTTGAGCGGAGTGGGTGACACTCCTCGTCTAGGCAAGAAAGGCGACTGGTATAGGCTGTGTAGCTAGCACAGTACCTGTCGAGCGCGACCGCTGCTTGTCACTGGCTCCTGTGCGTGATTGTGCCTGAAACGCCATCGGGACAGTTCCAAATAGGGAACCGGACGACGACCACTCGCCGGTCTGCGGCCCCGCCCTTGGCTCTGCAGATGAAAGGCGTGACGGCATCGGCCGGCCGGCGGCGGCCATTAGTAGCCGATCCGGTTTGGCCGCCTACTCCGCCCGCGTCGCTGTTGGCTGCGAGAAGCGAGATCCCTCATTCCCTCTTGCCCTCGGCGCCGCCACCACGCGCGTGGGTGGCGCACGGAAACCGTGAGGCCGCCGCGAGAGATGGCACGCGCGCGCACGGCTTTTTCGCAGCCAACCAGCCAGCGGGAAACTGCCCGTGGCTGGGACTGCGACGTCGACGATGGCACGCGATTCTGATGAGCAGAGAGCCAGAGAGCATGGGCCATGGGGTTCGCCACTCGCCAGTTCCGTATATGTCTGATGGAACGGGTAGGTGGTTAGTAGTGTCGTTTAGGTAGACCAGAGCAGTATCCGCAGCGGCAGCTGGATAGATTTTGTTGGTCTGACCATTAATCGAGTTCGGTACAGTTACTGGTAGCAGCAGGCAGTGCAACGGCGCGGACACACGGTAAAGCCAAAGATTTCTCCGCAAATTAAGAGGATCCAATCTCAACGGTAGAATAGCAGCGGAGAGCAGGTCGTTGTCCCCGTACGTAGCAGACTTCAGGGTCATGGAGGAGACTTGACATCACGTTTGGCATCTCAAAAGAAGAAAAAACAAGTTTGGGGACCTTTGCACTGATAAGCAGAGGTGTTCAAAGGATAGATGCATTGAGCATGAGCAGGCTATAAGGTAAAACGGTGACATTTCCTCTTCATCTGGCAAACTGGCTGTACAAAATGTACAAGGGTCAACTCAACCATGCTGCACGACTGACATCACAGAATCCACATCGAAGCTCAGCACTAGCCACAGTTAAGTGATACAGGGGCTAAAATTTAGGCCGATGTTTGATACTAATTATGAGTATTAAATGTAGAATAATTACAAAACTAATTGGACAGATGGAGGCTAATTCGCGAGATGAATCTATTGAGTCTAATTAGTTCATGATTCTATAAAGTGGTGCTACAATAACTAATTACTAATGATGAATTAATCAGGCTTAATAGATTCATCTCATGAATTAGCTCAAAACTTTTGCAATTAGATCTATAATTAGCTCATATTTAGTGCTCCTAATTATCATCGAACATTCGATGTGATAAAGACTAAACTTTAGCTAAGGATCCAGATGTAGCCGTAGTTTGAGGGACAGAGGCGCGCGAGCCCTTTCGTGTTACTTTTTAGTCGTTGTTAACTAGTCCTGGTCCTTATAATGCACAGAAGTGGGGTGAACAATAAAACATGATACACAAAATGAAAATATGAACTGCATCTACACATGGTACACCAGAAAGAAAATTGAGCATCGGAGGCTTTTAATGTAACACCTGGTCCAACCGTCCAATGGCCCATATCAGTGTAGTTGTGCTGTGGGCCGTTGTGCCCCATCCCAAGGCCCAAGCCAGGCAGCAGATTGCACTATTAACTATCGAAATTCTGGTAAGCAGCGCAATCAAATAATGGGTGGATTCCATCAACGTTTTCTTGGCCCAACTTAAGTTTAGACTGTCAGCATTCAGAACTTCAGGCGCTGGTACTGGTTTGGGGGTTTGCAGAACTGCATGGTTGCTGCCTGCTGGTTGGCTGTTGCAGCATCACCAGCTTAGCAGGCAGGATTGTTGTACTAGTTGAGGAGTACTTCTAGTTTGTTAGTTTCTCCGACATCCTATAATTAATTCTATATAGTTCATACCCACTACCAGCCCACCATAAAGCTCTTCATGCAAGCTATCCACATCATCACCCATTAAGTGAAAACTACCATCTCTTCATGCAAGCTATCCACATCATCACCCACTAAGTGAAAACCACCATCTCTTCATGCAAACTATCCGCATCATCACCCACTAAGTGGAATGTTGTCCACGTCATTTACCACTATTCTATCATTCCCACTAAATTATGAAATTACAATTTTTAATCTTATAGCAAAAGTGTCCCTGCACTCCCGCAGCAACGCGCGGTGAATTCATCTAGTATTTGTGAGTTCGTGATGTCACTGCAAGCAAAGCAAAGCAAACCACATCGACTCATCATGCCTTATACGGAGTATATCCATCTTTCCTCTTCCATGCATGCGGTATACTGAATTAGTGAATTACTGATCCAATGCTGCAATTGTAATACCAATGAATAAAATATGGTCATAAGATGGCAATCCTGGGATGGATCACGACATCCTGGATTCGCAAAAAGTTGTCACCCATCATAAGCAAAACGCTGGCTCTGAGCAGAAGCAAAAGCAGAGGAGGCGCCTCTCTGCCTTCATCAGTAACCTGCTCTGCATACCGGCAGCTCTCCTCCTCCATCTAGCCCGGCGACGGACGATCGATCTAATGTCACGTCGCCCTGGCCCTCGGCCCCACTTGGATAGCTCGCCCCCCTGATCCTTCAACCGCGCCTAACTTCTTCACATAATCCGATTCGGATTATCCATATGCACGGATATAAAAAAAACTCTACTCCATATTTGCAAAAATCGGACGCAGATTCCAGATACGGAATCCACTCGCGATCGTATAATTGCGATTCAAAAAATTTCAGAAATCCCCCTAAATAGAATTATGCCTTTTCAAAATAGCCCCTCTGCAACTGCGCTCTCTCTCGTCCGGCTCCGGCGATGGCCTAACCCTGGTCCCTTCCTCTCAATCGATTCATTCGGAGGGAGCAGTGTGGCTGTGGCGGCGTAACCGTCCACCTACGGATGCGGTGGCACACATCGTCGCTCGAAACGGCGGCTCCCTCGCACCGCCGAATTGAGTCCGAAGAAAGTCGCTGCGATTGCGGAGGAGCCGAGGAGGGGCAAGCAGTCAGGGATTAACGATACGGCACAAACCGCTCGTCCGCTCCCAACTCCTTTGCCCCTCGCCTAACACCGCGTCATGTCATCAAGCGCCGATCGAGGTGAGAGGCCAAACCCTATCCCGTCTGGATAATTCAGTGTGCACTTTGTACTGTGTGGTGACGCATTTGAGGGTGTAGGCTGAACGTGTTGCGGTTTCACAAATTGGGTGGCTGTGCCACAGTGCTCAATTTCTCTCCGTGGGATGGGAGTGTGTCATATTGACGAGGAAACGCCCTGAAAATCTGAGATTTACTGCCTTAAGCTGAACTTTTTTTTAATTAAACCTTAAACTGAACTTAGAAACAGCTCACAACATCCGTTGGTGGTGTTTGGCTGTCCTTTGGATGATGCCTTCCACATGGCGGTTAGCCTGATCCACTGGTGCAGGCATTCAGAATGCTAGCTGGAAGTTCACTACTGGAAAAAAAAAGAAAAAAAAAGCACACTTTAGTCCGCCATCGGACCTAAAGTAGTACTGAAGGAAATGCCTCCACACCATCACTTAGCAAACATGAATCCCAAAACTAGATGGTGGAAATGATAATGTTGGGTAGTTGAAGGGCAGATTTTTCTGTTATCATCTCATCAACAATTGATGCTCTTATATGATTGTGGGAACAGAGACTCTCCCATGGTGATATCAAATATAGAAGAAAAATCTGCTGCACGTTGAGAGTGTTTTCTTGCAAGATTTAAACGATGCTGCTAGATTGAATCTCAGAACTCGGTGGCTTGATCAGTAAGCCCAAGAAGGGCTGCCAGCTCCCCATATGTAGGAAAGCCAAGTTCAAGTGTGACCGGCAACATGCATTCAACAAGCTTACAACTCTGCTGCGTTTTTTTCTCCGGGAACTACGGAGCAGGCGATTTTGGCGATTATGGCGATTGTGAGCGATTCAGCCGCCATGGAACTCGATCCCACCGACACCTAGCTTTGGGGGCCGCTGATTCATCTGCCGACGCTTGGTCGCCGGGGCTTTACCGCCGCCGGCTTTGCTTTCTCGTTTTTACCCTATCCTAGGGTTTTACGGGAGTTGCAGATTCCCTGTTTATCGCCGATCGTTTGGATGCGGTGATCTCCAGTTCGGATCAATCGATTTGTTAGGGGTCTGATAAGGCTGTCGTCTTTGTTCAGGACTCCTGATTGCCAACTTGTGTTGCTTTCTTTTCTTCGGTTACAAGATAAGGAGGTGGCTAGGGTTTTGGGTTCTTGCGTTCTGCTATCTCTCCTGCTGGTGCCTTGCTTGTAAACTAAGGCTGGTGCTGCCGTTAGATTTGGTGGGGGTGATCAGGGATTTCCGGTGAGGAGATTGCCCACCCGAAGCCGAGTCTGCGGTACACCAATCTGGGTTTCGACTTGGTGCCATGGCGAGCGCAGATCGTGTTGAGAAGGAAGATCGTGGGATGGAGCATGTTGGTGAAGAGGCTGACGGTATGGGGACTAACGCTGGAGAGCCGGCGGCTGATGGGAACATGGCGGCGCCAGGGATGGATGTGAACTTGGATCGCAGGCTGGTCCTTGTTGGGAACAAATCTGCTGGTGGCGAGGAGGATGAAGAGGAGTATGATTTCGCGGAGGACGTTGAAGCAACTTTGCCACAGAGGTGGATGGCGGTGGCACGCTTCTATTCGAGGCAGGATTTCAAGACTTGGATCCTTTTCAATGAGCTGAGCAAAGCCTGGGGAAAGCAGCTTCCGGTGCCAGCCCGGGAGCTGGATGACAACAGGTTTTTGGTGGAGTTTGATGCTGAATGGCTATGGAAGAAAGCAGTCTATGGGGGGCCATGGAAACACAAGGGGGACGCCGTCATCTTTGTTCCATATGATGGCTTGCAGCGGCTTTCTGAAGTTAAGATTGAATCTATTGGTCTTTGGGTCCGCATTTTTGATATACCAGTAGCTATGCTCACTGATGGCTTTGTGAGAGTATTGGGCACAAAGGTGGGAAGGGTGTTGGAAATTGGAGAAGCTCGGATGAATTACAAACGGGTCAAGATTGATTTTCCGTTGGAAAAAGCTCTCATGCACACGGTGCAAGTGAAGGTGAAGGGGCGGGGGATGATGGAATTCACTCTGCGTTACGAGAATATCCCACATTTTTGCTTTGGTTGTGGACGCATTGGCCATGCCCAAAGGGAGTGTCCAGAAGAGGGAGGTTCTGAAGGGGGTGTTCGGTTTGGGACAGCTTTGAGGTGCTCACCACAGAAACGGGATGTAGGCAAACGCATCACCATCCCTGCTGCTGATACGAATGTTAAGAAGGGCCTCAATTTCAGTGGTGCACAGAAGAATAAAGTGATGTCAGGTGCATATTCGTTCAACACTCCTGCTGGTCGTGGTAATTCTGTTAGCGGCCATAGGAGGGCAAGGGAGGAGGAAGTGGAGCAAGAAGGGGGAGAAAAGCAGCATGGTGGCTCGGAAAATTCTCATTCAGGGATCCCTACTGAGGTGACAGAAGACTTAGCTAAAGGAGTTGCTAATATGATGGTGGATGTGCAGATTCCTGAGCCAAATAAACCACTGTCTGGCAGCGGAAAGGAGAGGGTCTCAGGGATAAACTCCTTTGTTGATTCGAGTGAAGAATTGGGAAGTGCTCAGAAGGAAACGGGTAGTGGTTTGCCAGAGGTTCCTAATGCGTTAAGTGGTAAAGGGACCTCAGGTAAACTGAAGCAGGCAGCGGTGTTGGCCCATCTGAGGCGGGAGGAGGCGATCAAGGCGATGGAAGTGGACGGAGTTGAAGCCAAGGATGCAGAAGTTGTGGTACAGCATGATGCTTCGCCGGCGAAGCGCTGCAAGGTGACCCCAGCTAAGCAGACGACCCTGACGGGTGCCCAGTGCGGGCCCCGTCAGGAACAATGATCGCGTTGCCATGGAACTGCCGGGGGGTGGGGAACTCCCGGACAGTTCAGGATCTTTGCGGCTTGGTGAGGTCACATAACCCCAAATTATTTTTTCTTTCAGAAACTAGAATGAGTGCAAACAGAGTTAGTAATTTGAAGTGGAGGTTAGGTTTTCGTAATTGTCTTCCAATTAGTAGTTCGGGTCTTAGTGGAGGTTTAGCGTTATTTTGGGATGATTCGATTCATGTTACCTTACTGTCCCAAGGTTTTAGACACATTGATGTGTTGGTTAAGGAGGAGTTGAATGAAGCCCCTTGGAGGGCAACTTTTGTGTATGGAGAGCCGCGTGCTGAGAACAGGAGGGAGATGTGGGATTTATTGCGTGATTTATGTGGTGCATGGATTGGGCCATGGTTAGTTATGGGCGATTTCAATGAAGCCATGTGGCAGTATGAACATTTCTCAGAGACGCCACGATCTGAAAGACATATGATGGACTTTAGAGAGGTGCTTAGTCATTGTGATTTACATGATATTGGTTTTGAAGGGCTACCCTGGACGTACAATAATAATCAGGGAGGCCGTCGTAATGTCCGTGTTCGTCTTGATCGAGGGGTAGCGAACACTGAGTGGTCATTACGGTTTCCTGCAGCAAATGTACGGCACCTAACGTCCTCGCAATCTGATCACAAAGCCCTTCTTCTCCGTTTGGTTCTGTTGGCCCTGATGGAGCAACGAAGTACTCAGTTTAGGTATGAAATCATGTGGGAACGCGATGCAAGTTTGCAGCAAGTCATTGAGAACTCTTGGCTAAAGAAAAACCCTGGCAGAGATTTGGGGGCTTTATCTTCTTCGCTGGAAACAGTGGTTAAGGATCTAAAATGTTGGAGCAAGCAGACCTTTGGCAATGTCACGCAGCAACTCAAGGACCTTAGGCGAGAGCTAGAGAGATTAGAGCTGGATGATCCAATACAGAACAGGGACCGCATTCTTCACACAAAAAGGGAA
Organism: Alloteropsis semialata; assembly: GCA_004135705.1. Lineage (NCBI taxonomy): Eukaryota > Viridiplantae > Streptophyta > Magnoliopsida > Poales > Poaceae > Alloteropsis > Alloteropsis semialata. The sequence goes on from CM014270.1 coordinate 64,570,987, forward strand.
CTGGATGAGCTTCTTTATAGGGAGGAAATGATGTGGTTGCAGCGGTCCAGGATTAATTGGTTACGGGAAGGAGATAGGAATACAAAATTCTTTCACCGGAAGGCCCTATGGAGATCGAGGAAAAATAGAATCAAGAAGCTGCAGAGGGAGGATGGCAGCTGGTGTTCGGATGGGGAAGGTATGCGAGATATGGCCTTTAATTACTTTTCTTCTATTTTCACGAGGGATGATGGCATTGTCCCTACTGAGATTGTTGATCTTTTTGAGCCAAAGATTACTGCGGAGTTGAATTCCATATTGTGCAAGCCTTTTTCGGCTGATGAGATTGGGGATGCCCTCTTCCAGATAGGACCGTTAAAGGCCCCAGGGCCGGACGGCATACTTGGACGTTTTTTCCAAAGAAATTGGCTAATGATGAAGGAAGATGTGGTAAGGGCTGTGCAGGAGTTCTTTGAGACGGGTATCATGCCTGAAGGGATCAACGATGCCTGCATTGTCCTCATTCCAAAGATGGTGAGTCCAGAATCACTAAAGGACTTTCGACCGATTAGCTTGTGTAATGTTCTTTACAAGGTGGTGTCCAAGTGCATTGTTAATCGCTTACGACCTGTACTTCATGACATCATTTCGGAGAGCCAGAGTGCTTTTATTCCAGGGAGAATGATAACAGACAACGCCCTGATAGCGTTTGAATGTATTCATGCGATAAGCTCGAGCACAAATGGGAGTGGAGATTTCTGTGCATATAAGTTGGATCTTTCCAAAGCATATGACCGGGTGGATTGGAGGTTTTTGGAACAAGTTCTTTTGAAGCTAGGCTTTCATTGTTCGTGGGTGCAACGGGTCATGACTTGTGTGACGTCGGTGCGCTACACTGTCCGCTTCAATGGCGTCAATTCGGCGCCAATCACTCCAACACGTGGTCTACGCCAAGGTGATCCCTTATCGCCGTATCTATTTCTCTTTGTGGCTGATGGCTTGTCTAAGCTTATTACCAGGAAGGTGGAGATGGGAGCGTTGCAGGAACTACACATATGCAGGAATGCACCTGGTGTGTCTCATTTACTTTTTGCAGATGACACTCTCCTTTTTTTCAAAGCTGATACAGCTCAAGCAACCACTGTCAAGAATATTCTGGATGTGTATGCTCGATGCACGGGTCAGCTCATTAACCCATCAAAATGTTCTATAATGTTTAAGGAGAAATCACAGCCGGATGATGTGGCTATACAGGAGGAGGTTAAAGGAATTTTGGGTGTAGAACTCAGTGCTTTTGAAGCCAAGTACCTTGGCCTGCCGACTCCTTCAGGGAGGATGAAGGGATCACGTTTTCAGTTGATTAAGGAGCGCCTGGGTAAAAGATTGAAAGATTATTCGGAGAGATTTTTGTCTTCAGCAGCAAAGGAAGTTCTCATTAAGTCAGTGGCACAAGCCTTGCCGACTTACATCATGAGTGTCTTCAAACTCCCATTGGACACTTGTGATTCTCTAACGAGTATTATTCGGGATTTTTGGTGGGGCATAGAGAATGGCAAGAGGAAAGCAGCTTGGGTAGCGTGGAAGGATTTAAACCTGAAGAAAGGGCAAGGAGGACTGGGTTTCAAGGACCTACGACTTTTTAACCAAGCTCTCTTAGCTCGCCAGGCCTGGAGATTAATTGAGTTCCCGGATAGTTTGTGTGCACGGTTACTAAAAGCAAGATACTACCCCCGGGGTAGCTTGGTGGACACGGCGTTTTCTGGCAATGCTTCTTCTACCTGGCAGTCTGTCTTGCATGGATTGAATCTGCTGAAACAAGGTTTTATTTGGCGCATTGGATGTGGTTCGAAGGTTCGTATCTGGAGAGATCCTTGGATTCCCCGTGAACTTTCCTTTAGAGTGACGTCCAGGAAGGGGAGATGCAGATTGAAGTGGGTCTCTGAGCTACTGAATATTGAAGGGAAGGATTGGGATATGAATAAGTTGGTTGGTGTCTTCAATCCAGCAGACGTTGATGCTATCTCCAAAATCAAGCTGCCAACGCGATTGGGGGAGGATTTCATTGCCTGGCCCCATGAGAAAACAGGTATATTTACAGTCTGGAGTGCTTATGCTTTAGCTCTGAAAATTCATAATAATCATAGGGAGGAGGGATCGAGTTCACATCCTGATGGTGAGAGGAAACTCTGGAAGAACATTTGGAAGGGGAATGTCCCACCAAAGGTCAATGTCTTTACATGGAAATTATGTAGGGACGCCCTCCCGACCCGGCGTATGAAGTTTCGCNGTTTTAGACACATTGATGTGTTGGTTAAGGAGGAGTTGAATGAAGCCCCTTGGAGGGCAACTTTTGTGTATGGAGAGCCGCGTGCTGAGAACAGGAGGGAGATGTGGGATTTATTGCGTGATTTATGTGGTGCATGGATTGGGCCATGGTTAGTTATGGGCGATTTCAATGAAGCCATGTGGCAGTATGAACATTTCTCAGAGACGCCACGATCTGAAAGACATATGATGGACTTTAGAGAGGTGCTTAGTCATTGTGATTTACATGATATTGGTTTTGAAGGGCTACCCTGGACGTACAATAATAATCAGGGAGGCCGTCGTAATGTCCGTGTTCGTCTTGATCGAGGGGTAGCGAACACTGAGTGGTCATTACGGTTTCCTGCAGCAAATGTACGGCACCTAACGTCCTCGCAATCTGATCACAAAGCCCTTCTTCTCCGTTTGGTTCTGTTGGCCCTGATGGAGCAACGAAGTACTCAGTTTAGGTATGAAATCATGTGGGAACGCGATGCAAGTTTGCAGCAAGTCATTGAGAACTCTTGGCTAAAGAAAAACCCTGGCAGAGATTTGGGGGCTTTATCTTCTTCGCTGGAAACAGTGGTTAAGGATCTAAAATGTTGGAGCAAGCAGACCTTTGGCAATGTCACGCAGCAACTCAAGGACCTTAGGCGAGAGCTAGAGAGATTAGAGCTGGATGATCCAATACAGAACAGGGACCGCATTCTTCACACAAAAAGGGAACTGGATGAGCTTCTTTATAGGGAGGAAATGATGTGGTTGCAGCGGTCCAGGATTAATTGGTTACGGGAAGGAGATAGGAATACAAAATTCTTTCACCGGAAGGCCCTATGGAGATCGAGGAAAAATAGAATCAAGAAGCTGCAGAGGGAGGATGGCAGCTGGTGTTCGGATGGGGAAGGTATGCGAGATATGGCCTTTAATTACTTTTCTTCTATTTTCACGAGGGATGATGGCATTGTCCCTACTGAGATTGTTGATCTTTTTGAGCCAAAGATTACTGCGGAGTTGAATTCCATATTGTGCAAGCCTTTTTCGGCTGATGAGATTGGGGATGCCCTCTTCCAGATAGGACCGTTAAAGGCCCCAGGGCCGGACGGCATACTTGGACGTTTTTTCCAAAGAAATTGGCTAATGATGAAGGAAGATGTGGTAAGGGCTGTGCAGGAGTTCTTTGAGACGGGTATCATGCCTGAAGGGATCAACGATGCCTGCATTGTCCTCATTCCAAAGATGGTGAGTCCAGAATCACTAAAGGACTTTCGACCGATTAGCTTGTGTAATGTTCTTTACAAGGTGGTGTCCAAGTGCATTGTTAATCGCTTACGACCTGTACTTCATGACATCATTTCGGAGAGCCAGAGTGCTTTTATTCCAGGGAGAATGATAACAGACAACGCCCTGATAGCGTTTGAATGTATTCATGCGATAAGCTCGAGCACAAATGGGAGAGGAGATTTCTGTGCATATAAGTTGGATCTTTCCAAAGCATATGACCGGGTGGATTGGAGGTTTTTGGAACAAGTTCTTTTGAAGCTAGGCTTTCATTGTTCGTGGGTGCAACGGGTCATGACTTGTGTGACGTCGGTGCGCTACACTGTCCGCTTCAATGGCGTCAATTCGGCGCCAATCACTCCAACACGTGGTCTACGCCAAGGTGATCCCTTATCGCCGTATCTATTTCTCTTTGTGGCTGATGGCTTGTCTAAGCTTATTACCAGGAAGGTGGAGATGGGAGCGTTGCAGGAACTACACATATGCAGGAATGCACCTGGTGTGTCTCATTTACTTTTTGCAGATGACACTCTCCTTTTTTTCAAAGCTGATACAGCTCAAGCAACCACTGTCAAGAATATTCTGGATGTGTATGCTCGATGCACGGGTCAGCTCATTAACCCATCAAAATGTTCTATAATGTTTAAGGAGAAATCACAGCCGGATGATGTGGCTATACAGGAGGAGGTTAAAGGAATTTTGGGTGTAGAACTCAGTGCTTTTGAAGCCAAGTACCTTGGCCTGCCGACTCCTTCAGGGAGGATGAAGGGATCACGTTTTCAGTTGATTAAGGAGCGCCTGGGTAAAAGATTGAAAGATTATTCGGAGAGATTTTTGTCTTCAGCAGCAAAGGAAGTTCTCATTAAGTCAGTGGCACAAGCCTTGCCGACTTACATCATGAGTGTCTTCAAACTCCCATTGGACACTTGTGATTCTCTAACGAGTATTATTCGGGATTTTTGGTGGGGCATAGAGAATGGCAAGAGGAAAGCAGCTTGGGTAGCGTGGAAGGATTTAAACCTGAAGAAAGGGCAAGGAGGACTGGGTTTCAAGGACCTACGACTTTTTAACCAAGCTCTCTTAGCTCGCCAGGCCTGGAGATTAATTGAGTTCCCGGATAGTTTGTGTGCACGGTTACTAAAAGCAAGATACTACCCCCGGGGTAGCTTGGTGGACACGGCGTTTTCTGGCAATGCTTCTTCTACCTGGCAGTCTGTCTTGCATGGATTGAATCTGCTGAAACAAGGTTTTATTTGGCGCATTGGATGTGGTTCGAAGGTTCGTATCTGGAGAGATCCTTGGATTCCCCGTGAACTTTCCTTTAGAGTGACGTCCAGGAAGGGGAGATGCAGATTGAAGTGGGTCTCTGAGCTACTGAATATTGAAGGGAAGGATTGGGATATGAATAAGTTGGTTGGTGTCTTCAATCCAGCAGACGTTGATGCTATCTCCAAAATCAAGCTGCCAACGCGATTGGGGGAGGATTTCATTGCCTGGCCCCATGAGAAAACAGGTATATTTACAGTCTGGAGTGCTTATGCTTTAGCTCTGAAAATTCATAATAATCATAGGGAGGAGGGATCGAGTTCACATCCTGATGGTGAGAGGAAACTCTGGAAGAACATTTGGAAGGGGAATGTCCCACCAAAGGTCAATGTCTTTACATGGAAATTATGTAGGGACGCCCTCCCGACCCGGCGTATGAAGTTTCGCAAGAACTTAGAGAGGTCAGATACTTGTGAACTGTGTGGGTTGTCAGCTGAAACAAGCTTTCATGCTGTTGTGGATTGTCCGCAAGCGAAACTATTGAGACACGCTATGCGTCGACACTGGAATCTGCCGGATGAGAAGCTTTTCACTTTCACTGGTCCAGATTGGCTCTTGATCTTGCTTGACCAGTGCTCTCTGGATCAGAAGGACCTCATCAAGCTGTTGTTTTGGAGAGCTTGGACAGTGCATAATAACATTACGCATGGGGCAGAAGCAAATCAAGTCGAAGACTCGATGCACTTCCTTTTGAACCTGAGGAATACGTTAGAGGAGGGCACGGCCACGGTGCTGCCGGTTTCAGATAAAGGAAAGGAGCACTGTTGCGCGTCCGACAACACAGCGCCAGCCAGCAAGTCTACTGAACGTTGGAGTCCTCCACCAGCAGGTTGGATCAAGGTAAATGTTGATGGTTCTTTTGTGGTGCAGTCAGGTGAGGCGGGCGTGGGCGTAATTGCTCGCGATAGCAACGGAGAAGTCGTCTTCTCAGCGTGGAGAACTCTCACTCGCTGCGCTAGTGCGTTGGAAGCCGAAGCTCAAGCTTGCCGAGAGGGCCTTCGTCTCGCGGTGCGATGGGTATTGGGTCCTGTTCTTATTGAATCGGACAGCCAACAATTGGTCCAGGCGTTGTCCAAGCCAGGTGATCGATCGGAGATTAGCTTTATTGTGGCTGAAACTAAGGAGTTGGGACGGTTGCTTGTTGAATGGAAAATCACCAAGGGTAGAAGAGAATGTAATTTAGTTGCTCATGAATTAGCTCAATTAGCTAGACGATCTGCTCATTCAGCATCTTGGTTGGGACAGCCTAATCCAGAATGATTGTAATATTCACATGCCGAGCTAATAAATTCTCTTTACCCCGCAAAAAAAAAGTGTGACCGGCAACAGATGATGAAACAAATGGAGTCGACGGTTGCTTCAGCTTATCAGATCGTGGATGGCAAAACTGTGCATAGTGGTGGCGTGGCACCTCCTGGGCGGTCCGCATCTCATGTGTTCGCTGAAATGCAATGCCGAGGGAGAGCACACAAATTGTTTGAGCAAATGGCTCTTGAGGAAGAGAAAGGCCTTGTTTAGTTCGCGG
>CM014270.1:64577474-64590790 GCA_004135705.1 Alloteropsis semialata
AATTACACGGATGGACGGGAAATCGCGAGACGAATCTATTAAGCCTAATTAATCCGTCATTAGAGATTGTTTACTGTAGCACGACGCTGTCTAATCATGGCCTAATTAGGCTCATTAGATTTGTCTCGCGAAGTTACCCGGGGGTTATGGAATGGGTTTTGTCATTAACACACGTTTACTACTTCATGCATATAAGATTCCCTTTGATGAATAGTGAAGTTTGAAATTTGGGTGGGAACTAAACAAGGCCAAATTTGCACAAGCTGAGCAAATCATGTTCCATGCCCAGAGGACGTGGTCTGGTATGAAGGCCTGCAGCAGGTCCTTGATCGACATGGTTCATCGACGCAGTTAGCTCTAGGGAGATAGCCAGATGCGACACAAGCAGGCCCATTTCAAAACCCTGGTGCTGTCCGAGTATGATGCTCTTAAAGTGCCCGATAACAAGCTTTCAGATGTGGTATGGGATAACGAGTGGATGCATGAACTTCAGTCACACCACACAGCGGTTTACAGGAGCCGAACCTATTTGCCACATCAGATTTAGGCCAAGAGCTGGTTGCGTCAACTAGTTCAAGGTAGAGACTGTGTATGATGAGTTGTTGCACAGCTTGGATCCGCATGGTGATTGTTTTTGCATATCGAGGATGCCGCTGCTGTACATGTTTACATTGAGATGCCAGTCAACATCAGCTCGCGTGATGGCTTATTCAGCATTTTTTTAATTTTTTTACGATTTTTCAAAAAGAACGGTCGGATGACTGTAAATCTGTCATCCAACCGCCCATATGATACGGCGGTAAGAAGATGTAACCGCCAAATCAAACTGCGGTTAGGTAAACCGCCGTTTGAATTAGCGATTTGAATTTAAAATCATAAGTTTGAACTGTTTGCCGAACCTAACCGCCAAATGGTTTGGCGGTAGGTGTCGGCACCTGGGCCCGGCATCCTAAGTGCCAAATGATTTGGCGGTAGGGGGAGCCCCGCCCTTGCCGCGCCGTTGGATCCGGCGGGAAGGTTTCCCGCCGTTGGATCGACGGCGGCAGCCCTCTACCGCCGAATCATTTGGCGGTTAGGGTGCTGCCGCCTATATAAGCCGAAATTGTGTTGAAAAATTCATTCTAAATTAGAAAAAAGAAAAACTAGGGTTAGAGAGGAGGTTTAGGGAGGGGAAGAATCAGCGGCGAAGCCCTGCCGGTTCTGCGCTTCGGTTTCAGGTAAAATCCGATCTCGTAGTTGTAACTTCAATTTGATAGATGTATAACTCTGTAGTTATTTTAGTATTTAGTTTACACAGTATGAAATCATAGTATTATTTTTGAGTTACTGATATTCGACTTAGTTACGGAAATAACTATTAGAGGCAGTTACTGATATTAGATTTAGTGACATTAGAGATACTTAGAGTAATTACTATTATTGATATTAGATCTTTATTAATATATCTTTTTATATTAGATGTACTGATATTAGAGTTTATCCCACAATTTTATATATACTGTAATTATTCATTTTAGAGTTTACATTACAGTTCATATCTTTTTATATTAGAGTTTCTGTTAGAGTTTTATGTATATTAGAATTTATATAATAGTTTAAATTAGAGTTTATATTAGAATAATGACTTTATATTAGAGTTTATGTTAGAGTTAGTAATGACTTTATATTAGAGTTTATATTAGACTTTATATTAGAGTTGAAATTAGAGTTTATATTAGAGTTTATAGTACAGTTTACATTAGAGTTTTATTGATATTAGATTCTATATACGAGTTTATATTATAGTTTATAGTAGAGTATTACGCATAAGTCCTTTCATGAGTACAAAATCGTATTAATTATTGTTATTGTCCTGGTTGGTTTTAGGTATGTCTGAACCGTTATGGATTCAATTGAACTATGGATCAGGGGAAGTTAGATATGGTCCTGAAGGGGTAGACCTGTCAGAATTTAGTTGTGTCACCAGAAAAGTAGCTAGAGCAGCAGAGAGAAATTGGGTTTCAATAACAAAGTGGCTTTATCATTCATTTGGGCTTGATGAGGCCCAGCATGACCTCTCAGTGATGGCAGTGATGAACAGAAGTTCAACTACGTATTGGGAACTTGTTGCGCTTGAAGGAACCCAGAACTAGAGGTCATTTGTGACACTTTGTACGCAGCATGATATGCCGCTGGTGTTGCTTGTGCGAGCCTTCCACAAGGCTGGGTCCAGTAGTGAAGTGCAAGGAGAAGTTGAAGATGCTGGAGGGGAAAACCTTCAAGATGCTACTGGGGAGGAAGGTGAAGAAGTAGAAGAAGGTGCAGCCGGACAAGATTATTACGCACCCCCTGAACCATCGGGGGAGCTTGATGAAGCAGAAAATTTTCCTGAGATGGTTTTGGACGCAGAGAGGGAGGGCACAGAGCATCAGCAGTACTTCGAGGAGGACTGGTCGGATGATGACGACGGCGAAGCGGTGCAGGTGCCAAGGAACTGGGTCAACTATGACTTCTCACAGCTTACGATAAATGAAGGCCAACAAGTCCCCTGGGAGTATAGGTGCAACGAGGTTTGCCTCGGTTCGTGCTACAAGACTGCAGAAGAAATGAAGGATGCAATAAAACAGTGGTCCGCTTTGTGTTTGCAAAGGGAGTTCAGGGTTGTTAAGAGCAGCAAATAAGTCTATGACATATGCTGCATCACAGAAAGGTGTTCTTTTCAGGTTCACGCATTCTGTGGGAAGTGGAATAGTTACTGGGAGGTGAGCAGAATTGAAGATCACACATGTGTGCTTGAGCAGTTAGACACTGACCACCGGAACCTCACATCTGGTTTTGTGGCTAACTTCATGTATGCACAGATCATTGATAATCCAAGCTACGAGCCCAAGTCTATAATATGTGCCATCGAGGAGAAATTCAAGTACAAAATTAATTACGACAAAGCATATAGAGCGAGACAGAAGGCATTCGAGATGAAGTGGGGGACTTATGAAGCATCATATGACAACCTTCCTGCTTTGCTCCACGCCATATGCCAGCGAAATGAAGGGAGTTTCTATGACCTTAAGACTTTTTCCTCTGTCTTAAGGCCAGGGAAGCTAGTGCTGCAGCGGGCATTCCTGGCATTGGGGCCGTGCATTAAGGCTTTCCGACACTGTAGGCCAGTCATATGCATTGATGGGACCTTCCTGACAGGAAAGTACAAAGGCACAATCCTCACCGCCGTTACCGGCGACGATAACAATCAATTAGTGCCCTTGGCCTTGGCTTTTGTGGAGAAAGAGAGCGGAGACAGCTGGTATTGGTTTCTGGAGAGGCTGAAGAGTATGGTTGTGGGAGATGTGCCAAAAGTGTGTCTCATACACGATAGGCACAAAGGTATTCTGCAGGCAATTAAAGAAATGAAGAATGGCAGCACCGAGCGGCAGACATTACCATGATGGCCCGACGTCGTGAGCAGGTGGTGCATCCATCACATGGGAGCTAATTTCCATAGCCAGTTCTAGAACAAGGCACTGATGAAGCTGTTCAAGCGTTTATGCAGCCAGAATCAGGAGAGGAAGTTCAAACAAATCTGGAAGAAACTAGACGGCCTTACGAAGAAACAATCAGAGGAGCTCGCAAAGAAACCCGTGACAAATGAAGCAGACGAGCCCAAGTCTCTTGAGGATGTGGGGTTGGACACTGACCAGATTAGAAGGAGAAGGGGTTGTGCAGTTAAGACTTTCAGCCAGTGGATTGAGAATGAGCCCCCAAAAAAAGGGCATTGATCTATGATGAAGGAGGTGCTCGACATGGTATAAAGACTACAAACTATGCCGAGGTTTACAATTGGGTGCTTCGTGGAGCTAGGGGCCTCCTCCTAGTGGGAATCATCGAGTTCTTCATGTACCGCACAAATCAAATATTTTCATGACCGGTATGGAAAGGCTGCGGCTGCCATGGAAAGTAACCAATTGATGTATGGGTACAAGATGACCGAGTATATGGACGAGAAGTAGAAGAAGGCTCTATTGCACCGTGCGTATCCGCAGGGTTCAGCTGAACGGCGGTTTGAGGTTCTTTGCAAGGACAAAGGGAGGACGGTGGCAGGACGGGAAAGGGTCAGATAAGAGTGTATTCTCCGGAACGATAGTTGCATTTGCTCGTGCCAGAAGCCTCAGCTACTGCACAAGCCTTGCTCCCATGTGATTGCTGCCTGCTATGAAGCTGGGGGACTGCAGCCCCGTATGTACGTCTCTCCCTACTTCTTCAAGCAAACCATTATGGCTACCTGAAGTTTTGAGCTGTATGGCTATGGGATATTTGGCTCCTTCACCAACAACCCGGGGAAAAATGCAACTTATGTCCCTGATCCAGATCCAGAAATGAGGCAAGGCACTGGGCAACGAAAGAAGAAGCGCATTAGGAATAACATGGATCGATCTGAAGCTGGTCCAGACGTGCGTATCTCCTCTAAGTGCAATGAGGTTGGGCACACATACAAGAAGTGCACTACGACGTCTTATTATGATCCAAACGGTGCAGGAGGGTCATCAAATGTGGTCTCAAATCCTCCATCAAGGGGCGCTGGTCGTGGCCGTGGGGGAGATGGCGCCCACTCTGCAGGACGTGGCCTTCCTGCTTGGCCTGCCGCTAGCAGGCGACGCCATGGGGGCGATCGACCCTCCGGTCACTTGGCGGCGGGACCTTCTCGACAGGTTCGCGCACGTTCAGCGGAACGAGCGTGCGCTGGGCTACCAGGAGTTCACCAGCACACACGGCCCCAACAAGAAGTGGTTGCTTCAGTTCAGCGTAAGTACCTACACCGTTCTGTTTGAGTTTTATATTTTTTATTAGAGTTTATATCTTTTTATATTAGAGTTAATATTACAGTTTAAATTAGACTTAATGTGGCAGACTGCCCCAATTAATCCGGTTTAAAAGCATGGGACTACTATCATAGCAGTGCTCCACGCCCTTAAACCGAGCTAATCGTGCAATCCATCGGATACATTTCCGATTAAACCACCATTTCTCTTGACCGAAACAAAATAGCAGCAGTCCCACTCGAAGATGGGCTCAGGCAGTACAACGCATCACCATTTTACAACACAGAGTTCACATGGATAATTATACAAATATAGTGAATACGTTTTAGTTATTACAAATCAGAGTTATGTACAACGGAAGTCTAAACATCGAAACAAAAGGTATTATGCGGAGCCCTCGCACAACACCTAACCACTGCGGCCCGAGTCCGACTCAGGCGGCACCTGCTCCACGACCCAGCCATCAGGCAACGTGCAAGGCCAAGTCAGAGCAGCAGTAGGGTCGTAGCTCACCACCTCCAAGTCTAAAAAACAAGCCACAAGCAAGGCTGAGTATACTAATACTCAGCAAGACTTACCCGACAAGGTTTAAATTCTAGACATGCAAGGCTTTTTAGCTGAGGGGTTGGTTTAGCCAAAAGCATCTACAAGTAGATCCCTATTTTCAATATTTTAGCCCAGTTTTAAAGTGAGACTAATCATTACTATATTTGCCAATCTATCCAACAACAAACAGTGTTGAAAAATAATTGACTAAAATAATACCCACATTTCTCATCTATCAACAAATCCACCCTCTTTGGCCCAAGTCATTGATGTGCAACGAGCAATCAAGCAGCTTCATGTAACCGCGAAGGACGGACAACTCGAGTTGATTTTAACCATGCATGGGACAACCTAATCGTACGACCCGTGAGAGACACCCAGGACCTCACGAGGCAACCTTTCCCATCTCTCCCTGCCATCTGCCATCAGGGCCCACTCCACCCGAGTGCACGCCCCAATGAACCCCAGGTGCCCCAGGCAAACCTGTGCCACGGCCACTGCTACACTCGCCATCATCTCCCTCGCCCAATGGAGTAGGAAGACCCGTCAGACGTCAGTTTGATTCAAGTACTAGGTTTACCAGTTTACCACATTTCCCGGTATACGATTAGTACCTTCAAAAGCTTGACCAACAAGGCCACACCCTCAATGCCTTAGCCAACAATTACCTGTGCAAGCGGGACATTCAACCAAACATGAATATCGCACAAGCCCCACTTGCCGAGCCTCATGAACTGATACAAAGTAAAACATACATCTCGCGAGTGACAAAGCAATCACTCGACTTCTACCGGTTCTAATTAAGCATAGCCTTCTATACGCCCTACACGTACTAGTATTAGGACATAGGTACCTAGGGATCATGCAACTAAGGTTTCATTCAACTCCTCAAAACTTAGATGCACAAAGCAAGGCATAAAGTAAAGAGGGTTAGTTGTAACAGTGGGTTATGCTCCGGGGCTTGCCTTCTTGAGCCGCTACGGCCTTGGGCCCTTCCGGACTTTGGTCCGGGTCTTGTGCAGTCGTCAAGTTCAGCTCAGCAACGGCGGGGTCACTCTTGGACTCAACCTCAACTTCGTACACGCCGTCAACGATGGGGTGATCTACATGAAATGCAAAAGTATGCATGAGATACATGAATGCATAAGCAAGCAACCATAAGAATACTCACAACACTCAAATCATTGGCCAATCACTTATGGAGTATAAACAACTAAGAAACTTAACCTACACAGGAAACCGGTCTGACCGGTTAGCCATACCGGTCTAACCGGTCTGGGCTGGTTTTCAACACTACTAGCTAGCACAAAATCTAAATCACAACTTCCAAACCACACGTATTCAGGAGCTAATTCTTTTGGTGAGGGTTTCTAAACCTTAGGGTAGTCCTAACAAAAATGGCCTAGTTTCATTGAGGAGATCTACATCTATTACTTTATCTACTTTATTAACTTAACCAACTCCCCAATTCCTAAAAATCAAGAATAAACTCTAGCCAAAAGGTACCCAACTCTACTCCACTAATCATATCAAAACCAACAAAGGCGGTTTTGCAACTTTAGCCCATGTCTAGGATTTATGAAGCAATACACCAACTCTCTCTAGCACACATTTGGGCAATAAGCAATCCATCACTCAAACAATGGTTTGCACACCAATCCTAGAACTCGATAGACAACCCTCCTACCCTTCTTAGCTTCTAACCCTCGGTCCTGTGCTTCTTCTACCTTGAGCCAGACCCGAGCTCGGCTCCAGTGATGGCCGGCGGTGGCATTCCGGCCTAGGGAAGGGCGAGGGAAGAGGGGAAAGTGGCTGGGGATGGCTCGGGCGAGGAGAGGGCGAGGTGAGCAGGCTTGAGCGCGAGGAATCGCGAAATGGCGTGGTGAAAACGATGAACAGGTAGAGGAGCTACTGAACGCGGTAAAGGGAAGGACGGGTGGTTCACCTGCTCCCACGCGCGGACGTGGCGTGCCACCGCAGCCTGGGCTTCACACGAGACACGAGGAAGCTCTGACACGCGTCCCGGACGGCGCGGACGCCCATACCGGTGGGGGAGAAGCCCATCTCGCGGGGGTGGTTGGGCACCGACTATTGCGGTGGTGGGGTAAAACACCCACCGCAACAGTCTGTGGTGTCAAAATTACTGTGCCGATGAGGTTCAAATCCAAGCCTCGAGGGCCATCAATTGTTGCGGTGGTGGCAGGCATACAGCACCGCAACAGTTGGTCATAGATAACACCGCAATAGTCTCTCAATCCAGAGACGAATTCCACTGTTTAACTCGGATCACCGACTGTTGCGGTCGTGCTCTTGGAATAGGACCGCAACATCTGGTGGTTTGGGTATTGATTATAGGTAAATCAACCATGAAAAGTTGCGGTGGTGCACAACTGAGGATGCACCGCGATAGTCCGTCAATCCAGAGAGCATTTTAGAATTATGCCTGGGTCACCGACTGTTGCGGTGGCCATTCCCCTGGCACCGCAACTTCCTTAGGTAACTGTATTTGCACTTTTCGGGTTGGTTTTGATTTAAACTTTGCTAAACTAAGCCTAGTTCCTTATGATGGTTAAATTTGGTCATACATATACGCATATTATGAGATGATGCATGCCATTATTAGTTTAATTAAGTTTATTTAGGGTTCTTAATTACAATAGTGGCACCAGAGGTGTCACACTTAATATTAGAGTTTCAATTAGAGTTTATATCTTCTTATATTAGAGTTTAAATTACAGTTTAAATTAGAGTTTATATCTTCTTATATTAGAGTTTAAATTAGAGTTTATATCTTCTTATATTAGAGTTTAAATTAGAGTTTATATTAGAGTTTATCTCTTTTATATTAGAGTTTATATTAGAGTAATGACTTATTGCACTTATTGCAGGCGGACTACATGAGAGCAGACGCTGACGACGAGACCGTCCAGCGTCACTTGGAGGCGTACCTGCTCTGGCTTTTTGGGTGGGTGATGTTCTGCAGCTCACAGGGGGACTCGTGTCACAGGTTCCTGATCCCTTACGCGACGGCCGTCGCGACGTACCCGCTCGAGCAGATTCCTCAGATCAGCTGGGGCTCAGCGGTTTTGGCCGCCAAGTACAGGGGCCTGTGCACAGGCGTGCACAAGGTTAAGAAGGGAGACCCTATCTTCGTCAGCTGTCCCTTGCTTCTGCAGCTTTGGTCGTACGAGCGGTACCCAGTGGGCAGACCAGCGATGAGCCCCGAGCCGTACGACGGGCCGGCTGCTGGCACAGACCCGCGTGACTACCCCACCATGGGGCCTTTGTGGTGCCTCCGGAAGGTATGTGTTCGGACATTTTTTATTTTTAACATCCTTTTGTTGTTGGGACTTGCTATATTATTTGTATTACTTGTGCAGCCGAGCTGTGTGGGCTAGCAGACGAGGAAGTCGTACGCAGACTTCGTCGGGCAGTTCGACGGGCTCGTTGACGCGGACGTGCGTTGGACCCCCTACTCGCCTGATGCGATCCACGCTCGGGCACCGCACGGCCTGTCCTCGTTGTGCCAGAGCGACAAGGACTACTGGATGACGACGAAGCCCCAGGTCTTCGACCTCCACGTGGAGGAGTACGCGGTGCACAGGGTGATGAGGCAGTTCTTGAAGTGCCCCTGCCTAAGCAGAGACTAAATGTGTTACAATTATCAGTCCTAGGAGGCTGATACACATTTATTCAACAGATAGTTCAGAACCTTACAGCCCCTGAGGGCACCTGATACAAGCTAGCATAACCAAAGGTTGATAATGATAATGAGCCAAGCTATGAACAGCTCGGGCTCAACAAAGGGATCAGAGCTACGCGGCAGCGAAGACATCTTAGGCGGGACCAAACTCCACAGGCAAAGTCGGGTGCGGGCACGACCACCTACTCGGCTTCTTCGGCAACAAAGTCTGGGTCTTCTTCTGAAGCAACAAATACAAGGGTGAGTACAAAAGTACTCAGCAAGCCCAACCACACCCACGGAGGGGTTAACACAGAATTATGCACATGGTATATCAAGGAATAAGGCTAAGGTTTATTTGCAATAAAGCCAAGTTTTACACATGCAATGGTTCATCAAGGAATATTTTAGCAAAAGCAGGTTCTAGTAACAAAACAATAAGTGGGGGTTGATCCACAGAGGATCCAAGTTTTAATGCTACCGGATTTCCCATCCGACGTAGCTCTCCAGCACAAAGCCGGACATTTCCAAAACCAACACACTCCAACCCATTCCCAAAACCTTTGGTATTGTGACCAAGCCATAACTCGCCCATAACCGCGGGCACGGCTATTCGAATAGTTTATAAACTTTGCAGAGGTGTACACTTTCACCACAAGTAGGGTACCGCAACACAGTCACCTTAGTGCTAGCGCGGATCCTATCAAAGTCATTACCCACCATAGCCAAGACTGCCTAGCCATCACGGGAAAATAACCAAGGGGTTTATGACACCAAGTCGGCAACCAGGACACTAAGTCGACACTTGGTTTTCCCGCTGCACACCTGCCACCAGACAACTAACAACCTGGCTAGTGGGATTTAGACTAAGCCCTTGCACTATACAAGAGTCGAGTGGCTGTACGAGATAAATTGGGTTAGGCAAGATGACACATCACCTCGGTTTAAAACCGGACAAAATGGATATCTCCCAACTTGCTTAACCACAAAGGTACAAGCCTCCAAATGGTATTTCACAAAGAAATACCCATCCATCTTATCCAACACTTTCTTTATTTTCAAAACCCAAAACCCATTTTCTTTACTCAACGCTTTCACACTTTTATTCTTTATAAAACAAGTATAGTCATGATTATTTAAGCACTTAAAACAAATCATAAGCATTCTAGCAGGGGTTATCAACCAAACAGAGCAAATCATATTTAGTGATAACTAGGTCATCAAGGCATGATCATATCAATCAAGGAATGGCTATCCAACCGGGTTTTCAAAACAAAAGCCATGCAATTTATCAAAGGCCAATAGGTTGTGTTTATAAAACTGGGATAAACATGCATCAAAGGATGGGATTGGACTTGCCGTCTTCAAAAGCTTCCGGGAGTTCCTGCTCGCGGTACAAGTCCTCGGGTTCGGGCTCGCGGTACTCTCCTGCGTACTCCGGCTCACGGTACTGCTCTTCCTCGATTACTCCGTCGTCTACGGTGCGTACAACAAAACACATAAAAAGAAAACAATCAAACCTTTACCGATGAGCTCGAAATAGAAGGTGATTAAATAAAATAGGAGGGAGGATTATTTTGGAGTGATTTGTGTATAGCTCGGCCGGAATAGATGAAAGAAAGGTGTGTTCGAGTTTGGAGAATTTCCGGAAAAGTTTGGCGCATAAAATGACGGGGTTAAGGAGGTATTAGGGCTCATTTGGAGGGTTTAGGACCTAATTGTGAAGGTTAAAAGAACTAAGGACCTATTTGTAAGGATCTTTGTATAGTGGGAGGGCTGATTTGTAATTTGGATAAGTAGTTGGGGGGTTTGGTAATAGCCAGGGACCTATTTGGAATTATTTAAAGAGACCAGGGGCTTTTTTGTGGATTCTTTCTAAAGGGGGAGGGACTCTTTTGGATTTTGGATAAAGGGGAGGGGTTATTTGGAAAATGTCCGGCCCTTCCGTCCTTCTCCTTCCATCGGCCGCAGCAGAGAGGGAAGGGGTGGAGGGGCGGACGGCTCGGCCGGCTTGGCTCGCCGGCGGCCGGCGGCTCCTGGCCTCGGCGGCGGCCAGGGAGTGGGGGAACAGGGGGAGGGCGGCAAGGGGATTCCATCCCTGCCCTTACCTTGGGCGGGGACGGCTTGTAGGGGCGGCGCGACGGGAGCAGGGAGGAGGAGGCGGGCGGCGGCGGCGGTGGTGGCTTGGAGCGGCGCTGCGCGGCGTGGGAGCGGGAGGGGAGGCTTGGATGGAGCTCGTGAGGGGTGNGGGTGCGGTGGCGCGAGATGTGGCGGCGGCGGCGAGCGGGCTGGTGGCGCGGGAGAGGAGGGAGGAGGTGCGGCGCGGGTGCAGGGAAGGAGAAGGAGAAGGGAGAGAGAGGCGCTCGGGCGGGAGGAAGAAGGAGGAAGGAGGAGAAAAAGAAAAGAAAAGAAGAAAAAGGAAAGTAAAGAAAAGAAAGAAAAGAAAATTAGGAAAAAGGAGGGAAGGAAAAGGGGAAGACGGGCCGGGATTCGCGGCGACGCGAGGACGCACGCGCGGCGGTCGGCCTGCCGGCATGACACGCGGATCGAGGAAAAGGAGGGAACGGCGGGAAGGATTTTCGGGAGATTGGAAGTTTTGGAATTTGGATCAACGGAAAGGATTTTAGATAGATGACGGAAACTCATCGATAAAAGTTTTTGAAAATTCGTTAAACCACGATTTAGAGTTTTTGATTTTCCGGGATGTTACAAACCTACCCCACTTAAAAGTAATCTCGTCCTCGAAATTCGGCTGACTCCTAAAGAGATGGGGGAACTCTTTCTTCAATGCATCTTCTCGTTCCCATGTAGCCTCTGCTTCACTGTGTCTACTCCATTGCACTCGACAAATGCGGACGGTTGAACTTCTAGTTTGCTTAGTAACAGTGTCTAGGATTTTGATTGGTACTTCCTGGTATCTGAGATCATCTTGCAAGTCTATTTCATCTGTTTGTATCTGTTCTTCTGGGACTCTTAAACATTTCTTTAATTGGGAGACATGGAATACCGGATGTATATCTGACATTTCTTTGGGTAGTTGAATACGGTACGCCACAGCTCCTACTCTTTTCAACACTTGATAAGGGCCTATGTAACGGGGTGCTAGCTTTCCCCGAACCTGAAACCTTCGTGTACCACGAATTGGGGAAACTTTGAGAAACACATAATCTCCAACTTCAAAACTCAACTCACGCCTTCTTTTGTCCGAATAACTCTTTTGGCGGGATTGAGCTGCTTTCAGTTTCTCTCTAATTTCTGCAACTCGGTTTTCTGCTTCTTTGATGAGAAAGGGTCCAATTAGAGTGCGCTCTCCTACCTCTGACCACATCAAAGGGGTTCTACACTTCCTTCCATAGAGAGCTTCAAAGGGTGACATTCCTAAACTGGCCTGATAACTGTTGTTATAGGAGAACTCTGCATAGGTTAAACTTTTCTCCCAATCTTTACCATAGGTAAGAACACATGCTCTCAACATATCTTCCATGATTTGGTTCACTCTTTCAGTTTGACCATCAGTTTGGGGGTGATAAGCCGAACTAAAATCCAATTTAGTTCCCATGGCTTTGTGTAAGCTTTTCCAAAATCTTGAGGTAAACTGGGTTCCTCGGTCTGAGACTATCCTGCTGGGTACACCGTGCAACTTGACAATATTGTCAATATATAGCTGAGCTAACTTAGCTCCACCATAGCAGGTGCGCACGGGTAGGAAATGTGCGACCTTAGTGAGTCGGTCCACTATTACCCATATGGAGTCATTTCCTTTCTGAGTCCTGGGTAAGCCATTGACAAAATCCATGCCTATTTCATCCGACTTCCAAACTGGGATAGGTAGCGGCTGAAGCAAACCGGCTGGTTTCTGGTGTTCTGCCTTGACTCTTTGACAAATATCACAATGAGCCATAAACTTTGCTACATTTGCTTTCATCCTATTCCACCGATACTTCTCTTTTAGGTCCATATACATCTTAGTTGCTCCTGGGTGGATGGAATAGGCCGAGTTATGGGCTTCATCCATAATAACTCGTCTGAACTCTCCTTTCTTAGGTACACAAATCCTGTTCTTGTACCATAAGGTCCCTTTATCATCTACTCTGAAATCTGGGGCTTTGTTTTCCCCGGTATGGGTATGAATTTTCATCAATTCTTTGTCCTTACTCTGAGCTTGCCTAATTTGATCTTTCAGTGTGGGTTGCACACTAAGGTTGTAGTTGTGGGCCTAGTGGACTATGTGAAGGTTTAACTGTGCTAACTCTTCTTGCAACTGAGCATTCTTGGGCTCATAGGTTTTTCTGCTT
>CM014270.1:64592353-64604114 GCA_004135705.1 Alloteropsis semialata
TACCCGAGAACAACCTAGTTGACAGTGGATGTCAGCTCCAGGCGTTCGGGTTACTAGGGGTATCTTTAGTAGTACCGTAGGTATATTGTGCTTCTCCACAAAGCTTGATGATATGAATGAATGTGATGCTACAGAATCAAAAAGTACTGTTGCCAAGACTGAGCTGACTAAAAACTCACCGAGTACCATGCCCTGAGCCTCTCGAGCCTCTTGCGCGCTGATGTGGTTGACGCGGGCTCGTCCAAATGACTACTGAGGCGGCCTCATCTGCTGGCTGTTGCTGTTGTTGTTGTTGGGGTTGTTGTTGCTGCGGACTGGAACACGGTTGGCCCCTGACGGTGCTGGCCTTGGTCCATTCACAGAGTTGGAGAAGGCTGGAGCTGTTGGCTTGTTGTTGCCATAGGGACAGTTGGCTATGAAGTGCCCTGTCTCACGGCAGTTATAGCATGCTCTGGTGTTGCTGGTGACCTGACTGGCGCTGTTTTGTGGGGTCTTGTTGACTTGGCTTCTGAATGGAGCATTGGAAGGATGAGCACTCGGAGTCTGAGACTGGGTCCGGTACTGCATAGGGGGCTGGGACCTGGGTGCTGAATGGCCAAAGCTTCTTGGCTTCTGAAAATGGTCCTGCTGATGGGCCTTGTTCTCTAGGAACCGGCGCTTGTTATCCCTTCTTTCATCTGTCTTGGCCCTTTCAGTGAGAATGGTCATGTTCATCAAGGTGTTGAAGTCTGAGTAGATCTGAGGGGTGAGCAGGGTTCTGAGTTCTGCATTCAAGCCTTTTTTGAACATCTCCTGCTTCTTTTCATCCTTATTCACTTCTTCCCGTGCATACCGGGCCAATTCCATGAACTGGTAAGTGTACTCTTTAACAGACTTGCTGCCTTGGCGCAGTTCACGGAACTCATCTGCCTTGCGCTTCATGGTGGCTACTGGGATGTGATAGCGGCGGAACTCTGTAACAAACTCATCCCAGGTGATAGTGGTGGCATCCTGGGCAGCTGCACAGTAGTTCTCCCACCAGGCTTAAGCAGTCCCGGTGAGCGGCCAAGAGAACCTTGTCGCGGTCCTCACAACCAAATGGCTCAAGCTTCCTTTGGATAACCCGCAGCCAATCATCTTTATCCAACGGGTTAATAGATCCTCCAAAGGTGGGTGGCTTGGTGCGGAGGAAGTCTGTCAGCTTCTCATTCAAGCCATGCCTGCGGGGCCTCGACTGATGATGGCATTGGCTAAAGCTTCCAACAGAAGGGTCTCATTGTTCATCACCTGAACCAAGTCTATCTGAGGTGGTGGGGGCGGATGCTCTCCTCCCACATGGCTTTCTCCACCTCCTTCAAGCTGCTCCACTTCATGTACAACAGGAGGCGCTGTAGCGGGTGGCGCTTGCCTTAGCTGCCTTTCCGCACTGGGAGTGGCATTGGCCAGACTTGGGGAGGTTCTGGTGCGCTTGGGAGGCATCTGCAGATTGAGCGGGGTTTCATGAGACTTGGGTTTAAAGTGATATTAAAGTTGATTAAAGCGTATTTTCAAAAGACACACAGACTAACAAGCACAACGATTTTATTTCTTCCAAAAAGGGGGTACAACACTTGGGTAGGACTAACACACGCACTACTCGACTAGGTACATGGTGACACTAGGAAGGGTAGCAACTCTAAACTGGCACAACTGGAGACTAGGGGTACAACTCTGAGCTTCGGACCATCCGGCTTCATCCCTCGGCGATCACTAGCACTTAGGCGGATTCATGGGCTTGAGTGGGTCCTTTCTTTAGGAGAGAACGCACATCTATACTTGGTCCTGGCTGCGTCAGTGGTAGTGGCTCCTTTTCTTCTGCAGCCTCTGGACCAGAATCCCTGTCGGTAGCTCCTGCAGGTGGTAGTGCTAGTGAGGCAATGAGGCTCTTTCTCTTGCTGGATCCTCGGGTGATAGGAATTCCATCCAGGATCGGAAGCTCCTCATAGTCAGAGGCATGCATCCTCCACCGGGTAAGTCCAGCAAGGCGGGCTTCCCTTATTTCCTTGGAGTGCCGTTCTTCGGCCTCCTTGAGGGCCTCAATGGCGGCGACCTTGTCAACCTGGGCAGCCGCAGCTTGTGCTTCGGCGGCGACCAGTTTTGCTTGGAGCCTTCTCACCGTATACTCAGCTTCCTCAGCTCTGCGAACCTGCTGCTTCAGTTTTGCCCGCTGATCATCACAGTACTCATCCAAGGTGAGGAGATAGGCTGCCATGCTGAGCACCGTGAGGTTATCCTCATGCCGACCACGTTCTTTCACATTCTTCACCCAGGCCAGCCAAACCGGGCGGTCCTTCTTGGCAGGCGGATAAAACCCCATGGGCGTGTGGCCGATGTGCTTCTCATACACTTGGCATAGGCGGCGCAGGGCCTTCCGGGCTGCCTTCTGGTAAGTGTCCTGCTGACCAAATCCAACGGTCGTTACACTCCATGGCTCCATGCCGAGGTAACGGCTGCTCTTGCCAACTGTGATGGTTGTCTCGCAGCGGGGGGTTCCACGGTCCTCGTACTCCATGATGGTGTACTCCGAACGGTCATAAATGCCGACTCGGTCCAAGCAGGCAAAGAGCAACTTGGGAAAACCAGGTTCCTCCAAGCAGCGGCTGGTGATCCATCCTTCGGTGGCCATCTGTAAGGAAACGGGCGGGTAAGTCTATTTTGCAAAGGAGCATAGAAGGCAAGAAGTTTTATAAAACCTAAGTTTTGGTCAAAAAGGGCTTAACGGTCCTAGGGGTCGCGTCCTACAGCCAACTATGGCTCTGATACCACCTGAAGCGCCCCTGCCTAAGCAGAGACTAAATGTGTTACAATTATCAGTCCTAGGAGGCTGATACACATTTATTCAACAGATAGTTCAGAACCTTACAGCCCCCGAGGGCACTTGATACAAGCTAGGATAACTAAAAGGTTGATAACGATAATGAGCCAAGCTATGAACAGCTCGGGCTCAACAAAGGGATCAGAGCTACGCGGCAGCGAAGACATCTTGGGCGGGACCAAACTCCACAGGCAAAGTCGGGTGCGGGCACGACCACCTACTCGGCTTTTTCGGCAACAAAGTCCGGGTCTTCTTCTGAAGCAACAAATACAAGGGTGAGTACAAAAGTACTCAGCAAGCCCAACCACACCCACGGAGGGGTTAACACAGAATTATGCACATGGTATATCAAGGAATAAGGCTAAGGTTTATTTGCAATAAAGCCAAGTTTTACACATGCAATGGTTCGTCAAGGAATATTTTAGCAAAAGCAGGTTCTAGTAACAAAACAATAAGTGGGGGTTGATCCACAAAGGATCCAAGTTTTAATGCTACCGGATTTCCCATCCGCCGTAGCTCTCCAGCACAAAGCCGGACATTTCCAAAACCAACACACTCCAACCCATTCCCAAAACCTTTGGTATTGTGACCAAGCCATAACTCGTCCATAACCGTGGGCACGGCTATTCGAATAGTTTGAAAACTCTGCAGAGGTGTACACTTTCACCACAAGTAGGGTACCGCAACACAGTCACCTTAAGCTAGCGCGGATCCTATCAAAGTCATTACCCACCATAGCCAAGACTGCCTAGCCATCACGGAAAAATAACCAAGGGGTTTATGACACCAAGTCGGCAACCAGGACACTAAGTCGACACTTGGTTTTCCCGCTGCACACCTGCCACCAGACAACTAACAACCTGGCTAGTGGGATTTAGACTAAGCCCTTGCACCATACAAGAGTCGAGTGGTTGTACGAGATAAATTGGGTTAGGCAAGATGACACATCACCTCGGTTTAAAACCGGACAAAATGGATATCTCCCAACTTGCTTAACCACAAAGGTACAAGCCTCCAAATGGTATTTCACAAAGAAATACCCATCCATCTTATCCAACACTTTCTTTATTTTCAAAACCCGAAACCCATTTTCTTTACTCAACGCTTTCACACTTTTATTCTTTATAAAACAAGTATAGTCATGATTATTTAAGCACTTAAAACAAGTCCTAAGCATTCTAGCAGGGGTTATCAACCAAACAGAGCAAATCATATTTAGTGATAACTAGGTCATCAAGGTATGATCATATCAATCAAAGGAATGGCTATCCAACCGGGTTTTCAACAACAAAAGCCATGCAATTTATCAAAGACCAATAGGTTGTGTTTATAAAACTGGGATAAACATGCATCAAAGGATGGGATTGGACTTGCCGTCTTCAAAAGCTTCCGGGAGTTCCTGCTCGCGGTACAAGTCCTCGGGTTCGGGCTCGCGGTACTCTCCTGCATACTCCGGCTCGCGGTACTGCTCTTCCTCGATTACTCCGTCGTCTACGGTGCATACAACAAAACACATAAAAAAGAAAACAATCAAACCTTTACCGATGAGCTCGAAACATAAGGTGATTAAATAAAATAGGAGGGAGGATTATTTTTGAGTGATTTGTGTATAGCTCGGCCGGAATAGATGAAAGAAAGGTGTGTTCGAGTTTGGCGAATTTCCGGAAAAGTTTGGCGCATAAAATGACGGGGTTAAGGAGGTATTAGGGCTCATTTGGAGGATTTAGGACCTAATTGTGAAGGTTAAAAGAACTAAGGACCTACTTGTAAGGATCTTTGTATAGTAGGAGGGCTGATTTGTAATTTGGATAAGTAGTTGGGGGGTTTGGTAATAGCCAGGGACCTATTTGGAATTATTTAAAGAGATCAGGGGCTTTTTTGTGGATTCTTTCTAAAGAGGGAGGGACTCTTTTGGATTTTGGATAAAGGGGAGGGGGTTATTTGGAAAATGGCTGGCCCTTCCTTCCTTCTCCTTCCATCGGCCGCAGCACAGAGGGAAGGGGGGGTGCGGACGGCTCGGCCGGCTTGGCTCGACGGCGGCCGGCGGCTCCTGGCCTCGGCGGCGGCCAGGGAGTGGGGGAACAGGGGGAGGGCGGCAAGGGGATTCCATCCCTGCCCTTACCTTGGGCGGGGACGGCTTGTAGGGGCGGCGCGACGGGAGCAGGGAGGAGGAGGCGGGCGGCGGCGGCGGTGGTGGCTTGGAGCGGCGCTGCGCGGCGTGGGAGCGGGAGGGGAGGCTTGGATGGAGCTCGTGAGGGGTGTGTGGNGTTGGAGATGGGCCGGGGCTTCTTGGCGGCCAAGGAAACGAGGGGGAGCAGGGGCACGTGGTGGGGCCGAGGCGGTTGCGGGCTCGGCGCGATTCGCGGCGGGCGGAGCGGGGCTGGCGCGCGGGGCGGGCTGGCGCGAGATGTGGCGGCGGCGGCGAGCGGGCTGGTGGCGCGGGAGAGGAGGGAGGAGGTGCGGCGCGGGTGCAGGGAAGGAGAAGGAGGAGAAGGGAGAGAGAGAGAGCGCTCGGGCGGGAGGAAGAAGGAGGAAGGAGGAGAAAAAGAAAAGAAGAAAAAGAAAAGAAAAGAAGAAAAAGGAAAGGAAAGAAAAGAAAGAAAAGAAAATTAGAAAAAAGGAGGGAAGGAAACGGGGAAGACGGGCCGGGATTCGCGGCGACGCGAGGACACACGCGCGGCGGTCGGCCTGTCGGCACGACACGCGGATCGAGGAAAAAGAGGGAACGGCGGGAAGGATTTTCGGGAGATTGGAAGTTTTGGAATTTGGATCAACGGAAAGGATTTTAGATAGATGACGGAAGCTCATCGATAAAAGTTTTTGAAAATTCATTAAACCACGATTTAGAGTTTTTGATTTTCCGGGATGTTACAGTTCCACCTCTACCAGTTGGCACCGCTGCCGATCGTCCACTCCGTCGACCCCACCCACCACAGGTACGTGTGTCGTATTTCCGTCCCGCAAGTTTTGTATATTTCTTAACTTATGTGGTCAATCTTTGAATAGGTGGACGAGGAAGGGACACACAGCTGGTACACAGTGGGAGCCCACGTTGGCGCCCTACGCAGACGCGTTGAACCACGTTGTCGACGAGCACCGACCGCACTCCGACGAGGCCTTCGCGGCGTACCTGCGGTGGTACTGGCCTCGGACCCGCGTTCGGGTCCTCCACGTTCCGTCCGAGCCCACTTTCCCCCCGGCGCAGATCACGAGTACGTACCCGGTACGACGCGACCAGAACTACACGATTGGGATAAGTAGTACGTCCTTACTGCTATAACACATTCGATCAGTACGCATTTTAATTAACATAATTGAACAGTACGACGTGCTCGCGGAGATCGACGCCACAGCGGCGAGGAGCCGAGTGAGGGCGGACTTCATGACCCCCGCCGACCACGTGGCGACGTACGACCACATTCTGGCCCTCCTCACAAAGTTCAGGAAGGCGGTTTCGTGCCGGCACGATGATGCTCCGGCGATTCCACGCCACCCCGCCTCGTCCTCGAGCTCGGCGTCGACTGGACGTTCGTACCACGCGCCGTCCAGCTCCTCGCGGCCACCTTTCCCTCCTATGGGAGCAGGTCCGTCGACGGTACCCACCGCGCCGTCCAGCTCCTCGCGGCTACCCTTCACTCCTATGGGACCAGGTCCGTCGACGGTACCCCCCGCGCTCAGCACTCCTGTCCCGGTTCAGAGCGCTCCCCTAGGGATACCCACGTACATGCCGAGGCCAGCAGCTGTCTACAGCACAGGTACACTATAGTATCCACGTTTTGTTCGTAACATCCTAACATTGACTAATTACGTTCTCGACTAACGTTTTATGTGACAGGGCAACCAGCGATGACCACAGGCGGCGCGTCCACGTCGGCAGGGCACGCCGTCCACGGCTTAGGTACGTAATTGACCAAACAATATGACTACATGCTTTTACTTGCGTACTAACGTGATTGTGTATAATGCAGCGTACGCTTCAGGCGGGACACCCGACGACCCAGTCGAGGAGCAGCACCCAGCGCCGACCCAGTGGACGGTCCCCTCCGAGATTGACCGGTGGTACCGACAGGGGCAGGGGTCGCAGGAGGAGATTGGTGGTTCGCAGTTAGGTGGCGCCCCTGTACCTGCTACAAAGTTCTCGTAGCAGCCACCGTTCGCGACACCGCCTCCTGCGGATGCAGGGCGCCCGAGTCGACAGGCACCGCCACCTGACCCCCTCACGTACTCCGCGCACCACACGAGGGCCGCGCAGCAGGCGGCCAGGAGGGTCAGGCCTAAGGCGGCCAAGCGAGGCCGCATTTAGTTTTTTACTTTTTACGGAGTGATTATGTCGTACTGGATCTTGTATTATATTTTTCATGTTCTTGTTTGTGATATACCGTTCCATGTTATAATTTCCTTTTATTCTTGTTTGTGATATATTCTCGTAACCATTTTAAAAAATTACACCATTTTTCAATACAAAAATAAAAAAAAAGATACCGTCGTTCCATTCGGCGGTAAGGGCTAACCGCCGAATGAAACGGCGGTTGCAACGTAACCGCCGGTTCATTTGGCGGTTAATCTGAACCGCCGGTTTAAATGGCGGTTAGGCTTAACCGCCAAATGAACCGGCGGTTAGATCAAACCGTCGGTTTATTTGGCAGTTTATCTAACCGCCGTTTGATTTGGCAGTTGCATCTTCTTACCGCCGTATCATACGGCGGCAGCCATATGATACGGCGGTTGGATGACAGATTTGCAAAATCTATCATCCGACCGTTCTTTTTGAAAAATCATAAAAAAAATTAAAAAAAATTCGCTAGTGAGGACTAGTCTGAGTAGCTTGGAGTGGTTGATCAAGGCCAAATGTTTGATGAAACGTCTCGCAAGGTAGTTGTGTGGGACATGGAGATTCCATTCAGCCTGAGTGCTCATGAGGACTAAATTTGGTGATATATATCGAGGCTAAATTGGGGTTATATATCAAGGCTAAATTTAGTGCTATATACCGATGCTAATATTTCACCTCAGATCATTGATATTCAGAATGGATGTTATGTCATCTGGACTCAAGTAATCGCTGCCCGAAATCAATCATCTATATCCAGTGGTTACGTCGCTGCACTTAGGATGCCTATTCAGCCATTATTTCTTTCTTCGTATCATGTGAACTATTCTTTTTTTGTACACATACATGAGCATTGTTCAGTGTCCATTTTTGTTTTTGTTGTTTGCACTGACTATAATGATTCATTTAACCGTTCCTTAGTGTTCCCATATATTAGCTGAACTTTATTGCCTTACCGCTCTTGTATATAAGCTAAACTTTATGCCCTGTTACATTTGATACATTAATCTATCTTTGTACAAATTTAAACACGATTAATCCCATATAGTCCTATCACGCCCAACGCTGTTTGCTATCCATCCAGCATATATGAATGAGCCATGACACTATGTTTCTTATAAAAAATGTATGGATTATATGATATGTGCCAATTTCAGCGTTTTTTGTTTTCTGAGTTCCTAATTACCAAAGAGTTGCCTCCCTGATCATTAGGCTCATTCAGTGTCAAGGTAGGTTACTCTATGACTGTTTTTGTTCAGAAATGCAAATGTTTAAACTAAACCACACCTGTTTGATTTGTTTACTATGACTAACTTTGTCTTCCCACCTGTTTCCAGTTATACTGCTATAAGTTGACCTTATCCTGCGTTGCAAGCTTCATCATTTATGAAGCCACTTCAATTGTTGGCCATGAATTTTAGTTTGTAAATTTAATTCTGTCTTTTACTGCAAACTGGTGATGATTGTAGGCCATGAATTTTACTCATGCTTATACACAACAGCATTGTGCTATTTTTTCAGGCGGAAAGTTTCCTTTCAGATATACATGTCAACATGTCAAGCCTTCTTTGCCAATTTTTGACAGTATGATGTTATCCTTTTTTTAAGTGCTGTAACCCTTATGTGCTTAGCACAATATCTCCAATGCCATCAGCTGGGCTTCTTTGCCAATTCAGCGTGAATGCTGTTTCAGGTAAGAGTTTCGCTGTTCATTGTTTTATATTCAACATCAAGCACTCTTAAAGTACTAGGAAACTGAGTCGTCATGCTTATGTGGAAGTGGCATCTCAATAAGCGACAAAAAATATTTCATCACCAATGGACATATCTACCTTCTCTGATGAGTATTTCCATTCACCTGTTCTATTACAAAATTGTCTATCCAAATAGCATCGATATATTATTTACACGGATGGTATTTCTTTTACTCGGTAATTGTCACTACTCACTAGCAATATAGAGAGATGCCTGGTGTACACCAGTCAGATGTTTTGCAACAGCTGAAAATATTGTTTGGTTTTAGATCACTGCATTGCATTGATGCATCGACTTTGACACTGCAGTCCGTTTGGTGCCATCTGTGTTTATCTGTATTCTACCACATTCCCTTACTCCAGGCATCTGATATATGATTCTCTTTTCTGTAGGTCCTTTTTATATATCAGCCTTTGCTTATCTATTCGTAAAGGCCGGTTGATGCATTTTTTGCTGGATTTACCATATGTCTTTGTCACTTCAAAATGTCGCTACATTTAGTTGTCTCTATTAGACTGGTTGATGCTCTTTTTGCTGGATTTGCTTATGATGTTGTCACTTCAAAATGTTTCTACACTTTAATTGACTCTTTTATTTGGGCAGCATATTGGCTCAGGCTTTGACAGTGTTAAGAACCCTGAATTTGTTTCTTGCTTCATGGCGCAGGCAGAGGGGGGACAATGGAAGTTATAAACGGGCAGATATTTTGGGAGATCAACCATTGGGAATTCGGATGAACAACGGTAAGAGTGTTCTAATTGTAAAGTGGCTGTTAAAATTCGCTGTATGACCACTCTTAATTAGTTTTTAGAATAAGGAAAAGGCTAACAAGGTAGCTGCACAACCAAGGAGCTTTCACAGACGACTGAAGCTTGACGCAGATTAAAACAGTTACACCCTGCAAAAATTATCAGTTGATGTGTCGATAAGTTGTTTTTTTTATACTATGACAACGACTGTTTTTTTTTTGAAGTCGTCTGAAATATAGCCATGTCCCTACGCTTATTAAGAGCAAGTATTATAGCGGACTGTAAGAGGGCTAAATCCTACGTGGAGGAGAGAGAAGGGAATAAAGAGAAAGAAGCGGGCGTTTTATTTACCGCTCGGCTGAAGCGAGCGCACTGTCTCTGTTTGTGGGCCTGGAAAAGCAAAATCGCCGGCTCGCAGCCCACAGCGGTTGCAGCAGCGGGCGCATGCGCGCGCTTGCAGCCAGCCGGCCGGCTGCATTACTAGCCTGCTCTAATTGTGAAGTGCATGAAACTATTCTTGCTTTTGAAATATTTTCCATATCTGTTTTTCATTGTCGCGTCTGGCCGCGGTAGGTAAAGCCAAAGCTGCTGCACCCCGTGGGGCCCAGAGTGCACTGACTGGTTGGCCACACGCACGGACCACCAACCACGAGGCAGGCGGAGGTCCGAGACAGCGCGTGTGCGCATCTGCTCCGCAAGACGGCAAGAAAGAAGGGGTTTGTCGGCGTTGAGCGCCGGGCCCCGGCCGTGGGCGCTCCACCAACCCCTGAAAGCTCTGCCAATGATGGCAACGCAAGGAGTGGCGGAAGCAGGAACGGAAAAGAATGGGGGCGGGCGACGCTCGTCGCCGGCGAGACACGCTCGGAGCTAGCATTTGCTGCCACGTTGAGCTGCCAACGTAGTAGCAGAAACAGCTGCGCTTTGGTTTGGATTTCGACCGGACCACCGAAAGCGCGCAGCAAAATATCTAGCCAGATTTGAAGCTTGTCGGTGCGTTGTGGGGCTTCATGGAGTGGAGAGTGGTCGATGGCTCGAAGCTGTTTGGTAATTTCCTCGAACAGCCAATGTTTTTCCAATGCCAGAACTGCCAATGTTATTTCGGTGCGCATGTCCAGAAAAATTCTTCTTGCTTAAATTCGTGTCAAAGGTCTGACTATATAAAGTATAAACATGTCCAGCCATGTTGTTCTGGCAACCGATTACCTTGAACATTCAAATTATATAATTCGTCGGATAATTATTTGATGGTTGCGGAGAAGAGTCCGTAGCAGACGGCGGTTCCCGTTTTCTGAGCGAGGTTAGCAACGAAATACTACTAGTAAACGACAGGGGTTGTTTTTCCGGACTCTGTTTACTCCACGTGGAACACACGATGACGTATTCACATGTAGCTGCGATGTCACGATTGAAGGAGCCCGTGTAAAGCACCGTGTAAACGACGTACAGCATCGTATTCGGCTCATTAGTTAGTCAAAATCATTGAATAATGAAACCCACTACTCGAGCAGGTCGTCCCAACAACCAATGGTGATTTGGTGAACATGCTCACAGAGATCGGATCTATGGTTGGTGGATGCATGGTGGTAGGTGTTGTAGCCTAGGCAACCCCATACTCACACTTCGACATGCGCCACCAGCTGCAAGCCTGCAAGCAACCACTGCTAGCTCTGTGGGTTTGGTGTGGCAAGTAGTTCTGCGTTGCTGTCAAGGCTGTTGGACCAGCATTGGAGAAAAGAGGGAGAGAGGTCGCGGAAAATTAGCCGCCGTGCCACGTCGCGAGACAGCGATGTGCTCGTGATGATTTTAGTTTCGTCAATGGATCTCAGCCAAAGTTTGGCTATGAAAAATCTACCGGACTTGACTGGGCCGATTTTTAGTGGACCATCGACCAGAGCCATATGGCGAAAAGGATGTTCCGTTAAGCACATGCTTCTCGAGTCTCGATCAAGTGCGAGGAGGAGCGGCCCTGATATAATGCGTTAGTCCACTCTATTTAATTTTGATTTATTTTACGTGCACTATCTGAATTTTTGAACGTGATGTAACAGAATTAGCATCATACTAAAAGCACATTGAACTATGGGCCTGTTTAGT
>CM014270.1:64606806-64620697 GCA_004135705.1 Alloteropsis semialata
AGGCAGCCGGCCCCGCAAAGAGCGGCTACACCGCCACGACGCTCCCAAGCCGACGACGCCCGGCAACGCCGGGAGGAGCTCCAGGAAGCTCGCCGCCGGTTGGAGCAGGAGCGGGTGCGGATCGAGCAGGAACGGGAACGCATCGAGCGCGAGCTCCTGCAGGTCAGAGACGCGGCTCCGGCGCGGGAGCGCGCCCGGGACGTGCAGCGCCAAATCGTCGACGATGACGGTGCCCCGCCCCCGTGTTTCGCCCACGCCGGGCAGAACATAGCCGCGGCTGCCATGCTCGTGAGAGGGCTCCCGCCGCCGGTGACCCCGGAGGCCCGCAAGGCGCAGCGGGAACTCGGCGAGCTACTGGAGCGAGCCGCGGCGCAGCAGGCCGAGAGTTCGCAGTCGCGACGGCGAGCGTCGCAGATGCCCCACCGCGGAGCCTCGAGGCAGCTGGCCG
Source organism: Alloteropsis semialata (assembly GCA_004135705.1). Lineage (NCBI taxonomy): Eukaryota > Viridiplantae > Streptophyta > Magnoliopsida > Poales > Poaceae > Alloteropsis > Alloteropsis semialata. The sequence goes on from CM014270.1 coordinate 64,607,255, forward strand.
CCGGGCGCGGCGGACGCGCCCAACAAGGGGACTCGGTGCACCAGCCCCGTCCCCCCGGGGACGCGCTTCCGGTCCGACAACGAGTCGGCCCTATCCAGGATGCTCGGAGCATACTGGACGCCCGCCGGCGGCGACCCCCCGCGGGCGAACCCGAGCGACCGCGAGGACGTGTCCCCCGGCGAGGCGGCCGGTACGACGACGAGGACGAGGACGAGAGGACGCCGAGTCCGGAGGCGCCGGGACCACGGGCTTTCAGCCCGCGGATCCGTGCGGCTCCTCGTCCCGCCAACTTTAGAGCCCCGTCGAACTTCCCGAGGTACGACGGGGAAACCGACCCCGAGCTCTGGCTCGAGGATTACCGACTCGCCTGCAGAGCCGGAGGAGCCGACGATGATGACTTTATCATCCACAACTTGCCGCTCCATCTGGCCGACTCGGCGCGGGCCTGGCTCCAGCATGTCCCCGCCGGACAAATCGGCAGCTGGTCCGACCTGAGGGAGGTCTTTGTGGGGAACTTCCAGGCGACCTACAACCGCCCTGGGAACCCGTGGGATCTCAGGAGCTGCAGGCAGAAGCAGGGGGAGACACTACGGGAGTACATCAGGCGTTTCTCCCGGCAGTGCAACGAACTCCCCAACCTCGCTGACGCCGATGTCATCGGAGCGTTCGTCACCGGGACGACGTGCAAATCCCTCGTCCACAAGCTCGGGCGGAAGAGTCCCCGCACCGCGAAGGAGCTGCTTGACATCGCTACGAGCCACGCGGCTGGCGAGGAAGCAGTGGGGGCCATCTTCCACCAGTCCGCCGATCCTAAGGGTAAGCAGACTGAGGAAGCGGAAGGAGGCCCATCGGGGCCCCCCGCCGAGAAAAAGAGGAAGGGCAAGGGCAGGCGGCACGACGACGAGACCGCCATGGTCGCCGCCGCCGACCCGAAGCCGACCTTCAAACCTCCGACCGGGGAGGTCCCCGACCACTTCAAGAAGAAGTGGAACGGGCCCTGCCCGAATCACGAGTGCCCCGTCAAGCACCTGTACAAGGATTGCTCCCTCATGAAGAGATTCATGGTGGGGGGCTCCCGCAAGCCGGCGCCTCGGTCGAAGAAGCCCGACCTGGCCCCGCAGGAGCCGGGGGCGGACCAGAACATGGACGCCGACCCCTATCCGGAGCCGGACGGCTGCCTGATGATCTTCGGCGGAACGGAGGCGTCGGTGAGCAAAGGGCGAGCCAAGGTGGAGCGCCGAGAGGTGTACGCCGCCGAGCCGGCCACTCCGGCCTTCCTCAAGTGGTCGGAGGCGCCCATCACCTTCGATCGGACCGACCATCTGCAGTTCGCCCCGAGGCCGGGTAAGTACCCTCTCGTGGTTGATCCGGTCATAGGGCGTAAGCGCCTCACCAAGGTGCTGATGGACGGCGGGAGCGGGTTAAATATCCTCTACGCCGACACGCTCGACTCCATGGGGATCGACCGAGGGCGCGTTCGCCCGACCGGGGCGCCTTTCCACGGGGTAGTCCCCGGTAAACAGGCCGTCCCCCTCGGGCAGATCGATCTGCCCGTCACGTTTGGGTCCCCGACCAACTTTCGGACGGAGACCCTCACGTTCGAGGTGGTAGGATTCCACGGCGCCTATCACGCCATTTTGGGCCGCCCATGTTACGTGAAGTTCATGGCCGTCCCCAACTACACCTACCTCAAGCTCAAGATGCCGGGGCCGAAGGGGGTGATCACGGTGGGGTCGTCATTCCAACGGGCCCATCAGTGCGAGGTGGAAAGCTGCGAGCTGGCATCGGCCATCATCGCATCGACAGAAGAGCTGGCCCCAATCAAGGCGCGTCTCGTCGAAGAGGCGCCAGACTTCACCCAAGGCCTGGCGTCGTTCGAGCCGCTCGAGGGCACCAAGGAGGTCCAGCTGGATCCCGACCACCCGAGCGCGAAGGTGGCGCGGATCGGGGCCAAGCTGTCCCCGAAATAGGAAGGCGCGCTCGTCGACTTCCTCCGCGCGAACGTCGACGTGTTTGCGTGGAAGCCCTCGGACATGCCGGGCATCCCGAGGGAAGTCGCCGAGGACTCCCTGGACATTCGAGCCGGGTCCCGACCCGTGAAGCAACGCCTTCGGCGCTTCGACGACGAGAAGCGTAAGGCAATCGGCGAGGAGATCGCGAAGCTCTTGGTGGCCGGCTTCATCAAGGAGGTGTATCATCCCGAGTGGTTAGCCAATCCCGTCCTTGTGCGAAAAAAGAACGGGAAATGGAGAATGTGTGTTGATTATACTGCTCTTAACAAAGCGTGCCCAAAGGATTCCTTTCCCTTGCCGCGCATAGATCAGATAGTCGACTCGACCTCGGGGTGCGAAACCCTATGCTTCCTTGACGCGTATTCCGGATACCACCAAATCGCGATGAAGGAGTCCGACCAGCTCGCGACTTCCTTCATCACCCCGTTCGGATCGTACTGTTACGTGACGATGCCGTTCGGGCTCAAAAACGCTGGCGCCACCTATCAAAGGTGTATGCTTAAGTGTTTTGACGAACTCATCGGACCGACCGTTGAGGCGTACGTGGACGACATCGTTGTCAAGTCCAAAAAGGCCGACCAGCTCGTGGCCGACCTGGAAAAAACGTTTGCCAAACTCAGGGCGAACGACGTCAAGCTTAACCCCGAGAAATGCGTCTTCGGGGTACCCAGGGGAATGCTCCTAGGCTTTATCGTTTCCCGCCGAGGGATAGAAGCTAATCCCAATAAGATCAACGCGATAACCAGGATGGGCCCGATTCAGAACCTGAAAGGGGTCCAACGGGTCACGGGGTGTCTAGCCGCCTTGAGCCGGTTTATCTCGCGCCTCGGCGAAAAGGTCCTCCCGCTGTACCGCCTCTTGAAGAAATCCGAGCGGTTCATCTGGACGGAGGAGGCCGAGGCCGCACTGAACCACATCAAGGCAGTCTTGACGAATCCGCCGATCCTGGTCTCGCCCAACGCTGGCGAGCCTCTTCTCCTCTACATTGCTGCAACTACGCAGGTGGTGAGTGCGGCGCTGGTGGTGGAACGTGAAGAAGAGGGGCACGCCCTCAAAGTACAGCGCCCGGTATACTTCGTGAGCGAGGTGCTCGGAGACACGAAGACGAGGTATCCGCAGATCCAGAAGCTGCTGTACGCCGTCCTCATCTCCAAGAGGAAGCTCCGCCACTACTTCGACTCGCATCCGGTCACAGTAGTGAGTTCTTTCCCTCTCGGTGAGATTATAAATAATCCGGATTCGACAGGTCGGATCTCAAAATGGGCTATGGAACTGATGGGTCAGGGCATCACCTATGCCCCGCGCACGGCCATCAAATCCCAAACCCTCGCCGACTTCGTCGCGGAATGGACCGAGGTCCAGTTACCCACGGCCCCTGTCGATCAGGAGTACTGGGTGATGTACTTCGACGGCTCGTTGACTCGAACGGGAGCAGGGGTCGGATTAGTTTTCGTTTCGCCTCTCGGAGTGCGGATGAAATACGTGATCCGGCTACACTTCCCTGCTTCCAACAACGCTGCCGAGTACGAGGCTTTGATAAACGGCCTGAGAATAGCTATCGAGTTAGGAATTCGATGCCTCGAAATTCGAGGCGATTCCCAGCTCGTGGTCGATCAGGTCATGAAAGAGTCGAGCTGCGAAAGCGAGACCATGGCCGCGTATTGCAAGGAAGTACGCAAGCTCGAGGACAAATTCGATGGCCTCGAGCTCCGGCACATCAAAAGGCGGTTCAACGAGGCCGCCGACGCCCTGGCCAAGAAAGCCTCCGGCCGGGAACCCGTCCCAACCGGAATCTTCGCCAGTGACCAACGGGACCCTTCGATAAAGCTCCCCTGCCCGGAGCAGACCGGACCGCGTGACCCAAGTCCCGCGGAACGGGGCGCCCCGGGCTCGGGGGCTGGCGAGAGCGGAACCAAGGTCGCGGAAGGGTCGGGGGCAGGCGCCGAGCCGAACGACCAGGCTCTGTCCGACCTGCTCGCCCTTGCGGTTGCAACGCTGACCGAGGCCCAGGGACCGAACCCCGGCACCACGGATTGGCGGCAACCATTCCTCGACTGCTTGCTGCGCGAACAGCTCCCGACGGGTAAGGCCGAGGCCCGCCGGATCGCCCGGCGCGCCAAATCTTACGCCATCCTGCAGGGCGAGCTGTACCGACGTAGCCCCACAGGAATCCTACAACGGTGCATTCCTGCTGACCAGGGTGTGGAGCTGTTGAAGGACATCCACGAGGGCGTGTGTGGCCACCACGCCGCCCCTCGCAGCCTTGTCGGGAATGCGTTCCGGCAAGGATTTTACTGGCCGACGGCGGTGAGGGATGCCACCGAGATCGTGCGCACCTGCGAAGGGTGCCAGTTCTTTGCAAGGCAAACACACCTTCCTGCACAGGCTCTACAGACGATCCCCATCACTTGGCCGTTTGCGGTCTGGGGGTTGGACATGGTCGGGCCCCTCAAAAAGGCGCCCGGGGGTTTCGACCACTTGCTTGTCGCCGTTGACAAGTTCACCAAGTGGATAGAAGTCCGCCCAATCGCGACGATCCGATCGGAGGAAGCCGTCAAATTCTTCCTCGACATCGTCCACCGCTTCGGCGTCCCCAATTCGATCATCACGGACAACGGAACTCAGTTCACCGGGAAGAAATTCCTGCGTTTCTGTGATGAATACCACATACGGGTCGATTGGGCTGCTGTCGGACATCCACGCACAAACGGGCAAGTAGAGCGCGCGAATGGATTGATCCTGCGAGGGCTCAAACCCCGTATATTCGAGCGCTTGAAAAAGTTCGGAGGGCGATGGGTCGAAGAACTCCCGGCGGTGGTTTGGAGCCTGCGCACAACGGCGAGTCGCGCGACGGGTTTCACCCCGTTCTTCATGGTGTACGGGTCGGAAGCCATACTCCCGACCGACCTCGACTACGGGTCCCCGCGTGTTCGCGCCTACGACGACAAAGGCAACCAAACCTCTCTCGAGGACGCGGCCGACCAGCTAGAAGAGGCCAGGGAAGTCGCGTTGGCCCATTCGGCGAAGTACCAGCAGTCCCTACGGCGCTACCACGCTCGGCGCATTAGGGGCCGAGCTTTCCAGGTCGGCGATTTGGTGCTGCGCCTCGTTCAAAGCAACAAGGACAGGCACAAACTCTCGTCGCCCTGGGAAGGCCCGTTCATCATCTCCCAAGTCCTCCGACCCGGCTCGTACAAGCTGAAGAACGAAGAAGGAGAGGAGTACGCCAACGCCTGGAACATCGAACAGCTACGTCGTTTCTATCCCTGATTTTTCTAGGCTACTTTCCTGTTATCGCTTGAACGTACTCTTTTTCGTTTCAAAGAGCGACGCCCGACCCTCACCCGTTGGCCGAGGGTCGGACGTCACTCGGGGGCTAACCTGCGTCCCCCGGGTCCTTGACCCTCGGCATATTCGTGTACTCGAGACTAAGGAAAAAGGGAGCGCCGGATAACAAAGTGGCGTGCGCTCGCCGGTCGGAATGCCAAAAGGACAAAGGCCCCAGAGGCAACGGTTCTAAAAGCTCACTGGCGAACCCATTTTAGTCCGGACGCACCCCGACGACTTAATCAAAGAAACACGAAAGGCCGAGTGTCAACCACGCAGACGCTTAAGTTCATTACAATAAATGAGTTTAACTGTCTGAAAAACAAAAGAAAAACAAAAACTAATCAGGGCGCCCATGGCCCCTCCTCCTTTGCAGTCTCGGCGGCGAGCACGGACGACAGCGGCGATACCTCCTCCTCGAGCGCGATCACCTCCGTTTCCGTCGTACCGGGAGCGAACCCGTCGGCGAGGTACTCCAGGCCGATCTCGGAGTAGTGGGAGCGAGCAACGGCGAAGGCGCGGCGCACCCCGAGGAAGAGCCCGTCGCTCGCCATGGCTCGGGCCCGAGCTGGGATGCGCTCAACGTCGGCGAGCAGCGAGCTTGGACCCCGCTCCGACCGCACCTGAAGGTCGCTGAGCACAGCGCCGACCGCCACCCGAAGCGCGTCGTACTCGTCCCCCTCCTTCTGCAGCAGCCCTTCGAGATTGCGCGCCTCGGATTTGAGGCGCTCGATCGTGGCGCGATCCGCCGCCGCTGCTTCAGCCAGGGAGGCGCACTGCGCCTCGGCCTCCTCGCGGGCACGCCGCTCAACATTGAGGGCTTGGCCCGCGGCCTCGAGATCGCGGGCCTGCCCCTCAACGAGCCCCCTGGCCGAGTCTCGCTCCTCCACCGCCTGGGCCAGCTGAGCGCGGGTTCCCTCGAGGACGGCGATGACCCGGTCCCGGTCGGCCCGAAGACGCTCCACCTCGCGGACCAGGCCCAGCCGGACTTGCTCCCGAGCCGCCGAGTCCTTCTCCCAAGAGATCAGGACATCGCTCTTGCGCTGGTCGGCCTCGTCGGCATGCTGGCACGCCTCCGCAACCCGCCGCCGCAGGGACTCGATCTCCTGGTTGGCCGCGGCCAGCTGCCCGTCGAACTCGCCTCGTGCATCGGCCCGGGCGGAGGCGGCTTCTTGGCGGGTGACCGCCAGCTGCTCCCTCAGGGCGTCGCGTTCGGCGGTGATCGAGGACAGACGGCCCCACGAGTCTTCTCCCGACGCAGGAAGAGGGACTTGTCCCGGCTGCGGGCCATCAAAGACTGCCAAAAACAAACCAGAATCGGAAACCACTCGGGAAAAGAAGAAAGAGAAAGCGGAAGAGGAGAAGCTTACCTCCCCGCAAGGAATGGCGACGTCGCGGATGGCCTCCAGAGCGGAGTTGAGCGACCGAACCGCCAACTCGACCCCGGCACGAATCCGGGAGGCCTCGTTCTCCTCCTCGGCGTCGTCCAAAGAGAAGACGACGTCGCCCGACGCGCGGTCGGTCCAGGTGACGCGGGGGCCCCCGAACTCCGAGGGGTCATCCCCTTGCCGGACAACCTCGCGGCCCTCCGGGGCGTCAGCGGCAGAGCGGGCCCCCTGACCTGAGCCCGACCCCGCGGCGTCCTCCGTTCTCGCCACGGGAGGAACAGGCGCCCTCACCCCGCCCGAACCAGGCGGCGAGTCGGTCAAGGCGGCGGTGGCATCAGGTTCGGGGATGACCTCCCCCTCCTCGCGGCCGGCGGCGCTCGGGGACGCAACCGGTGTCGGGTCCCTCTGGACCTCCTCTTCTTCGTCCGCCCCAGCCTCGGGCAAAAGCCCGACCGCTCCGGCCGGAGGGATGGAACCTTCCTGGTCACCACCAGGACCGGAGGGCACCGTCTCCTCCTCCTCGGGCACATTCCCGTCCGGCGCTGCCGACTCGGGCGGTACCACGTCTTCCACCCCGGCCGGATCCTCCGCGAGCGGGAAGTACAGCCCGACGAGGGCCTCCGGGATCGCCCCCGCCGAGTGCGCGGACATGGCGCCCGACACCGCGGCGAGCTGCTGCTCGGGAAGAAGCGGCTTGAGCGTCCTCTCCACTTGGGGGTCGCCCAGGTTGATCCCTCGGCTCGTCGCCACCTCGGCGGTCTGGCGCGCGAGCCGCTTGATCGGCGCCAGCCCCAAAGGAGCCGCCTGACTTCCCCTCCTGCAAACAAAAGGAGCCTTCGCACGCTCGTCCTGACATGGGCGAAGGAGGATCGACGAAGAGAAAGGGAAGAAACTTACCGGCGCGAAATAGGAAAGCCGCGGGACGACCGCTTGACCGGCGGAGCCGTCTCCGACCCCGATCCTTCCTCCCGCGGCCGTTTGCCCCGGTCGGCCCTCGGCGGAGTCCGTCCTCGGGTCGGGGGTGGAGTTGGCGCACGTCCGCCGTCGCGTGACGACCCCGTGGCCTCCGGCGTGCCCCGACCGGCCGGGGACTCGCGCTGGGGAGCCGGACCGCTCCTCTCGGACCCAGTGGAGGAGTCCGAGGGATACTCAAAGCCCCCCTCGAAGGAGCCCTGATCCTCCCTCCACAGCCCGTCCTGCCGAGCCTGCCGACGTCGCTCGCGGTACGCCGCCTCGGCCTTCTCGCGGGCCAGCCGCTTCTTCTTCTTCTTCGCCTCCTCCCTCTCCTTCCTCAGACGGTCGGCCTCCGCGCGCGCACGGTTCGCGGCCCGAACGGCCGCATCCTCGGGAAGCGGGGGCCGGGAAACCCTGAACGACAGGGGGTGCTGAGGAAGAAGAGTTTCAGATTGAATCTCCGGATTGGAAAAAGGGGACGGCGAAAGCAAGAGAAAAACCCCAACAACTAACCTGGATGAGGGGCGCGCCCGTGGGGAGCATGATGGGGTGATCCGGCAGCGGATATCCCGCGGACGAACGCTGGATCGCTTCGCGAAGTCGGGCGACCATCTCCTCGTCGGAAGGTACCCCGACCGCCGTTACCGACCCTGTCCAGTCCGCCGCCAGAGTCATCTGGTCCAATCGCAGACGGCGGGCCATCAGGGGGAGGACGCGGCGCGAATGGTACGCCGCGATGATCCCAGGGCCGGTAACCCCGAGCTCGCGAAGCCGGGCGACCGCGCCCCGAAGCCCAGTCAGGTGAGGCCGCTCCTCCTGGGGCGGGCCCCAATGCCAGCAGTTCGGCCGCCCCTCGATGAGCCTTCCCGTGAAGGCCGGGAAGGGAGCGCCCGGGTCGCTTCGCAAGTAGAACCACCTCGGCTGCCACCCCTTGTTGCTGGAAATCAACGGGAGCGAGGGGTAACCCTCACCCTGACCGGTGCGCAGCCGCACTCCGGCACAGCCGTGTGGCCTCGGCCGCCCCTCCGCCTTCACTTCCTCGACGTGGAAGTAGGACCTCCAAAGGTTGAAGTGAGGCTCGATGCCGAGAAATCCCTCGCACAAGGCGACGAAAACCGCCATGTGGAGCAATCCGTTAGGATTGAGGTGATGGAGCTCGATGCCGTAATAGTACAGGAGCCCGCGGAGGAAGTTGTGAGGAGGAAGTCCCAAGCCCCGCTCGTGGAAGGGGACAAAGGACACCACGTACCCGTCGGGCGGAGCAGGGACCTCCTCGTTCCCCGGCGCCATCCACTCCACGAGGTCGGTTCGCCGGCACAGAAGCCCGCGCCCCGCCAGGCGCTCGAGCTCACCCTCCGTGACAGACGAGCGAGACCAGGCCATGACTGGCAGGCGAGCGGAAGGGGAGGAAAGGTATGGGTTTTCCCTTGCAGGCGGCGGCGGCGATTCGGGGGCAGGCGGGCGGAAGGAGAAGAAAGTCTCTCTCTCTCTCTCTCTTGCAGGCAGCGGCGGCGATTCGAGGACAGGCGAGCGGAGGAAGAAGAAGGTCCGGGGCCCCCTCCTCTCTGCCTTAAATGGGCAGGTGAGGGGGTGGGCGTGACGCCTCGGGTCTCCCGCCTGCGCCTCAGCCCGCGAAGGCCACGCGGCCCACGACGCGCGCCCACGATCTCCCACGTCTCCCACGACCCGAGATTCGCGCCCAGGCTCCCTCTCTCTCTCAACCCCTTCGCATTCCATATCCTGCCTCTCTTTATTCCGCGTTTATTTCCGTTTTCTTCCCTTGCGCGTTTATTTTTCAGGAAAAACAAAACCGGGCCGTTCTTAGGCCCAAGGGACACGACGCGAAATCGAAAAAACAGCCCAAGAGTTCGAAGGCCGGCCCTAGGGTCCGACGGCCGCTCTGAAGCGTCCGAGCGAAGGGGCAGAGATGGGCGGGCCCACTAGAGGCCGTAGTCTCGGCACACGGGTGCCGAGGACGCCCAGATCTGCGTTCGAGCCTAAGATTCCTGACCCCATGTATCTCCACGAAGAGAGGCGACGAGCCCCTGTGGTCGGTCGAACGACTACGGGAACTAAGGGGGTCGGGAACTCTGGGATTATCCGAGGTCGATCACCAGTTGATCCGACGGTCCTCTCTCGGAGGGGGACCGAGGCCTCGCTCGATCTAGCCCGCTAGTAGCTCACCGGGAGCCGTGTTTCGGCCTACGCGGTAAAACACGAGGCGTGCCCTTACCTTCCGTCCCGCGGAGGGATTGCGTGAGGGGAAAACGATAAAAAGACGAAACGGCTTCCCGCCCGACCGACTCGGGGGCGCACGGGGGAGCTGAAATCGCAAAAAGAGGCCGACTGCGCGGCCGCAGAAAGACACCCCGAGTCAACCAGATTCCTTTATTTCTCAAATAAGGGCAAAAAGTACACGCGGCCAAAGGCCGTGAAATAACGCAAACGGGTTTCGCCACCCTCGGTGACGAAATCAAGCGACGAAGGGAGCAGGAGATCCGATGCAACAAGAAGGGCTGAACTGCGAACGTCGCAGTCCTTCTTGTAGCATCTCCCCGCCCGCCGACGCCGCGAGGGGAACTCGGCAGAGGATCGCGCCGCGGTGCCGTGACGATGGAGTGTCACCACCGACTCTCTCCGACGTCCTGGGGCCGACGGTCGCCGGCATCGGCATCACATCGGCGCAAGGGAAAGGAGAGGAAGCGCGCAGGTGGCTGTACACGACCACTGCAACTGCCCTGGCGACGCAAGTCGGGGAACGGCTTCGGCTCGCTGCGGCACACGATGCGTCCGGATGCCTGACGGGCATGGCACTTCCGCTCGTGCACCCTCCCTCGAGCCCGTTCCACCGCCACCGAGGCAGGGCGAACGGGCGGGAGGGGTTGTCGGAGCCAGAGCCGACCTTCACTTGCGACGCCGAGCAGCACTCCTCCATGCCGGAACTCCCCGAAGTCGCAGTCATTCTTGTGGCATCAAGCGACTAAGTCCCACGCCCCCCGGCCCAGGGGGACGCCCTCGAGGCGGTTCACCGACCAGGGATCTCATGCTAACAAGAGAAAGAAGAGGCAGGATAGTTGCGTGCCCAGGAAGACGGCCCGGGGGACCTTATTTATAGCCCGAAGGACCCTGAGTCAGCACTCAGGCCGGGTACGAGAACGCGCCGCGTGGCCCTCCATGCAAAGCGACAGAGCATCACCGACGAACAGTGAGCTCAGAAAGGACGACATGACGACTCAGAAGGAAGACAGTGCCTCTGAAAAAAGCGGATCCTGTTCCGGTCCATTGGACAAAACACGGCGTCATCCTGTAGGGACCGCACAGAGATAGCAAACCCAACTGCAGCCTATAGGCGAACCACCGTTCCCCTACAGGCTCGGGGGCTACACCCACCGGGTGCGTTCGCGCGCCCCGGCGGGAAAAAGGATAAACTTTACTCCAGCCTATAGGCGAACCAACCGTTCCCCTACAGGCTCGGGGGCTACACCCGGTGGGTGCGCTCGCGCGCACCCCCGAGTGACATCTGACCAGGCATCAGGAAAGAGCCTGCACGGAGAACCACCTGTCCTCCGAGCAGGCTCGGGGGCTACTGTCGGATATCAATATCCGACCCTCTCACCGACGGGTGGGACCACGCAGTTTCGGGAATAAGGTGGGCATAGGAAAACCCGCGAACAAGGATAATATCAGATCAGGGGAGGATCGATTTTCCCCTGACTCGACTGACCTGGTTCCGCCTCGGCCGACCCTCGTCCGTTTCGGCCGACCCTCGTCCGTCTCGGCCGACCCTCGTCCGTCTCGGCCGACCCCCGTCCGCCTCGTCCGCCTCGGCCGACCCCCGTCCGCCTCGTCCGCCTCGGCCGACCCCCGTCCGCCTCGGCCGACCCTCGTCCGCCTCGGCCGACCTCCGCCCGCCTCGGCCGACCCTCGTCCGCCTCGGCCGGCCCACTTCTGTCGCTATCTCGCCCGACCTCTCTTCGTCTCGCCCGAATCGGCGTGGGCCCAGGACGGAGTGGGGCGTCCGGAAGACCCGGCATAAGGATGTGTCTCCATACGCCCATGCCGCTTCCCATCAGCATTAATTGGCCTCACCAAGCACTGACCGATATGGCCGACGGATGTGACTACCACTGTTTTGCCCGTACGCAGGCGCCACGCGGGAGAGCCACGTCCCCAACAACCCCGAACAACCCCGAACAGCGTCCCGTACGGCGTCCACAGTATCCCGCAGGCGGTGGAGCTTCTTCAGCAAGCTTTCTATTTTTTACCTTCTTGAGCACGCCTTGTAAAGCCTCACCTCTCCTGAGTATAAAGAGAAAAATCAAGCCTCAGGAGAGGGGAGGACAGACACACGACGCACACACCAGAACACAACTCACGAAACACTCACGCTCAGACGCATCCAGAGACTTGGGAGCCCCTCCCTCTCTCGACCGCTTGTAACCCCTACTACAAGCAACGCGAGTAACACGAGCAGATCGACACTGGACGTAGGGCGTTAGTGCCTGAACCAGTATAACCCTTGTGTCCTCTCGCGAACCATCCGGAGCCCAAACGCGCAATCCACTAGATTTACTTGTTGGTTATTTCTTACACCGACAACCGCATTGATAGTTTGAGGTATCAAATAGACTTTACAAAAAAATTAAAAATATTTTATAGAAAATACGTGCAATTAAAATTCTAAAATCTTGCTTACTCTTAAAAAATCCATAGAAAATACGTTTTAACTCAGAAAAATATGAAACCAGTCTCATATATTTTTTAAATTATGTTCTATCTTTAATGAAATTATGCGACATAACTTATGTCTTATGCATGGAATTTTCATTAATATGGACAAACAAAGCTGATAGCAACGTACAGCTCAGGGCATGGCCAGTAGCTGCCAAGGATACATCAGTTCCCGAAAGAGGATCCACTCAAGCAAAAGTACATGTAACAGAAAGAAAATGGACAATTGGAGATCACACTGACAACTCGAGGGCTGAAGTTGAATTTCATTAAAGATAGAGTAGAGCATGATTTTAAAAAAATATAATATAAAAAATATTTTTCTGAGTTAAAACAAATTTTCTATGAATTTTTTAAGAGTAAGCAAGATTTTAGAATTTTAATTGCACGTATTTTCTATAAAATATTTTTAATTTTTTGTAAAGTCTATTTGATACCCTCAAACTATCAATGCGGTCCAATTCACCCCCTCCTGCTCAAAACCACCTAAGAAACCACTTTGACTCAGCCAAGGGGGGTATTTTGTCCGGTTTTGAGAGTTGGGGGTATGTTTTATATCTGGTTTTTGAGTTGGGGGGTGTTTTTCAGATTCAGTGATAACTTCAGGGCGGTAAAATGGACTTATCTCTATAAAAAATAGTGTGCACAAATTAGAATAAAATAATTTTGCATTTCAATTTTTTAGTATGATGTTGATTTTGTTAATTTGATACTACATTATAATAAAAAGTTAAGAGAAACATTTTAAAGACTTTCCATACTAAAATACACCTTATAAGCAATGGGGCAATTGCAATTCGCGAACGCTTATTACAAGGTTGCCGCTAGCCAATTTTAAAATACCACTAAAAATGCCGCTCGAGCAACATTTTTGCAGAATCATAATCGTACAATAAAAAAAAATCTCGCTATGTAGCTGTAGCAGTGCGTCTCCGCCGGCCATCGGATCAGCCCATCAGCATTTTAGCGGTTCATATCGCACCACTACGAAGTTCACACTCACCAAAGTTTTTCCCACCCCACCCCCCACA
>CM014270.1:64626501-64682478 GCA_004135705.1 Alloteropsis semialata
GGCGCGCTTAATCGCTGAGCGCGGAGGGATTCCGCCTCGCCTAGGTGGGTAGGCGGTACCTTAGGCTACCCGTACGCCGGCGGGGCAGGGGACGCTCGGCAGCAGTGGGGAAGGCAACGAAGACGTCCAGCGCCGGCGGAGGTGGAGGCAGGGGCGTCGGGCCGTAGCTGCGGTGCAGGAGCGTTGGGCGGCGGCGAGGTCGGCTGGGCTGAGGGGTGGTGTCGGCGGCGGGCACGGCTGGGCCGAGGGCCGGCGGGCTCGGCTGGGCAGAGGCGGCAGCGGAGGAGGAGGCGGTGGAGGCTGGGACGTCGGCCGCACACCACGGCGGCGGCGGGAACGGCGAGCGGCGGCGGGAGGAGCAGAAGGTAGGGACGGCAGGCGGCGGCGGACGCGAGTGGTAACAGGAGGCAACGCTGGCAGGAAGGAATGGTTGGGCTGTTGAGACCGGGTTGGGCTGTTTTAATGGGCCTTGTTTTGAACTTTAGGCCCACTAGTCTCGGTCTTTTGGTATAAATATGCCCGCCTATCGCGTTTAGCCTCCTTCAATCGTGTCATGCAGCTAGCTTATAGAATTAAAATACAATATTTTATCTAAGTAAAAAAGAAAGCTAAAGAAGATAAAAAACCTATCTTTTGATCAAGAGATAGTCTCATACACATATTCCAAGACTTTTGTGGGCTAGTATGTGTGTCTATTTATACATTGACCTATGTGCTAAAAAATAGACCATTGAATAAATTGTTTCTTATGCCATTTTTTATTGCTATGAACTAGTGTTTGGCTCTAACTATTGGGGTAGGCCTCAGGCCACTAGGGGATACATGGCAGACACAACCGTCAGAAGGGGGGGCTTCTACTGAAACAATAGCCATGAACAGAGATGGCGCATGGACCACCATGCCTTATTATTCCCTAGCCCGTCCTACCCCACCCCTTCCTTCACCCCACGGATCGGCGGCTACCGTGCTTCCCGCCCATTCATCGTTGTCCATCCACTTCACCCTCTCCTACCCAATGTTAGCCTAAATGGTAAACGCTAAACAGTCGATCACCTACCGTTTAGCACTTTATTCGGACTAAACGATCATTAAACGGGCTAAACGATTGATTAAACAGACATGGCTAGCCAGTGTGTAGTATTTAAACAGTGTGTAAACGGGCTAAACGGCCGAGTAGGCAAACAATGCTCCTACCTCTTCGATGTGACACCTCTATCCGAGGCCCAGCCAACCCGCCGTAGCCCACCAACGGTCGATTCCTCACACCTTCCTCTCTCCTTCCTCATCCTCTTTTAATGTCGGGGTGCCATTGGTGCCCCACCCCAGCAACCCGTAACCCTAACCTCTGCCGCCATCGGGCCGCTCCCATGAACATCCACACCCTCCGCTTGATCCCGCCTCCCCCTGACCTCGGCATCTCACCCGTGTGCGAGCAAGGCGGCAGCGCACAAACAGCTTGTGCGCTGCGTGCATAAGAAAAAGAAAATAGGGGAGAGATGAAAGAGATCCCGATAGACGATGCTCAGCAAACGAAGTTTAAAGCTTCCTAGAGCCAACTTGTTCCCTGACTTAGGTCCTGTTTAGATCTAATTAAAGTTTAGTTGATTAGCTAGGTGATAGGTAAGACACAGATTAAAAATTAAGCTGGAGATCTAAATATGACTCTTAGCTAAACTTCGGCGGCTAAAGTTTAGCCGTGACATAAGTGACCATCGCAGCCGAAGCAGACTGTAGCAGTGGGCCTGTTTTGCTTACAGTTTTGGGCTGACTAAGAATTTCCTAGACCGGACCCAGCCTACCATAACCAGCCCATTTTGTGATCACTTTAGGCCCGCCCCGATTGGTTTCCGCTTCCCCCAGACTTTTCTCCGAACAGTTCGTATCAACAAAATTCTTCGAAAATCGTTTAAAAAAAACTCCGAACATTCTAGACTTGGATGCCGGCTGCACTAGTACTTAGCCTTAGCCACGAGCCGGGCACCAACTCACTGCTGGGTACTATCGCTAACTCTCGCCACCAAACTTCACCACCAGAGAAGCCAAACCTACCGGGGAGCAAACTAGCAAAGCGAAACCATCGAGGCCACGCCATGAAGCTGCTCTCTTCCGTGCTGTTCCTCTGGCTCCTAGTGTCTACGTGCAGGTCTTCCACACTGGAGGACGCGTGCAGGTCCTTCGCCGCCGGCCACCCGTCCATCGGCTACGACTACTGCATCAAGACGTTCCAGGTCGACAAGGGGAGCGCCGCGGCGGCCGACGCGCGCGGCCTCGCCGCCATCGCGGCCAGGATCGCCGCGGCCAAGGCCAGCGCCACGGCCGCGCGCATCGCGGCCCTGAGCGCCATGGAGAGGGACGCGAGGAGGCGGGACCGGTTCGCCGTGTGCGCCGAGGTGTACTCGGACGCCGTGGACCAGCTCGGCCAGGCGGCGGAGGACCTCGCCAGCGGCGAAGGCGGCGCCGACGACGCGGTCACGCAGCTCAGCGCGGCGCTGGACGCGCCCGGGACGTGCGAGGACGCGTTCGGCGAGGCCGACGACACGTCGCCGCTGGCCCCCGAGGACGCCGAGTTCAAGAAGCTGGCGACCGTCGCCCTCGCCGTCGCGGCGTCGCTGACGCCGCCGCCACCATCGACGCCGAGGCCAAGGATCAGCGACTGACGCGCCTGTGCTGTACGTGTTTGACAAATAATGAGCATTGGGCGTAACGCCGGTGTTTGGACGTGTATCTATCTACCACTAGAAGATGTTTGTGAGCTCTCGTGTTTGATTTTTCTTGTTCTATTCACGAACGTGTCTGATCACGGTTTAGTTTCCCTTGTTCTATGGAGTTTGGTTGTGCAGTGCCGTGCATGCCTCGGATGGACGCGAATTGGTGTGGTGTAGTGGGCGAGTGGCATCTGGAATCTGTGTCGCGCCTTTTCTGGGCTTTGAACGTGGAATGTTAGCTGTGCGGGACACTTGAGCCTTGAGTGGAAGCAACGCGTGCTGCCGGCTGCAGAGCACTTTTGCCTTTGGAGATGTGTTGTGCCGAGTCCATGAGCCGGATGGGCAAAACAGTTGTTGGTAGTAGTAGCCAACAGCAGGCTGAGCAGATGCGGAAATTGTATGGATCGTGGCATCGGCCAGTTCATAAAAAAGAAAAAGAAGCACACACCAGAAGAATATACGCATTCATGGTGTGCCGTAAACTGCGTATACTATGCTTATGCATGGGACGAGCTAAAACACTATGATATGGGCTATGGGCTATGGCAAACAATTTTGTCGATCAGTTATGCAGTTCTATCATCATGTTCCGAGCAAATTTCTTACGAGCTGGTAACTGGGCTCGCCGAGCAACCTCTCTCAGGATTTTGAAGGTTATGACCCCAAGCCCACAAAGCAACTGGGCTGGCAAACTGTTTGAGCCCACAGAACTGTGCCCATGTACGAAGCAGGCCGACGATCCGAGCCGGAGCCCACAAGCTGAAACGGTACAGTGTGGACACGGGCCATATCTTCTCCGCCGCCGCCGCGCCGTTCTCGGCTCTCGCTTCCGGAATCAAAATGCCGTCTCGCTCATCGACAGGGAAACCTGGTGAGTGGTTGAGGTCAGACAGAGTTGGCCAACGCGCGAACGGCTGCGCGCGGCGACCAAACGCGCGGTCAGGGGCTGCGAGCATCCAACGCAGAAAAATCTCGCAGCCACGTAAGCGCCACCAGTATCGCTTGTCCGGCCGGCCCTCTCCCCGTCTCCCGTTCCGTGGAATCCCATGCCCCTGCCCGATCACCACACGAGTCACACGACAAGAAGTTGTCAGCACCAGCAGCAGCATCCTGTTGCTGTTTCACGCTATCTTCTCGGCATCGTATAGCACTATAGCCGCAGTCCGCGTCGTGCAACGCTAGCGGCACAGTACATCCCCATCGCGTCACCGGGCTATCCTACCGTTCGGTGCCGGGTCAACTCCAGCGTACCGCCGACCGAACCGTTGGGTCCCGTCGCGTCCCGCTCGCGTCGGCCGTCGCCGCCGCAGCGAAAGGAATAAAATGATTGGTATCCGGGGGCGGGCGAATGGGCGCGTCGCGGAAGCCCCCTCGCGACAGCGACGGCGAAAGGCGGAGGCCCCGCTGCAAGGGTGCGAAAACCGGAAAGAGCAGTGTCCTGGTGTTCCACGGGAAGGAAGCCAGGAGGGTGCCCCGCTTTTCCAACCCTTTTCCCCCTCCTCCCCCCCCGTGCGGCGCTCCCACGCGGAGTCGCTGACCACTGCCTCCTCTTCTCGCGCCGTCTCGCCTCCTCGTCTTCCTCACTCGCTGCGTCCTCCGCCTAGCGCAGCCCACTCGCGTCGGGTCGCGCGCGCGCGGGGGGACGGCATGGCCGGCGACGATGGCAGCAGCGGCCGCGGGGTTGCAGGCGACATGGAAGATAACGTGCAGATACAGATCGCAGGTCAGTCGTCCGACCGCTCGTCTCTCTCTGCTTGAACGTGTGCTTTGTTTGGGTGACGATTAACGAGAAGAGAGCAGAGATTAGATTCGCCTTCAGTGTAGCCCAGATTATTCTTTTTGGAGGAAACTACGGTAGGCATCAACCGACCTGAACTTTTGCCATTGATCGAGGGTGAAGTTTTACACCCGGATTTGTGAATAACAACAGCGGAGCGGGGAGGAGTTTGGAAGATGGAATTACAATGTTACATGACTATTAAGGCGCTCCCTCCATCTCCATGCACGCACCCATGACCTTTGTGAAGGATTTTTCTCTCGATTGATGCACAGGTTCAAGTCCTGAACTATCGAATGTAGATTATGTCTTCTTCGTTTTGAGGTGTGTCGCTAGTCCAGTTTCACGCGCATGAGGTGTTCGATAAATTGCCTGCTGGTGTACTCGGCCTGTTGGCTGGCTCAATGGATTTTAGTTGGCAGTCGGGGTTAGGGCATGGGCCGTCTTTTTTTTCAGTGCGCACGCCTATTATTGGCTTGCCATTGCTGCATGTTCTGGTGTTGTACGCATGTCTGTTTTCAGTTATTGGTCCCAGATAATACACTGAACGGTATAGATCATGCATTAAATTGTTTGTCTTCATGAGCTGGTTCAGTCGATTAATTAGAACGCCAGATATTTGCAACATTCCACAAATAAAGTGTTGCGAAGCTTAGTTTCTGTATGTACTATAGTCGGCCCTGTTTTTATTCTCTTCTTCTTTGGGAATAATATGAGTCTTTTTAGAATAGCCCTTATGGGTTTTCGGCAACACTGTAAGGTGTAAGAAAGAAGTCATATAGAAGTCTCATTCGTCAGGGTACGCCGAGTTTCACTTGGTTAGGTTGATCAGGCATTCAGGCATACTTAGTTTCAAAGGAAAAAAAATAAGCTACTGTTTCATTTGGTGATGTCCTGTTAACATGAGTGCTTTGCATTTGCAGTTTGACATAACCTATTGACAATGTCTTCCATCTTTTTATTTGCAGGATCATCCAAACCTGAAACTTCTTCTAGAAATGAAACAGCTCCTCAAAACTCTCCTACCAAGCATTGGCAATGGTGGTTGATGGTAGTTCTGAACATTTTCTTCCTCATCGCTGGTCAGACAGCATCGACACTCCTGGGGAGGTTCTACTACAACCAAGGTGGAAACAGCAAGTGGATGTCCACATTTGTCCAAACTGCTGGCTTTCCCGTGTTATTCATCGTCCTATATCTGTTCCGTTCAAAATCTACCGAAACAACCACCATTAGCCCTGAGCCTTCTGCCACCAAAATTACTCTGATATATATTGGCTTGGGACTCATCATTGCTGCGGACGACTTGATGTATTCCTATGGCCTATTGTACCTTCCTGTATCAACATATTCGCTCATATGTGCTAGTCAGCTAGCCTTCAATGCTGTCTTCTCATATTTCCTCAATGCTCAAAAGTTCACCCCATTGATTTTCAACTCTGTAGTCCTCCTTACCTTTTCCGCTGCACTCCTTGGAGTTGATG
This sequence comes from Alloteropsis semialata, assembly GCA_004135705.1. Taxonomy (NCBI): domain Eukaryota; kingdom Viridiplantae; phylum Streptophyta; class Magnoliopsida; order Poales; family Poaceae; genus Alloteropsis; species Alloteropsis semialata. The sequence continues at coordinate 64,632,468 of CM014270.1, forward strand.
AAGATTCTCAGGGTACTAATGGTTTATCGCAAGGGAAGTACATATTGGGTTTCGTGTTGACACTGGGAGCATCAGCCACATACTCACTGATTCTCTCTTTAATGCAAGTTACATTTGAGAAGGTTATTAAGAGGGAGACTTTCTCAGTCGTGCTGAACATGCAGATATATACAGCACTAGTGGCAACAATAGCTTCCCTTATCGGTTTATTTGCAAGTGGTGAATGGAAGACTTTACATGGAGAGATGCATGCCTTTGGCACAGGGAGGCTGTCCTATGTGATGGCGCTTCTGTGGACTGCTATATCTTGGCAGATTGCTTCCGTTGGAGTGGTGGGTTTGATCTTTGTGGTGTCTTCGCTCTTCTCAAATGTGATAAGCACGCTAGCTCTACCCATCATTCCAGTTTTTGCTGTGATTTTCTTCCACGACAAGATGGATGGAGTGAAGGTTATTGCTATGTTGATGGCCATCTGGGGTTTTATTTCATATGGCTACCAGTTATATGTTAATGATAAGAAAGCTAGGAAGACTTCAGTTAGTGTGGAGGAGAATTCCTAAGTGCTTGCTGCATTGTTCTCCATGCTCCTGCCAATATAAGTTGTTGGTATTGAGCGAGGTATTAGTTATTGTAGCCAAATGGAAGATCATATAGGAATCTCGTGCTGCACAATCCCTAGGCATATACCTCTATAGTTTATTGCCCTATGTACGGTTGTATCATCCCAAAAAATAAGGAGATGCTAAATTTTAAAATGCATAATGCCCTCTAAGTTTCTTGTCGTCTCGTAAATACTTTGCTTGACTTGAATGTTCTTATTGAATCATTGAACTACTGTTATATTGTTCGGCTGTTGGTTTGGCACAATTTAGCATTTCTTGGTTGTGGATGCTGGATACTGTTTATGCTACTACACTTTTGTGAGGGGACTGTGGGTAATGTTGATCTGATGCTTGCCGTATTTTGGGTGGGAAGTTGCTAATGCATGCCATCAGTTAACTTTTATAGCACTTTGACTTGCCTCATGTGATATGTAGAACGAAACACTTGTGCTGCTTGATCTGAGAACTAGTACGTTGTCATTTCTTTAAACTTCTGACCATGAAAGAACCCATTGAACAAATTCATATTCTTTATTTCTTTCCTAGAGCCCTTTAAAGAATAGACTGAAATGTAAGGTATGCTTATTGATTTCTCAGTACTCTCTAACAAATTAGTCACCTTCGTAAATTTCGAGTTTCATGGTTTTATAATGAATCGGAATTCCACCAAGAAATACGTGGTATATGTATATTATGGTTGAAGCCTTGAAAGTAGACTGGCAAAGTATGGACAGCATTTGTGATTTGTCACTAGAACATCTGCATGCTGATGAAGCTGGATCAGGAATCCTTATGAAGTATGAACATGTCTGGACTGACGATGTAGCAGCGTATTAAAGGTGTGTTGTTAACAGTGTCAACTTCTGTACATGAATACAATAAGGAAGTGTATAATTGAGTTTGTCAGGTCTTAAAATCGTACTATAGGCTATATTTTGCTAATTGGTGATGTAACAATTCTTCTTGAGAAAGGCATTTCAGTGTAGTACATTCAGTGGTTTGATCTAAATTACTGCTGAATCTTACTCAGAGAAATGTTCATGGCTTCTCGGTTATTACTACATCTACGCGAATCCCAACTGAGCTATATTGTTTTCACCTGAATCTGTTTGCTTTCAACTTGGATCTATCTACTTCCAATTTGGATTTTGCAGTTTTAGTTTGAGGAGATAAAATTCCTATTGGTGAACCTGAACAATGATATTGTTATGGCGTATTGGACATGTTCTGGTGATGAGGATTCTGCAGCCTCCGTGAGTAGTCTGATCGCACATTAACAATGGAGCTTTATCAGAAGTACCATCTCCATGCATCTTGCATATCCTTCAGTTGATTTCTGTATGACCTGGAAAACGTTTTTCAGATGTTTGCAATTTTGTGAAGTCTCAAGATATATGTAAATATACGAGATATTGGGAACTGGCGTATTGGACAGTTCACTTTTGCAGTCTATCTCAGGAAGTTAGTGGAAGTTAGTACTATTACCTTACAGACTTTCTAAGTTACTGTTCTTACTATTATTAGAATACAGATGTACATGAAACTGCAGGCTGAGCAACCATTTTAATATAATGTACCGAAGGAATTCGAGGGCAAGAAGATGAAAGACGGTCGCTTGTTCTCAAGAATGACCTCCATCAGCAGCAACTCTCTCAGCAGCACCTCTTCTTGGCTCTGTGTTTCAACAACGAAGGAGGGGTGGCAGCAAAATGTTGCAGAAAAATGCTTCTAGGATCCTATCACCTCATATGCACTGCTGCACTGGTGATGAGCACAATTCCGTTGCCCCTGATGCGCGGTCCATGTTGGTGAATATGTGACGAGAAGGCCGAGCTGAACCCAATTTTCGACTCAGAATGCCTGGGGATTCCTCCGTCAACATCAGCTTCTTTTGAGTTTTGGTAAGAAACATCATCACAGTACCAAGACTCTGCACAAGGCGCCCACCAGACAGTGAGAAAAAACTTGTGTCGTCAAACAAAACAATTAGCAATACACAGTACTATGCGGTAAAGCAGACGCACATGAGTCATGAACTTCAAAGCTTCTGGCGGTTTAGAGTTGCTGAGGACAGAAGCTGACCAGTTTCTGGCCTACCATTTCGTACTCGTTCATCTTTCATTCATCGGTACCTCACCCCTACCAACTGAACTAGTAATTGCACTCCAGATTGACACGCCGTGCGGATCAGCCCTTTGACTGACTTGACCACTCGTCGTGTGCAGACCACGCTTGGGCCGTGGTACCGGCGGTACCACTACCACCCACGACGTCAGTCAGAAGCCGAAGGGCACATGATTAGCCAGCACGGAGGCCGCGGTACCACGGATTTTGGTCCTAATGGGCGGCACTTCATTCAAGTTCCTTCAGTTCGGTTCGTTGTGAACGCAGTTACGAGCCATCCGCTTCCAACCGCGAGCGAGAAACATTCCTCTCAAACCAGACGTGGGTCCGAAAAGGACGGACTAAGAGAGTAGAGGCGTGCATATGCATGGCGCGAGGCAGCCATGGCCTTCAAGCTCAATCCTCCTCGGGTGGTTCGGTCCTTCGTTCCCACGGGCACCACTGTCATCGCCGGATCAACTGTTCATGGAGCCCGAGTCCTGAACAGAAAGTTTGTTGCGACGAAGCCCTCTGCTGCTGCTGCTGCTAGTTTATCCTTGGCCGCAAAGGAAAAACAGCACAAGAGAGCACCGGCGACCAGATAGATCAGATGTACTACGCAGCTGCCGCCGACCCGACAGGAGTCACCACCGCAACGAGGCGCGGCGCCACCGCCACCTGCCCGGATCCCACCACCACTGCCACTGGAGTCTGGAGAAAGGGAGAGCTGCAAACGAAAGAAAAGGCAAAAGGCACACGACGGACGGGAGGAGGAGGAGGAGGAGATCGTTGTGCGCGCGCTACGGCTCAGTGCGTTCGGTCAACCACACCGCACTAGCGCTCGCGCGCGACCGATCCGAGAGCGCCCCGGGCGCCCGAGTCCTCGCCGTCATCATCACCACCGCGCCTCCACCCACCCACCACTAGCGCGCGGGGGCGGTGTGTGCCGCCTCGTCGCCGGCCGTTCACGTCCGTCGTCGCGTCACGGCTAGCTGGGGGCCAGGGCGTCCCCGCGAAAACTACGTACCGGCATTAAGCGTGATCTCGAAGGGACGAAGCGAGCGAAAGCTCCGCGAATGGCAGACTGGCGACCTCCCGGCCGGGGCCGACGCAGGTTGCGCGGCATGATTACGTGCTCCACCATGGGGGAGTCTACGTTTCGACCGGATAGGGCGTGTTCGTTTGGGGGATTAAAAAATTGATCCCCCATTAAATGCACATTTGACCATTAATTAAGGGTATTAAATAAAACCAGTTTACAAAACTACCTCCACAACCCCCTGTCAAATTCGCGAGACGAATATAATGAGGCCTTTGACCGCACGATTAGAGGATGACTACGGTAGTATTACTGTAGCAAATCATGGATTAATTAGGTGCAGTAGATTCGTCGCGTAAAGTTGCACTCATCTGTGAAAAGGTTTTGCAAATAAACTTCGTTTAGGGTTTCATGCGGACGACAGTAATCCGGATCAATTTTTTGATCCGGCCAAACGAGCACGGCCAGAATTACCGGGCGGTCTCTCCTGATTCCCATGGCCTGTCTCGGCGATCACCGATCAGCTCGAGACGTCACTGGAAGAAGAAGAGAGAGAGAGAGGGAGAGAGAGAGAGCTTGGGTGTGGTGGTCTTTTGGTTGGATGCTTCAGTTTCACTCTGGGTCTGGGCAACATGATATCCAGGCCAAACGATCGATCTCGGCTTCGGTGTAACGGCACGTAAACGAGCTTGAAAAGGTGCATGGGCACCTCCTCTGTGTGACAAATTATCCAGGTTGACTTTGGCACGTATTATTTTACCAGACCAGGCAGGTTGACTTTTGCAGCAGCTAGCCCCAGTGGCGCACAAATCCCCCAACGTGCGGCACGATTTGGCGTCAGGACGCCACGAGTAGTAGTAGTACCAGTAGTCGTACGTAGAATTCCTAGATGTCATCGTCCCATGGGAAGAAGCAAAACAAGTTGGAAACGAGGAGGGGCCTCGACGAATCAAAGCTTTGCATCCGCATTTCCCACGAGGAACGGTACAGAGTTCGTGGGGGTGTTCAATTTCCAAAAAAAAAATTTCATCAAAATTTTTTCTAAGGAAATTTTTGAAGTAGTAAACGTGTATTAATGACAAAATCCATTCCGTAACCCCTAGGTAACTTTTCGAGACGAATCTAATGAGCCTAATTAGGCCATGATTTGCAACAGTGATGTTACAGTAACCATCCGCTAAACATCCAATAATTATAGATTAATTACCATCATTAGATTCGTCTCGCGATTTTCAGGCGAGATCTATAATTAGTTTTATTATTAGTTTACATTTAGTACTCCTAAATGATAAGATTCTCTTGCAAAATTTTTCACCAAATTTTTTTTCACCCAATTGAACACCCCCTGTACAGTCTATCTTTTGCTTTCTGTCTAGGATAACAGTAGCACATCTGGCATTTCAGACACGGAGGGACAGAAAAATACAAGAGCAAGCTCAAAAGTCCAACGTTTTTCCCTCTAATTAATTTAGGCTTAACAGGTCAGCTCAACCACACCTCCCAAGAACATGCCAAAACCGACAGTATCTTATGCCGAGTGACACCGGTACCAGCAGCTATCTGTGAGCTGTGTTGTGTTGTGATAACCTCATTGTTTATTTAACTTCAAAAAAAAAAATAACCTCATTGTTTATTGCTGGTGCTTTGATACGGTGACGGCACACTGGAACCAGGAGCAGGTTAACGAAAGACACGGCACGAGGCGCCAGTAATGTGTACGCCCACACATCATCGTCGGCCACCGTCAAGCTTAATACCCACACGAATACAACACCATCATGATGACTATGCTTCACATCGTGGACAGCCCGGAAGTCACTAGAGGCCCTAATGCGAGGAGAATCTTGTCCAAATCCCACATATTGCTGTCTGACATTATCACATTAGTGTAGGTGTTTCAGTATGCTACGTCCTCTGTTGAAGAGGACGTAGCACTTGTGAGTTGTGACCACGGTCTATTTCTTCCTCAGCTCTTCTCCTCGTGTCAGCGTACAAGAATTCTGACCCCCCAATACGCACAAAAGGGGTTGGGATCATTGAATAGGTTGGTTTGGTGTACCAGCAAAAGAGTAATGAAGGGACTGGGCAGCCATCCACCATCAATATGCTGCCTGCCGCCATGTGAATCCTCTGACCAAATGGAATTGAATCGAAATATAGAATTGATGTGCCATGCTCCTTTCAAAGAATTAAATTATCTTTTAGTGTCAAATAGATAATTTTCTCCTCAAACAAAGAAATTTTATCTCTCTCAAACTCTCGTCTCATGTTCATAGGCCATAGGTTCAGATTCAAAACTATTTCAGAGGTGTTTAGATGTAGCGTTATGCATAGTATTTTTGCGTTATGTATAGTGTTTACAGAGAGAAAAAATGCATTGGGGAACGTGCGTTATGCAAAACGTTATGCATAGTGCGTGAACTAAACATAGCCTTCATTCATCAGACACAAAACGATCAAGAACCCTCTTTTACCGATCTCCGTACGAATTCACATTTTCTTCCACCGGCATGCTAATAAGAGAAGGTGACGCATTCACATTGCTTCTTTCATGGTGGACGGTCGTTCTATTAATTCTGAGAATGACAAGGCCAAGGCAGCTTTCACCTTCTTCAACTCCTTCCTTGGTAGGGGCCATCAAAGGTCAACTGCTCTGAACTACGACGCGCTGGGTCTCCCACAGGTCGATCTTTCAGGGATTGATTTCCCTTTTACTGAGGAGGAGATCTGGGGGATTATCCGTGAGCTCCCAGCGGACAAATCTCCTGGACTAGATGACTTTACGGGTAGCTTTTACCAGGTCGTTTGTTCGATAATCAAAGGCGACATTATGAAGGATTTTGATGCACTATCTTGCCTGGACGGTCACAGTCTTCACCATCTCAATGATGCCTATTTAATCCTGGTGCCTAAGAAGGAGGTCGCACTAGAACTTGGGGACTACAGGCCGATTAGTCTTGCGCACAGTTTCGGCAAACTTTTCGCCAAGGCACTCGCTAATAGGCTGGCACCTAAGCTCGACAGCCTCGTTCGAAAAAACCAAAGTGCCTTCATCAAGAAGCGACACATTCATGACAACTTTCAGTATGTTCGAGGAGCTGCAAGGCGTCTAGCTAGAAAGAGCAGGTCATGTGCTCTTCTCAAGCTGGACATTGCTAAAGCGTTCGACTCTGTCTCCTGGGTTCTAGTGCTTGAGTTGCTGAGATTCCTCAGCTTCCGTCGACATGGAGGGACTGGATATCCCTTTTGCTATCCACGGCTAGCACTCGAATTTTGATCATGGTACTCCTGGTCGCCGCATCTGTCATCATAGGGGTCTCAGGCAAGGGGACCCCTTGTCACCTATGCTTTTTATCTTGGTCACGGAGTGTCTCAACGGCCTGCTCTCCTTGGCCGATGGCCGTGGGTTGCTCACGCCGTTGGGTGATGTCACGCTACCCTGTTGCGCTTCCTTCTAAGCCGATGATGCTATTCTCTTTGTGTCGCCGGTCGCTTCTGATTTTCTTGTAGTCAAAGAGATTTTGCGGGTCTTCGAGGAGGCCTCTGGGTTGCGTACCAACTTCAATAAAAGCCAGTTTGTCCCAATTCGTTGTACGGTGGATGAGCTTGAGGCTATCTGAGCACTGCTGCCCTGCGAGATTGGGACCTTTTCTTGCCGCTACCTCGGCTTGCCGCTCTCCATTTCGAGGCCCTCTAAGGCTGACCTGCAGCCTCTGGTCGATAAGGTCGCGGATCGGTTACCTGCATGAAGAGATAAACTGCTTAACCGAAGTGGTCGCATGATTTTAGACAAGATCACCCTGACCTCGACTACTATTTACATGTCCATTGCTATGAACTTGTCGCAATGGATGATTGACTCCATCGACCGTATTCGGAAGACCTTCTTTTGGAGGGGTACAGAGGTGGTGTCCGGGGGTCATTGTGCGGTCGCTTGGGTTTGAGTGTGTAGGCCTTTGGAGATGGGCGGCCTGGGCTTCTTAAATCTAACCGTTCTAGAATGGTCGCTTCGTTTGAGATGGAATTGGCTCCAGAGAACAGACCCAACACGATCCTGGGCAGCTATCCCCCTCAAGACTGACCCTCATGCACTTGCTTTGTTCGAGTCCTCTATTACCGTTGAGGTGGGTAATGAACTACTTGTTCGGTTCTGGACTGATAAGTGGTTGGAGGGTGCCTCAGTACCTACCATCGCTCCTAATCTGGTCTTGGCAGTCTCACCGAGGGCTATTAAAAACAGAACGATCACGCAAGCCTTGGTCGCAAAGAGATGGGTTAAAGACATTAACGGGGCACTATCTCCTGCCGCTATCCTACAGTACTTCAACCTCTGGAGAATCATCGTAGGTCGCACCCTGGACCCCTTGCAGGATGTTCGCTTCGTCTATGTAACACCCTAATTTTCATCACAAGAAATTGTAGCAACATTTTCATAATTTTCTAGGATTTATTTAAGGCATAAATAAATTTCTATGATTTAATTGGAATTATAGAGGTTTATTTCAATTTAATAATTAATTAAATTACTCAATAAGTTTTTGTTGTATTTCATGCTGTTGCATTATTTTCTTTTGTAATGGCTTGTTCAAATTAAATTTGGGTTCAAATTGTTTGAATTCGAATTTATTTGAATTTGTGTTGATCCCTAGATTAGTTCCTTTCTGCAAAGTTCAGTTTACCTCCTTGAACTATTGCTTGGTCCGAATTCAGCACTTCAACTCTCGCGTTCCTTTTGCTTTTCGGCCCGGCCCATTTCCCGTCCGGCCCAGTCTCGCCGGCGCCCCCTCCCGCTCTCAGTGTCGCTGCCAGGCGGGCCCCGTTTGTCGGGTGCATCTCCGACCTCGAGCCAGACTCGAGTCTGAGTCCGAGCGCAACCAGGCTCAACTACCGCGCCGCATCGCCCTTCTCCCGTGGACCCGCACGCCAAGGCGTATCAACCGCGCCTATAAAGCCAGCGTCGCCGCCCTCCCGTGCTCCTTACAAACCCAAGCCCATGAACTCAACGAGCCTTCAAGCTTCACGTGCGCCGAAACCCTAGAAACCGCCCGCCGCCGTTGATCTCGGCTGCCACCGTCACCTCGTCGACAAGAAACATCCTAGGAGCTTCGCGTCCCAGTAAAGAAGCTCCCATACCTTCTCTCGTTCGCCAGTTTCCTCTCCTCCGCTTGAAATCGCTCATCGGAGATCCTTCTTTGCAGTCGACCCGCCGGTCGTCGACGCCCGTCGCCCTCATCATCTCTCTGGCCGCGTGTTTACCAGGAGTGAGTTTGCCGCATCCCGCTCATCCTCCTGGGCCTTTTCGCGCTCGAAATCGAGGCCGGAGGCTCGAGATTGAGTTGTTTCCGGCGAGCCGCCACCGTTCGCCGCCGTGCGTCGCCGTCAGCCACCGCCGCGTCGACCCACGGCGAGTCCTGAGCCACCTCAACCGTCCATCCGCAGATCTACGGCCCAGATCGAAGTCGTCAGGTGAGATACCGGTCAGCTTCGGCACATTTGTTAAAGAGACCCTGCAAAAGTCAGTAATAAACCCGCAGTCCACATCCTTTGTAAAGTATTCATACATAGGTCCTTAATTCTTTCGGATTAACCCCTGGGTTTTCAAAGTATCTAACCCGCCGTCCAATTCTACCTTTTTACGAGTTAAACCCTGAGTTATTATACATAATTATGTATATGCCCTCGGTTTATTACAATCTAACCCCTGGAATTTGTGTGTATTCACAGATAAGCCCCGGGAACACCGTTTTATCCATATCTTGACCGTTTCAACTCCGTTTCGGGTGATTCTTTCGCTCACGTGACCGTAAGGACCTGAACTTTAGCTTTACGCTGTTCTTTTGTATTGTTGCCCATGTTTGGTATGTTGTTTCTTATTTGTTGCATTGTTTATTGTATGTGGCCCTGTGTTGCGTATAGGAAGGTGCAACGTTCTTGGTTTTCGAAGATCGTTCGTGTGATCGGGTATTCAGTTGAGAAGACCCTGAGCCATAGCATTTATTAGCTGGATTTAAGGCAAGTGTATTCTTGATCATGATTTCAGTCCTAATAACCATATGACATGCTTATACACTGTAGTTTGCTATGCTTGCATGCTTAATCATGATGGGTCCCATATTTAGGATGACTAGTTTTCTTTCATCATGCCTTGTCAACCTGGGATTTATATTCATGTTGGGTAGAAATTGCTTAGTTGCTCTACATGGTTATGGTTTACACTAAATGTGAAGATAATAATATTGTGATATCTTTTATCAATATCATGTTGATGATCTTATGAGAATGTTAAACCAAGACCACATTGATTAATCGGAACATGGAGAACCACCCAGGATTTCCCGTACAACCATAATACTACATGGCTCTGGTCTTGGCTAAGTAACTAGATGAACTCTATGTTGTGTTTGGAGGTGTGTGTTGGGCGGATGTTTGGTTGGTGTGTGATGTGCGGGGAACGAAGGTGCGCCTTCCGATTACCCGTTCGGTCAGGGGCCAAACACATACATAGAGGGAGTCTTTGGAAAGGCCTCGTAGTGAATCCCTAGCCCCTCACCTAAGGAAGTGTTGAAGAGGCTCGCGACCTCAGGCGACATGGGAAACACGAATTGTGGGGAAAGCTGTACAACCTCTGCAGAGTGTCTAAAATCTATTGCAATAGCCGTGCTCGCGGTCATGAGCGGCCTGGACCCTCACATGATTAATATATCGAAAGAAGAATTAAATTGGTTCATTTATGTTGATGGTGATGCTTATGGTTTACCATACCATAAGCTTAATTGGGTTGGTATATACTTATACCTTAGTAATTATGATGCTAAATAAAATTTGACCAACTTAAGTGCTTTAAGCAAATTTAATTAGAAGCCAAACTATTTCCTTGGTTAAGCCTTTGCATGTCATTATGCTTTGCTCTACGTTTGCTGAGTACCAACCATAAGTGTACTCAACCTTGCTTTATCTGCGGCTCAGGCTTAGACAGGAGGTTTCAGTGGAGTATTTTGGAAGTTTCTAGGCGTACGTGTTCCCCCAGTCAGCTGCTTGTGGAGAAGTTTTGAAGATTCCGCTGCTAGTTATTCGCTTCCGTGAGTGTAATAATGGTATTTAATATTATTTACGTTTTGCACTGTCTTTTATATCACTGATGAAGTCTCATATGTGTGTAAACTTGATCCTGGCGCACATATGATAGCCGACCCTCGCGGTTGCGCGTACGGACGCAGTGTGCAGGCATATGGCGCATGGCGCGTGTGGGCCCGGGATGGGACACACGGCATGGCATATGTCGGGCCCTGGACGTACGGTCGTGCGCTAAGAGGGGGCGGTCTGCTGGGACATTTGCCCAAGTGTGGGTGAGCTGGACCGACGAGGACGTCGGGTTCTTTGGGGGGGGGTGTATGTGACACCCGGCCCAATTTGGATATGGCCCAGTTGTGGCCCATGAGTGCAGGTGCACATGTTTAGTACCACATTGCTAGTTGAGCAAGGGTGGAACCAGCTTATAAACCTTTGTCCTCCAGCCATAGCACCTTCGAGTTAACCCTTTTACACGAAGCAAGGACGAAAGTGTAAGCAGGGTGCTATGTGTAAGCGGGCGCGCCCCTACGGAAGGGCGGCGCTGTGCGGTACTGGAGGGCGGGGTGTTACAGTCTAGAAGTGGACCCCGGACGGGGTCTTCACCTCGGCGAGTGCTTACAGGGCTTTCTTCCTGGAGCAATCCTTCATCCCGGGCTGCAGACTTTTGTGGAAGGTTAAGGCACCTAACAAATGCATACTCTTTATCTGGTTGGCAATGCTTGGTCGCCCATGGACTTCCAACAGGCTTCGTCGTCATGGCCTTAGGGAGGACGATGCCTGTGCACTTTGTGCACAAGAGCCCAAAACTATTGACCATCTTCTAGCTGGCTGTGTGCACAGCCGCGAAACGTGGTTCAGAGTCCTGGAGAGAGTGAACCTATCAAAGCTATCCCCTTCTAGGGAGATGCCTCTTGCGGAATGGTGATCGCTCATGCGTAAGAGGGTCTTTAAGATGGCTCGAAAAGATTTTGACACTCTAGTCCTTGTGGTCGCTTGGAGCCTTTGGAAGGAAAGGAACCGCCGAGTCTTCGACAGATCGGCTCTTCAGTCGGTCGCTCTCGCGCAAAACATCTTGGAGGTCGCGCGTGTTTGATCGCTGGCTGGATTTCGGGACCTGGCGGTTCATTCTATTTTCTCGGCGGGGCGCTGAAGCGTAGTGTTTTAGTTGTTATTTTTTTTTCTCTTTTCTAGTTTGTTTGTTGGTCGTGTGTGTTGCTTTTGTTGTCTCCCCCCTCTCCTCCTCTGTCGTTTATGTCCTGTTGGTGTTGTTTGTACTTGTGTAACTCTCTTTTCTCTTAATGAAATACGTGACAAGCACGTTCTCAAAAAAAAAAAAAACTCTGTACGAATAGAATAATCTCTCTCTCTGGTCTCTCCCTCTCGCTATCTCTAGCATTTAATTTTGTACATAGAACCTGTACCATAGACAACATCATTAAGTCTAATCTTTCTTATATAAATCCAAACATGAGCGAAAAGCTTGGATTAAAGGAGTCCAATTTTTGCACAAAATAAAAGAAAAAAAAGAAAAAAGATCAGGCAGCTAGCTGTACAAACATGAGCAACTACTACATTGATACAGGCTACTCGTGACATTGCCACATAATGTTGGGCCGACAAGCAGTAGTAACCTACGAAGCAGTATTTGTCAACGAAGTGGTTTGGACTTCGGGTTTGCCAATCTTTTACAGACTCTTCTTCACAGATGGACAATTGTAAATCCAAAAATGAGAGAGAAAAGCTAAAAAATGGGCTAGCAATCCGGATTAGGCGGTGGTAATCATAGGATGATGGAAATGGAGAGATCACCGGAAGCGGCCGCCGTCGGCGAGCTTCCTTGAGCGGCAGCGCGTGACGGAGGCGGCCGACGCGAGGTTGTGGAGCGGCGACGGCCGGAGCTCGCAGGAGAAGGCGCCGGGGTCCGGCGGTTGGAGGGGGCGGTGGCGGCGCCCCGGGCTGGGCCGCACGAGCGGGCTGAGGCAGACGGCGAAGCCCGACGGCAGGCTGTTGGTCTGGCGGCGCCGGCACGGGGTCTTCCGCATCGGGGAAGGGGACGGCCGCCACGGCGGATCCGCGGCGGGCGAGATGCTCTCGTCGCCGCTTCCGTGGCTGTCCCGCTCCGGCGAGAGCCCCCGGTTGCTGACCACGCGGCATGAGCGCCTAGGCGGGGGCGAAGGCGGCGAGGAGGAGGCGGCCGCAGCCGCGGCCGGCTCCTGCTTCTTGCGGCGGCGCGGTATGATCCCGGCGAACCAAGAATGTTTCTTGCGCTCCCTGGCGCCCCCATGATTATTGTCCTCCTCCGATTTGTGGTGGTGGCCGAAGAGCGTGGCGAGCACGGAGAACTTGCGGGCGCGGCGCTTCTCGTACTCGTAGGCGATGTCGCCTTCCTCGAGCGCGCCGCCACCGCCGCCGCCGCCGTAGGCCGGCCCCACCTGCGGCGTCCGGAAGAAGAGCAGGCTCGGGTGGTGCCTGAGCGCGCAGCCCCCGCCCGCGCCCGCGGCGTCCGACTTCCTGCGGCACACGTACGGCGACACCGACCTCGGGAACACCACGGGCTCGGGCGCCGGAGGGGCGTGCGCGTGCGCGGGCGAGGGGGGCGAGGACGCGGCGTTCCGCTCGGCCGCGAGCGCGAGAAGGCGGTCGCTGAGGCACGTGGCGCAGACGCCGCCGTCGGCCTGGTACGGGTGCTTCTTGCACCTCATGCCCATCCCGCCGCCGCGCCTCTTCTCATCTCTCACCTGCGCCCGCACGCCGCCGGAGACTGGCGCTCCCTCAGCACGGCCATGGGCGGTGGATCGGTGGTGGGTGAGTGGGTGGATTGACGACGAGGTCGCCGCTGCGAAGCGAAATTTCCGACGGCGCAGACGCACCTGCCTCCCTTCCTTGCTTTGGGTTACCTTTTCGGGCCGGGGATGGGATCGCTTAAATTTGGGTGCGCTCTGTTTAAGCGCGGAGGGGGATGGCTGGGCTGGCTACGCGGCGGCTCCAGGTGCTCGCTCGTGCGCGGGCGCGTGCGTGTGGGCGGATGCGAGCGGAGGGAGGAGGGGGGATCTTTTCGTTGCGGGCGCTGCGGTTCCGGGTTTAAATAAGGTTCGGGGACGCGCGGTGCCGGGGCGAGCGGGGACGGAGGAGGAGGTGGACGAGGACGATGAGATGCCGGCAGCCGGCACGGGGCGACCGGAGCGATGCTGTGCTTGACGACGGCTTGACTGGCGGGGCACTGGCGTTTCGTTTGCTTGTGGCTTGTTGGGAGCTGGGGCCTCCGGCGTTGGGTGAGAGCCGACGAGACGGCCTCGTGAAGTCGTGATTTCGTGACTGGATGGTACTCCCTCCGTTTTTGTTTATAAGGCGCGGTCAAATCTGGTATGGTCTTTAAAATTACACTTTGACCATTTATTTATTTTATTTTATATTATTAATGATTATAATCTTGTGTTCATTAGAGAGCATATTTGATTGTGAATCTAACCATGTCAAATTTGTATTATAAAAGTTTAAAATTATTGACTAAATTATTGGTCAAAGATTGTAAAGTTTGAATCTTGATATATGTGCGCGTCTTACAAATAAAAACGGAGGGAGTAGTTGGTAGCAGTAGATTGGGCGTCAAATTCTCTTCGCCTCGTACTTGACTCGGATCGCCCCGTCCCTGGTTTGGGTTTGCTTGCAGCGGTGTGGCGGGTGCAAATTTGATAAAGGTGTGATTCGAATCTTGGCATGGTTAACCTTTTCGTGCATGCACGTAAGTGGGTGCGAAATCTAAGATTTTGCTAACCGCCACACCTAATATGAAGCCGCCATGCCTGAAAGTCTATTACACGACAAGAACAGCGACGAAATGGAGTAGAGTGCCTTGCTAGTCTCCACGCTCCCATGCAGCGAATCGATGATTCCCAAATTCAGAACAAGAAGGATCGGACGTGCGAGGTGCCACTTGCTGTTTACACCTGTGACCTTTTTGTCGGGAGAATATCGGCGACGGCCAGATGAGATGGCCCCACGCTTGTGTTGGATCTTTCGCCGACGAGGCGAGTAGACGACCACGTGTGTATTTGGATGCTAGTACCATGTAGTCATGTAGTGCTACTTTCCCAGCTTCTTCCTCACTGAGATATTCCGAAGACGAAGCAGTACTGTGATCCTCTAGTTTCACCTGCGCCACAGAATTGTCGCTTGCCCAACTGACCCTAGCTGACGAAGAATTGAACATGTGGTGTACTGCACTGCCCGTACGGTTCCCACCGCGCACGGACCTCGCGCGTCACGTACTGGATCTCCAGAAGCTGTTCCATCCACAGAGAGCCGTGCTCGTGCGCAGTCGCACGCGTACGGGCACCGTGCACGACCTATCTCTGCCGTCTCTCCATGGATTTGGTTTGCGAGTACAGCGGGCTCGATCTTCAGTCTCAAGGCTCAGCCACAGTGCGAGCGAGAGCTGTCGATCGATCGCGACCTTGGTTTCGTTTTCGTCGCTCAGCCCATAGTCGCCGTGAAGATGGAAGACGCGAGACCAACCGCCACTCTCCCCCCTCTTCTAGAAATCCGGGACAGCTCGTCGGTTGATGCCTTGATGGAGAGGGCCAGAGAGGCGCGGGAGCGGGCGTCGATCGGAGACCTAGGCGATGGAGAATGGGAGATGCGATCAGATGTCTGCACTCTGCAGGCATGCAAATTGCAAACGGAGACCCGGACGCTGTGTTGCTGTTGCTGTTCAGTGTGCACCCGCTTGAGGGCTTGACGGCTTTCACTCGGGGCGTTTCGTTTGCTTGTGCCTCTGCACCTCTGGGTTGGGACGTTGGGTGAGCCGACGAAAGATACCAGATACCTCGTGATGAGTTTGATGGATGGTAGATTCGGCGTTGGCTTGGCCCGGCCGGGTGTGATTATTTTAGATCGGGTCAAAGTTCCCACGCCTTGGACTCGAATGGTCTCGTTGCTGTTTTGCTTGCAGCGATGTGGCGATGTGCCACGGTTACATTTGATATATTTCGCCCCACCAGCACCACGTGAAATATTTCCATGCTTTGTCGTCACTCTAATATCCAGTTCCGGATCACCTAGTTTCTGCACCACAGAACCGTCGCTGGCCAAGCTGAATTGACCAGTACTCGTGGCGGCAGATAAAGCCTCGCTTCTTGCTTGCCATCCTCTCCCGTATAGCGGACAAGACTACTACTACTTTTTCCTTCAGACTGGGTCCATATCTACAAATTTTATTTATTAGGATCAGCTGTACCAAAACTCTGCTTCATTGTTCTCTGTTACATCACGATCGAGGTCTTTTAGGGCCATACGGCCGGACGGCCCCATGATTACATTTGATATTTCGCCCGACCACGTGTGTGTTTTAATACCGTGAAAAACATTTCCAAGCTTTTTCTTCAGCGGGATATCCAGTGCCGGATTCCCTAGTTTCTACACCACAGAACTGTCGCTCGCCGAACTGAATTGCCCATTGGTGTCCGCAGAAAAAGCCCCCACTGTGGGCCGGTCCAGTGTCCATCCTACGAGCAGAACACATTAGTTTCTCACCGCAGGGAGCTCGATCGATCGCGTCATGTACTCGATCGGCCTCCAGAAAGCTGTTCCGTTTACGCAGACATATCCGTGCGCATTTGCCAATGGGCCAGTTTAACGCGCGACGGGTCACGCTTTAGAGGAGTGCGCGACCCTGCCCCTGCGCCCCCGCCACCCCCGGCTCCGGCAGCCTCGGCCGCCTCCGTCGCCGCCCGCCACCGCCGCCCACGCTAACGCCGACGACGAACTCCCCCGCGTCCACCACCTCCCCTGGCTCCGGCGGCCACGGCCGCCTCCGCCGCCGCCCACCCTAACGCCGAGCTCCCACCATCTCCCCTGGCTCCGCTCCCCCGCCGCCTCCACCGCCCATCGGATGTCCGGCCCTGCCCGGCCGGCGGCGCGGCCCACCCGCCTCCACCGCCGGGCCACCGGCACCCCAAACCCTCCCTCTCTAAGTCCGGTGACCATGGAATCCCCGGCAACCCCGAAAACCCTAACCCTAAGCCCCGCCGGCCTCGACCTGCTGGCGCAGTGCTGCTCTCGAACGGAGCCCTTGTGGCTCCGACCGATGGATGCGAGCGAGCGAGCGCGACCTATATGCATGCTTCGGGACGTTCTTCACAAATCACAACGGGAGATAGTCTCCGTGAAGATGGAAGGCAACGGCTACATACTTCGTTTTCTTCTAGAGAACCGGGACTTGGAGTCGGCAGATGGAGAAAGCTAAGGGCCGGCGCGATCAGGTTTCTACTTTCTACTCAGGCCTACGACTTGGCCCGTCGTCGTCCACCTCCGTCCCGGCAGGGGGCTGAGGCGCCGGTCGTCACGTCGCGCCCACGGGAAAAAGCTCGCCCGCCGGCCGGCCGGGTAACTTGTGCTCCCGGCCTGCCGTGACGGGAGCACCGCGGCATGCACGCTGATCCCGTCAAGCGGTCAAGGGCGTGGAAAGATCAAAGCGGTGACGTGCACTTGTTCCTTATCTTCGGCGGCGGCGGTAGAAAGTACGAGCGTGACGACGGTTGCACACGCTGTCGCGCGTGTTCACGGAGGCGGACGTCGCCGGTCGATTCGGCGAGCGAGCCCACTTGGGCGAGGACGCAAACGCGGCCGGGTGGCCTGACGCCTCACAGAGTCACAGTTCTCAGGAATTTTTTTTTAATTTGGTATTATTAAAAAACAAAATAGCAGGCGTAGGGGTCAAAATGGGAGAATTGCAAATATGGTATCCAGTCGGCTGCTGAAGGGCCGACTGGAGACCTATCGGCTCCTGAAAGGCCGACTAGTGACCTATCGGCCACTGAATCGCCGACAGGCGACGTGGCTATGAGCTGGCAACCCTCCATTGGGCGGACAGGGGCCTGTCGGCCAGCCAGCAGCCGACTGGGGCCTGTCGGCCATCCAGCAGCCGACTGGCTGCCGACAGGCCAGTCGGCCCATCAACGGCCCATGGGCCTGTCGGCCATCCAGAAGCCGATAGGTCTTTTTGGCTTCTGGTTAGCCGACAGGTCCCCTAATTTTTTTCCTTCTTTCCTAATATTTTCTAGCTATTATAAAATATGTTTATTTGAATTGCATACACAAATGATTTTGTATATTGTTGTTCCAGACACATGTTTTGGTTATTTACATTCCACACAAATGTTTCGGTCATTTTCATTGTTGTTGTTGTCGTCGAACCATATATTGTGTAAGAACCATATATTGTTTTGAAATAATTGATGTTGGCTTTGATTTGCATCGATAATATGGTTCTTACACAATATATGGTTCGACAACAACAACAACAATATATGGTTCTTACAGATGAACATGATAACAGGATGAAGAGATTATGGTGTCAAATGCATTTTTTGCGAAAGATACGACTACGATACAATGGCATGTGCGGCACACTTTGCTAACCTAAACATGCGCCGTTGCTAATCTTAACATGCCTTAGGGAAAGTTGATAGGCGGTTACTAAACCCAACATGCCTTAGGGGAAAGCACCCAGCCGGGTGTGGAAGTAACGCTCTACTGAGTAAAACGGGGATATTTCCCCTTCCTGCTGGATTCGGGAGCAGCTTCATTTGCACGTCGTGCTTGACCTGCAGCATACTATGCAACCACCCTACCACTTCCTCCCGTCGCATTTGTATTGGGTTTGTCAAGGTTGTGTCAACAAATACATAGTTGCTCAAGTCTACCCCAGAATCACACCATGTGGTGTAACCATTCCCATGATGAACTCTGATATTCACTACTTCTGAATCCATACCTGATGCAAATATCATGCTCCTTAACGTCAGCTAGTCGCCAAATAATACATTTACTAACTTACCAGAAAATACCCTATTTCAATTACTACTACCTAAATCAATTTCTAAACCTAATTCAATTTATATAATCTAAATCATATTCTATTATTTCCTAAATCAATTTCTACACTTTTCTGAATCATAAATCAATTCCTATTATTTCCTAACTCCAAAATGAATTTGTAAATCCTAAATCTATTCCTACAGTTTTCTGAATCCTAAATCAATTCCTATTATTTCCTAAATCCTAAATCAATTTGTAAATCCTAAAACAATTTCTGCAGTTTCCTTCATCCTAAATCAATTCCTATAATTTCCTAAATCCAAAAACAATTTCAAAATCTTAAAACAATTTCTACACTTTTCTAAAGCCTAAATGAATTCCTACAATTTTCTAAATCCTAAATCCTAAATTGATTTACAATTTTCTAAAGCCTAAATGAATTCCTACAATTTTCTAAATCCTAAATCCTAAATTGATTTACAATTTTCTAAATCCTAAATCCTACAATTTTCTAAATCCTAAATCCTAAATTTTCTAAATCCTAAATGTAATATCTAAATCCTAAAATAAATCCTAAAGTTTTCTAAATCCTAAATAAAATTCTAAATCTAAAAAAAAAAGGGAAGAAAGCTTGGCGGCGGCCGCTGTGTATCGGCACCCGTACCCGTCTTACTTTGATGCAGTGCCACTTCCTCCGCGATACAGAGTGCCGGATTTCTCCAAATTCTCCGGGCAGGATGATATGACCNCCCGCCCGGCGCGCGTGCGCCGCCGCTGCTCGCCCGCCCGACCTCGACCCTCCACCGCCCGAACTCAGCTCTCTCGCTTGCCCCGAACTCAGCTCTCTCGCTTGCGTATGACCGAACAGATTCAACCACAGTAACTCGAGGAAGAAGATGACGGGTAGGTAAAAGGGCCTATCGGCCGTGGAGGAGCCGATAAGCCTAGTCGGCCAATCAGGAGCCGATAAGTCCCCTGCGTCGGCCGACAGCCCACGTGGAGGCCCACGTGGAGCCGACCAATTCGACGTGGGGGACCTGTCGGCTACTCAATTGCCGATAAGGACCTATCGGCCACTGAAAAGCCGATAGGTCCCCAGTCGGCTACTCAATAGCCGATAGGTCCCCAGTCGGCCCTTCAGCAACCGACTGGATACCATATTTGCAATTCTCCCATTTTGACCCCTACGCCTGCTATTTTGTTTTTTAATAATACCAAATTAAAAAAAAATTCCAGTTCGCAGCCTGCCTGCACAAGTATGGGGGTGTTTAGATGTATGTTATGCATAGTGTTTTTATACATTGGGTCGCGTGTTACAGAAAGAAAAAGTGCATTGAAAAACACGTATTATACGTTGGGAAGCGCGTATTATGGAGAATGGGGTGAACTAAACAGGGCCTATATGATATATCTCGAGTTGTTCATTTCTAATTGCGAGGGAAACTGACAGGCCAAAGCAAGTGTCGTCATCGCAGCAATTTATCAAATCCAAAATAATCGTGTCCACCGAGGCCAGGGTTTCGGCGACGCATGCAGCTGGGATGCAACGCGTCGCCACCTCAGATTATGAACGGCAAGGGTTGACCAAGTACTCCCTCCGTATTGGAAAGGAAGTCGTTTTAAGATTGTCCTGAGTCAAACTTTTTAAACTTTGACTGTAAATATTTTTTTATGTGTTAAGTTTAGAAATGTAAAAATGGTACGAGTAGATTCGTATCAAAATATTGTTTCATAAAAGTACTTTTTAAATATATTTTATAATTAATTTATAGAAAATGTATTAGTCAAAATTATGTTTTGGAGACTGTATCAATGTTCTAAACGACTTCCTTTACAGTATGGAGGGGTAATATATCTCAGCGGCCATGTCACCTGCCTGCCGAAATATCAGCTGCCGGCGAGCCGAGCCAGCAGCTTTATTAAGGAGACGGCGAGTGAGACAGCCGTTGTCTTGTGCATGCTCAGAACGTGAGGATCCCGTCGAGCATTTAATCCTCAGGGAGCCATTCTGAATTTCTGATCGATCTGCCCGTTGGTCGTTGCCACGGGCAGTTCTCCTGGAGTCCTGAAAGCTACGGCTCTTTCTCTTAATCTTTTCCCCACTGGAGAAGGGGTGAAACGAATTGATGGCCTCCGTCGCTTTAATTTAATCTCTTGGTCCGATCCACCCGTCACGGGCTCACGACACTTCCACAGGGCCACGGAGCGAGCGGCGTGGATTCAGTCAGGTTAATGTAGCGATGCGTGCCATTGCCTCACTGGCATGGCAGGGCATGATGAATGGCGTCGTGCGGTAGACTGATCGAGATCGATGACTGCCGTGAAGAGCGGAGATCACTTGCCAACTTCGCAAATTGTACTGCGCAATCTCTCGAGATTTTTTTTCCCAAATCAATCTGTTACTGCGGCTTGAACCAATCAACCAAACACCCAAGCGTTTCTGTTACTTCAAAGAGGCAAGATTGCCTGTCTTCCTGCCCGACGTGCAACGCCAAGTGTCCACAGCCTCTGATGACGATGTGGGAGCTCGATCAGTTACCACGTACCCTTTGATCTCTAAATCGAAGTATTGGGAGAATAATGTATTGATGCACCACAATTTCTAGGCGTGTATACTGCCCACTTCAGCGAGTTTGTAGTCCTGTACAACCTCGTCGCTGCGACAGAGCTGCAACCGGACCAGGAGGATTACATCACCTGGAAACTTACCGCGCATGGAGAATACACAACGGCTTCAGCCTACAGAGCCCAATTCGTCGGATGTACGAGGGCGCCTATGCTTGCCACAGTTTGGAAAACTTGGGCGCCGCCTAAATGCAAATTTTTCGCATGGCTAATTCTGCAAAATCGTGTTTGGACTTCAGACAGACTAGCGCGCAGAGGATGGGATCACAGCCCATCATGCCCTTTGTGCCGGCAGACAGGAGAGACGGCCCACCATCTTTTGGCTGGCTGCCGCTACACAAGGAGAGTGTGGGCCCAAATTGCAATCTGGACAGGACAGCCTAACCTTCAACCAACGGAATGGCCACAGAGCAGCACGACTCTAAACTGGTGGACAAACATCACAACTATACCCGGCACACCCCATAAGGCCATCCGGTCATTAGCTCTTCTGCTCAGTTGGGAGATTTGGATAGAGCGGAATGCCAGAGTTTTCAGAAGGCACGAGTCTTCGGTTCCGGCAATTGTTGATCGCATCAAGACTCAAGCGTCACTATGGATTACGGCAGGGGCAAAGGATTTAGCGAACTTACTGTCGCGTTTGTGAATACCTGTACATTTGTTTCCTTTCTTTCTTTTTTCCGGTTCGCCGGCCTGTAACTTCTCTGCTCTATCAATGAAATAGGCACTATCTTGTGCCCGTTCGTTCAATATATTTGGATCATGATTGTGGCTAAACTATGCTTAATCTGTACCAGCTGGATTACCCTCTTTCATTCGTGATAGACTCCTTTCAAGGGTACCTAATAAAGCATGTTGGAATGTAATAACAACATTATGTTGTAATAGACTAGGACTAGGACATTGCAGTCTTCTCTAACAGCTGGAACCTGAAAGTACGCATGAAATGAACTTGAAATGCAGAGAAGCAGAAAAGAGTACATGCTAATTTGCAGTTACAATAACAACACAACTTTTTTTTTAATAACATCACAACTTGGGGGGTGTTTAGTTCCCCAGAATGCAAACGTAGAATGCAAAGTGGGCGTGTTGGATCGCGTGCACAGAGAGAAAAAAGTACATTGGGAATCGTGCGTTTTGCAAAATGGACTCATTACGGAGCCGGAAGTAAACACGCGCTTGATCATGCAGAAGGCGGCCGGTTCGATCGCCCCAGCTGTGGCCACCGGCCCACCGTCAGCCTGCCATGAGCCCATGACCACGGCGGCGGCGGTGACGCGGTAGTGGACCCTGTCGTCGTGTCCCGGGCCCTGCAGAAGGAAAGCTCCTAGCTGGTGGGCTCTTAGACAGACCGATCATGTTGCTGGCTCTTACAAAAGAGTCAAGACACGACTCTCGGCCTAGTTTCCACGGGCGGTTTTCTCGACCCTGCTGGGCAATGGTCATCGGCCTGCGACACAGGTCGGCCAGAATTCCGGCTACTGACAAGCAACGGTCGTAAGTTCGTCACAGGCTCACAGCTCCAGATGAATGATAAATTCGGGACTCGGCTGGAGATGGAACTGCAAATGTTGAACTCCAGTTACACCACAGGGAAGATGGGAACGTACCGGTTACCAGATGTTGGCACTAGCAGTCCTCGAACGATCGAACCGCATCATGCTCAACTGGGTCGCTTGAACTCCAAAGTCTGAAGACTGAAATCATTCATATAGCTGTACAAGGTAACATCCAAGTCAGGCGCGGCAAATTGAACATCAGATAAACTCAGAATGTAGAGTTAGACACTAGTACAAAACAGTGATGCAGTAAAGGATTCCTCCACGCACACTACTAATAATGCAAAAGAAAAAAAAAAGAACACCAGAAACGCTTGAAATAATCTCAAAGAGAGAAAACCCCAAGAATGCCTTCAACATATGTAATAAAACTCAGGCCCCGTTTGATTTTCCAGTGCTAGAAACTGTTCACAACTTTGACTACTAATTAAAGGTATTAAATAAAGGTATTTTACAAAACTAACTCCAGAACCCCTGCACTAGGAACCCTGAAGAATCTAATGAGGCCTTTGACCGCATGATTAGAGGATGTTTAGAGGATGGTTACTGTAGCATCACTGTAGCCAATCATCGATTAATTAGGCTCATTAGATTCGTCTCGAAAAGTTACGCTCATCCGTGAAGAGGTTTTGCAAATAGACTTCATTTAGTACTCCATGCAAGAAAGATTCCCTCCGTACTAGATACTAGACTAGAAAACCAAACATGGCCTCAAATGGGACAACTTGTGCTCAAACCAGGGGCCAATAGATCCAATATTGCTTTCTTAGTGACACTTGGACTGAAGCAACTAACAAACTTCATGGTCCCCTTCAATAATGGAACTAGGAGGTCCCATTCCTCGGATATGATCATTGATTAGAAAAAAGGTAGGCACGAGATCATATGCTGTGATAAATGGAACACTTTATCAATCCCCGTGACAAACAGGGGCATGATCATATATAGGTTCCACCGTTCCACACTGACTGACCAGTTAAGTAAAGAAAAATGAACTTTTCAGTCCCAAAGTGACAAAGATGCAATGTGTCATAGCACAGGAATTCATGTAACAAAATCAAAATGATGTCACTTAAATATGAATGACAATTTTCAAAACTAATTATGAATGAAAATTTCCAAAACTTCTGTTTGTTTACCACCTAGATTATATAATCTAGCTTATGGACCAAGGATATTATGGTAAAAGGTCACCTTGGACCACCAAATAATCTGAAATAAGCTACTCATGTGCAGCTTATTTGAGATTATTTGGGTGGTCATGATGCCTTTTAACCATGGTGCCCTTTAGTCATGCATCGAAAGACCAAAACCTTGCCTGAGTAATAAAGTTCAATCAAGCGAGAACAATAGATTGCTGTATATGAAAACTTGTAACATCCTGACCCAATCACTAACCTTGAGCATGCCAAGGCTGCTTAGAATTTCCGAGTCTATGTGATGTCACATTTCAAGCCACAGGAAGATATCACTAGTTTAGGAACCCCACTACAGTACCCCTTTTCACAAGCATTCTATATAACACAAAAACACAGAGAAGGTGTCAAGGACAGACCAAAAAGCTTACCAAATCAACAGATGGTTGCTTACTCCGATGAAGGCATACTGCTGGAGAATCCGCTGACAGTCCATCGGAAAAAGAGGAAACCATTCTAAAGTTTGAACCACATCTTGTGATTCTTTTATGAACAACTTCTGTAAATAGAACATATATATAAGGGCATCAAGAAGTCATCAGCAGCTAAGAGTGTTCATCACACCCAAGCCTACCCTTTTGAGTAAGCATTCCCTTCCCTTTTGAGTAAGCATATGCACTGATTACTAGTCATGTCAAAGCTTATTTGAAGATATTTCAGTTTCTTATGTTGCTTCTTTCAACATGGATGTTTTTGAGTCAAACATAGAACATTGTTTTTTCATTTATATTGGAGAAGCATCTCCATGATCCCGTGGGGCTCCTTCACCTTGTTTTGTGAAATAACGCCCAAACTGAAATCAAGCAAATATGCATGCGTTTCCTTGATTATTTTATGTTCTACTATACAAAAAAGAAGATTTAAAATGAGGTTCTTCTCTCCATTGCTTGCTATTTTCAGCATTTTATAGTAAGAAGCCTTGATGGCAATTTCACGTAATATGAAATGCATTAGATGCATAAATATTTGCATTTACAGATTTCCAGAAGCTGGCTTTGTGATTCTAAAAAATGTCTACTTGTTATTAAGAATTCATTCTGAGCTACTTTCAGATTTCCACGTTCACAGGAAAGTTCAAATCATCAGCAAATGGGGCAAATAGTAAAATTTGGACGAACTCTATCCCAGATTGGTATCTCAAGGGTTGATCCAAAGGTAAGCAATATGTGCTTTGTTCTCGCCAGTTAGGATGTCCACTTTTGTCACATCTATGACAGATTGTAAGGATCTCCAGCTAAAAATTTAACCACTTAAGAACGATACAAGCATGTAAATTAATTTAGCATAAACATGTTTCATGGCAGGAAGGATGGCAACAGAAGTTGAATGAGCCAAGAAGCCTGGAAATGTACAGAAAAATTCCAAAAAATTCAGAATATTCTGAACCAGAGGAAACAGAGAACCATCTACAAACTGCTAAGCTTCATTCTAGATCTCAAAGCTTATCTTCAGCTGAAATTTTTTATCTGCTGTCTGTAAATGTAAGTATATCAATCCAGCATGCATCTCCTATGAGCCTAGTAATCCAATGCTCTATTTTAACTTGTAAAATCAAGTTTCATCATGATCTACCCAAAACACACACACAATCCAATACTGCTCGATAAGGACCATGCATGTTCTATGGAAGACTGAAATATAGTACAGTAGAGGAGTGCTTTTCATGTTAATCAACCAACACGATATGATACCTAGTCATGCTCCATGGTACCCGTAATAACCTTCAATTGCGTGTTCCATCCAGAACAATATTTCAAGCTACAATACTTTAGATGTGTATGGTTGCATATATATTAAAATAATTTCCATACTCAAAGCACAAACGACGAGAAAAAGGTAACTATCGGTGAAACAAAATGAGCTTTTCTCAAAAGAACATGCTCATTCAAGTAAAATAACCTATCAGTGGTGAATTGCCAAACATATCCAAAGGCTTGGAACATAACCTAACAGTGCTTGCTTTACTGTTTAGCAAAAATGCCTAGAATGCAGAGTAAGATGCTCTATCAGATTATACTAGAATAAGATAGTTGAGATGTCAAAATGGAATAAACTTATTCATTCGATATTATATTTGTCCAGTAGCCATTGTATTTCACAGAATAAGTATCATAAAGTCATCTCAATATTAAGTTGCATTCACCAACCAATTCAACCCAAAAGCTTAAGCTGATAGGGAAAGGTGGGCAATTAACTTATACTTCAGCACTGAAAATACCACACCTATGTGACTGTGCCATGTTTCAGAGTATAGGTGCATCCTCGGGAAATGGTACACTGGATATGTCCAAGGATGACAACGGGAACAGCATGCTCAATCTCAATGAAGAAATCAAACAAAGGGTGGATGAAATTAGGGTAAAATCAAAAACCAGTGATTAAATGCATATTGTAGATGTTTATAGACCTGATCCGATGGATGCTCTAGCAGGCTTTACTATCGAGTGGAAATGTTCGCCGCACGAGGCTTCAGAATTGCAAAATTAGGCACACAACCTGTGTAAGCAACGACAGAACTTTCAAAGCTAGGCAGGCTTTCTATTTTTCCATTGACACATATAATGTTCTCCAGATGATCGTGGGCCCAGCGGCAGAATGGCTGAAAGCCAAGCTAACGAACATAATGCCCAGGGGATATGGAAGGAATAGAGAGGATAAAAGACTCCAAACTGCCCAGATGCATGCAGCCCTCTCGGTTGCAAGACTATCTACAGTAGTTGCAAGGACTATTGGAAATTGCTCCTTTGGGTCAAACAACCTGAGTAGCATTGCCATGACTGACGGGAGAGAGGACACTGACACAAAGATGCGTGCTGCAATTACGTCAGCTGCAGCACTGGTGGCAGCCTCATGTGCTGAGGCTGCAAAATCTGCCGGAGCTAGCAGGGAACAGGTTTCATCAGTCATCAACATGGGATTAGAGACTAGGGCACTGGGAGATTTGCTCACACTGACTACTAGCGCAGCAGCCTGTAAGAACAAGAACCAGATGAGCTCATTTTCTCCAGTTAAAATATAATAACATGGAACCGTGTTTCTTGCTGCTGTAGGCCTAAGAGGGGTTGATGGCCTTAAGATGCGGACAATAAGCAATTGTTCCTTGGAAGGTCACATGAACAGCCAGAAAGATGCCATACTTCCTGTTCGGACACCCAAGGGTATAAGCCAATTAGCTCATCATTGACTGATTTTTTTCATCCCAATATACTACAATTTCAATAACAGAATAAAGTTTGGGAAAATTTAAGTAGATTCATTTGTGTATCATGCAGGAAGATTCCATACTAGGATGGTTTCTGTGCACTGCAAGTATGAAGATATAATACTAACATTAGGCAAGAAGCGCCGTTTCACAACCACTGAAAAATGTGAGTATTATATGCCATTTACCAATGTATCCTAAACAAATAGAATTCATACTAAGATCAGGTAGAAACAATGATAAGCACTTTGATGATAGATAATTTGTCATCACTCACCACTCACCAGTGAGAAAACAGACTCAAAAGATCTAGATGAAACACTTCAAAAAATGAACAGACCTAGAACTACATTACCTCCACCTTTGTTGAGCGGGAGGATATTAAAGATGACTACAGTGGTAGAACTGAGGCACTGTCATTTCCTTTTTAAAAAATGTTGTGATAATACCATTTCTCTTATTATATCATTTACCCACTATCTTCCAGATACAGTTTTCCATGAACAAGGCAAAGAAGAGGAGTTCAGCTATCCAATAGAGGGACATAGCTACCGTGCAATGAACCTCTCAACATCTGGTGGAACCATTCAATTATTATTTGAAGAACATGAACAATACAGCTCCTGGAGGACATTCATCAGCTACCTCATGAACAAGAAGGGGCAGAGCAGAAACCATCTTACAGAGTCATGACTTGTGCCTAGCTCAAACATGAAACCTCCTAGCAAAACCATGTATTTCTTATAACCTAAAGTTTGAAATGCTATCGGTAACCAATATTACATAAATAAACTCACTCTTATCTCACCTACAAGTAGTCAAGGATGATGAATTTGCGTAGTTTGTTACTTCAGAATTTTGAGCAAAATGGATCAATCGCTAGATTACTTTGTCTTTCAGAATTTGTTTCATCTTTCATGATCAATAATTAGCTCTCAAATTACTGGCTCAGTAAGCCTTGTTGAACCGAAATACTTTACTTTTCATTGACACTAGCATCACAACTGGCAACTCGTAATTTCCATTTGACAGATTTTATTGCTCCGCACTTCTGAACTGACAAGGGTGTGAGTCAATCCAGAGAACAGTGTGGTGAACGGTAATCAAACTTCTGCAGTGAGGAGAGCAGCCTGTAAGGCCTGATGCCTGCCGGACTGCTAGAAGCTTTAGCTTCGTCTAGTTTGGACCTTTTTTCCCTCCGTGGGCGGGCGCACCCAGAATACGCCAAACTCAAAAGACGATGTAAAATCAGCTTGTTCGTTTGGCTTATCAGCCACCAGCCAGCAGTACTTCAGTCTCACAACAAATCAGCACCAGCCACCCGCCACCAGCCAACCGAACAGGCTTTTTATTCCTGTGATAAAGCGGGGGCGACCTTTCCTCTAAAAAGAACTTCTGCAATTATGTCAACGAAGAGACGGGTCTAACCGCCTAAGATTTTTCGTGTTAATATATTTTATTACTCAATAAGGAAACAATTTCCAGGTAACAGAAATTAAAACTAACACACAAAAGCACTCTTTCTACCCTGAAACTTGCCTAGACGAAGATGATGCCATGCTCCTTAATCGTGTCGATCACGATCCCGAGCTTGCCCTCGATCCGCTCGTTCTTCTTGGGCTCGTAGGCCAGGGCGAAGACGTCGGCGTCCATGGACCGCTCCGCGATGAGCCTCCCGATGGTCCTGCAGGCGTTGTCGTCGACGAGGGACGGCAGCGTGAGCCGGAGGTCCTTGGCGTTGGTGGTGGCGACGGCGATGACCTTGCTGGTGCCCCTATGCATGACCTTGGCGTGCACGAAGCGCTTGGAGAAGAAGACGTTGAGCAGGAAGGGGTGCATGTACATGTCCGTGCGCTGCTTCCACGACTTGCGGTTCGGCCGCTGCTCCAACTCGCCCCGGGAACGCCGCGTCCACGCCGCGCACACCACCAGGCTCTGCTGCTCCAACTCGCCCCGGGAACGCCGCGTCCACGCCGCGCACACCACCAGGCTCTGCTGCGACAGGGGTTAGATCAGCGCTGGGGCATCGTCGCGGCAACGAATCGAATCGGCGCGCGGTGGCGTGTGTGCGAGAGGGGGCTATGGGAATGTTCGAACCTGGCGGTTGCCGGACCCCCGGTCAGCCGGAGCCGGCGAGTGTAGCGCGAGTCGAGGGGGGGTCGGGATGCGGGAGACGGCGATGGAGGCGGACCACGAGAGTGACGCGCGGAGTGAGGGCGCGGGGGAATGGCGCAGGGGCAGCGTGGCCGTCGCGGGGTGGAGCGAGGCCATGGCAGGCTGGCAGCGTTGGGGACTGGAGAGGGGCGAGGCGGTGAACGGGGAGGGGAGGGGAGGGGAGAGAGTGGGGGTTTTCGGCGGAGGCCGTCTTATCAAGAACGCTTACTTTCTTTTTTTCCAGGTCTGAGATGATCCCGGCGGTAGCTCAACGCCAACATATCAGCCAGCAGCCAGGGATGAAAACGGACCGAAAAAATCCCCTCCCGTCCCGCGCAAATTTCTATATTTATCCAGCCCATTTCTATATCTTCAGAAAATATGAAAATGGGACGGGACATAGGGGGAGGTATTTCCCGGCCATTTTTACGGAATTTCATATTTATCCGAAAAAATCACGTATACATCCCGTATTTGTAAAATCAGGAAAAGACCCACCAATCAACAACTCTCTCCAACTCCTCAAGCCTGAAGTTGGTCCACAGGTGATTGTACAAATGTAGTTCATACATGCTTGCCTACGGTGAATGCATGATACATGATAAATGTAGTGTTGTGTATGTGTGCATGATAAATAGTGATTAATTAAATTATAAAAATATATTCCGCTAAGTTTCCGATTCCCGCCCGTTTCCTCGATTCCGCTCCCGTTCCCGATTATCCTGCTCCCAGTCCTGTTTCCGATGATAAAATATGAACACATAAATGGAAGGGGTTTTTCCGCCCGTTTTCGTCCGTTTTCAACCCTAATATCAGCGAGTGTTTCAGAAAAAAAAAACATATCAGCGGCAGCAACATCGATTTCTCAGCAGCAGCCGCCTCCGGTTCTCAACCACAAATAACTACTTCCTCTGTTTTAAAATGCTATAAGTTTTGGTTTTTTAGACTTATAGATTTTGTTATATATCTAGTGTACGTAACAAAATTGAATCTAAAAAGGCCAAAATAAATAATATTTTAGAACGGATGGAGTACTTATGTTGTACGATGTGGATCACACTTGGAGCTCCTTTTCATGGAAACATGGATCTCTTTTTAATGGAGGATAGACTTCGTTTTGCAAATGTTTATGATTTACTGGTTCCCGATGTATAGCGAGGTATGTCACAATAACATCCTGAAGCGTAAAATGCTTAAGTAGCGAGAAACCTGTCCTCAATCCTCGTAGCTTACGAGGATGACCTGCAGGTTCCGAGAGGCCAAAAATTGAATAAAAGCTCTAAAGTAGTTCTGAGCAAAACAATACACCTCCATCTTTACTCGGCTTTGCAGACAAGCAAGGGCCTTTTATAAGTCAAAATTGCCCTCGTTCCCCTCCAATCTCGAGAGGATTAACCAAAAGCCTTGCAGTCTTGCAGCGCTACAGGTTTCTAGCAGCACCCTCACCTCATCATACAGCAAAATGAAGGCTATTGACAGGCAAAACAACTGAGAACCAGAGTCTACAGGGCCAAGTCCACAACGCAACAATGAGAATTACTGCCTTCATCATTTTTACATGCATGTACACCCTCTTATCCTACGAAGCCCTCAATCAAAATTTTGCCTTCGGGTCACAATCAAACCAGAAACTGCATTCCCTGTGTGAAACTGGAACACCAGTTCTGACGATATCGGGTCAAGTACAGTGGATCTGAAGTCTGATCATTATTTTCTAGCTACATTGGTTCTGAGTTCTGACCCAAAGACAATGCTTCACATAAGCTGCAATTGGCCGTGATCATTCTTTTGCTGCTATATTGGGACCACATCCAAAACTTCTGATATAGCTATGGCAACCTCCAACTAGACATTTAAATGATTTCAATGGAAGGTAACGAACCAACCTCGAAATAAGAGAATGATCAAAACACAAGAAACAGCAACGAATGGGTGATCCCACGGGCCTCCTCCTTTCCCCTTCTCTGTCGGTACCTGCTCAACAAAATTTCCATGTGGTCGAGTTACAAGGTCTGCCCTCAAACACAAATGAGGGAGACATTTCTAGATCTAAGATTCTAGACTACCAATATACATACATGTATGGAAATTACCCAATGCCGCCATTAGTGCAAACCCATCACCCAAGCTTGTCGGATCAATGTGATCTCACCAAGCCAACAGCTTTGCTCCAGCCAACATGATCAAGCTTGCAGCACATCTGAGCCCAGCTGAGCAAGTCGACCTATATCCTTGGGCTCCTGCCAGAGGCAATCTTCTCTCTGGATAGAAGGGGCATGCCATCAGGAACAATTTGCTCACCTATGTTCATCCAACATCTGTGAAATCTGAAAGAGGTTCTAACTCCTCAACACCAGGAATGAGATCAGAGCCATCCTGGACCGGGAGAAACTCAAGGTAGTCACCCTCTTGCCACAGATCCTCATAGTTGAATTCAGAATCACTGATACCAAAGTCAGATAGGGACTCGCTAATGTGGAAGTCAGCTGCACTTGGCAACAGTTGACCAGGCATCCGGAGAAAACTACTTGAGCCAGCTGGCCCTTCCTGATGTGATTCAGTAACTTTCTGGATTTTGGATTTGGGAGGTCTTCCAGATTCTGATGCTGCTTTGTGCTTTCCTATGGACTTTGGACCACATTTGTGCCGGGTGGCATCATTTATGTGGAAAGCTGATGATGCCCAATGAGAACCTTCACCTTCGTAGCAAGCTTCTGATGCTATCCTGCAAAGAATAATGTAAATCTCACTAGTGTTAGTTCGTGTACCCAAGGTAGACTAAATATTAGGAAAACTCAAGCAATTCAAAGAATCACTGTTTTATCTGACCTGAGTCTGTTGTCAGCTTGTCTACAAGAAAGTCCAGACAATAATGATTGTTCCATTGGCTCCACAGCCTGTTTGACTGGTTCTGGTTCCAGTATGGACACATTAACTACAGATGGGAAGTCTTCCTCGTAACCATGTTGCTCGGCCAATAAATCTAACTCTAATTCTAAATGATTCTGGCGGAATTCCTGATTTCTCATTGGTGGCGGAATTACCATTCGTGTAGATTGAGCCTGAGCATCTGCAAGGGCTGTCCTAACTAGATTGAAGCTTGGTCTAATGTTTACCATGGACCAATTCTCGCTTGATCCACCAGGCTTTTTCACAGGATAAAACCTATGTATTGCACTAGAGTAAGTACTCGTAACACGGCAGGGATCACGCCGACATTTTGATCTCCAGACAGACGAAAGTACAGCCATGAAGTGTTTCTGGAGAAGCAATTCATTGTTAGGAAGTTCACTGGTTACATTCACCAACATCTGAGCTTGATCCTGAAAAAGGACAAAATAAATCAGCAATTTGCAATACAATTTTATGTGAGCAATTGATAGCACCTAAAAACAAGCTAAAAATGCACTTTAGCAGGCTAGGACCTGGATGAAGCATGGAACACACAAGTACACATGCTTTGCCTGTATACTAGGATTCAAACTATGCTGGATGATAATTGACCATATAGACAATTCAAACATCAGGAATAACGCAGTTGTTGGTGCTTATAATTGCAGTTACCATTACTAAGTATCATGTGCCATTTTTTCTTACAAAATAACCCAGTTTAGAAGCTAACAATCAAGATATTCTACTCGAGTTACTTCAATTAAGGGTTTTAAGTTAATCCTACTCAAAATTTGCAAATTACGAAGCTTTCTCGTGTGAAGTTATCCAATATCTGGAAAGACAAGATATCCACTCACCTCAGAAACTCTCAGTATAGCCTTTCCAGTCCCAGAAGAAACCTTTTCACTGTTAGAATTATCTGTAGATGACATTGCATGTTTGCAGAATAGTTCTCGGTATCTCTCACAGCAATGTACAGGATGACGATATCTTCCCCTATAAAAAGCCCCACCAGGTAAGGAATGAAGAAAATCACTTGCCAGTTCCCAAAGAGGACCATACTCATGTACCGTTGCACAAAGAACTGCATCTTCCTCGGATGTCCATGAGTCTGAAGCACAATCGCGAGACCATATCCTCTTCTTTTTCAGTCTTTCAGGCTTTATTACAATAACACGTTTTACTGGCATGCAAGGGACAGAAATTCTGCCATCACTCTTACTTCTACCTGCTGATTTTGGATCTGAATCATTAAGATCATCCTTGAACTTAGGTGACAAGGCTTCTGAGATATAACTTGATTTAGTGCCTTTCTTGAACTTCTTCAAACTTCTGCTGTTACTATTTTCTTCCTCAGTAGCAGACATAATCTTCTTACGCTTGTTAGAATAATGGCGTGGTGATTCATCACTTATAAGCTCAGGTGAAGGTGCATTGTCATCAATGCTCATTGTATCTACAGAGGTTTCCTCCAGTATGACTTCTGACTCAGACGACAAACGCCCTCTTTTCAGGGACTTGAACTTGCCTGTCTTCTTTTTATTCTTTTTTGACTTTCTACGGTGACCGCTGCAGAAGGATGAAAAAATGAATAGCCAATAGTGTACCAAAGGGAAGCTATAGCCTAAGGAAAAAAAGCAAACAGCCACCAAAAAAAAAAAAAAAAAATCGAGCAGCAGGGGAAAGACCACCCCCACGGCATTGCACTAAGAGACATCTCAGCCATGCTAGCCACTACAAAATGACACAGAAGTGAAGTGCAACAGAACCCAAGTAATAGTCTGTACTTCTATACATTAACTAGAATCGTCCAAAAATTGAATCTCCATTCATTACCTCATATTATCATTATTCTCCTCCAACTCTTTTGCTGCTTCCTGAGCCTGTCTTTCCTGTTCTTCCAACAACTGCAAGTATTACACGATGTCAGACTAACTGGCAAATTATGTTTCAAGAAAGGCACATAAGACTACAAATTAGTAAGTATAAACAACCTGCTTTTGAGTTAAAGCCTCAACATGTTGGCGATAGGCTGTCGTAGCAAAATCAACATCCCATGCTGCAATTGAGATGATGTCAATATACTAATGCATAAAAAGGGAAACATATGATGATGTGGACGCTAGCCCAGCTAAAATGCAGAAAATGCCAGTGACAATGAACAAATTGTTCTAAAGCGGCGAAAAGGACAGTGACATAAAACTGCTTACATTCGTAAGAAAGTGGTTCCTGGTCTTCATCAATTTCAGCTTCTAAATCCTCTTTGAGTTTTTCAATACGATCAAGCTCCCACTCTTCCTCCTCAACATTTACTTGATGATTTATAGCAGCTTTGTCAATTACTGGATCCCAGAGTTCCATAAAGCGCATTGCATATCTATCAATTGGCCGGAGCTGGTTTTCAAAGGACGAACTAGCTTGTCCTGCAGCAGCTGCTGCTGCAGCCATCTGTTTCACATCAGCAAGCATGTCTGTATCTTCATCACCAACAGCCAATGTAAGAGCCTTTTCTTCGTTTAATTGATTGGTGGACAAAGCAACATTCTTCTCCTTCTCCACATCTGAAGAGTTGTATCTATGTTCTTCACTAATGTGCTCATCAGGTTTTGCATCCTCCTCATTTACCAATTCATCATCCTCTGCTCTACCAGCAACCTCCTCGCTGAACTCCTGATTGTCCACAGCTTCTTCCTGCTCCAGCTTCTTGAGAGCCATATAGTCAGCTTCATCTTCTGCTTGCCTAATAGCCGCTTCAACATCTGCATTTGACAGCGCCAGATCCACCTCATTTGAAGATCCAGCAGTTATGGAGCAATCCTTCTGCTGATCTTCCACACGAAGAGACGTGTGCCCAGAAAAGAACTCCATGGGATCAAGCTTCTTGAAGAACTCTGTATTGTAGCTACCTCGCTGTATCACTAGATCATCAAGAGCTCGTTTCTGATTCGCTTTCTTCAGAATGTTCTCCTCTATAGTGCTTTCACTAATGAGTCTATATATGTGAACTTCACGAGTCTGACCAATCCTGTGACATCTGTCCTGTGCTTGTTGGTCCATTGCAGGGTTCCAGTCACTGTCATAGAATATGACAGTGTCTGCACCAACTAGGTTGATTCCCACACCACCGCTACGAGTAGACAAAATGAAAAGGAAAAACTTCGGATTTGTGTTGAACCTCTGCATCAGAGTCTGCCTCTCTTCTGGCGGTGTAGAACCATCTAAACGTAAATATGTATACCCATATAAATTTATGAACTCTTCCAAGACGTCAAGCATCTTAGTCATCTGAGTAAATATCAAAGCCCTGTGCCCTTCTGATTTCAAACGCCTCAGCAGAATAGCAAGCTCCTGCAACTTGCCACAATCAAACTGGATCAAACGCCTATCAGGAAAGTAAACTTGACGGCGAACAATAGCAGATCTTATAGGAGATAGAATGGGGGAGAACTCATTCGTGCACTTTTCTCTAAAATCCGGATCAATAAAAACAGGAGACTTTCCTTTGCTGCACCAGCAAACTGGGGGAGGAGCTCGGGCAGCAGGAATTGCAAATGTAAATGATTCAACAATATTAAGCATTTTCTGAAAGCGTTCCACAGCTGGAAGAACAAGATCTGCTAGGCTCGATGAATAATCCATATGGCACAAGGGGATGTTCCTCTTCTCAAGAATATCAGATACAGGATGCTTTACAGTCAAAACCTCTCTCATGTTTGTGCCATAGATAGGCCTCTTTTGACACCGTACCCTATTCCACCATGCAATGGAAGCGGCTCTTTCTCTGGATTCCTTGATTCTCTCCTCCTGTAGGGCTTTCTGGATATCTTCAAAAATATTTGTTGCATTGCTTCCCTGTTGATCCTTATTAGAGCAAGAAATATCCAGAGCAGAGTCCCAGGATGTGATGCTTGGGGGGAAAGCAGCAACTACCTCATCAGTTTCCCAGGAACTCATGCTGAATTCATTTTGAGTAAACACAAAATTCATATCAGATAGGTCAACCTGAGAAAATGGAGTCTTCTCAAGGAGCATGCACACAGAATAGCTGAGATGCATGTTAATCCCAGCCATGTCAAATGAGCTTATTATTGGGCGACCTTCAAAAAGATCTGGATGGTTACAGACTTTCCTAAGTTGCATAATGATACTTATCATGCCAAAATAATTGCCACTTGCCAGTGTTGCTTGTGTCTCTGAGCTAGCAATAAAATCTTCATACAAGTTCCTTTGCCTTCTAGAAAGTCGGCAATATATGACATGCTCGTGCTTCTGTGGTAACTGTTTCTCAACATCTCTTTTCAGCCGCCGCAGTATAAACGGACGAAGGACATTGTGCAATCTGTCTATAACTTCTCTATTTACTTTATCTTGGCCCTCTACCATTCCTGAAATTGGATTGCAAAACCAATCCTTGAACTCCTGATGAGACTGAAATACATGGGGCATCAGAAAATGCATCAGGGACCAAAGTTCCATAAGGTCATTTTGCAGCGGAGTTCCAGTCAAAAGAATGCGTCGCTTTGAATTAAAATTAAGTAAAGTCTGCCATCGCTGTGATTTCCAGTTCTTTATCAGATGAGCCTCATCAAGAATAAGATACTTCCACTTTTTTCGCTTAAACACTTTAGAGTCCTGAATGACAAGCCTGTATGTTGTAATGCAAACATGGAAGTAATTTGGCTTCATCCAGCCCTGACGCTTTTGCTTTCTCTCCTTTGCACTTCCAAAGTAAGTCAATATTTTAAAAGCAGGACACCACTTGAGAAATTCAGTCTCCCAATTTAGCATAACACTAGTCGGCACAACGATAAGATGAGGGCCCCATATCCCCTTCTCACACGCAAGGTGTGCAAGCAAGGAGATAGTCATGATTGTCTTCCCTAAACCCATTTCATCTGCTAGAATTCCATTAAGCCTCTTCTCATACATAGCAACCAACCAATCCAAACCAATATGCTGGTATTCACGGAGCGAATGCTTAAGAAGGAATGGGAATTTCGTGCGCACGTTTGTTGTCAGGAAGGTGTTACCAGTAGGTTGTGCTGATCTAGCAGCAGCCGCAGCATCAGCAATTACATCATCACTTGTATCTCCATTGACTGTCTTAACATCTGTGAGATTATTCTCTTCCACAAAATTTTGTTGCGCAGAAGGCTCTGGTGCTATCTCTGATTGCAGAGACGTAGCACTCGCATTATGCTCAGTTTTCAGGACATCCATGGATTGGTGTTCCACAAATGTATCACTGTTCACTTCCAAAATGTTCACAGATTGATCATCCAAAGACATGTCGGTATTACTCTCTTCAACAATAGGGGGTGAATTCTCCAACTCCGTTGTTTCATCATCGGCACAGCCATCCTAAATATTAAAAAAAAGGTATTACAAATGGTTCACAGTAAATTGTTTCAAGAAAGCAAGTGGAAAATTCAAACTATACCTTCTGGTACCTCGCAAGAAGCTCTTCTAGTGGTATCTCACTCTCCTTTTGCAGTAACTTTATCTGCATTAAAGGAAATAAGACCACCAAACCATAGTTAGCAGAACTCTAGTGGAACATCTGTCATTGAAACTAGCACAGTATATAAAATGTTGGATGGTGCAATAGTGACCATCAGGACCTTAAGCATAGACGAACACACTGTGCATTTGCCCTTTAAGCATGGCTCTGTTGAATAAAATATAACAAATTGCGATCCTGTATATACACTATCATCTTTCGCTGTTAGTTGTGCGGGCTCACAATCAACCTGTCCACAAGTCAAATCACTAACCTAGAATTAGGTTTGACGTTAAAGGCCTGTGAGAGAGGAGAGCTCTAGCCAATTCTGGCAAAACAGAAAATGTATAGAAGGATAGCAGTATTACTCATAGTCCCCAATGGTCGCAGGAATCTAAGTGCATTTTCCTAAACAGTCTGCAAATGGATGCATCTTTAATATACACACAGTCTCATCCACAAGATAAACTGTGCACTTTAAGTGGAATTCATCTAATAACAAGCTTGCATGACTAAAGGAATCTTTGTACATGAGTCCAACGTAAAAACACGATTGAGTAACCAAAGGTGCCCAAACTGTGCACTTTTTCACTAGATTCATCTCTTGCTATGCCCAGAATTAGAGTCTAGATCTAAAATTAAACATGAAAACTTCTGAAAAAGGAAACCGATAGCTTTACATAGTTGTGCTTGCACATGATAACAATGCTAATGAATCGATTTTCTGGAGCTGGTGTACTGCTAAGCTTACGCTCATTGCGACCAAAACTGAACTAAGCATGACAATGCAAACAATTCAATGATGTTACGTATCGATGGCTGAAATCACCTCTTCCAGATGATCAGGAACTTCTCTCTTTGCCAACTCTTCCTCTTCAGACAAAGTTGCTTCATCATCCTAATAAAGAGATTGAACAGATATTATGAATCATGAGACAGGGAGGACTCAATGTACATGACAACTATTTGATGGTTACAATTTCATGATTTTCAAATATAGACTCCCTTCCAGGTCATATGATGTTATGATGTAATGGCATAAGTATAGAAGAAATAAGAGAAACATAAGGAAACAAGATGGATATGGCTCTGCTACCTTTCCTTCATCAGCAGCAACATAGTCTTCGTCCTCCTGAAAGAAGAATCCCTGTTATGTTAACCACACAACCATACAACGCCATGTAGAAGTAACAGAAAGTAGTGTTTTTGGTCAACATTAATCTAGTTCACGTAAAAAACAGACAATTGTATCTAGCTTTACTTCCCATGAAGAAGCCAAAGCTGATGCTAGATCCCAGGTACAATTAGTGGAAAATAGTTAAGCAATTCAGTCAACATGGCATTGACAAATTAACTTATTTGAAAAACGTACAGCCTTCTTAATATTTCCAATTTACTCCTCCATGCTACAATGTATTAGTTGTAAGTCATGGTTATACTAGGAATTGTAGCTTAAAATGTGCACATTCAGTAATCAAGAATGTACTTATTGCATATCTTTTCCCACTCTTCCACAGTTTTTAAAAGCTTGCAGTGGAGGTTGAATAGCTGGCGATTTGGAATAGGGTTACTTTTTTCTTGATTCGATATCTTCTTCATCCATGTAAGAAGAAACTATCAAATGAAGGGGCAGTCCATGCATAGCTATTGTTAATTCTTCCTGCCCCATGACCACTCACGGAACTGATTCAAAAAGAAACATACTAGTTACTCCTATTTACCACACATAAGATTATTAGCGCAGAGCACACCCTCAGGCAGTGATTAAGAAGAAAAAATATAACATTGGGATAAAGGAGAAAGAACCCGTAAAGGCATAAACAACAAGACAAATAGGAACAGCTTTGCTAAATACTGAGAACTCTCAATAAGAACATGCCTGTTCATCGATAGAAGAGATATTGCCATTACTTTTTCCCTGCAAAAATAAGAAAGTTTGGCGGTACAGTTAGAGAATATTTTATGTCCAGGACTTCATCCAGGAAAAATGAATAAAGGATAAACCCAACACATTGGCACAAATAAGATAAAGAAAGCAAGTGTACATGATTCTTCTTAACAAACTCAGCATAAGAATGGCCATCATCTTCTTCATCAGAAGAATTGCCATCGTCACTTGAAGAGTGAGCAGGTTCATGATCGCAGCCATTAGCCTGGTTTGAAGAATCTGAAAAGTAAAGAGACAAAACAGGAAAAAAAAAACTCTGCGTCAATCGAAAGAGATGTGATCTAGCAGTCTAAAGTAAATTATCTTACTAATGCGATGAGGATCTCTACACTATCTCACCTACAATCAAATTCTTCGAGCCTAAGTTACTTAACATGTCTTTGCTGTCTGGACTGCTTTCCCTGCTAACTGAGAAATATTTAACTGATCAAATTATCAATTGGGTGTCAAGCAGTGTGTAGCATTGTTTCCTTCTATGTACGGAACTATGGAAGTGGGAAAAGGAGAATGAACTGTTATGAAGATCACCTTTGGTTTCTGTATACATCTTGAGAATATCATCCAGTGGTAGGTCCGCTTCTGCCTGCAAAGCAGCTAATTCTTCATTGCGCTCGGCTTCGGTGATCTGAGCTTCATCCTCATCAATTGTGTGTTCATCATCTTCCTGCAGTATTCATACAAGTACGATTCATAAGCAAATGCCATTCTTGTACTTTTCTGCACCTCACAGCGTTGACTAAAGCTAATAGTATGTCAAAATCTATTCCAATGTAGCGAAATAAACCAGAGGGGGCACATGGATGACAATACCCTCTAAAGAAAGATGTCTCTCACGCTAACAGAAAATACTAACATGGCTTTGATTATTCTCTACAATTATCTTCCAATAAAAGAAAAACTGAACCAGGTAACAGAAATGGCTTACAGGCTCTTCTTCCAAGGAGCTCTCATAATCATCGTCCACTTCCATATTATCTGCAAACAGAAACTGTTTAAACCAAGAAAAAGGAAAAAAAGATCTCAGAGATGCAAAATACATCATTAAGCAACAAACCAGGATCATCAGGTATTGCTGCATTTACGTTCGCTTCTGCAACTTCCTCTGGATGAGACGATTGATTTGTCAGCAAAGTTCCATTTTCTAGCTTCTGGGGATAGGGCATGTCCACAAGGTTTTCTGCCAACATTGTCGAATACCTGGTGACGATCGTATCAAAGAACAAAAAATTAATACACAAATAGGAATTAAATAAAAACGCTACAGGTCAGAATGTCAGATGAACCATAATGAGTGTGACATACCTTTCAGTCTGGCCTAAAAGGAAATCAAGTTGCTTATCAAGGGCCTTTTTCTTCCTCTCCTCAACCTCCAGTTGATGCTTATAGACAACCTGCTTTCCCCAAACAAAAAAATTATAGCTAATTTCTTCTGAAAGGAATATCCTACAGCATGTCTCACAGTAATCCATAACATTAAAAAGATTTGAACTTGCCAGTTTTTCTATTTTGATCCAGAACTTCTTCACATCCTTAGAAATATTGAGGGCGACTTTTCTCATTCTATGTTCCTCCTCCTGTGGAATAAAAATCAAACAAACTGAAAATAAATTCTGTGGATTCATTGTCTGAGTAATTTAACTTTTGGGGTTGCTAAGACGCCATATCTTCATTCAAAAGCTTTTTGGAAAATAAATATAGTTAAACATCGTAGATGGGCTATATAGCACAGACAAGCCAACCTTCTGTTTTCGCTCGCCCTTTGTTGCTTGGTCAACTATGCTCTTGTTGGCTCTCTGAGCAATCTTTTTGGCCATGGACAACTTCCATTTTCTCTCAGAATCAAACTCCTGCAACAAATACAAATTTAAGCATGCCAAAATAAATAATAATTACAATTTTATGATAAATCAATGCGCTTTTCCTCTCTAACTACAGTCCCAGCAATGACATGGCCCCAGTGACAATAATAGTAAGCAACCTTTGCCAGCCACACCATCTCAGCAATGACATGGTCCCAGTGAACTTTTGGTCGTCGAGGCTCCCTTGGAGCTTCAAGAGCCTGTACCAATGACATTACAGTTTCAGGTAATGTAACCAAAATCAAAGAAAAAACGGAGTAAAGATTTTACTGACACTAAAAAATAACAGAAAACGTAAAAAGAACAACAGTTTTCACGTTATTTTCCTCTCTAACTACAGGGCACGACACCATAAAAAATCGTAGTATGAAGGCATAATATGCCATAACCAGTGCAGAAGATGATGAAACACAATGGGTTCATATCAATCCTGTGAGCTAACCTTCTGACGCCTAGCTCTTGTCTCATGGTCTAGCTTTGACCGAGGGCCTTTTGATGCCATCTTTCCGATCCCTTGCACAGGATTACCTCATATCTTGGGGCATGTGCAGCGAAATGGGACTGGCATACCAGCAGTGCAGTAACCGCACTTAATTAGTACCTGCGAGACAAGTGATTGTGGTGAGTAACAAGGAAAATAGCTGACGTAACTAAACATATTAGACAAAATCTCCTTAGATTGCAACCAAACAACTCATCTGACATCAATTCGGCATCAACCTACAACTCGTGGTCAGGCACAAGCTTGTGAAGCCTGTTTTTTTGTATTTCAATTACAGAAGCAGCTAAAAGAAAACCGACAGCTACACACCACGGTAACATTTCATCTAGTTACACCAAAATTCATTCCACAGTCTAACCAATCACTTCCTAAAGTTATTAAACAATATTTCACAACTTGGTTACAATCCAGACCAGCACCTCCTCATACTAACTGGCTAATGAACCATGCATTGACGGTATACAGGCTGGCTACAAATTTAATGAAATCAATGCATATCCTAATAACACATACAAAAGAGA
The DNA here is from genome assembly GCA_004135705.1 of Alloteropsis semialata. Lineage (NCBI taxonomy): Eukaryota > Viridiplantae > Streptophyta > Magnoliopsida > Poales > Poaceae > Alloteropsis > Alloteropsis semialata. The sequence goes on from CM014270.1 coordinate 64,675,059, forward strand.
CAACACCATGCAGACTTCAGGGCCTCTCCGGTATGGTAAAATCCCCACTCTAGCAGCACTACTATCAGGTAGTGACATCATGTTAGCCCTATGATCATGCAGGATAGCCACATTGGCATTGTTCAAACTCCAAAACCTAACAGCATTTGCCTCACAACATAATTACATGCGATGGAACCTCAAAACCCGAACAGCGCAGGTCCCTAATCATCAGCGACAAAATCCCCCACTGAAAATGGCTAAAGCCACAGGGCAGGGCAGAGCAGTGCAGGCAAACATCAGCTGGCAGGAGCCCCAGACTGTAGCGGCTGAGTCCGCATGGAGGTTCACTTGAAACCCCACGACCTCGGAAATTAAACCATCACACAGTGTGGATGGGTTGGCAAGAAAGTTGCAAATTTGGATTTCAAAGGATCGCCGCAATAAAGGGATAGAAATTCTGCAGAACAAAACGAGCAATCTGTCCAAGGAAGCTAGGGGTCCTAACAACAAACAAGAAGCACCCAACTCAGGATGGATCGGATCTCACTCTACGACAGTGCCGTCCGGCGGCGGCGGGCTCGGAAATGGTGCGAGCATGGAAGACTAAGAGTCCAGCTAGGTTGAAATTAAACTATGCCACAGTCAAAGTACCAACCTGTGAGTGCCGCGGCGGGATCTGGGAGCCGCGCGACCGGAGGCAGCACACGCTGCCGCACTGGCGGGCGCCTTCCGGTGGCGCTGCCACCCGTGGTGACGGGCAGACGGCGTCGGCCTGGCGGTGGTCGGCGTCGAACCCGCGTTGGGGGCGCACAGCCCACAGGGCGCAGGTGGCCGTGCAGCCCTGGACGGGATGCACTGGCGACGGCGGATGCTTGCACCGGCGCCGGCGACCGGCGAACGAGGGGGCGCGCCGGCGGCCGGAGCGCGGAGAAGGAGGCTAGGGTTTAGGCCTTTAGGATGAATGGGGAACGCGGAGAAGGAGGCGAGCCGCGACTGCGAGGGGGCATCGACGCGACGCGACGGGCGGACGGGCGGTCGGGGAGCAGAGTCGGAATCGGACGCATCGGGAGGGTGGGAGATTGGGCTGAGGCCCTTGGCGGATGGGCTGGGTATTGCGTGCGTAGGGCAACAGGACGGACTAGTGCATCAACGCCCGGTACTAGGCCCAGCCCAGGCCCGCGCTTGTATCGTACTCGACTTCTCTCGGGGAAAGAAAAAGTTTGTTCTCTACTTTCATCTCAAAAATAGGTAAACTATTTTCATTATTTTGCAAAAAAAACTACTTTCATTAACTAACCTCGTTCGCCATGAATTGTGAATCAATTATGAGGCATTCCTTTCATGAAACTTTTTTTGCAATTTTGAGTCCACATTTTTAAACTTGGCAACACTTTGAAACTTTCATCAAAGTTCAAACTCAAACTTTTGAGCATAAAATCTGGCATACCTATAGACTTCCTTGAAGTTCAAAATCCAATCCCTAAAATTGAAGTACCTGGAAAGTGGAACTAAAAAAACCATTCCGGTATTTGTCACTAACCTTGTTGCCTAGAATATTTTCGCAAAACAAATGAATGAAACTATGAGGTGTGTAAGTAAACTAGAGTTCCAAAATTATGTGCAGTTGCATGGGATCATTTTGATACAAGTCCTACATTCGCTCATAATAGAATGTATTTCCATGCCATACAAACCACTCAACTAGATCACCATATGTTTCCCTCGTATTAATTTGGAGGGTCATGTCTCCTGATGCATCTAAATTCCATGATCTAGAATTTATATTAGCATCGTCACCGCTGCTGCCGCCGCCACCACACAACGCAGAGAAAATATATATGATACACACGAGGACAGGGTATTTGTCCATCTTGCCAGATTTTTTTCCCCTTTTATCCTCTACATCTTGCCATCAGACCTAAGTTGTCCTCTCTAGCAGACTTCGGCGAAGGCATGATGTTTTTGTTGGGTTAGAGTTATTAGGGTCAAGGCGTTTGGGTTAAGGGGTTCAAACACTAACAAGCCTCTCTCAGAGCCTGAAGCATAGAAGATGTATGGGGAGAAATCCTAGCTCGAATGCTCGATGCAGGAAATGGTTGATGCAAGAAAACCGGGGCACAGAGGATGGACAATAAATAGAGTTTGTGGCAAGATATCAAAAACATATCTGCTTAGCGTGGAAATAGGAAATGTTGCGGACGTGCACAGAAGGGTAAGAGAGAGTGGCGTGAGTGTCAAAAGGGTCCAGAAGGAGGAAGAAACTAAGTTATCTATTATCTTAACTAGCAGCAATGCCCGCGCGGCACGCGCGTGCTATATGTTGATACTATAGTAATTAAAATTATGACATAATGGTTTTTATATACTCTAGAAAGATATATACAAACACACGCTAAGGATTTTCTGTAATATTTTGAAGAAATTACTTAAATTTGCCTCACTAAACAACCTACCTTACTTTGTAAAATGGCAAACATAAATAAGCTATGAATCTGTGTAGGTTTGAAAAGACAAACTTGGATAATTCCACGAACTTTACAAGTTGATACAAACAAAAAAAATTCAATACAGGAAATGTGTAGGATTAGTGCGCGATTAGCGTGTGATTATTGAGAAAGGCAGAGAAATTGATGGAGGTGGGTCAGGGGTGGGGGCACGCAGGTAGGAAATTTTCACGCTGAAAAAAGTAGTGCAAAAATCTAGAAAACATTTTACAAAGCGCACGCATTTGAAAAAATTATCTAGTAAACAAGTATTTTATATTCACAAAAAAGATGTATATGGGTACAAGTGTGTACAATACCAAAATCTTAACTAATACAAAAAATCGAGTAAACAAGAATTTTGTAACGAGAAAAACCATACAGTTTGTCCAAACATATTATCTTCGTCTTTATTATGTATAGTAAGGTGCTCGTGTGGCACGCACATGTTAAATAAAAATATCGCTAAAACTATTTCTTGAAAATTAGAATATATTATAATTATGATCATATCTTAATTATAGTATGAATGAAAATGCCTCATTGCCATGAATCTATAAATCTACATCTTGTGTAATCAGGAATGTTGTATAATCTATCAACCTAAAACCCAACTTAAATCTATACTATAAGGATCCAAAACAATTGAAAATGGCTCCCACTTTAAAACACACCCATACCCCCTCACATATCCCCGGGTTGAGGCCCACACGTCGGCTCAAGAATGACCAAAGTTTTTGGCATTTGGAAAAAATCGCGCTTTCTAAAATGTTTCATACTTTTTTCGCTGTTTTTTTTCACCAACGCTTCCCCCTTACCCACCTCGCGTACCCGCGCCAAATGAACGCCCTTCTTTTGGAATGCTAGCACCGGAATTTTTCTTTCTATTTGTTGGAACGTGAAAATTTAAGATAATGCATTATAGGAAACCAGGGATTATAATCACTGGAGGCTTGCCTCCCTTGTAATCGTAGCCTTTCTTTTCTTATTTACTCCGATCTGATATCACTCTAATTAATCTCATGCATGGTAATCTTCTCCAAATGAACGCCCTTCTTTTGGAATGCTAGCACCGGAATTTTTCTTTCTATTTGTTGGAACGACTATTCCTTTATAGATCGTTTCATTTATAGTATGTACCTCTCCTTCTTGCCCCTACGCCTTTCCTTTACAAATTGCACTGTACTGTATGCACTGCTTCACCGCGACAAGCAAGCTGGCAGAAAAGCAAATCACGCCGCTCATCACGGAGGATATCCCAAGGCTCGGCTCGCTCTCGGTATAGTAGATGATTGTGTTATGTATACGAGAAAGGTTTGGGACCGAGCAAGATGAAACGACGCGGCGCTCAGGGTCTCCTTGTCTCCATGATCTGTGCGTCTTCTCAATTCTCATTTCATTTTTTTTCTGACGTGAGGCGAGCAGCCTCCAGCAGCGCATCGGCGGCTCGTCGTGACGGCGCCATCGGCTAATGTGACTCGCGGACTCATGCCTCGCGCCGTCACGGACGCCATTGTCCTTGCAGCATGGCAACATCGTGATCTCGCATCCGACGGCCGAGCCTCCGTTTTTGTAGTCCGTATCTCATCAAGTCACACCGTCGCCCATTCCAAATCCATGGCTGCAGGCAAAAGCCATCAATGAAGGCACAGGAACTGGAGAAGCAGTGAAGGTAGAGATATTTACATTAATATTTTTTATATGTACATTATAAAAATAGTCTGGATTTTATTTCCTATCCGAACCTTATTCTTAGTGGACCATATTGTTACAAAGGCACTAAATCTCAACATTGCAGAAATCATGGAGCCATTATTGCTCTAATATTGATGGTTTTCTGGCAAATCATGGTGCCATTATTGCTCTAATATTGATGGTTTTCTGGCTGGACACGTATCACTGAACAGGATATGCACTGGTCAGGTGAGTTGTTTCATCTTTCGTCTTGTTTTTTCCTTCCTTTATAAGTAATATTTACTGCTTGAGATTTAGCTGCTGTAGTTGATGGCATTCTAAATAATTAGTTCTCTTTGCATAGTGAGTGTTAATCTTAGAAATAACATGGTTCAGAGTTAGAAGTCTCGGGCTCTTGAACTGTTTGCAAGCAACTGCACATTTGACTTAGGGCCCTTTTGCTGTCTTGGTTAGTTTGTTGGAGTAACCCGTTTTTGGACAGGTCGAAGAGGAGGCAACGATGTGTCAAACTCTCCAATTCAATGGGCATTAGTGCTGCTGCATTATGAGGTTACTTTTCTGTTCAAAATCTTTTCCTTTTTTTTAATTAATTATCTTCATGGTTCCTAGGGTAACTAAAGAATACTGCTAGAATCCACATAGGTTCATCTTTATTTTTTTGTTTCTTTCAGTGAATTTTCAACTTGTAAAATATTCAGTCATTATTTTATTGTTGCGTTGATAAATATAGGTTTATAAATGGTCTTCCCTCTTTATTTTGATCTATACTATAATAAGTTATGGAAGAACTATAAACTTTTTGGTTTCTGAATACGCCCTTGCTACATGTAATTTTTTAACGATATAAAATCTATGTTTACATGGTTATTTTTATAAACATGTGTGTGCATGCATCACAGACTGTCTCAAGGAGTTCTACAATGCTCAGGGTAAGATTGCACCTGAATTGTGCACTCCATTGATTATGACTTTTTATTTGTGGCGCTTAAAAAGGTATGCAAAGTGAAGCTTTTGGTTTTTTTCTATTGCATAAAACTGTGGTGTTGCTGAACGTGGTGCTGCTAAGATTTTCGTAGAGAGGTAGAGCAAGATGTTGTTGCGTTTCGATGCCTGTGCATATGAAAAATCAAATAGTTTCAAAACTGAAATGATCATGTGTGGCTTTTTTCTACAGTATTACGCTAGCATGCTCTCACGACTTGCAACTCACATGTATTTCTAATTGTGCTTTATTTAACTTTTATCTTTGTTTATGATTACGACAGGCCAACTTTTCCATGATTTTAGTGTTCTATCATTTTGACTATAAGATTGACTACATGAGATGAAAATGTACCATTTGACTATTTGAGCACTGGAATACCTTTGGCCTAAATAGATCAATTTTTGGCCTGTTACATCCAACATCACCGTCCATCTCCTCCCCATCCATCTTGCCTAGCTTCAACAGAATGTTAGTGAAGCCATAAGACCTTAGCTGTAGTATTCTTGTCTTATGAAACATGTGAAAACAGAGACTGATATGTAATGCCTTAGATGTTGGCAGCACAGGAAATCAAACGATCCGTGCTAGATTTGGTAGTATGGTAGTCGTGATTGTACTATTTTAGTATAGATCGACCTTTGCAAACCTTTTTTTTTTGTTATAGCCAGCCTTTTTCACTTTTGGAAGAATAATACTCAAATTCCACTTGTCTTCTTTGATATCTATGCGCAGAATACTCACTTTCTTTTTTGGCTAATTTGACTGTAGGAGTATATGAGATCTTGGAGTTGAGGGATGCAGGATCTTATTTATGATGGCAAGGGTGTTCTTTCATGGTCAGTTCTACTTGGGAATTTTTCCATTTAGTGTGATTGTATTATACTTTATGATGCAATTGTGTTAAGAGTTGATTAAGAATGGGAGCTTTTGCTATTTTGTGTGTAATTATGATTGGTTATTCAGGGAGTTTGATTTGCTTTGGCCCGTGATTCTTGGGGTTCCGTGTTTTCTCGATCGAAGTGTACACTTGGGTTATTGTTGAACATATGCGCATCCCTGGCGGCCTAGATAGTTTCATTTATTCTTGATTACTAAAAACTTATATCACCTTTTGTAAAAGAGGAAAACTAGAAGGCAGAGCACTTTGTTGACTGCTAAAGTTGCTTCGAGAGATATGCTCACAAGTGACAAACATGCTGGCTTGGCTAATGAAATCTCATTTATCATTATAAATGAATTCCTGTTCTGATTGGAAAGCACATCAGATTGATTGCTCAGAATGCTTAGAGCAACCGAGAGAGTGTCATGGCCCCTTCTATATCCTGTTACAAGCTTTGGGTAGATTTTGCCTAATTTAGATACAATCCTGCAGCTCACTAAATTTGTGCCTTTTCTTTTTTGTTTTATTTTGTGGTGAGGGTAATGTCTAAATGTGTCGGATATCAATATCCGACCCTCTCACCGACGGGTGGGACCACGCAGTTTCGAGAATAAGATGGGCATAGGAAAACCCGCAAGCAAGGATAATATCAGGTCAGGGGAGGATCGATTTTCCCCTGACTCGGCCGACCCTTGTCCGTCTCGGCCGACCCTCGTCCGCCTCGGCCGACCCTCGTCCGCCTCGGCCGACCCCGTCCGCCTCGGCCGACCCACTTCTGTCCTGGTCAAACCTACGCCATCCCGCCCGACCTCTCCTCGCCTCGCCCGAATCGGCGTGGGCCCGGGCCGGAGTGGAGTGTCAGGAAGACCGGGCATAAGGACGCGTCGCCACACGGCTATGCCGCGCCCCATCAGCATTAATTGGCCTTACCGAGCACTGTCCACCTTACCGAGCACTGTCCGGTATGGCCAAGGGATGTGACTATCACTGTTGTACCCGTCCGCAGGCGCCGATCGAGGAGAAACAGCGTCCCCAACAGCGTCCACAGTGTCTCGTAGGCGGCGGGGCTTCTCCAGCAAGCTTTCCATTATTTGTTATTTGTTGAACACGTCTTGTACAGCGCCCTCTCCCCTGAGTATAAAGGGAAAAACAAAGCCTCAGGAGAGGGAAGACGCACACACGAAAACACAACCCACGAAACACACACGCTCAGACGCATCCAGAGACTTGGGAGCCTCTCCCTCTCTCGACCGCTTGTAACCCCTACTACGAGCAACGCGAGTAACACGAGCAGATCGACACTGGACGTAGGGCGTTAGTGCCTGAACCAGTATAACCCTTGTGTCCTCTCGCGAACCATCCGGAGCCCAAACGCGCAATCCACTAAATTCACTT